>FR997735.1:9237370-10437370 GCA_905475445.1 Ochropleura plecta | reverse complement strand
AACAAGTATTGCGACACTATAACGACTCAATTACATTGAGTTGGTCGAAAATTCTAAACCTAGCTTTTATAGTTATTTTGAAGTTTGAATGAATATTACAAACCAACAGTGTGCAGCAATTAACTAATAAACGAGTGGTAAATGTGTTTTTTTTATTATAAAATATATTGAGAAATGTGGAAGTTGAAGATAATTATTTGATTGTTATTCCAGATCGTTTAAAAATGTTTTATTGTATGAAATGCACAAAATGTTACTGATACTAAATCAGCTATTTCACAAAGATTTTATGTAGAAATGTTTCTTCCAGAAATGCTTGGGTTTGTTTTATGCAATTTATTTTAGTCATACTCCTTGTTAGAATTTATAACGGTTGCCAAGTTATTAATTAGCACAAAGTGTACTATTACATTAATACGTAAATGTCTTCACAATTGTATGGTTTTATTGTGTATTTTCGGCGCAAATTACATAAATAAACTATAGCATCGTTGTTAAAAAGATTGTATATTTTAAGTGTTGATGTGTAAATAAAGAAATTATAAATAATACGTCACTACTGTGTTTTTGTTATTCCCTGTAGTTTATTTTTACATAAAAAGTTCTTAGATAATAAATATATATACAGAAAATTGAGAAAACCATAAAACATATTTTGTACTGCCGACAAAAACACAATAGAAATAAGAATAATATTCCTTACTTATAGACGTTGTACGCTATACAGTAATACTTAATCTTAAGACATGGACGTAAACAATTTATAATAGACAACAATTTAAAGTAATTACTTTCAACATAATATATAAATTAAACAATAATCACACATCCTAATGGAAATTGAACTAAAACTCTTATTTAAACTACCTTACTGCTACCTAAATACGTCAATTGACGACTATATAAAAATTATATAAACTGTCATTAATTTGGAATAGTTTATTGCACCCTTAAAAAGATGCTACCAATTCAAATACATGTTAATAAAATATATATATATTATATAGAGTGGGGCAATTTTATAAATACAGCTTTGGCTAAGCTGTTTAGTAAGAAAATTTTAGGTAAAATTTCAAGTCTTATATTGTTTATGAATGTAGGATTGATTGAGGTATAATAAACGAAAATACTGAGAAGCAGGGATTTTTCTGGCGAATACCATATCTATAGGCCGCTTTGTACAGTTAGGGGGATTTGAGAATACATATTAAGATTATGAATATTCTATGGGCCACTCACAAGTATGGAGCACCAACAACTAGATACATAGCGAGTATAGTATACATATATTATAATGTATTAGTGAAAACTATACAAATAATTCATAAGAAAGTATTAAATATCTAATCGCAGACTCAACAGGCATATGATATACATTATTTATTGCTTGCTATTGACTGCGCTTAAAAATAATAATATTGCATTTATCTCACTTGTTGGAATTGTGCAAAGTGCAGTTGTGTCTCGTTTAGTGAAATTATTAATACTTTGTCACACGATCACGACTACGTTCACGGCTCATCACGGCGGATCACGACTAATTGAATCATTCTTCAGAAAAAAAAAACGAATACAGCTTTGCTACTATAATAACTAATAAAATACACACATAAAAAAACAAAGCTGTAAGATATCAACCGTGCTTTTAAACGAATTACACAAACATCTTTATAACAATTAAAGAATCGTTTTTGAGTAAAAGTCCTATTGTATGAATAAAATCAGGAAACAGTTAGGTATATTATATACATATTATTGCGGAATTAAGAGATTCAGTCTTATCTGTTGTATCGGCTGATTTGCCAGGCGGATGAGGGCAGCCTCTGGAGCTTGTTGATGGTCGGCCGACCCCACTGCAGCCACAGGAACCCAACCACTACACAAAGTACGGTTTCTATGTAGAACCCGTCTATCCGCACGTTGCATGTGCCGCCGCCTGCTTTACATAGCTGTGGACAGGAAAATGCATATACAGTGAAACCTGGTTAAGTGAGACATCAAGGGACCTGCAATGTCGTTTCACTTATAGAGGTATTCCACTTACCCAGTGTCTCAGATATACAGGTATAAATAAAAATCTGTCTCATTTACAGAGGGTTCCATTAATAGAGGTGAGAATACAGGTTATTTCAGTTATAGAGGTGCGATCATTAAATAAAATAACGTGTTATGTATGTAAATGAATTTGTGGGTAGAATAAGAATGAGTAAACAAACAATGTTATCTCAGTTATAGAGGTAACTATGATGATAAATCGAAAGAACAAATCCCAGATATAGAGGCTTACCTCGTCCCACTAACAGAGGTAATTCAGTGCCAAAGTGTTGGGACCTCAGCATGAGTTCCAGTTATGGAGGTTTCTCACTTATCCAGGTCCCACTTAACCAAGTTTCTCTGTACTATGTTGTTATCGGGGTTTTTACAACTAAGTATATGTTTATGTAGGGATAATTACAACTACCAATAAACTATAATTGTGTATAGGTAGGTACTTCGCAGTGTCATTATTTTTAAATTACGTCAGTTCAGTACCTAGTAGATTCAATCTTATTCTTTATCACAGTTCACACAGGGGATTTTCCTCAAATAATGATAGCATCAAATATTCGTGTTTAATTGGCACGATTTAACTTACCGACTCGTCCATCGCATCGCCACACACGTTATCTTCTGATGTTGAGCATGATTTGTACGTCAGATGGTCAATGGCCCAGAGCGCCAGAGTGGTGGGCCAGTTAGTGCCAAGGTTCGACATGGTGTTCAAGAAGGTCATATAGGTGCCGCCCACAGCCGGGTCCGACACTTTGGCGAAGAAAGCCATCACAGCCACAAACATGCAGTACAGACATGTCTGAAAGAATCATGAAGGATTATTGACTAAACTAGAAAGAATTGAATAGATGTAAAAATTCTTTTAGGTCACAAACTTTTTGGTCTTTATGTATTGAGACTGTTGCGTATGGGCAGAATATACGTAATATCCTTGCGTAATACACAGCATCTTAAAATGTTTGGGAACAAGTGCATGGTGTGTTAAATCAGATGTACCTAATGACATGTTATGTTACATACTGAGCTGACCATCTGAGTCTTATTTTTTATGAGTAATCTTTAGAATCTAGCATGTTATTGGGCAACAGCATCAACATCATCATCTGCTTTACTGTTTCCCAATTTCGTTGGGGTCGGCTTCCAGTCTTACCGGATGCAGCTGAATACCAGTATTTTACATGGAGCGACTGCCTATCTGACCTCGTACCTTACCTTATAAGGTAAGGTACTGGGTAGTAGTCTTAGTACTGGGTAATACGAAACACCTTGGTAAGACTGGTAGTCAGACTGTCAGGACATTGACTACCTGTAACGACTATCAAAGATCTGCAAATGACAGCCGAGACCAACAGCTAACGTACTTTCAGAGGCACGGAGGAAACTCGGTATGTAACTGGCGGTCACCCATCCACAGACCAACCTAGGTAAGCGTGGCTTAACCTAAAGATCAACCCGAGTGGCTGCTATTATTTAGCCTCAAGCTCCTCAACAAAAGCACCAACAGCGGGTTATTCAATTTGATTTATAAACGCCGACTAATATTACGAATAGACACCTATACATAAACAGATATTTATGGTTAAACAGTTGTCAATTACTTAACTTTATGAATAAACCACTAAGTACTTTAGACCTAGGATCACATACCTGATGAAAAACGTAAAGCACCATCAAAACGCCTAGGTACGAGTAGGAAGGCCCAGAGTCACCTAAGAGGCTTGGTGTGAGGGCCACGAGACCGGCAGCTAGCGGTCCTACAAGCAGACGCAATGGGAACGCGCGCAGCCATAGCGACAGCGGCGCTGGACCCGTCGTGTGTTTCGCTAAAAGCTGAAATGTAAACGCTATTTTCAGAATGTATTACAATTGTTGTTACAAGGATTTTTTTAGGTATTTCTTTATTAAATATATGAATGTTTGTCTGTTATTTAGACGAGAGACTTTGACGGGTGGCTTCTCAATAAGCGACCTTGAACATGGTTGTTTTAGCACATAGTTTTTTTTTCGGATATGTATTTATTTTACCTATCTGATCCAAATTTTTGTTTGTCTAATAAAAATAATTACTACATAACATACAATGTTTTATGCGCTCTATTGGGCCTTCCATGTCAGCAAAGTTTTAATACTAACCACTGGCATTATAATTTGTACTGGGACTAGTGGAACTGCAAGCAATGCCAAGTCTTCCCTCGGTACTCCAGCCTCTACGAGTTTTAATCCGGACACCGCATCAGCTGCACAGAACCCAAGCTGTAAAAATAATAACAAGCAGATCAATGATAATACTAGGATAAATGTTTTACAGTGTGTGGCTCATATGATTAAGTTAGATATTTACCTTAGCTGTAAACAGGACCAGAGCTAAAGTGCGTACTGCTGGTAGTTTGATAATTGTATAGAGTTGCTTATAAGCAGTCACAACATCACTGAAGCCTTTCACATTATTATCTTTGATGTTAGGAGAATCATTAGCTTCATGCTTGAACACTGCTATGAGTGTGGTGGTGACAATGAACACCCATCCCCAGAAGAGAAGGAAGCTGGCCAGAGTAACAAGGCCAGTTAATTCTGGCTCTGAGCGCAGATATTTGTTGCAGAAGTATGGAGATTCCAGCGCCAAGAACATTACGTATCCGAGGAAAAACCCAGCTGTCTGACCCACAGTGTTACATGTTGAAGCATGTCCTACATTACACCTGGAAAATTAAAAACTCTGATTATTACATGAAAGTGATTTATATCTAATAAATTATCAAATAAGTACTGATAAATATGAGAATAATGTTATGTTTCATTGATATTAATATTTAACCAAGGATTACACTGAAATTCAATAACAACTATCTAGAATAATACAGTATTTTTATCAGACATATTATTGAGTGAGTATCAGACGGCCTAATGATCTTGTGTTTCAAAAGTCAATTACAAAATTATTCAAGGTTACGGATTTAATAGTCACAATGAGTCTGTTGATTTATGTGTCTATGTGTGGAAAGTAATGGAACTGACAAAGATAATTATAATTTTTGAGTGCGTAGACTAGTTGTCCTGCTGAAACAGCATTTTCAGCTGAACTGAAAACTTATTTAAACATTTGTTTTCATGGCATGTTAAAGTCTAGTTTATTTAAATTGTTACACAAATACAGACAGTTAACACTTAAATAAAGTAATACTTATTTATTCAGGCTATATTACCAATTTAAAGGCAGTCAAGTCAGACAATTGAAGCGCAATTCATGAATACAGAGTTTTGACTGACTCAAAACTGAAACTAGGCAATAGTAGATTTTTTCGCCAAAACCAAACTTTTGGTTGATCCCTATATGATGTACATTTTATATTTACCTTTTAAGCATGGTAAGGGCCCATCCATCAACAGCTATATCTTGTGTGGCCGCCAAGAAGTTCAAGAAAAGGAATGACATTGTTAGGACCATCATAGATGGAGCTATATCATCGGTTCCAAGCCAATCAGTTACACTGTATGACATAATGATCATCACAATTCCAATCAAGTATTGTACTGGTACCAGCCATGTTTTTCTTCTACCAAATTCTGGCCAGAATAGAGCATCCACAATAGGAGCCCATAATAACTTCACACTGAATGGCCAGTTGACAAAACTGAACTCAGCCTGAAAGAAAACACCAATGTAGAAGTTAACAACTTGTTTTGCTGAATGAAATGAGTGGAATAGTAAAACAGAATGATTTGTTGTTGAATAAATAAACTTGCGTAAGTACCCTTATGACTTCATTTAGTGGATTCTGTGACTCCCTTGTTCTTATTGTTTAAGTAGAACAAAATTTGAAAGAAATTAACTGGTGAATAAATTTATACTAAGTTACTTATGCTAGTTGGGAAGGCTTCTAGTGACTAACTAATACTGCATAAAAACCAGCCAAGTGACTAAAGGGTTCACACAGGACAGACTTGCGCATAAAGGGCTCTGTACCATTGCCATCCTGGTGACAGATGGACAGACAGGAGAGTCTTAGTAATAAGATCTTGTTTTACCCTTTCAATACAGGACCCTAAAAAGGGCTAAGGTAGAAGAGCAAGAGGGGTATCAACGACTTTTCTATTTAAATGTATTACATAAAAACAGATAGTAATATAAAATACACACATCAAAAGTATCTAGGGATCAAGCATTTTTATGCGGATTTCTTGAGATTGAGATGTGGCTTTGTAATAAATTTATGATTTTATAAATTTATATGGATCCTTTTTGGTGCATTTCATAATTTGAATCAGGAGCTCTCAATCAAATTCGAGTAAAAGATGAAAATAAGCTGTCAATATTTTCCCTATAAAAACATACAACGCATTGAAGACATTATTAGTGCTACTGTTTCCCTACTACTGATTAAAACCAACGTTATTATGGAGCGGCGACGTCATTTAAGCAGGGAAGAAATGCTCAGAGCCGTGGGAATGATAGAAGCTGGTTCCCGGCAACGTACTGTAGCTTTAGCTCTGAATACAAGTCAGAGTGTTATCAGTCGACTTTGGACACGTTACCGAAGCACTGGTACCGTGGCTGAGCGCCATGGAGAACGGTATCGCTGCACCACACGGAGACAAGACCGATACATTCAAATCTTAACTCGAAGAGCTCCAACAATAACCGCCATGATGTTAGCCGTGAGGCTTCATCACTCTTCAGGGAACTTAATTAGCGACCAAACAGTCAGAAACCGCTTGCATGAAGTGAACCTTCATTCCCGAAGACCGCTACGGGTACCACCTATAGCAATGCACAATCGTAGGATTCGATATCAATGGGCTCTTGAACACAGAAATTGGGCAGAAGAACAATGGCGTTTCGTGTGCTTTTCTGATGAGTCTCGTTTTGGTATGAGACCGGATACAAGACGTATACGACACTGGAGAACCCCTGGACGCCAACAGCGATTAAAATCCTGCCAGGAAGTCCATCCTTATAGTGGTGGAACCATCATGGTATGGGCGGGTATTTGGATCGGCGGAAGAACTGAGTTGATTTGGATCAGAGGCAACCTCAACGCTCAAATTTATGCTGAGACGATTGTATCAGACGTCATCGTTCCTCTACAAGTGCAAATCGGTCCCTTATTTCAGTTAATGCATGATCACGACCGCACACCGCAAGAGTTGTAAGACAGACTCTCGCCGCAGCTAACATCAATGTCCTGCCCTGGCCTGCTCAGTCGCCAGACTTGAACCCGATTGAGCATGCATGGGATATGCTACAGAGAAGAGCTCTGCCGAATATGGAGGGTATCCAGTCGCAAGAAGACCTTTTTTTGTTGTTGCAACGAACATGGGCGGCCATTCCACAGCGTGATTTGGATGAACTCATTTTGAGTATGCCAAACCGATGTTCTTGTGTTGTTAGTGTTCGCGGTAGAAACACGGATTATTAATTGTTTATGTTACCCAATAAAATTTTAAAGAAAACTGATATTTCAGTCTTTTTTCGAACTTTAATGTTAGTGGTTCAAATGTCAAAAATCCCTTTATTAGGAAAATGGCAAATTTCTTTATTAATGCAAAGGTGACTTGGTTTATCGTTACTGTGACAAACGAAAACACTTTATTTGATGAATCCTTAAAGAAAATTTTAATTAGGTAATATCAATCAGGAGAAAAGTTATTGCAAAAATATATGTTGATCCCTAGATACTTTTGATGTGTGTATAATAAAGTGCAATTTTTGTTTTCAAACTAAAACAAACTTAAATCATAGTCAACTATGAGTATCCATAAAAACCTCATTACAGTTTCTAATCACTAAATCTATGCATTTTATAGTTATCATAAAAGGAAGTTTTATGTGGTAAACACATGCAGGATTGATTAGCAGCAGAGATATTGAAAAACATGAATATAAAATCCTTGCCTGTTGGGTGTAAGTTATGCCGCGATTTTGAAGAAGCATGGGCACAGCTCCAGCCAATCCTAAGGGTATTCCCTGAAGGGTATATAGAAATAGCAAAACAGCAATATTGAATTCATCTCCCTTGATATTACTACGCCCACCCTCTACTACATTGTCACCATTTTCAATTAAATCCTCCTTCTCAGGTGAATGCTTACGCTTTGTTATCGGCATCACTAAGCCAAGTATAGCCTGAAATTTGATTGGAAAATAATATAAATCCACATGACTCTACCAATGTAACAAATACACGTCATTGAATTAGATTCTGTTAAAGCTTACTACAAACCTTAATTTTGCCCGCAATTAATCAATTTGTATAACAATTAATAGTAGTGCTGTGCCGAGAAATCCGAAAAATGTGACTGACCATTCATATATTCTTATATCATTTCATTTACCTTAAGGAAAATAATTTATATTTATTAAAAGTGCAAGTATGTTTCCTGCTTAACGACACAAACGCGTTTGGAGAAACGTCACTCTGAGTCAGGTGTCAATGAATGTCATTTTCACATTTTTGTCAATAGGGCTGTGCTTAGATTATAGGTTACATCAGTAGTTTTTCATTACTATTAAATAGTAATAACGTAGTAATAACGATGGATGGACGATCGATGGATCGTAATCGTTAAAATTTAACGATTACGATCGTCCAGTCCAGCGATAACGAAGATAACAAACGATAACAGAGTTAATTTATAGTTACTCGGGTGGATTTTAGTTTCAGTACAAATTGAAGTATAAGTTGACGTGATCGACTATGCCCTCTGATTGATTTGGATTATCAAGTCCAAACCAGGCTTAGCTGACATCGTTATGTAAGTATTCAACGCATGTATACCAGGCATTAGAGGTCATAGGACAAACCACAGAATTTAACATTATAGATGGTTTGCGTTTTGCTAAAAAATTAAATAAAGTGCTCTCAAGAATACTTCAATGTCACTGCATTTAATTATTAATTGAACATCAAGTCGTAATATTCTGTCAGCATAGGAGGTAGTCCGTACGCTCTATAGTCTATACCATCAAAGGTCATAAAAGTCACTTGTGACTTCATATATTTATAATATATATATATATTAAATAAAAGTCTTTTAAAGTTAAAATATCATAGTAACTATAGTAAGCCGGTAAGCCGCATCAGCTCGTCACACACGGATGGAAAGAAAACTTTACATCACACAAGCATGTGATGTAAACTTTTCTTTGCACGTATAATATTGTTTTGATGCCGTTGTACGATGCATCTACGAGACCACAATGCATCCTGCATCCTGGATGCTGCGGGTTGTATGGACAGTCTGTGAAAATAGCTTTACACGTCATTCTGCTTCAGTCCATTTATTTTGGAAATAAAAAAAAACATGTATCTTAATTTGACATTGACTTGACATTGACAGAAAATATTGTTGTCGTTTTCTAGTTCTTGTCATTGTCAAATCAACATACAATCAAAATGTTAGTTTAAATCTGGAAACGTGTGTTTTTATGAATTTAATCACAATATTGTAACCTTATAACTGTTTTTAATGGGTTCTGTAACGCGCACTTGTTTCTTAAAATGCTTGTTGGATTCCCATGCACCTATAAAATTAATTCACAATGTCGAAACATTAATAGGTCGTAGTAAAACAACAAAAATAAAGGATCCAGCTTGTTCTCGTCAGCAACGTAAGAAATATTATATTTGTTCTAACTCAAAGAAGATGTCATTATCCTCTTGCACCTACCCCAGCATTTGTTTATCTTTTCTTTATATTGTACACCTTTTAACAAAATATTTTTTGAAATTAATTATCTATTTTCGTTATTTCCTTTCTAGTTTCGCTAAAAGCAAACTGTGAAGAATGTTCAGTTGCAGTCAGACAGCTAGGAGTAAATTCCTCAGGTCTTGATGGGTTTGCTCTACAAAAAGACATAGTATATAAAGTAGAACATGGCTCTAGAATTGAAATCTTGTTAAACAGTTATATTCATGTCATAGAATTTGATCCACCGCCAGATAACTATGAAAAACCAACACTAGGCTACAAAAGAAAACTAGATGAAGGAGAGTCTCCTAGAAAGAGGAAAAACTTAAAGAGAGAGAGTTCTCCAGTAAATGAAGCTATGGAAAATCTGTGGGAAGATATTGACAAAGGTGAACTGTATGTATTTACCTCAAAAGGTGTCAGACCTAGCCACAAAATAGCTGCATTTGATATGGATGGGACATTGATCAAGACCAAATCTGGTAAAGTGCATCCTGTTGACACCAATGACTGGCAAATAGCTTTTAACAATGCTCAAGAAAAGTTAAAATCCCTTATAGCACAGGGTTTTAAGCTTGTGATATTAAGTAATCAAGCACCAATTGGCAATGGGAGAGTTAAGATAGAAGACTTCAAGAAAAAAATTGAAAACATTGTAATAAAGTTGGATGTTCCTTTTCAAGTATACTTAGCTACAGGTAAAGGATTCTACAGAAAGCCAGCTACGGGAATGTGGAAAGTTTTATCAGAGCAGGTAAGGCACAGCACACTTAATTTAAACATTTTTTTTGTCCATATAAATCATAAGTGTTTTTCTTTGTTTTTAGAAAAATTACGGCATGGAAATAGTTATGGCTCATAGCTTTTATTGTGGTGATGCTGCAGGCAGAATCGCCAATTGGGCTCCTGGCAAAAAGAAAGATCATTCTATGGCTGACAAGCTAATGGCGGAAAATCTTGGCCTTGAGTTTTACACTCCTGAAGAATTTTTCATGAAACACTCAAGAGTTAATATGCCTATGAATAAGCCAGACTTTAACCCTAAGGAACTTGGGTCTGGAACATTTAATACTGATTTAATTGGAAAAGAAATAGAAGTGAGTGTGTTTTGATAATAATAAGTTAGTTTATAGAATTTCATCATCCTTCCCTTATCCCATTTTAGTTTGCATTGGCACAACACATCTTCTGTTCTCCCCTGTCAGACATCATGGCATCATTTATTCTTTTCTTGTTCATATCATTCATTTTGTTTTGGCCTCTCTATCCTTCATCTGTCTTTTCCCAACTACGTTGGGATTGGCTTCCAGTCTTACCAGATGTATCTGAATACCAGTATTTTAGATGAAGGAACTGCCTATCTGACCTACACAACCCAGTAGGTATAGGGTAATACTTTTCCCCTTGGTAGGATGTTTGTCAGACTTTCAGGACACTGACTACCTGTAACAACTGTCAAAGATCTACAAATAACAACCGGGACCAACATTAACGTGCTTTCCGAGACAGGGAGGAAACTCGGTATGTAATGGGTGGGCACCCATCCACAGACCAACCTAGACAAGAGTGGCTTGGCCTAAAGATCGACCAGAGTGGCTGCTATTATTTAGCCACGATCCATAAGAATTTAATGTAGTTTAAAAATGTATGTTTTTTTTTTAGATACTGGTTTTAGTTGGGTTTCCAGGTAGTGGAAAGTCATTTTTGGCAAAACAGATCGAAACGAAATCTGGGCACAAATATGCCACTGTGTGTAGAGATGTGCTAGGCTCCTGGCAAAGATGTGCTTCTGAAGCAACCAAATTGCTGCGGGTAAGTTCATATGATCATGTGTAGTAAAGCTAAAGCAATAGTTTGCTTGTGTTGACAATTTGTTATAGTGAGAGCACAATATGGTATATAAACGTTGAGTGTCTTGTCTATAAAATATTCTGTTAGTAATATTGTCTTCAAATTAAACAAGCCCAATTACTGCTCAGATTTGCACCATTAAATACACACAGACAAATAAGCTATTATTTATATAGGTAATCTGTTGTCGTTTCCAGCGTGGAAAAAGTGTAGTAGTCGACAGCACTAATCCTGACAAAGAATCACGCGGTCGCTGGGTGTCACTTGCCAAAGAAATGGGCGTGGGCTGCCGATGTGCGATCTTGACAGCTAGCATGGCGCATGCGAAGCACAACAACAAGTTCCGAGAACTTATGAAAATCAAACACATTCCAGTCAATGACATTGTCTATCATACTTACAAGTAAGTGCCTTAAAGTTAATTTACTCGGATATACGGCAGAATTTTTGCTAGCACAAGACATTCCCGTCCTCTTGGGCACCGCCGCAGTCCAGTAAAAGTATATAAAATAATTTTAGAAGTTCAAAAGTTTTATTTAAATTCTGGTCTCACATAAAATGTGACTCATAGTTTGTTGAAAAACGATACTTTACGATACGACACGTAATTCCGGATTCATATTTACTCAACGTGTTTTCGTGCTTTGATAACACTTGTCAAGTACAGGGACCAGACAAGAACTCGGTAAGTGTAATTAAGACATAAATCTATTGGGCGGAGCACCGCCGTGTCCTCGTAGAGGCGATCGGCGGCGGCGATCTCTCGCTTCCGGCAAGCGCTCACTTCCTTCTGCGAGGCAGTCATACTAGCGAAGGAGGTGGCCGGGCGTTTGAGGGAGAGAACCTCAAACAAACCCAGCCTCCGCGGGAGAAGCGAGACGACTCTCGGCCATCGTTGATGCGGGTCTGTGGACGGTGAGCAATGGGTAGCTCACCGCCCGTCCAGTGACGACAGGCTGTGTCGACGGCGCATTAGTGTTCCACGCGCGCCTCAAGAGAAGTCAGCAAAGCAGAGAGCAGCCACCGCCTGCCGGGGTTGCGGTTTTTTCGAAAAAGATACCGCGGCCCCGAAACACATAGGGCAAAAGAAAGAACATGGGTGGGTTTTAGACAGTACAAGTCTGTCTGTCTAGGCCCAGTGCTAGGGAAGTTATTTGATGATTTCCCATACGCAAAAAAAATAAGCATAAATCTAACCTAATCTGAAAGTTTGAGGGTTGAGAAGTAACTTTACAATAAATTTTTTCTTTGTTTCAGAAACAAATTTACTGACCCATCAACTAGCGAAGGGTTCACAGAAGTAATTCCTGTTGAGTTTACTCCTAGTTTTGACGATGACGAAGCTGAGAAGGTGTATAGAATGTACTTGTTAGAAAGATAAACTTTGAATAATATTGCTAATGCTTGCTATGAAATAAAACAACTTTGATGCGAATCAGCATTTTTATTGCTAAATTAATCACGATTATCACTATTTTTATAACATCGTGTAGGCCGTTTTTCTTACAGTAACAATGCTAATCATAACTGCAAATTGTATTACCGTCAAAAGGTTTAAAGTTAAAACATCTTTGAATTCAAAGGCAATATTATCATGTCTATTTATTTAAAATACTTTTTTGCAACATCTTTATCAACTTGTTCAATTTATTTACAATTTTAACTTACGGCTAACATGAATGGTACTTAGTGAAAAAATACAAGGTTTTTTTTTTCTTATAATTAGATACTTACTCGTGATTAATTGCATCAGGCAAAGCGTGCCCAATATGGCAATGGTGGAATGGACGGATGAATTTTTAACAATCATGTATGATATTTAAAAACACTTTAAAGCATATTTACAATCACATGATACAATTTTGGAAATCATGGTCGCACCAAGCTAGATAATAATCTCATCAGGTCCATTACACATACAAATGAGATCAAAAGGTTTCCTAATTAAAAATTTAAAATACACTAACATCTAGCATGAATTCTCACAAGTATCTAGGCACTAGAATAATTTTAAATTCTAGAGTCCTTTTCCTGTAGGTTATGTTACGACTCAATCTTGGTTGTAAGGTCTTGTATGTTATCTACTTAGTAGTCACCCACAGTAGCCTATAATTGGTAGGTACATTTTATGGCTATAGGTACAATTCGGTTATAACAATAACAAACCGTTCACTTTGTTAGGTAAGCTACCTACTGCTGGCATAGTAAAAGTTGTACCTTTAGTAGGTAAGTAATTCTACCATCTAGCTAGCTATGTTGCGCACTAGAGCGCTTTATCATCAGCCCAATCATGGTAAATATAGAAGGTACCTACGAATTTTATTGATTCTGATCAATCCACATGATTATTCAGGTTTATGATCCAATCAGCCAACCTGCATTAGCTATGGACCATCGTGCATTAATCAATGAAATCGTAATGAGGTGATTAGGGGGCGATGATGATAATAGCATCAGCCTGTTGTCATTCTCCGTCAGGATCGTCCTCCTCCGCGTCTAATAGATTATCCAGACTCGTATCCGAGTCATCTTCATGTCATCTGGAAGCGAGAAACGGAAGACTAAAAAACTTTTAAATACAAAAAGACTTTCTTCTACCAACCCCTTAAAATAGCTTAATAGATAATAGTCTTCATCATTCTCTTGCCTTAATCCCAAATTATTTGGCGTCGGCGCAGCATATCCTCTTCCATATTTCTCTATTACTCGCGACCTCATCAAATACCTCCTTTCTTGCCATATCATCCTTCACACAGTACATTCATCATTTCTTTGGTCTTCCACTACTTTTATACGATCATCTTGATCGTATGAATGTTGAATACAGGTTGGGTCTCGTCTGCGATGTGTTTACCTGGCTATATACACGGTGTCTATGTGAGTCAGACGGGCACCGCTCAGGGGTACAGTCGCCGACACCGGTCTCAACTTGCGTCTCTCCATAGCACTACGAGCTTGCTGCACTGCCAGGTCGCCACACCAACGTTCACAACGAGCATATATCACAACCCCTGAAATTCACACAAATTGTGTTGTTCAGTTTTTATTTTGCATCGTTTTTCCCACAAATCTATGGTCCTGCATTCTGTATCTGAACTAAGTGAAAAGGTACCTACGTAATTATTTCACAGCTCCAATTGAGAACACATGTTGTAAATTATAGTCCATTGAAAAGTTACATTTGGGGTTGCGTTTTTTAGAGGACGCAATTTTATTTTTTTAAAACCCCTATTTTCAAGATGGTGGCCGTGCAGCCGACAAGGGTTGCGACCCCACAAACTTGTTTTTAGCTTTACACTGACCCCCCCTACACATCAACAAAATAAAATTGCGTTCTCTAAAAAACGCAAGGTAAGGCCTAAAAAATGTAACATTTCAATGGACTAAAACGTTAGCTACTAATTGGAGGTTTAAGCGCAAAATGATTTTATTCCAGGATACACTTTTTTCCCCAGATACCGGAGTAGGTAGTTATACCTACGAAATGGGATTTTATTTGCCTAAAATTTACTTATTTCCTGTAAGTGAAATGCGGATCCACCTCCCACCCACCTCTTAAGTTCCAAAATAAAGCTGTTAAATTCAAGGTGGCCGTCCCTTGAATTTAACAGTCATATACAAATATATAAAAAAAAACTTACCAGCACCAGCAAAGAGAGTAATAGCTGGCCAGGAATCAAGTAGTAGCGGAGTCAGAAACAGTAGAGCAGTCAGCATGGTTATTGGACCTTGGATGCTTTGCGCCTTCCTCATGCCCAAGCTATGAGCGGGCTGCCACGCGCATATGAAGGTCCCCGAAAGCCAGACTGCAATTTATTTTAATATACCATTATACTTATTAAACAAAAACTACCATAGAATCGCCTCTTGTTTCCTTTTTGAAGTCGGTTAATTAGTAGGACATTTTAGGTACGATTCTTTCACCATAAAAAAGGGAGAATATGACGCTCAACGGCTCAACAATTCTTCACGATGTAGGTACTGAATTAGATAGGTACTGGCTACTAAATATTTTTTTCGAGCTTGCTCTACTGTCGATATCAAGAAACTGTTCTTACGTGGTATTCCAGTAGCGAACATTGGCACTCTGATGGCTTCATTGCAGAATGCGACTGCGATCAACGCATCGGCTACCAGTTGCACCGCAGCACCTGCTGCCGACCATCGTGAGCCTCGCACACACGGCGGAGAAGGCGCAGTCGACTCAGGAACTGAGGTCACCACCTTAAAAGTATGCACAGGGACAAAGGAAATGAACGATTTTTCGAATCAGGGATACCGTTGGACGTCGTTCGGACAACTTTAAATTAAGTAAGAAACACACTTTTAATTAAACATAAACTCAAACTATAACCACTTATGTATTCAGATCATAATTTCGAACTCTATTATATAAAAATAGGTTATTATAAACAAAAAAGTAAAGAATAGAAAAAGCTCGTCGCATGGTTTTTTACTAGGCGCGGAGGGAAATGTCTTTAGCAGTCTCCTTTTTTACTCGTAGCTTTATTTTTTATTTTAACTTTTTTTATTTATTCGTTTTTAGTGTTCTATAATGGAAAACTTGGAAAAAGTAACGCGTCGTTGCTGAAAACGCTCTTCTTGGAACAGTTCTTCAATAAGGAGTTGAATGTGTAAGACATCTCTTGAGAAGACGATACCTGTAGGGTCTGCTTTAATGAAAGTCTTGTCAAAAGAACAAAAGCTGTGTACGAAATTTCAGTTCAATCACAAACTGGGAAATGGGACTTTAACTTGCAAGATTTTATTACAAACAAAGAAATTAAGGGTCTTGACAGACAGACAGACTGACGGACAACAAAGTGATCCAATAAAGGTTTCGCTTTTTTCCTTTTGAGGTATGGAACTCTAAAAATAGATATGGATTGAACAAAACTCAAGTTGGTATCTGAATTAGCGGATCTAATTCTACTTACTTGAATTCTATCTCTATATTCTTTGACAACAGCGTCGATGTCTGTGGAGTCATCTCCCGAAGACATCTCTTGCTCACTGGCTTCAGCGTCAGACACCACGTCAACTTCAGCCGTTGCCATCGGAACACCACTGCTGCTACTCGGGTCATTCTCTTCTGTTTGACACCCTGCGTACTCATCGAGGAGAAGGCACTCACGTTCCTCAGTTTCTGAAAATAATAATGGAGATAAGTGTCAGGTACGATCTATCATATCATTACAACAGGTAGGTATACTTTAAATGAAGTCCAAAAAACATTTCATAAGCAAGATAAAGTTTCTCGATAGGAACTTTAAAATAACCTCTCAGTTTTCGTATGAATAGAATATGTTCAACAACTTTTTAAACTGTATACTTTTCAAACATTACGTTACCCTCATCTAACTATAATGACGGTAGAGACACGAAATCGAGATCAAAGAAGAAAATACTTGAACAGATTTCCGATCCTGTAACAGGAACAGAAAAAGATGCCAATCTTACTACCTACCTTTAGTCACTTTAGACTTGATACTCTCCAGAGTCTTTGTGTGACGAATAGCCGATGGGATGAACCAGAGTCCAGAGCGTTTGGTTTTACTTGCAGATGCTTTAGAACCTCGTGCTGCTTCTCTGCCTAAGCGCTTGTACTCAATATCTGCAACATGGCAGGGCAAATAGGTAAGTTAAATATGAATCCGAAGGAAGTTACGAAAAACTAGGATAAGATAGAACAAGTAGACTGACCCCCAGCTTCCTTTTGTTCAGCTGTAGGCACACATCGCATAATAATAAAATGCAACGCCTGTATTGATATACCGAGCAAGTGGCTTGCATTCATCAGCGTGATCATGTGGGACAGTGGGCACGCAAACGCAAGTATCGCTGCCAAACTTCCTGTAAATAATACATCAATTAAGGCCTCACCCACACAAATGTGAATCAGGACTGTAATTTGATAATTCTAGTTAGTAGATGACGTGATTAAGCGATAACCAGTTATCCTACACAGTATCGCGGTTGGGTTGCTAAATGACATCATCCCTGATTTATTCGCTCGTTATTACCAATTGGCAGGACGTCGACGCCTGGCATAGTTGCGTAAAAACTCCTAATTGTGAATACTTTTTTAAATTTCAATTAGCATATGACTGAGATACAAACCGGCAGTGAAAACGGCTAGAACTGGACTTCCAGTGGTTGTGCTCTCATAAGTCATTGACCTTGTAAGCACCTTCCATTCTGGTGAGGCTAGTGCCACCAGGACAGTGAAGAGTAAAGGGCACAGTTCAGTTAAGGCTAGACAGATGCCAGCCACAGTCACAGCAGCCAGTACAGGACAAATCCAGCCTGCGGCCCTTGCTTCTAGCAGAGTGGTAACTGGCAAAGCTGCATCAATGCTGTTCCTACAAGAAAATGCATAAATTAGGATGTAAACAGATACATACGATTATCTATTATTACGTCCATTTGATAGTAATAAGATGAAATGCTAGATACCACGTTTAGTGGGTAGAACGACCTAGGTACTTAAAGGACATCTGATGACAATCCGTTTTGTTGTTAATTCTTAAAGTAGAATAAATTATCTACTTACCCTTTTAGCATATTAGTGTAGAGGAAACATAACCCTGAAAGCACTATGGTGGGTAGACCAATCATGAGAAAGAGATTCTTTTTTAGAGTTCCATTGTCTTTGGGAAGTATCACATTGAATGCGTATGATATTGGTGCACCTGCAGCAAACAGCTGTAAACATAATATAAATGTTCTTATTAAGTCGTATTTTTATCCATACAATCGTGTTGGGTGTTGGTGTGGTTACCTCGTACACCGTTATTGGTATTGGCATGTTAATATTTGCAATATCAAAGTTAATAAGGCCGAATATGGCGAAGAACTGGCTAAAAATGTACAGCAGAATTAACAGCATGAAGGTAAACATCATGCTTTCCTGAAACAAATAAAAAATGTATTACATAAAAGTAAATAATTTAGTCAAAAGCGTAAAAGCTTTGTACGAAGCCTCAATTTTGCACTGCTATCACCAAACCACTTACAAGCTTATCGATAAAGCAATCAGGTGAAACTTAAAACTGGTAACGAATTATTACGTGGCGAAACTATTGCAATTATAGATAAACAAGTAATCTCGCAGAAAGTTACGTAACAAGATCAAGTCTATTAATTGTTTCACAAGTGGACGGTATTTACCTCTAATCCGCACATGAACATTGCGCAGACGACCATTACTACGGTGACTCCGAGCACGTCAGGCCAGGGTTCGCCCAACGCTCTGGTCTCGTACCCGAATAGCCACCTTCTGGTCCGACCGCCAGTCACATGGTCTGCTGTAGCACTCAAGATACGGGCACAGATCGCAACGGCGACCAGATGAGATAGGAAAGTCATCCACATTGCCATGAAGTCTGCGAAAGAACGCACGTTGCGCTCCCGACGTCCTCTAGAGGTTTTAGGTGGTGGAAGTATCTCAGCTAACTTTTTGAGATCTTTGCATGTGAAAGCTGTAACAAAGTGAATGTTTCACAATGGAAAGCAGGTGTATATAGATTTCAGATGCGGCCTCCCTCATAACTGATTTGTTTGCCTAATTGGTGAATTCTTGAACTCGGCCACCAGGTCCTGCAATGGCCATACCCATATCCATTACCGGATCCAATAAGGTTTTCTCAATAGCGTTCCGCAGTCTGTAGTAATGACTCGATTGCTTATGGAGTTCAGTACAAGGTTTCTTCTACAAACAGGATTTAACATAGTTTCTTTTAGTTTAGCTTACTGGCTATAGTGATGAAGATGGCCAGTAACATGACAGCGGGTACGGCGCAATAGCTGGAGTTGGCTGCGGCCAGCGGCGCCAGGAGAAGCGCTCCAAGCGTCCATCGCGCTCCGCACGCCTCCCCGCCGCTCAGCGCACCTAGAGCTTTGCTCATCTTGCTCCGCTCAGTCATCTTCGTGTTTCTGTAAATAAATCACAGACATATGTTTACTATATTCATTTGTTTCTGACTAGCTTTTCCCTGCGGCTTCGCTAGAATTATCGTCAGAAATATATTCCACAGGTACGTTATGTATACTAGGGCCTTACTTGGGTCTTTCTTATAATTAATTAATTTCCGGATTTGGATCAGTAGTTCCGAAGATTACTCCCTACATGTAATTTTTTAAAGTTTATCATTTAACTAAATATAAAAGAAGAAAAGCTTGTCAAAGTGCCACAAACAATGATGCGCAATAAATATGACCTAGCGCGGTTTGCAGAAAATAGAAAACAAAGGAAAACGATGTATGTACATGCAACACAAATGCAAGTATGTATTTTTTTATCCGTCGATGGTTTCAGCAGCATTCAGGCTCGATCTTAGCCACTTATGAGTTAACGTGTTCAAATTACATGGCTGTCATGTCGTAAAGCAAATAACAGTAATCTTATCAACATCAATGTTAGAAAATTGTATGGGTTTTAGGCATCCAATTTTCTTTATGTATGTCCTGTTTAAGAGTTTCTTTAAAATGTATCTAATTATTTATTTATTACATCTGTTTATTTAAATCATATTGGTTTTTCGATTAGAAATAAAATTCAGGATTAAATTGAATAATTTTAAAGTATATAAGTGGTTCCAAGGAAAACTATCTACGAAATTCTCGGTTATGCAATTTTTAAGAGTATTAGATTTAATACTATTTTGTTTCGCTCTGGAACCAAAATAAAAAAATATAAATTAGATAACATACCATTGTCGCAGCTTAGTTACGAAAAAACAGCACTTTCAATAACAACTCAATTCCACATAAAATCACTACATTTTCAATAGATTTTCTTACAAAGCACACTTTTCAGAAACGATTTACGTAATTTTTACTCTTGTGGCATAGAATTTTGGATTTTTGTGGGTGTTTTAGCGGTGTGTGCCGGTAAATAAGGTCGTGTTTTCATGTTTATGCGACAAACGAGCAGGGTAGAGCTATAGCTGCTCTTTGTTGTCTCACTCGCGATCGATACTGGGTACCGGTTGGGGTGACCATTCTCTTGGAAAAAGGTTTTAAGCGTGACATATTTTTTTAATAGTTAGCGTAAACTTTGTTGCCAGTGATAGCAGTAGGTACATGCAATTTTGTCGTCATCATACTGTCTTTTAATTGTGTCTCTGAAAATGTTCAAGTTATTTCGTGGCAATACATTGCATAGCACTAAAGCAAAGAGCCTTCTGCCGAATTTTAACGTCTGTGTCATTTCATATATTATCACGCCAAAAGCTCAGTTGGTTTTGCTTTGATTTTCCCGGGATATTCCTATTGTATGAATAAATGAATATTATAGCAAACGGTTATCCACTTTTATGGCCACTCTATGCTTGTCTAATGCCATCTAATTTTCTATGGCTTCTCTTTAAACGGTCTACTTAACGTGTAAACCTTGTCTGCTAAAATACAATTTGTTTCCTACCAATGCTGAGTAGGTAAAGTTACCTAAGCTGAATTCCCTGTAGAAATATGAACGTTCGTCCAACATAGAATTAAGACACAAAATACTAACATTGAAATACTTAAGTTTACGATAGAAGAACGGAGTTGACAAACATCTGCTGGCTGGTTATTCCGGGCATGATGCATATAATTATTTATGATAAAGTCAGTTCTGGTACTAAGACGAATGACGAGTCAAGGAAGGGTAAAATTAAATTTTATTGTTCACGAAACTAGCTGAAGTCTCGAAAAATCTCACTTGCTACGTTTATAGGAATTTGTAAGCGTAAAAGGTTAATCTAATTATGCCATCTGACTCAATGTTCCTCATTGCAGTTCACGGAAGAATTTACATGCGGCACACTGAAGTTATGATCGAGTTACAGACAAACAATTTAATTGAAGCTTGTTAACAGTCATGACAATGTGGATTATTTTGTAGTTTGGAATGTTCCTATTGCGTACGTAATTAACAGACGAGTCGAAACGTCGAGATGAGACGAGTACATTTATAAACAACTAGCTATGCCCGGCATGCGTCGCAATGCAATTTTTCTACCTACCTACACTACCTTCCCTACTTTTTTGACGTGATAACGTCTTTAAAATCGTTTTAGTCGGGTGACATGTTCAGAAACTTGTAAACCTCACGAGCGACATTTCATAAAGATGGTAGCGCCATCTGTTACTTGGCTCGAAAAAAAAACTTTAAATTAGTACTTAATTTCATTTTAGATGTCACTACTGGTGATAACTTATATCACCAATAAGACGTTATCACGTAAACATCTCGATCGTAAACCAACTTTACAAACAACCAATTTTTTTCATAAGATCCCTCTTCTGACATTAACCAGCACAACAAAAAAAGAATTAGCGAAATCGGTTCAGCTGTTCTCCAGATTTGCGCTTAGCAACAAATTCAGAGATTAATTTTTATATTATAGATGTGGACACAGAGCTAAGAATTCTTAAATGAAAAGGAATGAATGAATGAATCTTTATTTTTAAACATACATGGGTGTTATAAATATAATATAGCGAGTCCATCTACGTCTTGGGTTGAAGCGTAAGTGGGTGTACCCAGGTGTACCATTAAAATGGCTTGTAATCAATATTCATGAAGATATATATATATATTCATGAATTAGATATTACAAAAGAGAACACAATGTCAGAATGATAAAAAATTAACAATTAAATAATTACAATAAGTATTAATATTTACAAAGTAAGGTTAGCAACGAGCAATGGTTTTCTGTCCTGTGCTTGTGGTTCATAGATCTCAAACGCTAATAAATAATCGTTTATTCGCTGGTTTGCTGGTAGTATACTCACAAAATCAGTTATGTTGATCTCTCATCTACGCATCCTACATCGTAGATTTCCCGTACGATGATAGATCCGCAAAAACTAGTTTTGTATAGGTATGATTTATGTCGTCATAAGTAGCTTCTTTCATTGTTTATAATTTCGACATTTGAATGTATTATACAGGGTGCAACATAATAATCGCAAGACCTTTCGTGAAAGATCATGAAGCTGAACAGTTTTTGTTACAGGAATTCGGATAGAGTCAGGTCACCCAAGAAGTACATTTTTTAACGAAATTTAAGAACTCATAGAGCAAAAGTAGTTCAGTTTCATGGTCGGAGAGACCACAGGGAAGGTCTTGCGTTTATTATGTCACAACTTGTATGTATTTATCCTGCTGTCTTGGGTTCGCTTGCCAGTGAACAGTTTGATTGCGTTTTTCCATCAAGAATTACTCAGTAGCGGCTACGGTCTAGATTTGTGCCCGGTTAATGACAAGAGGCTCGCACCCTGTTACATGAGACTTATTTTGTTTTAAACTTTGCCCCATACTAGGAATTTCTCCTGTATCGTGGTTGCGGTTACAAACACATAAACTCATATACACAAACAGCCAGACCCGGAAAAACTATCTATAGGTCATCAAAAATTTGTTCTGTGCGGGGATCGAACTCGCGAGTAGAGATGCCACGAATAGTGAATTGGCCGAATACCGAATATTCGGCAACACTGTTGGCCGAAACGCCGAATATTCGGCGCGAAATACATGCTTGGTGGGGGCGCGTTAGCTGGAATAAGACAAGTGACAACCTGTTTTTCTCGTTGCGTTCGCGCAGCAGGTGACGACGGCACGCGCGCCGGGCGGGGTGCAAGCAAACATTGTGTTTGTTTCAATTGCGAGTAAATCGCTTTTTCGTTTACGATAAAAAGCGCAATCGTTTGCTACCAAAAAATGCTGAAAAGCTCGTTTTTAACCATCACAACTTACCACTGATTAATTTTAACTACTAAAATGTTGTAATTTGGAAATAAATACATTATTTTGAGTAAAATAACGTGTCCTTTTTTACAAGATTTGCTATTCGGTATTCGGCCGAATAGTACGTTCTATTCGGCCGAATACCGAATAGCACAAAAGTGGCCGAATAGGCCGAATACCGAATAGTTGCCGAATATTCGTGGCATCTCTACTCGCGACACGCAGCGCAGCAGTCGATCGGTCAGCCACTGCGTCAACCGTGATGTGAACAGTAACAGCGAAATGTGGGTGTACTATTGGGTATATCCTATGCCTAACACTTCGGGGAGTAGAGCCATGATGTTATGTGTTATTCTAAATACCTTTATTTTTTTAAATCCTTCTTTAGCAAAAGTCTCTGGTATGTTTTTGCAGCATTGTCTAAGCTTATATCAGCGGATCAATGACATCGGGGATATCTCAACCCCTGTCACACAGGTTGTCCTAGTTGTTGAAGTCCTAGGGGAGGAGGAGATCCTAGAGGTTGAAACCACAATGGTATAACGTTTATTGAATTTGTAGAAACATTACATTTTAGACATTAAAGACGCAAAAATATGGTTTCAATGTATTGATGTAATCTGATCAAATGATATGCTGTTACTTAGCGTAATCTAGCCAGGAGAAAGTTGATGCCTATTAAATTAAAATTAAATTTGTTTATTTTATTCAAAATTAAAATTGACCATATAATGTTAGTAACAAAGGTCTTAAAATCTTTGTTAGTATTGTAACATGTATAATTCACAAATAAAACCTAATAAAGTTTTTCTTTTGTTTTATCTGACTTCTCAATCATTATTGTTCTCAGTTCCGCACTGAATTTAAGCAATATCAAATAACTTTTGCAAACGATATCAGTCTGATCGAGAATTCGTCTTTTTTTTCTGATCGTACGTAAACGTACGTAACGTCTACATTACGTATAGAAATATAATTAGTATCTAAATACTAATTATATTTCTATTACTAATAATATTTACTTAAATGTTTAAGTTATACACACATATTTTTCTCGTACGCTCTGACACACTATCGTTTACATTTCGTTCTCATATCTCCTTTCGCAGGTTTGCTGTCAGAAATAAGCAGTTCCTTTGTATTCAAATTTTATAAGTTATTTTCCTGTAATTTTTCCTGTCATGTCTACTATGTGAACATAAATTGTTAAATAAAATATAATAATAATATACAAAAATAATATTCATTAATAAACAGTACTTTTTAATATCCATGGATAAGATTAACTCATCTGATAATACTGAAGACAGCAGAATGTCAGTAGTCGCAGTATTATATGTAAATAGAAAATAATTTCATCGGCGATGGTACGATGCGTATAACAAAAGAGCGGCACATCTTATCTCCGTTAGAATAGACCCATTGTTCTTCTACAGCCATGTTACACAAAGAATCGCAGATTATTAGATGTCCACACTGCTTTTAATTAAAACCACGTTGATGGGGTAAAGCCAGTAAGCTTGCATGTAATATTATATTTGGTCAGTTTTAATCTTGTATCAGAACGCATTACATATCTAAACTAATATTATAAAGTAATTTTTGTTTGTTTGCAACGATTTAACTCAAAATCTACTCAACCAATTTGAAAGATTCTTGAACCATTAGAAAACTACATTATTTCTGAGTAGCATAGGCTATATAACATCACGCCAATACCCATGGGAGCGGGGCAGTAACCAAATACGCGGGTGAAACCGCGCAGGACACCTAGTTGTTGATATAATTTTGTTTAAGATTTACGCAGTGTTTTAACTAACTGCCTCCAATCCTGATTATGAACCATCATGACAATCTAATAGTCTAATTAGATTAAAATATATAATGTACTGGCTTACTTTCAATTTAAGCTAGGCTTAGCTAGATAAAAAGGTCATGAGGGAAAAAAATATTTGTGCGTTATGTTATGTATAATAGCTTAATTCTCCACCAACTCTTAATCAATCATCTCATTATCTGTGAATTAAAAAGCTTTGCTTTTAAACAGTTATTACAATTTGTCGTGAAAGTGCATCAATTAGCCCCAAAGGAATCGCTCCAGTCCACAATTGACGAGTTAATTACACCAGCTGCCGAGTGCCTGTTCCAACAAGACGACATATACGTTACTGCCGTATACCTCTTGTCTGGACGCCCGCCGGGAAGAAAGCGAGTAGGCGTGTGTACTTTATAAAAGCTGGAATCGCGGCTATCCAGACATTTATCACAACAACTGAGCGCCCACAGGACGTCTACTGCGAACTATTATCAGCTTATACAATTGTCACGTGTTTGTAAAGTTTATCTCTGTGTGTGACAATGAAATTACAGTACGTGTGCTTAATTTTTGGGATAATTTTGTGTTCGATTGCAATGTACGAGGCGTTCCCGTTTCGAGCGGGGAATATTGACTATGTGAGTATACACACTTGTTTAAAATAATAATAATGATGTAGAAGGGTAGACATAGGTAGGCAAACAATGATTAATTTGTGAAAACAGAAAACGTGTCAAAACATAGAACAGGTTGTTTTAATGGGCCATATTATTTTTATGATAACAATAAAAAACTTTTCAGTATCAACCAAAGCGAAAAAAATACAAATGAATAAAGATACATGCTAATTTTTAATTTTATTTTCAAACTTAGAGAAAGTTTTAAAACTTTTTTTTTACGTTTAGTGTGTAGTTTAAAAAACAAATAATTAGTTATAGCCTCCATCACTATTTATTAACTGAAAAACGTTCCTGCATAACTCTAGCAATACTTGAACTGATATATACAGCGAAGGATTTTCGATGCAAAATGTCTCTAGCAGTCTCAAACTCTCAAGTCTATTCACATTTGTCTTCGTACTAGGTAGGTAGGATGTATGAGGAGTTAACGATCACACCCATCATTCTGGTACTTAATTGGAAATGGAATATCCCAAAAATATCACATTAGTTTAAACTAGGTTATCTTTCAATGGCAAGCGTATACACGATATTACGGTGTTAAGCTTGGACTAGTCTTTGATTAGTTCTGGTCGTTCTCGGTATAACTTTAACATAAAAGTAAATAAAATAGTCTACCAATTTTCGTATTGACTGACCTATAAATTAAGAAGTTGTAGTCTACGAAATCTCGTAGCACTGCTACGAAAAAATAGGTCTTTCCAAATTCGTAGCAGCTGCCTACGAACAATTATTATGATTTGTTTTAATTTGTTTTTATTTATAATGTTAAGCCAGCCCAACGACGTGCATAAATAAGTTAAAATAAGAAAAAAAGCTAACAGTGTGGTAAAAATACTCGTAAAGGATCTTTTTTTACGTTGAACGTAGCGGACCTGAATAGTGTTAGTGGTCATCGCTCATTTAAACAATTAATGATATTGTATGTGAGTTGTGTAACAATTTTATCATGTACGTGTACATACGTACGTAGTACATAGGTACGTAAACAAAATGAGTTTTTTAAGTAAAAGTTGCAGGCAGACACCGCGAGACACTTCGCATGAAGAATCATTTTTTTACTACACCGCTTTAATTTGTTCCAGATGGAAGCAATTCGTCGCATGCAGCAGATTCCCCAGTGGCACTGCATGAGGTACAGGAAGTTTCAGCTGCACGGTCACTGCAGTCGATGGCTGCTTACGCGGCGGACCTGATACACAGGAATCTCCCATAGGCATTGGAAGTCTTGAAATCGATCCTATGGGTCGACAGTGAAGATATTTAGACGTTATGAAGAAAGTTTGAAACGGAATATTTACCATGTTTTTTTTATTTAATATAAGTACCTGATATTTCTTCGCAGTTGCAAACGCAACAATATTTAGAACCATGTTAGTTTAAAAAGTTATAAATGGCGAAGTTATGTTTGTCACCTTAACGGAATATTACTTACTATAAAATTTTATGAATGGTTTATTGTGAAATTAGTAGTTTGTGCGTCAGACTTGGGAAAGATGATTTTAACACCTGATTGGAATGTCTACATATTTATTTCAAGGACATCACTTTGTTCGTTCGTTGTTCAAGGCATTTCTCCGGCGAACTGTGTATTTTGTCGAGGAACTAAAATGTCTATTAATTAGATTGTCCCCAAGTATGTCATCTATCATTCATTATGACTAACATATTCATGTTGGTATTGGTTGAGAAATATTTTGTAAAAGTTACACATCTCATGAACTTTTTGTAGCCTTTCGAAATTTTTGACTGAATCTTAGTGGAACCTTTCATTAATTCTAAATTGTTTTTTCCAACTATACACTCTTTGCTGTTTCATCAGAGTGACATGACATTTACAAAAACGTATTTTTAACTACCTTTAAATGAATTAGATGTATTTCATAATCTTAATAGCTGTAGAATATTAAGTCATTTAAATGGTAAACGGATTTAAAATTTGACCATATTATAGGATATTTCTAACTGAAAAAAAAATTGAATTACTGGTTACTAAAACGTTTTACAAAGTAAAGTACCTACCTAATTAGTTAAAAGTTTTTAGCGTAATTTATGGACTACAATTTTGTCTGTTTTTGTAATCTTTTCCATGTTACTATTGACTGAAAATAGAAAAAAAATCTAATAAAAGATGTTATCGTAGATTGTTTAAACTTACGTAAAAGTGCAAATAGATTAATTAAAAAAGTACACATTCTTTTGTAAAAGAAATAGTGTCTCGTTTGAACCACAATGATTTTGCCATTGGTTTAAATTATATTTGTTACAAAAAATATTTGTTGGCCTAAATAATTAAAAGTAAACAAGAGAATTAAAAATCTAATCTATCTGCTCGTAAAATACGAATAAAGGTTGAGGTCACACTGTACAGTAAACTACGAAAGTACTTTCAAATAAGACCTTTCACCGTGTGATTCAAAATGAAGAGACCTTTGTGGTCATCGGTGGTACAGCTGTTTTTTTTAAATCTGGAAATTTTGTTATGGCCGTAAAATTTTTTCCTAACAGCATAAAACCACAGAGCACGAAAACATCTCGACCCATTCTCTGCCCAAATATTGCGCCAGCAGAGAGCAAAGTCTGCTCTTAGATTAATAATGACCGTGCTTGCAACATCGCTGCGCGTAACCAGTGTGATCCCAACCTTACTTGTTTAAGTACTTATAAATAACTTATCAGTATTATGTACCAAATTAATAGATTAGTATCTAAAGTAAAATAATTATTTTAGGTAGTAGTTATAGTATAGTAAACCAGGTACTGATTCTGTTGTTACTAAAAATAAAATGATTAATTGAATGTTTGTTTCCTTTTTTTTCATCTAAACCAACTATTTTAAACGTTTCGCATCGTATAAACTGACCCTTAAAACTTACTCAACACACGTCCTTAAAGACTTATTTGTCAAGTATAATTGAGCACAAATTATACGAGATGGGCTGTCTGTAGAGAGCAATGGGCTCTAACATCGAGTCTAACCGATGGCTTCCTGTACCGACTGGTAACTGGGCCACTCCCAGAAAGTGCACACACTTCTATTTGAGCACTCGACGACTGGACCATTTCGTAATGAAGTACCTGTGAATCATGTTACGTTATAGTGCTGTAACATTTGGGAAGTAACGAGTTAAAGTAAGAGTACATGCTCACAGTTACCTGATATACCAGTAATCTGACGCAATCAGGAAATGCATTCAATTTGTTGCTGAAATGACATCTGCAAATACAAACTGTAAATGGATGAAGTCATAATAATAATTGCATTGCGATTACGAAACATTTATTCAGAAAGGTTAAACTTTTTCAATAATAAACAATCACAAAGCAATTTCGCGAAGAGTGCACAGTAACAAGCGCTTGTAACAACGCACAGTGTGTTTTAAATCCGCTTATTTTATGAATACAAAGAAGGTTAGTTACGAAAACCACATCAAAAATATGGAAAGCGCCTCGGTCGCTTTCCATATTTTTCACGAGACTGCCTTTAACTCATATATGTGTATGTCATGTGTCAAGTTTTATGCCACGCTGTGTAAACGTTTATACCTAATAGAAAACTTTGATAAACTCGATGAATGCGAATACTAACAGTTTTTTTTGTTATTTTATTTAAAAAATAAAAAAACGTTGCACGCATTATAAATTTCTACAGTATCGTGGGTGCGTTTACAAACATTTGAACTCACATACACAAACAATTAGACCCGGAACAACTAGCTGTAGGCCATACAAACAATTGTTCCATGCGGGGATCGAACCCGCGACACGCAGCGCAGCAGTCGATCGCTCAGCCACTGCGCCAACCGTGTCGTCAGAGTTATTTAGACTTATTTAGAATATTATAAATCTTCTGAGAAAATGTAGGGACTCCACTTGTAACATACGCTTCTTCAGTCATTGTAACGATCGTTGATTTACGCGGACTGCCAGGGCGAACGCGGGGCGCGGCTGAGAGCGCGGGGTGGAGGCGGCGACCGACGGCACGCGCGGCGCGCCGGGCGTCGAGCAGGTCCCAACTTGAACGCGGAGCTCGGGCTCCGCTAGCGGCTGGTCTGTAGGTATAGCTAAGGGTGTGTACAAACGTGCGGGAGCATACGGCTGTGTACGCACGGGTGTAGAGTATTAATGTTTTGAAGTTATATTATTATACGTGTATTTATGTGATATATATGTGATTAATAGATATTGTGTACGAGTTATTTGTATATGTATTTATGTATGTGAATGTTAGGTATGTACCTTAGCTATAGCCTACAGGTTCAATTTCCTCAAGTTCAGGAAGTTCTTGCAAAGCAAGTGTACCCCTTGATTCTACTACCACAACATTTTCTGTCTTCTTCCTTTCCATCAAGATATTGCTGATGAAGCGAACGGTGAAGAAGAAAAAGAGTTCGACGAAGCTGAGCAAGCTGGCTCCAACGAATAGTCCTGTTGTACCTCCAACTGATACTAAAATGTTTTCGAAAACTCATGTTACATCACAGTGAAAACCATGATTATTAAGAAATGTATTACAGACCAGATATTTACCAACTAAATCAAGTCGACTCCTAACAACATTTCTCTTAAATCTTTCCGTAGGTAAATAAGCGAGAACAATTTGAACGCGCGCCTTCTTTTTGTGACCCTTGCCTTTAACCCTGAAACAATAATGGCCGATAAGAAATAAAACAAAGAGCAGCACCCTCTAAACAAAGTGTTAAATAAATAAATGATAATGGCGAAAATGAATGTTTTGTAAAATAAACAAATAGAGATAACCATAACATTATCACAATATAAATATGTAACATTATCCTGACTGTATTTTTTTTGGGTTCCGTATATCAAAAGGAAAAAACGGAACCCTTCTTGGATCATCTATTTTGTCCATCTGTACAGACAGTTGTCAGGACCCTTTTATATATTATCGTTGGACCTTTATGCTTTGGAATGGGCAACTACAGTACTTTCACAAGTGGTTATGCCTTGTGACCGGGACTGTAGCAGCATCATTTTGTTTCTTGATATTCAAAAGTGCCTGTAGTGGTCTAATTGAAATAAATGATTTGATTTATCTCGAAAACGCGTGAAGGTGTCGAGATTAAAACCACTTAAATATGTGGTCCCTTTGTGCTGTGAAAAAATCTACCCTCTAAGTGTACCTAATCAAAAGATATGGCCGTTTATGTCCCAACTTTGTACGGAAACTTCGGTGCTTGAGTCTGACTTGCTCTTGGCCGGTTTTTTTTACAGTTTTAGACTTTGAGTTGTATCTACTTACATATTTATTGATGTTAATATTAGTACGAGTAGAGTTGAACAGTAAACTAAATTGGGTGTTGAAAAGGATCTTACGGCGTGGAGACATCCTTGATAATGGTGATCTCCGATTCATCACAGGATGGCAGACAGTTACAAGAGAGTCCAGGGCGATCTGCCCAGGGTGGCTTCAGGGTAGTCAGGTGACTTGACAGTGAGTTGAGACAGGCCATTCCTGATATATTGCATCGCGTTTCTTCAGCTGAAATCATTGTTGATGTATTTATAAGTTTACTTCTTAAATATTTGCTGTGATATTTGCGAAAACTGAATTTTGCAATAATATTACAGTACGCTCCCTCATCGAAACTAACATTATAGGCGATGTTATGTAACAGTACAGATTAGACCATTACATCAGTGAGCGAGGTTAGTAACACAGTGTAGTCCTGTACCGATAAAATTCGTAACAGTCGAAGGTTTTCTCTTGTATTGTTTATTAATTTTCTTACAATTTTTTTATATTTCTTATAAAATTAAAAACAAAAAAAAACATTAAAAAATACGAAAAATAGTAGCCCACCGGTATCGGGAACTGGGTCCAAGCTACCGGCAGTCAGGGCTCCAGAGAGAGGAACCTCCTACCGATACAAGCTGTGTCTAGCTAGGAGTACCGCTCTCTGTATCAAGCCTTTGATCCAGAGAGCTTGATACATTACTTTTCTTTTATTTTACTGGGACATTATACCCACACAATGTTCGCGAAATAATGATTTGAAAATCATTCATTAAATGCCTGTACTAAAACTACTCATGTGTAATTTAGGGAGTAACAGTAAAGTAATACAAGTATTCGATAGCTACCATAAAGATGCGATAGACATCCTTTTGAACTTAAAATGTGTGAGTGAGAAAATATCCAGGGGGTTTAAAATGGCGCTTTAGCAGAATCATAATAGGATAATAATATGATTTACGTTGAAATTCTTAAAATGGTCACAAACGCAGTTAATACTATTGAATTGTTGCATTATTGCATTTTACGAATTTAAACGTAATTCATTTTTATCCTATTATGATTGTGCTAAAGCGGCCATTTTAAACCCCCATTTCGAATAAGTGTGTGCATGGCGTGTAGAGAGCGGAGAGGCGCCCGCACCCGTGCTCCAGCGTGAGTTCTGCACTTTGCGGTATGAAATAGTCGGAGTACAGTATGGTTATAATAAAAGTAACCTGCTAAGATCAAAACAGTCGATTAAAGGTCAAGTCATGTGCGCTACTTACTTGCTAAACAAGTTCATATAAAATGGATTACGGTAATAATTAGATAGTGTTTCGTTATATCACAAACCAGTATCACAGCTGCCAATTGCTTTGCAATAAACTGTACCTACCTACATTTATTTACGCGAAAAGAGACAAACTTATAGAATGGAGAGCATTTCATCAGTGAAAGTTTGGCTGACAAGATAACTAATTTCATGATAAGTACATCATAATCATGCTTAATTTTTCTTTCTTATTATTTACTAGCTTTTGCCCGCGGCCTCGCTCGCGTTAAATTCGGGGTAACACAGTTCCCCTTGCGCCTTATTGATTTGTAATAGCAACGCTAAGTTTTCCTTTTTCTTCCCTCTTTCTCCGTCACATCCCACTTTAAAAAAGAAATAGCCTATGTCCGTCTCCTGGTTCCCAACTATCTCTGTACCAAAACTCATCAAAATCGGTGAAGCCATTATAGCGTGAAGAGGCAAAAACAAACAAACAAACTCACTTTCGCTTTTATAATATTAGTAAGGATTCATCTTAGCGTGTCGATGGCAATCTAAATTGATTCGGCCCACCCGGAATTTGACCACTAGATTAAAACCCTCATGCGGACATCAGTATGACTTTATTTTTCTACGGCAAAACTTCAGCAATCAAAGCACCTCCAAGATAGAGTCTTTATGTGGGTAATTTTACTGATAAACAGTGATGTAAACTGAATAAATGCAAGTGACTCACTAGTGCCCAATATGAAGTGGTCGTTGCATTGACAGCTTTTGAGCTGGGCTTCCTTCCGGCAGAGCACAGTGCATGCGCTGTAAGAGTAGTGAGGATACAGCCCGCCCTCGTTCTCGTGGTGGAACAGGCAGGCTCGCTGCTTCGGCGTCGTCTCCGTTATCAGGGGATCGTTCTCTATATTGCGCACCGACAGGGTACGGCTGCGTAAGGATTAGATTAGAAGACATTACTAGAATTCACTCAAATTCTTTAATTATACTTTATTTTAATTACCTACGTACCTACCGCCCTCTTTCACTTGTATAGATAACAATTCGATTCAATTATGTTTTCTCTTATACTTACCGATAAAAATAGCCGGGTTGTAACTTTAATGTAGCAGAGTGTATTGTAGTCACAGTTGGTACTTCATCCTCTCCCAGGGTATACATCTACATTATTAAACAGTTTACTTAAAATCAACGAGAATAGAATTTAGATTTTATATCGATCGCTTCGAATCAATAACTCTTCAAAACACGACAGTGTACCTACCATTGTTGTTAGATATGCGTCGAACTGTATAACTCCCCGCAAATTTTGCAAATTATTCACCATTGGGTATGGGTGGGGTTCCCTGAAACACAACGGCATTGGCGGAAACGAAAATAGTTTCAATGGCTTATTTTCATAGATAAAATAACACTGCTTACTTTGTTTGGATGGAATTCAAAATAAAACACGTCCCCATGTCAGTCTCTATAGGCTGAAAATATTCACAACACGGAAATTCTACATCATTGTAAGTGCAATTCTTTATAATCTTGGTGCAGTCGCTTCGCACAAGATTGGCGTAGTAGCTGTAGTTGGATTTGGGACACAGGGGATCAGGATCGGGGTTTAGAAAACATGTGCCAACCAGAACGTAGGAAACGCCACGAAAGTAGGCTATCTCCTTTAGTGCATCTTCTAAATCCAATAGATGACCGGGAGGCCAAATTCTGCAAATTAACCAAAATTCATCAATGAAAAGTCATAAGAAAAAATCCAAGATAAATTTCCTGCGAAAAATCTTACTTACGTATCAGACACGTTGAAAATTTTAGGGGTATTCGCTGTTTCACAAACGGCTACAGCGGGCATTTTCGTATCCCAGTCAGTGTAGGTGGTCTCCAAGCCGAAGCTGATGGGGCTTAAGAGGAAGGCCTCAAATGCCGAGATGATGAGCAGCGCAGACCCGTACCATGATAGGATTACCAGCACCAGCCATAATATTCTGGTGAAATATATTGTGAAACGTTAGAAGCTCAATTTGGGTGTAGGTTTTTTGTTTGTTTTAAAATTCTCAGAGATGATAAAAGTTGATTGGTTCAGTCTTACCTTTCAGTGACATGTTTATCTTCGTCTGCAATATAATGTATACCAGCAAACGTGCAATTAGCACAATAATCTTTAATCAATTCTTTACAGATAGTAGTTTTTGTTTTAGACATACTGAAAATGTTTTATTTTTTTATTTACATGGGTCCTTTTGTGGTCACGGCTGATGAACGTATTATGGTCATTAAAAAGTAACACCAGTAGTGGTTCATGTTGTGCAAATGCTGTGAATTATTAATAATTTAATATTAAAGGATTATGAAATGTCATAATTATACAGCGCAACAACGAATGCTCGACGTCCAAGGTCACTTCGTCCATTTGGAATAAAAACAACCTTGTGGGTGTAATTGTTTTGTTTATTTTCAACAATGGCGGTTCACATTAGACAGTCAACAATCACACAAAATAATAGTGGTTTTCAAACAATATTGTACTAAATACAATAAAATTACAGGTGGCACTTTCACTAACGATGTTTAAGTACTTACAAGTATAATTATTTACACAATTAAATCTATCTTAGTCTTGTAAATATATTAGATAGGATAATTGGACCCAGTAACTTTTGAGAGGGGTCATCGTTCTCCTTTTTTATAAAATAAACCTTCAATCAAAACTAACCATTAAGGGTGAGCTGGAGGAATCACTTAAACAAAGCTGTTTATGTTTTGATTGAAACACCCCAAACATTTACATTATCGCGATCATCTCTCCGACGACTAGTAGACGTCATTTATGAGGAACTTACCCTAAATTTTTTGGAAACCCCTGAATAAAATTATGAAATAATAAACTCTAGATAACGTGTTAACTACAAGTATTGTAAGAGATCTTGGTTGTGGAAGTATGATGAATCATATAACTGTTGTTCATTCCACTCTTCGGGCCAGGTTACAGGGATGTGGTTGTTTTGATGACCTCCTTCCGATGGTTGAAACCTTCTTCTTGGAATCAGGCCCGCGTGAGTGAGGATTTTATATATTTCCTTGCGTGACACGTCATGAGCATCTCGTGCGTAAACCTTGAAAGTAAACATTTGATAGTCAATGTGACGTCCGAAAAACATTTGCTAAATAAATTATGAAGCACTTTATGCAAAATTATGTAGGAATGTTATGCAAAACGAGATTAATATTGACGATATTGTAAAAAAAACCCCAAAGCATTGGATGGGAAAACGATTTGATAAAACTTTGCCTGTGCCAATCTACAGAGCGATTAACCAGGCGCAAATGCGGTTTCCAGATTGCTATTGTATTTCAGAAAAAACCTAATAACACCTGGCCCAAACTGGAAATCAGAAATCGAATACTCAAGCAGTTATTGAAGTGAGAGAAGAAGAGTATTGTTTGCACCATACGGGTATGTTCAGTATAGCTCAGTTCCATTCAAGAAAATGTTTGTCGAATTGGTTCACATAACAGCAAAAAATGCCGACTTGTGATAAGTCAGTCAGTAATATCTATCTTTTCTTACCAGATTCTCTCCTTTGTGCAACAGACTAGTCAGAGGCAGCACTTGTAGTAGGTGAGGGTTACGCAAAGCCGGACTCCGCTGTGAAGGGTGCAAGCTTTCTTCTTCGCGTCTCACTGCTAGGACATCGGGGTGTGGAGGCGGAAGGCACCTCACCAGACACGTGCATGTTGCTAGCAGGATCACCAATGACTTCATTATGTACTGTAAATGTTTGAGAAATATGGAATATTAAAGTTAATCTTTTATTTTTCTTGTCTAAAGCATCTGCAACATTGGTTTTACTTTCAGACTAACGACAACCATCTTTCTTAAAAGTAGCCTGTGTGTTAATCCAGGTTTATACTATCTCTGAGATTTTAAAAAATAATCTGTTTAAAAGTTTTTGCGTGATAGATTAAACATCCATACATCCTAACTCACTTTCGCATTTATACATACTATTAATCAGGATGGGAAGCAGCGAATAAATTGAAAACACAGACTAATTATATTAGCTTTGGCGTCACTATCACAGTAACGTAAATACAAACAAAACAGGTGACCGGTTACCATGACAAATTGAAGATCAAATACATAAGCAGGTACTAGATTAAGCAGGTGGTTGTGGTTATGTAAAATAATTACGTAATCTTTTATTTTAACAATGCATTCTTTCGTATAAGTAAGTGAAGAGGCGCATTATTTTGCCATGACCTGTCAACTGCTTTTGCCATGAATCACATTAATTATTTACGGTGACATGGCTAACCATAATTTTCGAGAAACTTGATTTGCTATTCAAAACATTGAATAGTTAAAGTTCCCTTTCATTAAATGGTGTTCAACACCGTCTGTCATGTAGGTACAAACAGGAAAATTGCCAAACGGTTAATATCTATGGTATGAAACACGAATGATGCACCATAAAAGCGTAGGCGGGTTTATGAACTTATTTAATTTCTCTTTTAAATTTTGTGATCATTTCTTGACGAGTACTTCACACAGTATTTTTCCAAACACATGCAACTATTGCACTTGACACGAATAAACAACTGGGGTAGATACAAGTACAAGTAATCGTCAGAGCAATCTACGGCTGACGGCTGACCGTTAGCAACACACGTGCTTTCGGACAATGCTTCAAGGTCGGAGAATCAAAACAACATACTTTCAAACCATCGTTGGATACGATCATACGACGGACAATTCAATCGCAGTCGTTGGCCAATGTTCGAGAACATACATTGGTCAGTACATATCTCTATCTCGTATCCGACTGTAATAACACAAACTGTGTTAAACAGAATGACTTTTGGACGATCTTGATTTGCTGTCGTTACTGTATTGCTACAAAACTAACACAACACACCTGTCAGCAATAGAAATGTTAAGCAACGAGATGTTGTTTTGTTTTTCTTGGTTTAGCAATTTAGAACTTATGTTATTGCCAAACGTGACTAGGCAAATTTTTAATACATCTAATGTGCAGGGAATGCTCGATTCATTTTATTATGAAGGTTGCTACATAGGTCAACAATGCTAGGCATAGCTGAGTTGTGTTAACAAATGTTTGCACTTTGAGCTGTGCACTTTGAAGACCGCTTACTTAAGACTAGTGAACTCAGGGTTAGAGCTCTTCAAATAGTAGTTTAAAGAGCTCTGACCCTGAGTTCACTAGACACTTAACCGACCAAAGGACATGGACGCACAAAGAACGCTCATACTTAGACTGATGCACAGGACTACTGCAAGAAATCTTTGATCTTGTCTATGAGAGCAAGATCAAAATTTAACAACAGATAGAAAGGTAGAATATAGAATAAATTAAGATCAAATGACAAACTTGAATATAAAGAAAAATATAAAGGCTAATAAAAGTTTTTAGGCGGTATAAATCATGAGATATGAACTCTATTCATGATCTTTAAATCTGACGGCATGGTTGGCGCAGTGGCTCAGCGATTGACTGCTGCGCTGCGTGTCGCGGGTTCGATGTCCGCACGGAACAAATATTACAATTAGTTTTTTCGGGTCTGGCTGTTTGTGTATGTGAGTTGAAATTTTTGTAAACGCACCTACGATACAGCAGAAATTCCTAGTGTGGGGCAAAAGCAGTCAGGCGTAAGTAAATCATAATACGTATTAATAATATGATAAAAAAAAACAATGCGTTAACCTGTCGTACCAAGAATGATTAAAAGAAGTGAAATATTGCATTTTAATTTCTTACTAAAGACATCAACGCCCATAAACATATTTTTTGTGTGCAGTTTTCTTAGTACCTAATTAAGTAAGTATTTTAACACAATAATATGGCATGTTCAAAAAACAAAACTGACAACATCACTTACCTGAAAAAATGTGAATCCTTTTTAATCAAACACGATGTGCCAAAACTATTTCTTAAATAATTTTCACAAATACTAACCAACACTCCACTACGGTCCAGAACACAAAAACTTCGTAATACTAAATCGAAATACTTGCAGTATGTATCTATAGAAGCTGGTGACTTCGAGTGAGGCTGACCAACATTTGCAAAGAGGAATCGCCAAGAGAACGGTCACCGGCGCCTGAGAGCCACCTCCACTGCGGGTGTTGCACCTAACCTTGGCTATCATAATATTATGACAACTACAACTATTCCTAAACATATCATATATTATGAAATACTGTTTGTGTACCCTTAAATGTTACCGGATAAAATTATATTCTTTTTATAATAAAATCGCAAACTAGTCAATCACAGACAGACCATAGACGTGTTTGGAAATATTTAACTGGACTGTAATGTTCTGTTCGAAAAGATGTTGATTAATTACAATAAAAATAATGAACAAAAAAAATCGATAACGTTGACGTAGAGAATTAAAAAAATATTACAGAGCTGTTTATTTTGCGTTACTTATAAACCAATGTTAGTATCATTTAAAAAGAAAGGTATCAATTACAATATTCCGAATAAGGTTTCTCTTTGTTATCAATAATTAAATATACAAGTAAATAAAGTAAGCATATATCATTGCTAGTCATGACCATGAAGTAAGTATGGAACCTTGCTCACTTTTAAAAGTGTTATTGCAATTGAATGAATTGCAAAATCTTAACAATCCGATAGTCCTTTTATATTTAAATAATATAATTCATGGACTCAAGGATTTTTGGTTGCGTTCTACTAAGTTGTTAAATGATTATAATTATCTTTGCATCTAAGGATTTTACGCTGAAAAAGGAAGACGAAAACAAAGTCAGAGCGAAGTTCTTTCTTCAGTGATAGTCATTAAAAAAATGCTACATTTGCCCAAATAATCGAGTGCACATCATGACAAACGTTAATTGGATCGAATCGAACTTACATCTTGATCGTAACCAACGTAACTTAACAATTTACAATATTAACAACGTCTGTGGCTATTTTAAGATTTTTTACGTAATTCATATAATTAACCTCTTATGATTCTGGCTGTTCGATTACAAAAAGCTCAGAAACAACGTCAACAATTATTGTTTATGGCCACAGACCACTCTATGTTAACAGCTTGTTATTACGCTTTGCTATGCAGTAGTACGTGAAAATGTCGTGTTTAGTGTGCTTTGCATTATTTTTCTGTAAATTGCTATAGGTCGGATTAGCATGTAACATGCAAGCAAACATTATTACCAGAAGTACTTACGTAAGGTTAATTGTTAAAACGAACATGTACATAATTTATGTATCAACATAGCGTATACTTTTTAACTTGCTTAGTACTTTTTATTCAGAATGACAGGCTCTAGGTGTGTAAATCTAATAAACATAAAAAGTGTTGCGAGATTTAAAATCAAAGGTAAGCAATGAAATCGCAATTAAGAGAATTTCGAAATAATTTTATCTGTACATGTAAAGTTACACACCTGTGTAATTTTTCGTCTGATGCAACTTAGTAGTAAAATGTTGAATAAAGATTTTTTTTTTATTTAAATGAAAGCTTCGCAAATTTGGAACGCCATTGTAATTTAAATTTTTCGTATATGTTACCTTAGTTGGGAAAGGAGATGTCTTTACCATAATACAAAATGAGTTGACAAAAAAATGATAATATTGAAATAGATTTCTACCTAGGAATCTGAGTATTTTTTAATGCAATACTTAGCTATGTTGAGACTTTCAAGAGCTGCAAACTGAATTATGTACAAACTGGCTAGTCGAACCGGCTCGCTTAATCGAATTTTGACGGGCCTGTTGGTCTAGTGGTTAGTGGCCCTGACTGCTGAGCCGGAGGTCGTGGGTTCGATTCCCACCCAGGACAAACTTTGTGTGATGAGCATGATTGTTTGTTCTGTGTCTGGGTGTGATTTATCTATAATATGTATGTATTTATAAAATATATAAGTATGTATATCAGTTGTCTGGTTACCATAACACAAGCTCTGCTTAGCTTGGGATCAGATAGCCGTGTGTGAGTTGTCCCAAGATATTTATTTTATTTATTTATAAATCGAGTAGGTATGTTTAGAAAAGTTTATAATTGGAATACATGTCTACAATCACGGTCTACAATAGTCCATCTTTACACAGAAGCTGTCTAATAAACATATAAAAAGAATACAGCTTCATTATCACGTAAATAACTCTTAGTACCTAATCCTTACTAATATTATAAAAGCAAAAGCGAGTTTGTTTGTTATGTCTTCACGCCTAAATGGCTAAACCGATTTTGATGAATTTGGGTACTTACAGAGATAGTTGAGACCGTGGAGGCGGACACAGTTTTTTTAAAGTGAGAAATGAGGGAGAAAGAAGGAAGAAAAGGGAAAACTTAGCTTTGCTATTACAATCATTAAGGCGCAAGGGCAAAAACTACAGGTAGCAGGTTCCTGCAAATCAGGAAAGGGGAACTGTGTTACCTCGAATTTAACGCGAGCGAAGCCGCGGGCAAAAGCTAGTTTATTATATAAAATCCTATTTCGATACATGAGCTACAGTATTTACATAGTTAACAGTAATGGAATTGGGATACTAAACATAGAAATTATAAACGATTCAGTAATAATAAAAATGTATCAATTTCTTTGAACAAATGAAAACAAACGAGACACATAGATGATTATGCCTAGTGATGAGTTAAATGTGTCAAAATCTATTTTACTTACTAAAATATTAAAATAACATGGTGTAATCTGAATCGGAATGTTACGCATAACAGTTTCATTGTCTCATGCAGATTGGTTTACGCAAGAGCGCGTGACCAACGGAGCCTGCGCGGGCGCCGGCCGCCGGCGTCTTTCTGACGAGTTGGGGAAAGGACGTCAATACTGACCACCTGACCAGATACAGTGGATGTAATAATAACATGTGTTGGTAATGTTACAATTATTTTGACGTAATTTCTGCTCGACTGTAGATTTAGTTCACAAACTATTGCATGAGTTCAAAGTGCTGAATGTTGAGTTTGGACCATGTTTCGTTGTCCTAGCTATACAGTGACGGTACATTGTGTAAGTGGTCAACTGTAACAAGAATATAATACACTGTTGAGCACATTTTAAGGACTGAAAAAGTAATTTATAATTATACCTTATTGTTTTCCTTGTGGGACCACCCACACCATTTGCAATTATATATAGATATAGTGCCTATGGGACGATTACAAAGAAAGCGACTTGTTTTGAACGACAAAAATGAATCAGATAATTTAATCATTGCAATATCAATAAGTAAAATTCCACGCATTATGAGTGAATGTGGGCGGAATCGGAGATGGTCAAATTCGGGTTTTGCAATTATGTTACGAGCCCGATCGAAATGCCTACACCCATGATAGTAAGATGTTCCATCTACAGTCATGTGACTAGATTTCATCAATGTTATTTTCCAGTATACTTAATTAAAACTGTTATTTTTCTAGGCCGGCCATTCTTGCAATAATTATCGCGTCTGCGAAAGAGCCAGCATTACTCATAAATCGACCTTGGATAGAGATTAATAAAATACTTTTATTGTGATGTTGTTTTCTATCGGCGTAAAAACAGCTATCAATCATATTTTATTGTTTTCAAATCAATAAACATTAATACACGAGAAAAATCGATAAATCACAGTAATTAACCTCACATCAAAGCTCGATGTTATCTTCAAATAGAATATTTAACAACTGCTATTTACTTTCCCATTGAACTTTAAAAACAAACTATACTCATCGCTTGGTTCGACTAGTTCTCGATATAATTGTTTGTTATAGTAAAAAAAAAACTGGTCAAGGCGCCGTATAATGGATAGAAATTCACAAAGTTCGTATGATTATGCATATCGACGTCGTTTACGCAGGAGAGTTCCAGAACCTAACCAACTTGAAATACTGAAGGCTAGTATGAAGACTGTCAGCAAGGAGTACTGCGAGGAGTCCTCCATTTGCGGACTGAAGCACCTTGTTGATGAAAATACTTCGTTCATTGAAAGGTATGTGGTCATACGTGAGAGTACGTTATAAGTTTAAATGTTTCTTATAAGGTTATTTTTGCTCATCTATTAATGTTATTCTGAATACATAGATACGAAACCATATTAAAAGTGATATTATAATACTGCTTAGACATTTTATTATGCTAATAGTTTTTAAGAAATTCATATTTTGGTATTTAAATGTTACATTTAATAACAACAAAAACTGTCAGAGGGGCCTGCTGGGGTTGCGGGTTGTTCGAAAGAGACCGCGGCCCTGGAACATAAATGGCAAAAGAAGGAACATGGATGGGTTTTATTCAGTAAAAGTCAGACTCTCCCGAGTTATTTCATAATTTCCCATCCACCAAAAAAGGCAACTTTCAGAGCTCAGACTTACCATAATTAGAAGACTTAAATGTTGGTGCCATGTTTTTACACAAATACATTTTATTCTATTCTATTCTTACTTAGCGGAATAGGTAGGTTTACACTTTTATACGTAAAGGTAAGTACTTGGATTATTGCTCGTTACTGTCACAAACTGCTCATGAACTTGTTCAGCTGGCTCTGGTAAGGTGTGTTACTTACCGCAATTACTAATATCTTTAAGTAGAAAAGCTGGTTTATTACATCACTTAGAGATACTAAAGTTAAGGTAGAAGGCATAAATCATACAATCCTTACTAATATTATAAAAGCGAAAGTGAGTTTGTTTGTTTGTTTCGTCTTCACGCCTAAATGGCCAAACCGATTTTGATCAATTTTGGTACAGAGATAGTTGGGACTCTGGACACGGACATAGGCTAATTTTAAAAAAAAAGTGAGAAAAGGGGAGAGAAAAATATATTTTTTTCGATCATCACGCGGGTTAAGGTTAGCGTTGGCCCAAAGTAATTATGCCACGTTGACGAAGTCGCGGGCGGAAGCTAGTAAGATATAATAAGCATAAAACTGCATCAGTGGCTATAGATACCTTTTGTCCTTACCTGTCCGCATCTGGGTAACTAACCTTTTTTGTTGTTGCAATCTAAAAACGATTTTATTTCACCAATTCCTATTCACTTTCTAGCTCTATCTACATTCAAATTCAAATTAGATATATCTCATGTTTTAAGTCTGTACCCAAGGACGACTACCTAATTGATCCACTTTGTTAACAGAGTCATTTGGATCATAACACTAGTGATTGGCCTCATCTGCTCGATATCCTTGGTGTGGGTAACATTTGAAAAGTACTATAGCGCGCCGCTGGTGACCACACAGTTGCCCGAGGGTGTCTCCGTCGATAAGATCATATTCCCTGCCGTCGGTATCTGCTCAAATAACAGAATCAGCAAACGAGCTGCAGTGGAACTCGCCAAGAAATTGTAAGACTACAATATAAATATAATACGCTGATATTCTTTTATGGTTTATGTGTCCACAGGAAATGCCATAGTTACCAAATTTTGGAGGACCCAGTATTTAGCATTTTTGATAGCTTTTGTCAGTATTGTTTTCCTAAACGCGGATATTTTCAGCTTTTCCTATGAGTCTAAAGTAAGATACATTACTTAACCTTTTGAAGGCCGAGAAGTTATTCATTTCTTCTAGATTAATTAAAATTACTTTTAGTAAGATTCTAAAAAATACAGGATGAACAGAAAATTAGGACACTAAGATGCACTTGGCACGTTTATTTCTGTTTATCCTGTACTTTTTTACTTGCAGACTTAAAGCTGAGCGCAACAAAAATTATACTGAGAAAGATATGGTGTCCCTTCTCTTCGGGCTTGGGCAGTTGTACGGGATGGGTGCACTTAACTTCAACAACGTGTCGCCAATCCAACTGCACAACGCTTTAGGCGAATATGATGTTCATGAGCTGATGCGGAATGTACGTCTTTGTATTGAATAACATTTCTTTTTATCACTCACTATCTACTGCTATGTTTTGTTTTCATTGATCCAGTGGTAAGCCGCTCTTTTATATTAAGTATATTTTTCCACCGCTGGGAAAGGCCTGCACTAATTCCTTCCACAAACTCTTTTCTTCCGCTACTTTGAACCAGCCCTCACGGGTGCCTAGCCACCGCTTTCTGGCAAGGTTTTTTATTACTTCATAATCCACAGCCATAGCGATAACTTAATATTTGATGTGTAGAGCAGCCAAAGAATGTAAATATTAAAAGCTGTTTGTGTATGTGAGTTGAAATGTTTGTAAACGCACCCACGATACAGGAAAAATTCCTAGTGTGGGCAACGTTTAAAAAAAAGCCTCAATCTAAGTTATAGTTCTATTCAAGCTTAAGAGTATAAATATTGATTCCAACTATACCAAGTTAAGTCTGTTTGCTTTAATAACATTAACAACGTATGTTAACTGCAGTTAACACCTCGCTGTGAAGATATATTGGTTCGTTGCGTATGGAACACACAGCCGAAGAATTGTCTAGATTTGTTTGACTTTCGTCTCACCATGAACGGCTACTGCTGTACCTTCAATTATTTGCGAATCTATGATACTTTGTTCCAAAGGTAATTTATATTTGTTTAAACGAAGGGTGTAAAAGAACCTGTAACGAAACCGAAAAATACATGTTCTAGTTTTCTACTTTTTTTAGTTTCTAGTTACGGAGATTTTGGGGGTCCTAAGTCTCCGTAACTAGAAACTAAAAAAAGTTCCAACTATTTCACATGTCCTTATTTAATCTTAGTTTTTAATGTAATTTTACTTTAATAATACTTTAAATAGTAGTAAGTGTGTGTGTGTGCGGAACGTAAAGGGCAATAGAAGGAACATGGGTGGGTTTTAGTCAGTACAAGTCTGATACTCCCCCCCGCTCCAGAGCGGGGGAAGTTATTTGATGATTTCCCATCCGCAAAAAAAAGTTGTAATTCTACTTTAAACAATCAATGTTACGCACATATTGAGTTCTACTGAAAAACGTAATTATTCACCCCTAAAATCTTTGTGTAGACTACTTTAATGTACAGAAAGGGATGGTTGGCGGTTTCGTGAAAGGTTGGTTTACACCCTGTATTTAATTTTATATTTATTGACTGATCAATTGATGGTTATCAATTTTATTGACGAAGTCTATTTTGTTTGCAGTAAAACCAGTAACACTAGAAGCATTGATATGTACAAGTATGGCAACAAATCATTTTTTGATTTCGATCAGGGACTCAAAGTATTGTTACGACTTAACGACAGTGACGATTTCTTCTACAATATACCGTTGCAAGGGGCTCAGGTAATGACTTATATTTAAAAAAAAACATGTAATTGGGCGCAACTTATGTAGATTAATAAAAACACATTTTTGCAGCTACAATTCTCAGATGCATATGACTTCCCGGATTCACCAAGTGGAAGCTTCGCTATGCAAATCATCAGTCCACGTGTAGAAGTAAGCATAGATATTAAAAATCCTTTATAGCCTTAGCACGCATCATGAAATATATTTAGTCGTCAGCCCAATGAATTGTAAAAATTACTTTCCACTACGATGACGCCATTCGCACGACTGAGCACCGGTTTAAGGTGTATTCTTTAAAACTCATTCATGTGTAAGTTTAACGATTATAGATGACGGTGATGGTAACAGCTAGCTTTACAGAAGCATCTAGAGACATCCAGCATGTGCCAATAAAATTGAGGAAATGTAGATTCTACGACGAGTCGTCCTATCTCCCGTTCTATACGTACAGCGACTGCATGCTCAAATGTAGAATGCAATTTCTTTTGGACAATTGTAACTGCACGCCGTTCAATATGCCGAAGATGAGTACTGCTAGAACGTGTAATATGCAAGATGTGCCCTGCCTAAGGACTTATTATTGTGAGTATTTTATGATTCTTTATAAAATGTATGTTTATTGAGTGCGGCCATCATCACTTTATTGAGTGAGGTTGCTTGTTGAACTAGTTAGGCCACCTTAGTGGTCTGGTGTTTGAGGGAAAGAACCTCAAACCAACCCAACCGCCGCGGGAGACGGTCCGGGCGTCGGGCGACACGAGACGACTCCCGGCCACCGTAGATACTGTGGACGGTGAGCAAAGGGTAGCTCACAGTCCGTCCGTCTATTGACGACAAGTCTTTGTTTATTACTTCTGTGAATATTGGTTATGCTTTTTTTTTCTTTTAATTTGCTAACGTTAATTTAGCCCTGTTACAGTTAACGTTTGCTAGCAGTTTGCATTATGTCATAGAGTAATCTGTGGAAAATGTTGTGGGTAGTATATTTGTTAATTATAATGTTAAGTCAACACTTTTTTTATGCTTAATATACTATCTACTGTTTTTTTTCCAAATGTAATAAATAAGTCGTGCCGACGGCGCGTTAGTGTTCCACGCGCGTCTCAGAGATGTCAGCAAAGCAGAGGGGCCTGAGAAGGCCACCGCCTGCTAGGTTTGCGGGTTGTTCGAAAGAGATAGGTACCGCGGCCCCGGAACATAAAGAGCATCAAAAGGAACATGGGTGGGTTTTAGTCAGTGCAAATCTGACAGTCCCCCCCGCTCCGCTCAGAGCGGGGGAAGTTATATGATGATTTCCCATCCGCGAAAAAAAAGGCTGCTTGTTGAAATATGATTCACACCTTCTCACAGTAAGGATGCTTATTTTCTGATCGTGCTATGTTGCTCGCGAGTGTCTTACAAGTGAGTCTTGTGCAGTAACATAATTTCTGTTTAAGAGATTAAGAATTAATTAGTAACATGTTAACTTGACAGTAACTTACCTACATGTTTCTTCAGCACAATCGATATCTGTACGCCCAAACGAAGACCACGTCCCAGAAGAGTTAGAGCTGGACGCTGTTAACGGAGGCATCGACTGTCCGATGTGCAACCCGACTTGTGACAAGACAGCATACAGCTATGACTTCAATAATGTGCTCATTTACCCAGAGTATCTCAACACTGTGCCGGACAGCGAGCTAGATGAATGGCTGTAAGTACTGCCTGAATTGTGAAGTTGGAAACTTTGGGTAATGTTGCTACAATATGTTTTAGCAACAAAAAACATGTTGTAGCAACAATTGAACTTTTGTTTACAATACAATATGATATTTGCCAGCCCATTTTGTATATATTGAAGTGCCGGGCAAACTAGTTCAAAAATAAGTTAACTACCGTACCTCGATTTGGATAATACAAGAAATAATAGAATTATTGAAAAAAAAAATGAAAATTTATTCGCATTTCATTGATACTAAAACCTTAAAAGACTAAAACATTACAAAAAAAATTATAAAAGTTTAAATAGACCAAGTATCGAGAAGGCGCACGTTTTTAGGAAATTATTTCCGAATCTCAAAGGTTTTGAAAGCGCAGTTACTTATTGGACTCTCGTTTCGGAAAGAGGCCTTTTCAATTCGCGATTTGGGGCTTCCCTCCTTCTGCAGCCAATACTTCATTTTTCCGACAGCCGTCGTAGGCCCCTGCAGCTGTCCTATTACAGTCCCTTGAGCAGTATTCATCACCCATCCTTTGAGTCCCAGATCCCAAGCTTTCTTTTGAGTATGTTTCCTAAAGAAAACACCTTGCACTTTGCCAAAAACTTCATAGTCAACAGTTGTATAATTTGAGTCTGCCATGTTGATTATAATAAAGAAATGTCTGAGCTTATGACATACAAATAGCCAACTGAACGAGCCAACTTCACATTTTGACAGTTTGCTTGTTGATATCGTCGTTTGGGAAACGATAGGTAAAGGCGTCGTTCAAGCCTGTTTCTTGCGAGGGTTGTCATGGAACTAACAAATAGGCTAGATATTAAATCAAAATTGAAAGCCATAACAAAAATCTTCTAAATAACCATATATTATTGGTAATGTTTACCTAAATGTGTGAAAGCGGTCAAAAGGTGCTGATTATCAGGCTAATTTGAATAAATGACTTTTGGTTTTTAACAATGAGAATTCAAGGTATCTTACGTTACGTGGCCTATATTTTACTGAAACCATCTGCAAATGAAACAACTTTAGAAAACAAATACAGGAATATAGGGAGCGCTTTGTTATGCGCAGCACGTTGGATACATTGAATACATTTGTTCTGAACAAGAACAATGGTGTCTGTTCCAGGCAAGGCGTAAATTTCACCGGAACCTCGCGAGTTCACGTGAAGTATGCTCGCGATGTAGCCGACTGCTACGGACAGAATGTTATCATGAAGTGGTTCGATTTAATTAGTAAGTACTGTTCACATAGGCTATGTAGTTTTATGTTCACGACTTGTGTCTTATTCACTATCCACTTTCTTGAATATATGTAAATACTTATATAGCCATAATCATCAACAGTTTTGTTGTTTTTTTAATTTAAAACATTGAGTTGATGTTTTCCGAAGCAAACTACGTGTTAAAATGTAGGTTTACAGTGTAAACCGTTTTAGAGTTAGGACTTTTAAAGACTTCCAAGACACTAATTATATTTTCCTACAGGTAATATCGGTTCCACCTGTGGCTTCATCACCGGCTTCAGTTTCGTGTCGGTGTTAGAATTTATTTACTTCTTCACTATAAAGTTGATACGAGAGGTTCGATTGCGACGGCAACGCGGCAGGGGAAGTACCAAAGTGACCATAGAACCACAGAGACCGGAACACTTTGAGTCCATCAGGAGATATCGACCGATATTCTGGAATGAGATTACGGCCAGTACTAGGTTGGGACAAAGGTCCTCTTAACTGATTACGACAAGATAGAGTGAAGAAATGCAGCGACCAATTAATTAACTGTGCATTTAAAAAAATCCGAATGCCACTCACAATCAGTTACATATCAAAACCTACCTTAAGGTACTTGTTGTAGGTTGTGTCTTTGAGGAGTGGTTGTGAAGAAGCGCCATGTCGTCCTCACCGGACACGAAAGTTTCTGGAGGTTCCTACACGTAATCGGGCAGGAGGAAACGCCCGGGTGTCACCATTGTGATGATCGCCCGGAGGACACGGTAGAGCAGACAGTGGCGGTCTGCCGTGCCCTCGTAGAAGCGATCCGCGGCAGCGATCTCTCACGTCCGGTGGTTCAGTACATGGTCCAGAGCGAGGGGGAATGGGAAGCGGTCACTTCCTTCTGCGAAGCGGTCATGCTAGCGAAGGAGGTGGTCGGGCGTTTGAGGGAGAGAACTTAAAACCAACCCAGCCGCTGCGGGAGACGCCTCGGGCGTCGGGCGCTGCGAGACAACTCCCGGCCACCGCAGATGCGGGCCTGTGAACGGCGAGCAATGGGTTCTCGGAGCTCACCGTCCGTCCGTCTATTGACGACAGGCCGTGTTGACGGCGCGTTAGTGTTCCACGTGCGCCTCAAAGAGATGTCAGCAAACCAGAGGCGCCTGCCAGGGCCACCGCCTGGCGGGGTTGCGGGTTGTTCGAAAGAGATACCGCGGCCCCGGAACATAAAAGGCAATAGAAGGAACATCGATGGGTTTTAGTCAGTACAAGTTTGATATTCCCCCCGCTCCGCCCAGAGCGGGGAAAGTTATTTGATGATTTCCCATCCGCAAAAAAAATGTTCTTGTTGTAGGGGTAAATGTTTATTAGGTAATTTGTGTGTAGTGGGTAGACATAGAACAGATTAATATTGTAATAAGCATTCGATGTTATCAGTATAATGGTTCTACTATTTGGACACCTGTGCCGTTCTCATTCTGATTAAAATCTATATTGGAACTAAGGCACTAGTCCTAATATTACATATTCATTAATTATTTGTTCTGAATCATGTACGTTATTGTTATGCACGTAAGCTGTTATATAAAAATAAAAAATCCAAATGAAAATGGTTCAGTCATTTCGGATCCTCTGTACAACTGATATGTGATACTGATAATATGTCATCGAAAGAATCCTGGAAAAGGTATTTGGAGATTTGGTGGAATGGGATCAAAAGTTTGCCGCAGACGACGTCTATTCATGGTTTTAGATTCATTGCAGATACTCAAAGACACTGGGTCGAAAGGTAATCAATTACAGAAAATAATTTAAAAAAACATTTATTTACAAAAATTGCTCAATTAGTAGAAACATTTGTTTCAGGATATTCTGGCTGATAGTCGTAGCCCTATCGTGGTACGGGTCGTCCCTGTTGATCGCAGCCCAGTACGACGCTTTCCAGAACAATCCCATTTCGTTCGTCGTGGAGACAACCTACAAGGACTGGAACACCGAGTTCCCAGCAGTTGTTGTTTGTGAGAATGATAATTCAAACCGCGTGGAAGCAATTTCGGATAAGTAAATCATGTTCTTTATATGTTCATGTGCAAACTCAGAAAAAACGTAGCTGTAGCTGAAACTTCAGCGTTGAATGGCAGTTAGTTCAGTAGGAAATTAACTTTGGTTTGCTTGTTGAAGTATTAAGCTTATTTTTTAGGGACCTTAAAAGGAGAAAACGGAACCCTTATTAGATCATTTTGTCGTCCGTCTGTCTGTCTGTCAAAACCTTTATCTCGGAAACGCGTGAAGTTATCACGTTGAAATTAACTTGTGATCCCTTAGTGCTGTGAAAACCAACCCTCTAAGTCTACGCAGTCAAAACATATGGCTGTTTATATCGCGAGTTTCTACGGGATCCTCGGAGCGCGGCGGGTCTGACTCGCTCTTGGCCGGTTTTTTAACATAAACAATCGATCGATATCGATAGAGAATCGATAGGGATCATCACGAAAAAATATATTTAAACAAGTATGCAAGCAAGAGAGGGTGAACTGAATTTGCCTCGCCCTTAATTTGCTAGTATCGACTTGAGAGTAGGTACTTACTAACTCTATATTTCCTTCGATTTTGGAAAGATATCTTCTAATGTTGAGATACTTTAAAGATCGACTTTTATAGTTAAAGCAGTATATCTTAGGTCTCTTTCTTTGTAGATTATGGGGAGAAGACCACGATTTCAACATGGAAGAAGTGTTAAAAGAGCTAGCTTTTTTCAAAGGAATAACTTATTATACGTCAGAATTTTGTAACTTGGTGGACCCGCTGAGGGACTGTATGCAGACGAACCTGACATATTATGCTAATTTAGTAAGTAGTTAATGCACTTTTTTACTAATATTAATCGACACATAAATGTTAGCAGTTCTGTTAACAAATAACAACGGGTAATAATAAATATATAGTCAGGTATTTTGTTCCGATTGTCGTTAAGTTAAAGAAAGTATGATTTCTTTCTTTCTAAAATAAATTAGTATCGAAAATGATAAGTAATAATTTTAATATCCTCACTTATCTTGGGTCATCACTAATTGAATTACTTTCTTGATCTTGATTATCTTTTCAGGTCAGGAGTACCTGTGAAGAAACCTTAGCAAACTGCTCATGGAATGAGGTTCCATTTGAATGTTGCAAGTACTTCAGACCGATGGACACTGAGCTTGGAACGTGTTTTGCTATTAATACTTTGCAAGGAAGGTAAGGGAAAGTGTCGATCGATACTCGTGGGTATGTAGAAGGTACAGCTTGTAATAATCTGTTACATCATTTTCCAATTGTTCCTGATAACCTAGAATCTCCTACCTAGTATTTTATGTCAGTTAAGTCATTGAAAACTGGATATCGTCTGTTTTTGCCAAGGATCACTCAGTTTTGCTGAGTGAGAAAAAGACTAACAAAGTTAATAGTCATGAGATCTTGTGGTCAGGATGCTCTTTATATGCTAATTACTTGTGTTTGATCATCATAGAGAAAGGAATGCTCCTAGATTAAACATGGTGAGTAACCGCACAACTGGACCTGGAGCGATCAAATTCGATGTAATGGTGACTGCGAACATTTACATTTTGAACGAGGAAGAAGTGCCGACGCTCACTACTATCGGCTCAGATGTTTTGACAGTTGGACAAGAAATATTTCACAAGTAAGTTTTAGTATAAGTATTTACCAACATTTTCTTAATGAACGGCCACCTCAGCGGCATGATGTAAACGTGCGAATTTGACCATCGATATGAGAAACCATAATGGCGTAATGACATCCCGTTTTGTGTTGCATCGCATGCATGGGTCTCGTAAAATTATGGCTATCTAACGAGTTCATCAAATTAGGTGACACTTAACAAATTGAGTCCAAGGAATTTCACAAATGGTACAGTGCTGTAATAATGTTAATTTTGGTAATCCTCTCCAAGTTTCCATGATTTGCAGGCGTTACATAACTATACGCAACATAGAGAATGACGCTGGCGCGCGCTTGATATCGCCAGAAAAACGAAAATGTCGCTACACTGACGAAAATTTCTTGCAAGTGTATCACCACTATTCGTACACAGCCTGCACTGTGCAATGTAGAAAGGACGCACAGCTGCAGCTTTGTAACTGTACTAATTACTTCATGCCGAATGTTCCGGAACACCTCAGATGTAATGTCAGTGGCATTATCTGCTTGAACAGTCATGTCACTGAACTTTCGGTAAGTCTCGATCGATCATATGACAAAAAAGTTACTGATGTATTGATGGCCGCATAGTCGTTACTAGATTACTTGCAATTATGTCGATACTAGACATTAAATAGCATTTCTTAATCAATTAGTTGGGATCGAAGAGATGAATTGAGTTTTGGAGATTGATTGTTAAACGTAATTTACAATGTTGAATCAGGATTTTACTAATACCGCCATAAAGTCTATTTTGAATGTAGGTCCTCAAAGCCAGCTGGTCGTCCCGCGCTGGCCTATCTTGCAACTGCCTACCTTCGTGCACGGAGGCAGAGATTTCGATCACAAAGGACTTCAAGTTTGTCACGACTGACAGCTACGCGAGTGTTCAGATTGAGTTGGCGGTGCTACCCAGTGAACGATACAGAAGAAATGTGGTGCGAGGAGTACTGGATTTAGTCGGTGAGAGATAAGATTAAGAAAACGAATGAAGTTTGTAGATAAAAGTAGGTAGGCACACTAGAGGATGTACCTATTGTATTACTGCTATGTGCTGCTGCTGTATACAAAAGAACAAGTTTAGTGCAAGACCTAAAGAACTTTCCAATTGTCAATCCTACGAGGAAGGGTCTATGGTTTTAAACGCTCTCGCTTTATGCAATTAAGTTTTAAGTTTGAGTTTAGAAAAAATCTTTATTAACATAACAAATATACATAACTGAAGACCTAAAGTAACAATAACACTTATATTATCTAATAACAAACACTTTTACAGGGTAGTAGCAACTTTATAAGTACATAGTAATATATGTTTACATACAAACTTAGCACACCATAAAGCATTTAACATTGTCTTATGAAACTATTGTGATAGTTTCATTTATATAATGAGGGGTAGAAGCAAAGATTTATATACGCGCTCAGCGTAAGTGCGCCCGGTGCAATCGGTTTTACATTTTATGGTGAATGATTTTCAATTTATTTCACAGTATCTACCGGCGGAACTGGCGGTTTGTTCCTGGGTGCCAGTATCCTCAGCTTTGTAGAACTGTTCTACATTCTGCTAATACGTCCGTTCTGCGATATATACAGCCAACGAAATGACGACCCCTGGCACAGACGGTTTGGCATGCGACGTCTTCAAGATAACAAGTTTATCCCGAATTGGGGCTGGACATACAATGGGAAGGTTGGAGACAAGGAGAAACCACCGATTAAAGATCGTTCTCCTTAAATGTGTAATGAGTGTCTCTGAAAAGTCTTATTTTATGTAGATTAACTGTCTCTTTACTATAAGAGTAGACATGTAGTTCAACATCAGTAGTTATACTTATTACCTGTATGTTTTTGTTACTCCAGCTTGTTGTTATCTGTACACGTGAAGTTTATCTTAACAGTTAAAATATGTAGGTACATAGCAACCACTCTACGTATGTTTCGATAAACAAAAGAATAAACAATACACATTAACATTGTTATTTTCAACATTTAACACAACCTCCGTATTTTTGTGATTTTGTATCTAATGTTTATGTATTATTTTGCAGGTATACAATATCTATCTGCGATTTCTTCAAAGATTTCTATGACTTTTTCTTTGTAATCAGAATTAACTTCCATCATTTTCTTTATAAATAGTCCTTTATTTTTGGATAGTATTTCATCAAATTGAGCGTTATCACAAAAAATGTCGGTCGTCAGATCATCGTCTAACCAAAACTGTGGTATAAGACAAGCGCAAACGATGAGCCCCCATTGTCTGCGTTCTTCGGCAGAACTCATAAATTCTTCTTTTGTCAATACTTCATCGATTTCAACATCATGGTTTTTTAGTATTTTCGTAAGTTCTTCATAGTAGTAATTCAAAAATATCTCGATGTTTTGTTCTCTAAAAGTTGGATCCAAATTACAACAAAGTAGTAACATAACATCTCCAGCAGGTGGCTGGTACCTTATCGCTTGAAAATCAACCAGCACGCAATCATCTGGTTCCCAGCGGTTTTCTTCGCCCTTACTGTAGTGGAACATAAGGTTATTATTCCACAGGTCGCGGTGGCAGATCACATTCTTCAGTTGAGAAGAGAAATCGCCTAAACTTGAAGCAGTAGACCAAACGTTCCGCCAACGACTCTCGATCAAATTCATTTCTGTATAGCCATACTTTGAAAAAGACTTCATAGCTTCTAACGCCCCTGTCATGCACAGACAGAACCAATCACATGCTAGATGGTATCCATCTTTAGCTAAGGCGTACTCATGAGAGATCCCTTTGTATTTCCCCATAGTTTCCTTACTTTTCTTGTCTTCATAGACAATAGATGATGCGTGAAACCTAGCTAACGTTTTCAATGCTTCAAACGTGTGAGCCATGTCGAACCTATCAAACTTATTCCGTAACTTAAATTGTGCGGCGTTTAAATCTTCGAAAACCACTGCATCATTCAAAGCTGTTATCAACCTTGCGGCCCATGGTTTCTGACCTGAAAATTATAACAAATACATCGATAAATCACGTATCCCATACAACAGAAACAAAATGTTAAGGTACCTAGGTACCAATTTACACAAGTTGCAAGCATATCGTTAATTTAGATTATAAAGAATAATCAAAATTTACCCGGAATTTCAATGTTCTCCTTTATCACCGAATAGAAGAATGTTTCTTTATCAAAAAGCCGCAGTTCCTTCACCATGCTTGCTTTTGCTGCATTCGATCTGGAGACGGCTTTGATAAAAAAGTTAAGAACTTTTCTATTCGACAAATGCACTTTCACTTTCCAGTATTCTGCTAGAAATCCCAACATTTTGTCACTGGCCGGATGCACAGAATAGTTTTTTATCATTATTTCTTCATTATCACGGTTGTAGCCAGCCAAAATTAATTTGATATCTTCTTCTGTTATATGGTTAACTTGGTTCTTAAGTTCGATTGCGGCAGTCGTCATTTTTTTCTCTAGTAAAGGTCTATCCGCCTGTTAACGAACGATTACCAGCAGCAATTAAAATACATTTCGCAAGACAAAGTGTGTGTGATGTTTGAGCACGAGTATCTTGTCGTTTCAATGTGAGAATCGCTAAGTAAATATTGATATCATAAGTATAGGTAAATTAGTAAGAGTAAATATAAGATAAATAGTCTGGTCTAACACAAACAACAAAAACACATGCCTTCCGGCTTCGTCAAAGGTCATTCACTCTTTGTATAGGTACTTAGCAGTGTCTGAATACGGGCTAAAATCAAGATGACACTTGAATTAAATATTTTTTGTCTAATTCACACAATAGTAATTCAATTCAATTTTTATTTACGGACATCTTGATCCAACAGTTAATATACCTGACTTAAAAACTATTGTTAGTAACACAAATAAACTTGCACGAATACAATAAGCACTGATTCTAATATTTCGCCTCAGGGCAGGAAAACAGTAACTGCCCCTTACATTCATAAATACCTCTGCGCTGAGACAACCCGCCCCGACCAGATAACCGATAGAGAGATAGGTAGCTCTCTAATCGATCATCAGACGAATGAAATGCCTCAACACAGGAGCACGCACATCTTCAGCTATAGTCTTCAAGATACTGTTGTGACTCCCCCGCACCCTCCTCATAAGTGACCCAACTTTCTTCCTAATCACAGCGCGAAAACCGTCAGTACGAGCATGCGTGAACATCTCGGAGTAATGACATTGGTCCGGAATAGGCTTTTTTTTCGTATGGGAAGACAACAAATGACACCTCTCACTCTGGATGGAGCGGCAAGGAGTGTCAAATGTCTACTGACTAAAACCCATCCATGTTCCTTTCATTTGTCTTTTGTGTTCTGGGCCCGAAGTATCGCTTCCGTTCCAACCCGTAACCCCGGCAGGCTGAGGTCGGGAGGCCCCTCAGATTTGTTGACATCTCTTGAAAACTTTTTCTGTTGAACACGAACGCGCCGTCGACGGGTACGACTAGGCTTACAATAAGGTAAAATTGATAATTTACTCTAAAGTTGGTTATACAAACGATAATACGTTCTTTGATGATTTTATCTAAGTTAAACATAGTAATTGGAGAAATAGATGATTTTGTGAGATGTCTGACTTGTACTAATTAAAACCCATTCATGTTCCTACTTTTACCTTTTGTGTTCCGGAGCTGCAGTATCTCTTTCGAACCAACCCGCAGCCCCGGCAGACGGTGTCCCAGACGGGCCCCGCAGATTAACATCTCTTTGAAACGCGCGTGGAACACGGAGACGTGCCGTCAACGCAGCTTGTCGTTAGTAGACGGACGGACGGACAGCTAGGTATTGCTCCATTTGCTCCCCGTCCCCAGGCCCGCCCCTACGGTGGCCGAGAGGCGTACGATACCCGCAGCAGCTTTTCGCTAGCATAACTGCTTCGAATTCAATCAAAACAATAACAATAAAGAATGTTGTATTATGGAACAAAAATAGATAGTTAGATTTCTTGTAACATCTTATCTGTATACTAGCTGGCACCCGAGGCTTCGCCCGCGTGATATCGAAAAATAAAGTATCATATGTGTTATTCCAGACTATAATCTACCTCTGTGCCAAATTTCATCAAGATCCGTTCAGCTGTTTTGACGTGAAAGAGTACCTAACAAATATCCAAACATCCTCACAAACATTCGCATTTTTTAATATTAGTAGGAAGTAGGATAGGATATATTAATAGGAAGTAGGATAGCTGACCCCCACGGTTTTGCCCGCGTGATATCGAAAAAAAAGTATCCTATGTGTTTTTCCACACTGTAATCTACCTTTGTGTCAAATTTAATCAAGATCTGTTTAGCCGTTTTGACGTGAAGAGTAACAAACATCCATAGTTCCATACATGCATCCATCCTCACAAACATTCGCCTTTATAATATTAGTAGGATAGTTAGTAGGATATAAAAGAAAGTCCTGTTAGTTTACACTATATAAAACTCCAGAACGGCAGAACCGATTTTTTGAAAATTGGTGGCGAGGTAGCCTAGAACCAGCAGAGGCAGACATAGGGTATTGATGACTTCCCATCCGCAAAAAAGGGGGTCAAGATGGCAAAGTTTGTATGGGAGAATGTGATTCCTTGGCCAAATTGTTTATGATAAAACTACTAGACTTGCATAAATTCACGGTGGTTTTACTTTTTTTTAATAGGTACCAACATTTTGGGCTGTACATACAAGTTTCTGGATAAAACCTAGGTACTAACTTTTTATGCAGGTCTATGCGGGTGAAATAACGAGGCGCAGCTATAGGCTGTATAACATGACGCTTCAATACTCAGGAGCTGAGCAGCGGGTGAAACCGCTGGTCACAGGTAGATAATTATACTACATTGTGTTTTAAAATATCGTAAAAAAACATACATCAATATAAAATTACAAAGAATCCTTAGAACATCATATTCCCATAGATCCCATACGCAAAATACGCGCCTCAGACGTGGAGTGGCGGACACCAGCCCGTTATACAATATACAAAACATCAGATTCATTATTTATGTTTTTTTTTCCGAATAACAAACTCATGTCATAATTATTAGAATCCTTACTAATATTATAAAAGCGAAAGTGATTTTATTTGTTTGTCTTAAGTGTTCACGCCTAAATGGCCAAACCGATTTTGAAGAATTTTGGTACAGAGATGGTTGGGACCCTGGAAATAAGTGGTATAAAGGGAAGAAAGATATTTTATTTTCGATCATCACGTGGTTTAAAGTAAGCGTTAGCCCAATGTAACTATTTCACGCGGACGAAGTCACGGGCGGAAGCTAGTATATTATAAACTTACATTAATAAGTGAGTTATGATATCTAACTGAATGTACAGTTTATTTTAAAACTTTATAATTTACAAACTACAAATAGACATAAACCAATAATGAAATTAATGCACATAAGTATAAAAATGGTAAATAAAAAAAATACAAAGCGTCAAAAAATTCATCCGCATTGCTGTCAACAGGAAAAGTGCCTAGAAGGCTGGCAGCATTACCATTATTATGTACAGGTTCTTCAATTCAAATCAAAGTTTGCTTCAATATTTTTTGGATACACAAATCTCTCTACGATTTCGTCGAATAGTTCACTTACTCTAATTCGATATTTGTCATCTTCTTTAGCTATATCTATAAACTCTTGACTACGGCTCACTACGTTGGCTCGTTTTGATAGTTCGGGGTCGCAAAATATCTCCTCTTGTTTCTCCTTACTCATAGCTACGATAGGTGTTATGATCGCGGCCTGAGTTAGTCCAAATACTATACTTTTCTTGTACGCTTCTGCAAGAATAGCTTTATCAAATATGTGCGTTACATCTACTCCTTCGACATGCAGTTCTTCAGATAGCACTGCATAGTAAACTTCCATAAATTCATCCGTCCATTCATCTCTATCACTCCTTCTAGTATTGAAATATATCAGGGAAGACAGGTCTAGCATTGGAGAAGAATATATGACGGTCTGAAAATCAACGAACAAAGCGTGATATGCCGCCGAGTTTAGATCCGTTTTGAGAAAAATATTATTGGTCCAAAGATCACGATGCACTACGGCGTTCCGATATTCTAAGCTGGGCTTCATAAGGTCCATAGCACTATCAAATAATGTAGGGAGAATCGATTCTGTATATCGATTGAAGTTTGGTTTCGATTTATACTTAGAAAAAACTTTGAGATAATCAATCACGGCATTCATTCCTGTGTCCCGCCAATCTAATCCTGTGTTGGGTTCTTGAAGGTAATCACTATAATGTTCCCATATTCTGTATGGTCTGCCCAACTGGCTACTTTTCCTCTCTTCATAAATGTATGATTGTGCGTGGAATCTTGCAAGCGTTGTGACGGAGGCTTTCAATTCATCGAAATTCATTGTGCTCTGATGATTTGGCATCTCGTATCCAAGAAGTGTAACGTTTTCAAATACAAAAATTTCTTCTTTAATAAACAGTAATTTAGGACGCCATTTTTGTGATCCTGTAGAATTTTATAAGAAATTATAATTACGAGAGTTGTTCAAGCTAATATATTATTTGTAAGACTAACTGAAGCACCAGGATCTTGTTCTTCAGTTATTATTACAAATTAGGACAGTACAATAAGCTAATTTAATGGGATGCTGTAAACTTTATATCTTACCTGTACCATTTTCAAATTCGTTAAAGAGCGTACTGAGCATGACATACTCCTTTTTGAAGAATCCAAGCTCCTTAAGGTATTCCGCTTTCCATTCATCGAACCTTGGCATGCACTTCACAAACAGATTCAGTGTAGAATTGACCCCATTCAAGTCTACTTCCATTATCAGTTTCATATGGTCACCCAGATATCCAATAATTTTGTCGGAAAAGTCTTCCATTTTCCAATTTAATATTTTTGTAAACCCACATTGTTTTGCGATGAAATTAATTTCATCTTGACTTAACAATTCCATTTTGAGCGTGTTTTTCGTAACAATATAGTATCTAACTAAACAAATAATTGCAGTGTTTTATAGGGTAGTGTTACACTTAGCTTATATCACTATCTCTCACTGGTATCAGTATCCCTCACTGGTATCCGTATCCCTCACTGGTATCACTTGATCACACGCGATTTTCCAAGAGGCCCAGAATCCGTCGGCAAAACCCATTACACCTCGTCAAAGAGAATTAAACCACTTGAGAGCTGATAGACCGATTTCGTCTAGGCACACGACTCACCACTGCGGTTCGGGGGACGAAGAAAAAACAGCAGTTGTGATTGGCCGATGCAACAATGTCAGGACGAATGTTCCAAACATAGTGATGCACAAGTCAGTTTTGCTACAATACTTAATATCGATAAAATCAAACATAACGATGTCTGTTTATTTTATTTTTTTATTAATTATAGTGATTGGGCGTTAACTGGGTGCAAATAAAACACTTACGTAACTCTGTTTTAACTTTATTTAAATTAATGCTAAAATTAAATCAAGGTTAATAAAATCGTAAGATTTAAGGTAATTTAATAGTAAGGTTAATTTAAGGTTTCAAAGCAATCTTCCGTGAAATGCCTTGAACAAACAACGCTGTATTTTTTGGAAACCAATTTTCCTTGTTGACAGCATTGATCCACTTTTCTTTCACTTCTGGAATATTTGGAAATCTAAAATGTAAACATTAAGTAAACGTTACTTTTTTACAGTTAGGGAACATCGTTATTTTTATCGACAATATTTTAAAGACTTAATTTCGAAGTTGTCACAACACTACAGCAATGCATCTGACTCTTTCTATTTATGCCTACAGATAGAAAGGGACATACTTATTAAAAATACCAAGTGAGAGAAAGGGACTTTTCAAAAAGACATCAACGCGGTGTACGTTTTGTGTGCCTTAAACGTAAACAACCAGTTTAGCTTGAGCCCTGCAAATTATTCATAATATTATCAAATTATAAATATATTTTACTTACCGATGAAAAGTTATGCCATCCTTTTTATAGCTGGATGTTCTAGACGATTTCTCACACCATTTAATTGAACAAGAACTCGTAATTATTTGATATTATGCAGAAATATTTAAAAAAAGTTATCAAAATAATCGCGTGTGGAGAGATCCAATAACTGGTCAAAACTAAAATGGTCAGTCATATTTTCATCTAACATAAGTGCAATTTCATTGATGTGTCGTGAGCCTGAGTCGCCCGTATGAGCAGTCAAGAGGCTTTATTGTCATTGCACCTCGTAAACCCCTCTTCTAAGTCCCCATCTGAACTCTGATTGGTTGGCAGTGGTGGCGTGTTGATACCGCCATCCAATTGGTCGATCGCACGATGTTAGTACCGCAAAACTCCACCGATGCCAGAGCCGCCGCCTGAGCGACAACGCAAGTCTTCCACTGCCGTAACTATGCGCTCTATAGCGCCATCTTTCGTCAAATGCGTGTAACTATTCACACTCGTCCATCCTGACGCCTTTGCGACTCTGCAAAGAAAAAAAAGAAAATACCTATGTATTTGTTTAAAGAAAGCATACTCCACTCTAAGGAGAAGAAAAAAAATAAAAACATCCCTAAACAATAAAACTAATATTTTAACTAAACGCAAAGACATTAATTAGAATAAGATTATTTTGCAAACCAATGCAATCAAATCATTCCAAATTTGAAGCACTCAAGTAACACCAGTTATCCAGCATACTTAAACAGGATTCCAAAAATGCCATAATTGTCCAAAACAATGTTATCAAAACATTCCAATTGTAAACCATTTAAGTTACATCCGTATACTCAAATAGGTTTCCCAAAAATGCCATAATTTTCCAAAACAATGTTATCAAAACATTCCATTTGTAAACCATTCAAGTTACACCAGTATACTTAAATAGGTTTCCCAAAAATGCCATAATTTTCCAAAACAATGTATCAAAACATTCCATTTGTAAACCATTCAAGTTACACCAGTATACTTAAATAGGTTTCCCAAAAATGCCATAATTTTCCAAAACAATGTTATCAAAACATTCCAATTGTAAACCATTCAAGTTACACCATAGGTTTCCCAAAAATGCCATTTATTAAGTCATTTTTACTTTAGTAACAGAAGTTCTTAATTGTAGACTTAATTACCGAATAACATTAGTTCACCTACCTGTAGTATAGTATTATTGAAAGTTCACCCTTCAAGTAAGTCAATCAATTCCTCCGTGCTGTCCACTTCAGTGTCATTTGAGCTGGCGCTCGAGTCCTGGCCCTGAAAAGGTTTTAACGAGTCCGACGATACGAGAGCTCTGAATCGCTTATACCCTTTCATACCTTTAAGCGAAGAAATCATGTACCTATCATTTCCTACCACCTTCGTTACCTTATAAGGGCCGCTGTATTTTTCCTTGAGTTTTCTTCGAACGTTCACATTTCGGTCAGCAGCTCCTTTCCATAAGACTAAATCACTTACCTTGTATTTTGTTGGAGATTTACGTTTCAAATTAAAATATTTGCACATTTTCTCCGCCGTCCGGTTTAAGTTTGCTGTAGCTTTGGTCCTAGTTCGTGCAGCTGTCTCCTCATTATCCATAGTATTATCTCCCATACTTTGATACCTGCTTCTAGTTGCAGAAAACATGAGCCTATATGGAGTGAATCCGGTCGAACCGTTTTGTAAGTTATTCATTCCCCAGGTGATATTAGCGATCCGAGTATCCCAATCCTTTTCATCTTCCACGCTTGTGTTGAGTGAATCTAGTAATGTACGATTATACCTTTCCACTTGACCATTTGCACGTGGGCATGCTACGGCATTGATTATGTGTTTTATTTGATTATCCAAACAAAACTGCTTGAAATTTTTACTCTTGAAACTCGTACCGCTGTCCGATATTATTCTTTTTGGATAACCAAATAAACAAAAAATATAATTTAAGGATTTTATTACCTCAAGAGTCTTCGTTGTTTTAACTGGTACTGCCCATGTGAACTTCGTGAAAGAATCGACCATTAACAGCACAAAGCTATTACCTACTCGACTCCTGCAGAAAGGACCAAGATGGTCAATGTGCAGAGTATGCATTGGCTCTGGAACTTTTTCAATAGGGTGTACTCGCCTTCAGGCCTTCCATACTGCCCTTTCTTGTAAAGACAGTCTAAACATGCATTGACGTATTTACGTATGAAACGTGTCATTCCTGCAAACCAGAAGTTACCTTTGATGATGCCCTCACAACGCTTTAGACCTGGGTGTCCAATGCAGTCGTGATACTTCCTCATGATGTTCCACCTTCCATATTTTGGGACTACTAACCTCAGTTGTCCATTCTTAACAAGTTTATAAACTCGTCCATCTTTCAGCTTGTAACTGTTCCGTATATCTGGGTCGTTATCCCCAGATTCCAATTTAGTCCGAATAATGCGAATCTTGTCGTCTTGATTTTGTAGACAAATAATCCAATCAAATACGTCAATCACATTGATGTCTGCTTCTAAGGGAGGATCTACGGGAAATCGGCTCAGTGCATCAACGTGCCCATGAGACTTACCTGGCTTATGAATGACTTCCATGTCGTACTCCTGAATGGATAACCACCATCTTGCTATTCGAGGGAGTAAATCCTTTTTCAAGAAAGTGTCTCGAACGGCTGCACAGTCGGTCAACACTTTAAAATGATTTCCTGCTAAATAAATTCTAAATCTCCTCAACGATTCAACTACAGCTAACGTCTCCAATTCGTAGGAATGATACATGGCTTCTTCTTTGCTTGTTTTTCGGCAAAAATAGGCAATAGGTTTCAAACCGCCATCTTGACCCTGTAAGAGAATTCCGGCTACACCTCTACTGCTTGCGTCAGTGTGAACTTCTATGTCACCTTTCCTACAAAATAATGAAAGTGTTGGACGAGTCGTCAGAATATGTTTTAGCTGATCAAGCGCCCTCTGCTGCGCTGCATCCCAAATCCACGCTTCATTCTTCTTTAGCAACCCGTATAGATCATACGTGATGGATGCATAATTTTTAACAAATTTTCTAAAATAACTCGTCAAACCTAGAAACATCCTAAGCTCGTGTACGTTCTTAGGTTCCACGTAGTTGACCACAGCAGCAATTTTCTTGCTACCAGGCCTGATTCCGTTTTCGCTGATCTCGTAACCAAGGTAATCTATTTTGTCTTGCAAGAAAAAACACTTTTTAAGATTCAAAGTCAATTTTGCGTCCCTTATTATTTCTAAAACTATCCGAAGTAGATCGAGACCTTCCCGCTCAGTTTTCGTGGGTAACAGCAGATCATCTATAAAAGGAAGTACCTTATCATGACGCAACGATGAAAATATTTTATCCATAAGTCGCTGGAAAATTGCAGGAGAATTAGCCAAACCGAAAGGCATACGTAAAAATTCATAGTGGCCTTCAGGTGTGACAAAACCAGTTCGGTGTATTGAAGCCTCCGCTACAGGAATCTGAAAAAAACTTTGCGACAAATCGAGACTCGTAAAAACTTTTTCCCACCTAGTTTCTCGATTTGTTCTTCTATAATTGGCAGAGGATATTTATCTTTTACTGTGATACTATTTAGTTTTCTGAAATCTACACAAAACCGATAATCTCCGTTCTTTTTCTTAACTAAAACAATGGGACTGGCATAATTAGACGACGATTCCCTAATAATACCATTGGATATCATATCTTCAATCTTTTCCCGCACTATTGATTTTTCTGAAAATGAAAGTCTGTAGGGGCGATAACATACCGGTTTATCAGAGTTAAGTTCAATATTCAATTTTATTTTGTCTGTTTTACCCAATTCTCCCGTATCTACTGAAAAACAATCTGCAAATTCATTTAAAACGTCTGTCAGTTCTTTTATAACCTGAGGATCCCCGGATCCACACTTAATTTTTGTAGTATCTATGCTCATGATTGAAACAACATTGGCTGCAGAATTTTGAGGACAATCTACTTCTTGAGTAACTAATCCACGAGCTATAACCTGGTCCTTATGGAAACAAACCGGCTTTTTACCGTGATTAATTATGAAAACGGCCTGTACTGGAAAACAATGCATAGACGCAGGAACGCTATAGTTATAACCATCATAATCAATTGTACGAGTATCTACAAACAGTTGAATCGGCTCACTAATTTCAACATCATTGTAGGTGCCAACAAATAAAGATGAATAAGCTGGAACGATAGTTTCCTTACAACACAAAATATTAACCTTATATATACTTGTATCTACTTGCAAAGAATTCATTTCGACCGATTCAATTCTCTTTTCAACTCCCTCTGTGTATCCTAAAAAGACTGTAGTACCACAAACCGTAAGCCTAAATTTCTCATTGTTCAAAATAGGTTGACCAATGAAAACGTCGGCGCGATTCACGAGACCGTCAATTACAACTGCTTCTGAACAAACCTTAACTTCATCTATAACAAACTCTAACGACACCTGACCATGAGCTTTAATTGGAGGTCCACCAAACCCGTTAACGAAAACAACACAAGGCTGCATTGCGACACCAAGCTTTAAAACACAATCACGAGTAATAAGGTTGACTTGAGCTCCGGTGTCCAAATAAGCGGTGCCCCTTAAACCGTTAATCAAAATATATTTAAAATAACATTCATTTACCTGTATCTGTACAACGCTGACGGCCTTTTGATAACACTGCTCCTTTTTGTGGTTGGTTTTTCCGCAAATTTCGCATCTAATAGTGGAAGGATTTTTAGGACATGATCGAACAACATGTCCCGGTTCGCTGCAAAGAAAGCAAGTGACTTCGGACTTTCGATTTTTCGGATCCTGGATTGCTTCCTTGGCAGACCCTAAAGCGGAATCTCGACTTCGAGTGTTCCTCTGACTCTGGGGTAGATTCTGTCTTCTGTCGTCGTTCATGCATAGAAAGTGAGCATAAAGCTGGCCTGGGGTTCTATAGTTACCAGCTCTTGCAGAAGTCTTCATGTGGAACGGCAAACCTTCTATAATGCACGACACTGCTTTCTCTCCAGTGATGTCGCATTTAGTTAGCATGGTGCATTTCGAATAAAAATAATGAGTCATCGTTTCATTAAAAAGCTTTTTCCTATTTAACATTTCCCTCAAGGCATCTGCGTAATCAATGCTTTGAGGGAACGCTTCCAAAATCTTTTGTTTCCATTCCACCCACGTAAATTCGTAACTTCGTAGTGCACCATGCCACAATTTTGCCAACCCCATAAGCCGTGCCTGCATATAATAGCATTTAACATTATCGTTCCACCCATGTATAGCACCTAGTTGTTCTATTTTGTTAAGCCACAGCGATGCAGGTAGCTCAGGTTTTTCAGGGTCAAATTCCGGTATAATATCCGGCTTAACCATCACGCCCGAATAATATGGAAAAGACCTACCGGGTTTATTTGAAAAGCCAGACGGAGAACGGGCTCTACGGTCCCGGACAGGCGAACGCTCCGGACGCCAAGTTGAGCGGGAACAGCTGCGATGCTCCTGCTGTGGTCGTTCCATTTGCCGGCGACTCCATCTGCTAGGGCTGCGAGACCGGCTGCGTGACCGGCTGCGAGACCGGCTGCGAGACCGGCTTCGACCATCAGAACTCATCCCACTTCTGATAAATGTTACACTTAGCTTATATCACTATCTCTCACTGGTATCAGTATCCCTCACTGGTATCCGTATCCCTCACTGGTATCACTTGATCACACGCGATTTTCCAAGAGGCCCAGAATCCGTCGGCAAAACCCATTACACCTCGTCCCTCGTAAACCCCTCTTCTAAGTCCCCATCTGAACTCTGATTGGTTGGCAGTGGTGGCGTGTTGATACCGCCATCCAATTGGTCGATCGCACGATGTTAGTACCGCAAAACTCCACCGATGCCAGAGCCGCCGCCTGAGCGACAACGCAAGTCTTCCACTGCCGTAACTATGCGCTCTATAGCGCCATCTTTCGTCAAATGCGTGTAACTATTCACAGTAGTGTAGATATCTAACTATCTTTTGCAGATAATAGTATAATGTGACAGATAACGCAGGAAAACTTACTGTAGGGTCAGCAAGTACAAAGAACAAACGTTTTAATTGGGCTGGGTAATTCATGAAAATCAATAATAAGTTTGTGTTGTTAATATAAAATATATTTAAACAACTAACATAGAACTACACACCAAACATAGAACTGGTAGCATGCAAGTCTAGGAAAGGTTCGTGCATAATTTTGTTTAACTTCTTCTCTTTCACAGCTTCGTAGTTTGGCGTCCATAATTCTGTGACTCTTGGTGCGTAAGGTCCGTTTAGCTTGGACTCGTCTCCGTCTTCGTCATCACTGGAGTCTTGGTCTACGTCCATCGGCTTGTCATCTTGGGACTCATCAGTTTGTTCAAGCTCTTCCATGCCAGATAGGCGTTGTAGAAACGAAGTGCAGAGAAGACTCACGGGTGGGACCATGTGCGGTGACGCGAGCGAGAACTGAAACAAGGATGCATTCAGTGAATCAGATTAATCGGTTACAAGCATGTGTGGACTGTTAACGGAAAAAGAGCAAAGTTAATTCACATATTTATTTTACGACTTTACTTATTCGGAAGGTATCATCAAGTAAATATATAAAACTACCTACCTAACATCATTGTGTCAGGTAGGTAGTATTTTTTCTTGTGTAACATTTTACACAAAAAAATACTAAGGATGAACTTCATTAAAAAAAGAAGGTAGAGGCGTTATAACAAAAGAGTTTTACATCAAAGCCGTAAATTCAGAGATCAGAGCCCTGACAAGAGCGCACGCGTTTACACCGTGCGCTCGTGCGCAGCCTCAGAAAATGTGGAAAAGTAACAAGTATTATTTAGATTTATGTTTGACTTATTCTGTAAATTTTCTTGAGAATCAGTTAGTTGCACAACGCTTGAAGGACAAGTTGATAAAGGCAGATAGTACGTCATGTCGCAAGGATAGTAGTGCAACAATAATAAAAGGTCGTTGTGCTGTTTATCAACCTGGGTATCTATACAAAATACGTCTATATAAACACTACAGAGGAATAAAACCTTCAGAAATAAATAAATAAGACTGATATCAGGTTTATGTTAACTTAAGACGGAGAGTGATATAAAGAGTAGTCGGCGTGTGTTCGTGAAAAAAAACTTGTTAAAACGCCAACTGAACCTTAGGGGCCATCCATAAAGTACGTAACACGAATTTCATGATTTTTAGACCCCTCCCCCCTCCTTGTCGCAGGTGGTTACATTTGTGAGACCCCCCCTCCCTAGTGTGACGTCACAAATTTGCAATTTTACATCTTCTACTAATTTATAGAGAAAACTAAAAAATAATTTCAAATTTCGCGATTCAATTGATTAAATTTGAAATGTGATATAACAAAACTAGGACCCCCCCCCCCACCCCTTGTCACACCATGTCACATTTCGTCGACCCCCCCCCCCCTTTACATGTGACGTACCTTATGGATGGCCCCTTTATGGGTCGGTGTTAAAGTTGTAATTCTAAAAACACAAATAGGTATTTGTTTACATGTCTGATCCACAGTTAATCAACACGCAAGGAAATATTTTAACGTTAAGTGACGCAAAAGTTTCGTCTTTGCTGTCTATTTTGTTTTTATGTATGTTGTTGTTCAACAGACTTTTTTTTACCTTCAAACGACGTTCCTTTGCTTGTCATTATTTCGACCGTCACAGATGTAACAAAGTTGCCATTGCAAAAATCAGTTTCATGTTAATGAACTTACATTAGTTTTTGCTTCGTAACCGTTCCATGGCATAAATATAATTGGCGAAATGTGAGTGTACTTCCACCTTACTCTTCAGGATTACAGGTTTGATGTAATGTTTGCGTATCATACCTGTGCTATAGTGGAGCCGGCAAGGTTGTTGACATCGAAGACATTAGTGTCGGCGGCGGCAGGCTGCACTTCAGACAGTTGTTGTTCAGCTAACAGAGCGCTGAAGTTGGATGTCGGCAGTTTGCGGTGCGATATCACTTCCAAACGACTTTCTTCTGTCTGTTCGTTTTCGATGCAGTAGATCTCCTGAAACAGTTCATGTATGAAAACAAATTACATAGTATTAGTTTCCCTATAGTATTTTTTTTCGGGATGTAAGGTACCTTATGTCAGTTTCAAAACACCTGACATCGAACTAGTATTCAGCTATATCCGGTTAGACTGAGCATTGGTGATGAGTTGCGATAGACTAAGCAATATTAAACTTGAGTTGGCCGCGTTTTATTTGCCTAATACATTGCTTGTTTGAAAGAACATGACAGAACCAAATATTTTCATGTTGATTGCCAATTTATTTTTTGATATTATTTAACGTATTTCATACCCATAGTTAATTTTATATTCAACTTCAAAAAACATTGAAATATATATTTTTTTAAATTTGGTCATTGCTATATTTGCAAATGAGCCACAGGAGCATGTCGCATGTCGTACTTTGTGTAGAAAATGTAATTAAATGATTGTGTAAACTTACAGAATTATTTCTCATAAGATACAGTCTAATATCATCATCGAAGCAATTGCCAAAGGTAATTTGTTTGAACACGCCTGTAGATGGGTCGATTAACCGCTTCTTCGTCAGTATTGGTTTTGAGTTGTGTGGTGTAAACACGTATACTGCAATAAAAATATGGTATTGGCATAAGAAACTGGGTGGATGAAACAATATTGGTCATATTCTGGTGGCTACATCGAAGCGTAAGCGTATGACCAAAATTACGGATGTGGGCGAAGCAAAATATATAGAAAAACTATTGCCCAAAAAAAGAAAAGGGCAGCCTGACACTGCCCATAGAGGTAGAAATATAGACAAACAAGTTCAGAAATTTTAGAATGTAACTATAAAACATACCAAGCCCAAAAATTTATCACCAAATTAATAGAGGAGACATACCATCATTGTTTTTGGTCGCTACAGCCAGTTTACTGGAGAATCTATGAGCAGTCAAGCATGTTGGGTTGATTTGTACCATCCATTTCATCGTCAATGATAATAAACTCCATACTGCCACGCAAGTTTCCGTCGTGCATACCAACTGGAAATAAAGTTTTTATTTTAAAACCGGTTTTTCTGTGGCAAAGACAAACTAAAAACAAAGTTTCTCCTCCGATCTAAATTGAAAACATCAACCGTTTTTAAATTTTGAACTCTAATCATAAAATCCAAAGTTCGAATTACAATAATTGACGCTAAATACTGAGTTCAAATTGTTTTATTTTCAAAGAAAATTTAAAAAGGGTTATTATAAAGTCCGTAAAACAACTGGCTTAGCTTGGATTAAAATGAACAAGTTTTAATTATCTTGAGATCCAAATTAAATGATATGATACTCACGTAATGTGCAGCGTCTCGGTTACCAAACTGAACGTGAACCCCTTTAGGCCGTAACGCAGGATGAGACAACGTAGTACTAAGGTTACATAGATGCGTGTCCCACAGAGTCAACTTGCAGCCAAACCATGCGGCGATCAGAGAACCATCCTGAGATATAGCTACTCCTCCCATGTCATACTCACTATCCCTCCTCTTTGGCACTTTCAAACTCTCATCATCAACCAAAGAATGTTCTTTGTGAATGTTAAACAACTTCTTTATAATATCATTTTCCTTCGCAACCTCTCTCAAATACGGCAAGTCTTCATCCTTGCCTGTCTTATGTTTAGAATCTTTAAAATCGTTAAGAACACTATTTGAAACGAACTGACCAATACCAGAAGAGTAATAACACGCAGTGAAACAATTCCACGCGATTTTTTTGCGATTTGTCTGTGAAATGTTTTCTTTTCTCCATATTCTAAATTTTTGGTCGGTGCCAGCTGATACACAAAAATCGCCTCTATAGTTGAGAGCTAGAGAGACTACATTGCAACCTCCGTGGGATAGATTGACGCATGTGTTAAGCTGGAAGGGCAAGTGCGATGTGGTTTTGTATTGTGCTGACCAGAACTTGAGTTTTTCTTCGGGGTAAATAATGCCGTCGTTTCTGTACTCTGAAGTGACCAGCCATTCGCCGTTGCCACTGACTGCAGCACATGTCACCTCTGTTTCTAATGGCAATAGATTCCATCTTTCTGATGGTAAATTGTTCATTTCTGTTATGTCTAACTGCAATGTGAAAAATAACGTGTTTTACGTATATAGAATATATAAATGTATGTAATCAAGTAATCATAGTAGATCTACCTAACATAACGATTTTAATATTCAGAAAATATCTTCTCTCGAGAGTATGTCTATGATCAACAAAATGTTAGGTTTCTTTTTTTCAATTATCATGATTTTCGAATGTAACTTTTTTTTTCTGTCTCTGTCCCTGTCACATGAGACTTAAACATAACTGGCCAAATATGAGTTTACTATTAGGTACACCTCTGCCTAACCCTTTGGGAATTACAGGCTTGATGTTATGTAATTACAATCAGTAAAGTCATCAATTGAATTGATTAAATTACTGTTGACCTCGACATATAACCTGATACTGTCTGACTAAAAACTGACCAGCAAATTGCAAGAAACATAAGAAATAATTGCACTTACACCTTTTTCTTTTTTTTTTTTCAGGGGAGAATCATCCAATGACTTCCCCCGCTCTGGGAGGAGCGGGGGGGCATGTCAGACTTGTACTGACTAAAACCCACCTATGTTCGTTCTATTCTTGTTCCGGGGCCGCGGTATCTCTTTCGAACAACCCGCAACCCCGACAGGCGGAGGCCCTGGCAAGCCCCTCTGCTTTGCTGACTCTCTTTGAGGCGCGCGTGAAACACGAACGCGCCGTCGACACGGCCTGTCGTCAATAGACGGACGGACGGTGAGATACCCATTGCTCACCGTCCACTTGCCCGCATCTACGGTGGCCGGAAGTCGTCTCGCGGCGCCCGGCGCCCTGGGCGTCTCTCGCGGCGGCTGGGTTGGGCAGATGTTCTCTCTCAGAAGCAGTAATGCTAGCAAAGGAGGTGACCGCTTCCCATTCCCTCTCGCTCCGGACCATGGCCTGAACCAGGGCCGGACGCGAGAGATCGCCGCCGCCGATCGCCTCCAGCTCGGGCACGGCGGTGCTCCGCCCCGCACTGGGCAGACCGCCACTGTGTGCCCACCGTGTCCTCCGGGCGATCGTCACAATGGTGACACCCGGGCGCTTCCTCCCGCCCGATGATGTGCAGGAACCTCCCGAAACTTCCGTGTCCGGTGAGGACCTGCGTCAGGCGGTAGGTGAGGACGCCATGACGCCTCCCCATGCACTTACACCTTGAGTGACATACTTACATTGTAGAGCACTTTGTCTGTGGTAGTTGAGTAGAGCTGCAGATGTCCCGTGCGGCCCGCGGTGAGCAGCGCCTGCAGCGGCGCGTGGAACACCAGCGCGCCGCCCACCGCGCGCGCCGCCGGCGACACGCCGCCGCACTCCAGCACCGTGCCCACCACGCGCAGCTGGGCGTCCGCTATCACTACCGCTGGAAGTGGATCACTATTTTATAGATATCATTTTCCAATTTGCGTACTAAGATTTTGGACTTCATAACGTGTTGGTATTTAAACATTACAATTTTCAGTGTCTTTGTGGTTAACGGATTTATGCAAATGTGCATGTTCCAAGTGTATTCTCTGCATGATCGCGAGATAACATGTGAAATGTCTTTTTTTTTTAATGAAATGGAAAAAAATTGAGGTCTGTCTACTCAAAAATTAATGGAAGCGAATCTGGAAGCATTCGGAACACTCAGCAGTGAGTGTTAAGTGATAAGATGATAGCAATACACAATATACTTACAATTGTTAGTTAATGTGATGGCAACATGACTGTTATTGGTTGTGATAAATCTTATCATTCCCGGCAGACGCGGAATGAAAGCCTTCTCACTGGCCCTGTAAGCTAAGTTGCCGATAGTCCATTTGACTAGTACTTTCTCCATTCCACCAGTGTACAGATAATTGCCTGAAATAGATTTTAAAAAATATAGATAGATAGAATATTCTTTATTATGAACACCATACAAATATTAAGAATAACATTAAATAACTTATAAATAGGGTGACACAATGGGCAGTCTTATAGCTAAAAGCGATCTTTTCAAGACAACATTTGGATGGATTTAAAGGAGGAGAAACAGTACTGTAAAATATGATTATCAAAAGAGGATTTACAATTCTATGTTACCAGTAATATGATTTTTACTAGGAAGAGAAAGTTCTGCAACTGATGTTAATATTATATTACAAACAAGAAAAAGTTAACTTAGTTAGGTGGTTTGGATATTTAAAGACAGCAAAAAAATATATGTATACAGTGCATATAAAAAAATTACCTTGTAAGGAGAAACATGTAGCAAGTGGAGGCAAGAAATGCCAATGCAGTACTTCTCTGGCAATTTGGCTGTAGTTGAACAAGTTCCCTCTGATGACTGTGGCTCTGCCCAATGTGTCTGTAATAGCTACGGCATTGGCCCTCTGATTGGCAGTCACTGACATTATGCGGTAACCATTGTGGTTGTTTATTCTGTAAATATTCAAAGGATTTATAGGTAAATGCCCAGTGGTGTGCAGCTCAGATTCTGTAGCTTGATGTTATATAGCCTTCCTTAATAAATGGGCTATCATCTAAAATATTATTTGCAATTCATATCAGTTGGTTGGAATTAAACTCTAAACCAAATAAACTCTTCAGCTATATTAATATATTATTATAGATTGAAAATTATAATAGATTAAAATGCATACTTGGCTACAGAACTACATTATTTTTTACATTTATTAACAATAGTTATAAATGGGCTTCAGTTTCATCCACCAATTAGTTCTTACATAATGTGAAGTAGCCTATTACAAACATCATGAACTACTATGCAACTTACCGAGTCTTAACATGTGGCCTCTGTAGATTCTGTATGTACAAGTACTTAGTTCCATTAGTTATTGCCGCATATCGGTCTCCATCACACCATCCTAATGACACACATATCATGTCCCCATATGTTGGTTTAGTATCTATATACTCATACAACAGTTCTCCTGTCTTTACAGAATGAGAGCTAAGATTTAGTTGTTTTTGTTTTGAGGAGCTTGTGATGAAGCATTCATTGCTGTCAGCCAAGTCAAATGTATGTACTTTTACATTGTCTGGGAGTCTCAGTTTCTGTAAGTTTTAAAATACACAAAATAAAAGAAAACATCCATATAAATATACTTTGTTTTATGAATAACACTTAAATTGTATGACAAGTTGGTATCCGGAACTATACCAGACCACAGTACTTTTACATCAATTATTTAAAAATTATTATAGTATATGTTAACTCAATTTTGTTTACATGAAAACTTACAATTTCTCTAAGAACAGCTCCTTTCTCCCAAGTCCAAGTTGTAACATAGCCCGTATCTGAACATCCGTACAAGTTATAGTCTTCATTTTCCGGAAACTGTATAGCAATAAGCTCATTTATTGGATTCTCCGTTTCAAGTATACGAGCACAGTCCCCAGTTTGAATATTGTACACCCGTACTATATTCTCTACGATAATTGCTACTGACCTGAAATCACCATTAAGCTAGTTTAAGTAAGTGACAATAACACGAGATAAAGGAGTAATACAGTAATCGTAATTCAACATACTCTCCATCCGGTGAGAAAACAGGACGACGTTCAATTATACTCCGGCCTGCTTTTCTATGAAAAGTAAAATTAACTTCTTTTCCACTGGCACCATTCGTCACTACACCCATTTTTACAGTTTATACGGCTGCAGTTTAATAGTTATTCTTTACACATTTAATAGCTAAATAAACACACGAATGTCGCATTTAAACATATGAGTTAACCTCAATCTTTTATGTCATTTGATTTTGAAGTTAAACTTGTTTTGTATCTCTAGCATAGATAAAGAGAGAGCAGTACAGTTGGTTTTAGCTTATGAAAGAAAGAGACTGCCGAATTAACGATATGCTTGCAACCAATGTCCTATAAGGGTCCGTTCACACAGACCGGCTCGGAGAGCATCGGGCGGCGCGCCGAAAACTGAGACCGGATCCGATCAGCTGCGCGAGCGTTAAACTCTTTTTTCAACGAATCTGCTCTCCTCTCCGAGCCGGTCTGTGTGAACGGACCCTAAAAGTTTAAAAAACTGGAATCTGGAACGCCAATTATTTTCGTTCAGTAATACAAGGCGATTTTTTTCCGTTTAGTTGTTTTAAATTGCTTAGAGTGCGTTTCTAAACTAGTACATTAATGCCAAATTAGACAAACACAAAAGCATGTGTCAATTCGGAACAGCACGGAGTTTTGAATTAGCGATATTCTGTTGAATTTAATTATTGAATGTGTGCTGCTTTCCTTATTTGTGGGCCGTATTTGCTAAAACACTACAATGTCTGCCGAAATAGCAGAAGTCCAACTACAAGTTCGGTTTATAACCAAACAAGAACAGTGAGTAAAGTTTGTGCATACGGCGTGGCGAGGCATGGTAGGCTGATATAAATACTAAATTTAATACTGTTTTTTTTCTTGTTATAGATATGCAGTACCAGACAGCCCTTATGCGATTCAGAGTAATACTCAGCCGACAGATCTGAATACTTTGATAAATGCTTTGTTGAAAGAGACAAATGCATCACTAGAGAAGGCAGTTGAGTTTGATTTCTTAGTATGTGGGGAGCTGTTGTGTACAACGCTCTCAGAGCACCTGCAGGAAAAAGGAGCATCTACAGAAGAAACATTGGAAATAGAATATCTGGAAAGATTTCCTGCACCGGCACCACAAGATTGCTTGATGCATGATGACTGGGTTTCTACAGTCCATGCACACTCAAACTGGTAAGTGAAGATAATTTTGTAAACAACCTTTCTCTCCTATGGTCTAATGGGCATTGTCCCTAAAAAACTAAAATACATTTAAAATTTATTTTTAAATTAAAATGTAGTTTATTATGATACTAATTTGAATATTATTGAAATACAATGGCTTGTTTAATTCCTATAAAATTTTATTTTTTTATTATATTTTTATTAAAAAAAAACACACAATTGCAAATGTCATGTCAGGGCATTATTAGGAACAAAGCACTTTTTAAATTCCAAGACAGCACTATTTCTACATTAATTAAAACTTTTAAACAAATAATTTTAGTGAAAACAAATGGTTTGTTTACACAACAGTGTTCTCAAGAGAGTTTTCTTAGTGAGGGACACTCTGATGACAGTATTTTTTAAAAATAGCCAAGCCACATGGATGTAAAGAGTTATTTCACAATGTTTTTTCTTGAGATGATGTCATTGAAGGTCAAATATTTCCTTAAAAATATAACTGGAAATGGAGTATTATTCATTTTACCTAGAAAAAAGAACCTTATTCCTGGAAAGGGCAACATTCAGCAAAATTGTTGAAAAATGGACAATTTCATTTTTGGTTTTTCTCTTTGTAATGTGTAGGAATAATTGAAACTGTATTTGTTTTTTTTCAGGATATTATCTGGTTGCTATGACAACAGTATTCACATTTGGAGTACTAAGGGTCAACATAAACTTGCCATTCCAGGGCACACATCTCCAGTCAAGGCTGTTTCTTGGGTCTCTTTCAATGATGATCAAGCAGTATTTGCGAGGTAAGATAAATTAAATAAACATAGTCAAAGTAAATGACCAAATAATTATAAAAGAGTAACCATGGTATTGATGGTTCTTCTCAATAGGAAACAATCAACCCAAACTCAAAGTTTAATAAGTGTCCATGTAGACGTAGGACTATGTAAAATAAAATATTTTGATGGTGATTATTGAAATAATAATCTTCTTGATTCACATTTTATTTGGAGTGAAGCAAATCATTGTCTGCTTCTGGACGTAGGCCTCACACAAGCACCACCACATCCCCCTCTTTGCTGTTTTTAGTTTCAGTCAGACCCACCTTTCAAGATTATTGGGCCATGACCTTAGTAGTCTTAACAAAATTTAAAGTGTGATAAGGTTATCACACTTTAAATTTTGTTAAGACTACTAGGTGGTCTAGCTTTAAGGTTAAAGCTAGACCACCTCCTATACCTTACAATGTTGTCAATGGAAGTCATGTACACTTTGTGCTTGGAGTTTTATGGCTACCTTTCAATAACCATCTCAGAAAGTCATTGAATACAGGCTAGATGGCATCATTTTTATTTATTTATTTATGCACACACAAAATACATGACTGGACATTACATTAAGACAGAAGAGCACAAAGGTACAGCTTATTTCATAAGAAATTTCTTCCAGCAGACCTGCGAGAGGAAAGTTGGATAAGATATGTAGACACAGTGTGTGGAAAAGATAAAACAGAAAGTTTTAAATTATCAATCATATAATAAACTTACATACAAATAATACACATATAAAAATAAATACTGAGATAGTAATATATACCTAAAATATATAATTATGCAGAGTATTACAGTAAAGAGGACAGGTAATGCTCTTTGACTTGCTTTTTAAAAATAAATATAGTTTTAGAGTCTCGTATGTTAGGCGGAAGTGAGTTCCACAAACGTACTGCGTATCATCATAAACAGAATTAAATGACTTCATAACAGTTTTTTCTAATAAACTCGTTATTTCAGTGCCTCCCATGACCAGTCAGCAATGCTATGGGTGTGGAACGTAACCCGCAACTCAGTAGACTGTGTGGTTACGTGCCGCGGCCACGACAAAGGGGTAGAATGCCTTGCAGTGTCAGCTGATGCCAGCCGTTTTGCTACGGGCAGTTGGGACAACAATGTCTGCTTGTGGAGTGCTAGTAAGTACAGTGCTAAATATTTGAATGTCATTGACTTATTTTTGTATCCCGCTGTAGTTTCAAATGTAATAAACCAACAAGACAAAATCCTAAATGGGTGGCTGTTATTGAGCCATGAGCTCATCATTACTCAAGGTCTGGACAGTAACAAATCATCCAACTTGTAACTCAAACAAGCCACCAAAACCTCCTGGGTTTTGGTGGCTTGGTTGAGTTACAAGTCAAAAGCCATTGGGTCCACTACACCAACTAGGCAGACCATGTGTGTCAGACTATTATGCATCAGCATATTTCCTTTAATCAATATTGTGCACATATTCCAGGTTTATCAGATGAGGATAATGTACCAGCAAAGAAAAGAAGTAAACCAGAACATGGCAACTCTAGGGTAAGTATTCTGAAATACTCATCATATAACATTTCCGTTTTTTTAGTAGCCTTGCTTGTATATCCCACTGCAGGACAAAGGCCTCCTCCACATCCTTTCAGGCATTTTTCTCCTGCGGCACCTCGAACTACCCTTCATGATGCGCGTACGGATCGTCTTTTCACCTTTATCTAGGCTGGCCTCGGTGGCGCCGTCCATCCTCAGTCACACATCGGCTCAATACCTTTTTCCAGCTCAATCTCAATAGGGAATATGACTGTAATTTTTTCTTTACTTTAATCAATGTAAAACAGTATTAACAAACAACCCAAGAAAAGTATTAAAGGTTAATTTCAATTTTCTACTACAGTATAAACGCCTGTGACTGTTGCGGGCTGTGATGTGACGTCATTTACCACAATTTCTCTTTTTTAAACTCATTTTTAGCTCTTAATAAAATAACTAAACAAATTGTATAAGCTTTATTCAATAAATTACTTTACAACTACTAATATTAATACAATATTATACTAAAATCTTACCAAAAATTTCAGTACTTTCAAATAACAGCGATTCTTTGATACATGGACTTTGACGTCACTACCGGCAATATCTCAAAGATGCGTTTTGAACCGATTCACCTAAAACGCGCAACATAAAATAATAAATTGTAAAATAAGTATTGTATCAGAAAATACAATAAGTATAACACATTGTTTAATGGTCCAGGACAAAGCATATAAAAATGTTTTACATCGCTTGCACATTCCCTGTTGAGCCTGGTAGTATTTTTGCCTACGTCTGTAATTCCTGTTTTTGAGCGCCGCAGTGTCACATATAGAGATAAATTTTGAAAAACCTTATAAAAGCACCACATCTGGTGCAACTAACCAGATACAATTTTGTAAGAAGGCAACAACATTCACATGTTGAAAGTTTTCTTATGATGATCCCTGGTAAAAGTTAACACTATTTTCCTCCTCTTATATTTTTTTTTAAGAAAATGTGTGTTTTTGGTTGCACTAAATAAGAACTGCATTAGATTGCAGTCTGTCATGTAACTTATTTTTAGTTAAAAACTCAACTTGGATTCAATGTTATGGACGATTTTTTGATTTCCTTTCTCTAGGAGCCTTTGTCAACTTTAAAAGGCCATCGAGAGGCAGTATCAGGCGTGCAGTGGATGGATTTCAACACAGTACTGTCCAGCGGATGGGATCATTTGTTGAAACTGTGGGACTGTGAACTTGGTGCCATCAAACAGGAAGTTGCTGGTAAATAATTTTCTATTTGGTAATGGTTGGGCTTTTAAAGACAATTCATTTCTTTTGCATCGGAAAAAAGCGTGGTTAAATATTCGGTAAGATCATTGATTGACGGCTGACTGCCTAACTTCGCGTCCTAATTAATAAAAGCGAACTGTCGCGTTCAAAGGTCTTTTGTTCGTTGTTTTAACTGGAAGAGTTGATACGAGTACCTCTTGGACGGTGCGGCCTCGCGTTTGTGTGCATCTAACAATAAGAATACGACGATCGCTATGTTTAGGACGAGGCCTAATATGTGCCGGGCTATTGCTTAGTGCCGATGCTCCCTTTATTGTACACTCTTCTCTATGACTGATGGTAGTAGTCGACATTTTTCGGAAAGAATATCGTGTGTGGGCTACGACAGAGCCGACTGCCCGAGTTTCTTTAATTCAGCTTGTGTTTTAATACTTAATATCTTAAATAATTTCAGGTAACAAAGCATTTTTCGACGTCGACTGGTCTCCGTTGAACAACAGCATGGTGACAGCATCAGCTGACAGACACATTCGTCTATATGACCCCAGATCTACAGGTATTACCTCCATTCTATTATATTATATGGTTAATAGTAAAAGCCTATGGACCAGCACAGATACAGCAATGTCTTTAGGTTAGACTTTTAAAATGATCACAGTATTTAATTCTTTAAAATAGCTATTTTATTTCGGGATTATAGTATATACAACAGACTTCAATTTAAAGACATGCACCTTTTTATGAGTAGTAAGATCCTCCTTTTAAAAAACGTTTTTACAATCTTTTGACATTTTGAGACAAATATTAAAATGCGAACGTTTCACACTGCTTTCTTACTACTTACCCGACTGGGTGACGCAAAGGAAAACGTGTTTATCAGCCTATGTAATTATGTATGTTTACGGTAGGTCTGATTTAGATACTTTACGTCAAGCGATTTTCTTAATCTTGCGAGTGTCACTACAGACATGACATGATGACAGTAATCAAAACTCGATACGGCGAAAATCAGACGCCATATTGTGTAAAAGAAATAGAAATTAAAACAACAACCTATGTTAGAACCCACCCAACATAGGTTGTTGCTGTCATTTTTGCTTCCACTATTTTTCACTGTATAGGTATTTGCTTTTTCTCTAGATTCTAATTCTATTTTCTCTATGGGCTTCATAATGAAACTATCATAAAACCTTATTCTGTTACAGAGAGCATCGTGAAGACGACATTCACTTCTCACACCGGGTGGGTGCAGTCCGTCCGCTGGTCCAAAACTAAGGACACTTTGTTCCTCTCTGCTGGTTACGATGGACAAGTCAAACTGTGGGAAACTAGGAGGTATGTAATAAAAGCAATATTTTCTTTTCTTATATTCTTGTAGGATATTTGAATAGCTAATTAACTGTTTGTAGCTTGATTAATGTTTTGAAATAATCCTTACTAATATTATAAAAGCGAAAGTGAGTTTGTTTGTTTGTTATGTCGTCACGCCTAAATGGCCAAACCGATTTTGATGAATTATGGTACAGAGATAGTTGAGACCCTGGAGACGGACATAGGCTATATTTTCTTAAAAATGAGAGAGAAAGAGGGAAGAGAAGGAAAAACTTAGCATTGCTATTACAATAAATAAGGCGCTAGGGCAAAAACTACAGGTAGCAGGTACCTGTAAATCAGGAAAGGGGAACTGTGTTACGCCGAATTTAGCGCGGGTGAAGCCGCTGGCAAAAGCTAGTCAGTCTGTGATATTCCCACTGACGAGTGTCGAGTGGTCTGGTCCTGGTCCTGGGTTCGCTTGCCGGGTCGGTCTAATGGTTAATGGGTTTTTCTATCAAGAATTTTTAGATTTTATTTTAGAATTTAGTCTGGATTTGTGCTCGGTTGATAGGCTCGCAGTCAGTCCCATGTTTACATGGGACTTAACTGACGAAAGATGGATGTACGATTCGAAATTCGAAACATCTCTGGCTAACCCCGTAACTGTAACCGATGTAACATGTATTTACGTTATTTATTTCATTTTCCAGTCCCCGCACTCCTCTGTACGACCTGAGCGGGCACGAAGACAAAGTTCTGTGCTGTGATTGGTCAAACCCTTCACTGCTCGTCAGCGGCTCAAGTGACAACACCCTAAGAATATTCAAAGCGAAACACTACGGCAGCGCGTGAGGGTTAATCCACATATTATGACTGACCAATACCTACAAGTGTTCGAAATACATTTTGACGTTTTTATTTTATTTTTTACAAAATATTTCGAGTTTTATTCACGATTGAAGCGTCCGTCTTAGGTATACGTCATGTTATTTAGATTAATATTTCTATTAGCTGATAAGACGAATAATAAATAAGTTGAATATTATTCATTTTCTTATTTTGAGCTAACTTTCTTACGAACAAAAACAAACCTTGTCTGCTTCGATATAAATCTAAAAGTCGCGTGCTCGGTCCTCTCGCCCCGTTGAGGAAGTTAATCAATACCAACTCTATTTTAAATACCGCTGGGGTGATATTCGCAATCAGTAAAATATATTTTTTAAAATTGAATTTTGAAATTGTCGATAGTTTGTGTTCTTTGAGCTATAAGTTCATTAACCCACGTAAACATACATCATATAAACTTATAGAGTCATGCTTAGTCAAATCCTTAAAACATTTTATACCACTTGGTAAGTTGGGTAAGAGAGGCTAAATAATAACAGCCGCTCAGCTCGATCTTTAGGTTTAGCCTTGCCTAGGTTGGTCCGTGGATGGGTGACCACATACCGAGTTCAAATCAAATCAAAACCATTTATTTGAAGTCCACCAGTTAGAGGCACTTTTGAACTTTCGAAACATTGACAACAATAAAATTAAGCTACAGTCCCAGTCACAAGGCATAATAACTGTGAAAGTACTGTAGTTGCAAGAAACTCCATGGACACTCTTATAAATTAGAATTTTGTTACAAAAACTTTGTTTTCCTCTATGCCTCGGAAAGCTCATGAAGCCGTTGGTTCCGACTATCGTAAAATTTTCACTGTCGTTTCAGATAGTCGGTGTCTCGAAAGTCTGGCAACCATGCAGTCTTTTGTTTTTTAAAAAAAGAAACTTGCCCCACGCTAGGAATTTTTCCTGTATTATGAGTGTGTTTACGAACACTTACCATTTGTTGGTAACAAACAACTACCTGTAGGTAATACAAATATTTGTTCCGTTCGGGGATCGAACCCACGACACGCAGCGCAGCAGTCAGTCCTTAGGTGTAGATGGTCGCGTTACGTGGTCAAAGAAACAGGTTTGTCTCTGTTTCATTAATTATGTATGAAAAGAAAGAAGGAAGTATGGGACCATTTTTATCCGATATTTTCATACAGGGCTTTTATTCTGAAAAATCAACATATAACTTCTCCCGCTCTGGGCGGAGTGGAAGAGAGTTTCAGACTTTTACTTACTAAACCCTATCCATGTTCCTTATTTTGCCCTTTGTGTTCCGAGGCCGCGGTATCTCTTTCGAACAACCCGCAACTCCGGCAGTCGGCCCTGGCAGGCCCCTCTGCTTTGCTGGAATCTCTTTGAGACGCGCGTGGAACATGAACGCGCCGTCGATATGGCTACATACAGGCTTAAAAGCTTGGCTTGCCCTTATAACCTACAAGTCTTCGTGATGTTCGGGTTTCTGAACAGTGCTTGCCCCAGGGGCTTGTGGTACTGTTGGTAAAAAACTATGGGACTATTTTACACCGATACTGGACTTCTGTCTGTGTAATGTACACCGTAGTTTTGTTGTTTTTTTTCTTGCATATGACGAATCACGTATACATTCTTCTTTTAAGGGTTCCGTAGCTAAAAAGGAATAAATGAACCCTTATTGGACCACATTGTTGTCCGTCTGTCTTCTGTCAATCGGTAGGAGGTATCGAGTTGAAATTGAAACCATATACTCAACTCTAAGGTGCCTTGTGATATGAAAAAAAAAACTTTATGCCTACGCAGTCAAAAGATATGGCTGTTTATGTTGCAAGTTTGTACGGAACCCTCGGTGCGCGAGTCTGACTCGCTCTTGTTTACAGATCAAAATCCAGTTTCAATAAAAAGGTTTTCTTACAGATAAGGGAAATGGAAAGAAAATAATTAACTAGATTTGGTTTCGCTTGTTTTATTCAATCATTTTGCTCTTACAAAATATGTTCAATGCAAAGGAACATGACTCGTCACAATAAAACATGCTTCTTAGTACCATTTTGATTTATTTATATTATATTTTAGATTCCATTCAGCATAACTATAAATAATGCGGGTCACATAAAATGCTCATAGCACAATATAGAAACTTGCAAACACTTTGTAACAAAATAGATACATAACTTTCCTCTTTGTCTTTTCTCTGCGAGAAATGCTTTTACACTATTATCATAGTTATGCCAAACCTCACACCATAACACAACGAAGCAACATGTCCCTTAAAAATAATCTGTCTTACCAACAATTTCATTTCATTTTTTTTTACATTTTATGAAGTTTTTATTTTTGCATTCATAATTCTATAATACTACCTAACTAAATATTTACCTATACTATGCTACTGTCTAGACTAGTCTGCTGGGTAGAACACCACACTATAATAATACACATTGGACAAATACATTCGTATCGACACTTCCGTTTTTTTTTTCATGAATTTTTCTTCTTTACACTTATTCAACTACATAACGAAAGAGGTGAAAGCAAACTTGTTGAACTGAAACTTATCAAGAATGTGTTCACTATTCTCTTAAACGTTAGTTACGCTAAGGCGGCGGCGCGGGCGCGCGGCGTGCCGGCTTCAGTCCATTCAAATTAAATTATTTAATAAACTAACAAAGGAAACTACCCTAGAGCCGCCAGGCCGCGCCCGCGCCGCCTGCCGCACAAATATATTAAATCTAAGGCTCTATGCTATCTATCTTAGCGTCGAAACATTGTTTTCTATTCTATCCTATCTATAGTTAAGCCTATCGTCTAATCCTAGCCGTCATTCGTTATCGTGCCCGTAGCTTCATTCACTGTTTGACATTTCCGTGCGTTCTCTTATAATTAAATGACTTATTTTTAAAAACATCTACTTAACATTTCTATTCTTCGACATGATTTTCCGTTGAAACATAGTTTTGGTTTTCAAGACTTGGTTCCCCAATCGCATCTTTGTGCTCATCTTATTTTTTGTTATTTAGTTCTCACTACATATTTATATAATGTAAGTAATACAAATCATCGCCCGTAATCTCAAAGTATTGTTATCAGTTATCACACATGTCTAGAATGTACAAGTGAGTGTAACTAGGAACATCTACGTTTCTGTCGAGTTCAATTAATTTTACATCATGTGTGAAAAATGCAACGATTAGACAGCCACATTATTTTCTTCAAGTTGTTAATACAAAATATTTAAACATAGTTTTTACATTATCACTACGTTTATGTAATACGGTAAGTTCTCTATTACCTGTAAAAATATTGTGTAAAGCACATGCAACTGCTATATTGTATCATACCTGAGCAATACTTTAGAGGAAGCTGAAGGCACTACCATCAAATCAACTTATTATTGCTTAAATGGAAGGGAAGCATTAGAAAAATAATTTCGTGCTAAAATACTTTGCTTTCGACGGTGTTCTACAACACAGGACCGTGCCACGCTAAAACTACAAGTCACTTAGATGAATACTTCACGTGCGATACGTGAGCTCGTTTTGGTACATGTCTATACTCTAAAATACATATTGTTTATACAACGACGATTCACGGAAACAACAATTTGCTTCTTGGAATGAAACTAAAACATTAGACCGAGGAAATCATACGATACATTTATAAACGGTACGTTCAACCAATCCTTGGGTGATTCTCATAACGTGAAATGAATTTATTTAATACATTGACATCAAATTTTAAATGCAAAGATTAGCGGAAATATCTATCGGAAGACTGCATTTACAGGAAGCCACAGTGTACGTGGAACACTAAACGATCAATACTTAACTAAGTAGCACGCGACGCGACGCTCGGTACTACATTGCACTTTGTGGTTATTACATTTCACAAGTAAAGGCGGTTCTTATTCAGTACAATAAAATTTGGCTTGATCAGACGTCGGACTCGTCCTCGCCTGATCGTCGGAGTATTGTGGTTCAGTACGTCTCACCCGAACGTTACAGAGTTGCCGTGAGGCGAGTGAATGCTTCGAACCGGCAGTGTCAGCTCATTGCGATCTCGATCGTCCGGTAAGTCATGAGGCAGTCAACTAATACAACTACTATCTGGGGCTACCTACGTGTTTGCGTTTTGTCTGTTCACACTCGAGAGTCGTGCGTTATGTTGTGCCTCTACGTGGAAGATGTTCATCAGTTACTTACTAGTACGAAACTAGTGAAAATCTTTTGAGCTAATGTATGTACATTTCAAAAAGTAATTCAATACGGAACAACAGTACAGTTCAGCCTTTTCCTGAATAAATTAAAGTGATTGTTTACAAATCAAGTACAGATCTACTTACTCGTTCAAAATCTACGTTATTCATTCAAAACCTGCCGTTAGCTAGTTTCAGTTCCTGTATTGTTTCTTTTAAGTCGGTTCACAGGTTTTGAATAAAGAGGTTACCGCTTAATTGTCAGTTAAAATACAGTTAATATATCAAACATTTAACTAGTCTTCAGTCCCTGAGTTGTATAAATATTTTCCTACTTCTTACTCGACTTTAATGATTTGTATACTTTGGTTCTGATGAAACTCTTGACGTGCCAAAATAGAATTAAACAGTTGCGATATAGTAGGCTTTTACTCGTACCCATCAACAGTGTATATACATGTATACATATCCATGTATAATTTATATATATTCAATATAAAAATATCAAATTTCATATAAAGTCATAAAGTGTACCCAAAACCTACGTGATGGTACAAAAAGTGCTCAATTACACCTAAACGGTGTGTTTACACTTGGATTTCAAATCCATTTACATTTTATATGTGGAAATCAATCGTGGAATTTTTGTTTGAGTTTTCTTCTAGTGGAATGTGCCGACCGCCTACAAAATAACAACTACAGTTGACTCAGTACATGATTCTCAAAAAAGGATCATTTCATTATTCACGTATTCAAACATGTGTTTTCAACGTACAAAAATTTGTATAGACTCGTAAAATGTATAAATAGACTTTACATACAACTGCTTATTGCTAAATGTTGCCGTATCATCAGCACTGTAGTGCCACGAGCGCAGACGTTGGAGTCGTGCCCATGCAGTAGTCGCAGTACACGTAGCGGACTAGCGATAGAGGCGTTAGTCGTGTACCCTACAGTCTACACCTTGCAGTCCCTATGTTATGAACCAAAACGCGGGTCAGAAATATTTGGAAGTTACAAGTAGGTATACATAAGTTCAGTCTGAGTTCGGGTTTGGCAACGACGTTATTGTTATTGAAGTATGTTTCATAATCGCATCTAGACACACGCAGAAAATTATAACCAATACGATAATCCTATTTGTGATGAAAAAATAATAACTTTAAGAAGGATTATTACTTTACGTACTTCTTCTTACAAGTAATAGATTTGTTCAGGGAGGTTGTTTATGTCTATTCGTGAGAGACATTAGTTGGCTGACAGCCCATGCACGTGGCGCTCGCTGGGTCAGTGAGCCATACGAAAATTAATCGCGATCTTTGGAAGACTGCGCCAGTATGAATAGTGTTTCTGATTGATAATACTGTTTTTTATATATATTCATACACATATTCTGGGAACATAATGAGTTAGAGCACCATGCTAACGTATATAAGTCTACACAATTCGCACTCAGGGTGGTGATCCCTCGCCGGAGGCTGGAGGTACCTGCTCCGTGCTCCTGGAGCGGAACTTACTTTTGCTTTTACTACGTAGAGCTGCCTGAATTTATGTTTCCGACAATAAAATGACGCAACGACTGTATTTTACAAATACCTAAACTCATCGGAAGATTCTAAATCTCCGGCTTTTTTATCGTACAAGATCTAATCGGTGTACCCACCATTACTAACCCTTACACACATAATCATTTCATTATTCTTTACAATTTTTGTTAATATTTTTGATTCCATGATATGACCTTTTCCACCTATCTTTCTATCCGATTCTCAGATATTGCTCTCCTCATACACTCCGATGAAACAAAATAATTTAAATAAAATGACACAAATGATTTCTATATATATATATACTTTTGTATGATGTGATTGCACCATTTGTTTGATTTTAGTGATGTTCATTGTTTATGTTATGCGTAATCAAAAACAAACGGTAACTGAATAGTTACAGTTCTGAGTATGACACTAGCAATCAAATAATATGATAAGATTTACCGATTTTTCTGCATTGAGGACAAGTTTAATTTGTCACTTTATGCATGAAAACACTCTATGCTAAAATAAATACCTAACTATCTTAAATAATTCTGTCAACATGTACGAAATCTGCGCCTAAAATCTTAATGAATTTTCATAAAACAATAATAAAATTATAATGCAAAACACTTTTAAAATTGCAACTATATCTATACATCAAATCCTCTCCTCGAACCGTCAAAAGACCTCATCAAAACATCACAGCAAATCGAACGTCCAGCATAAAGCCAAGAGGACCAGCCAAATACGAAGCCCGTCGAGAAAATAAATAGTCGAGGCGATCAAGTAATAGGCTTAACAACTAGAAGAGACGCCGGCGGAGCGAGGGCGCCGCGCAGCGGAGCTTTCGATGAAGTCTATAACGGCCGCAAATTAAAACTAAAACAAATTAACATCGTAAAAAGTCACAGTTGCTTTGATTTTTGGCTCGTGTACAGCACGTAGTGTTGTAGCGTGGCTTACGGTCTACTTGGGAGGCGGGTACGGCTGGTAGGCCTCGTCGGGCGACGCCGCCGTGGACGCGTGCTCGCTCTCCATCGGCATCTGGATGATCGGCGGGGTGGGACCCGCGAAGTACTGATACGGGTGCGACGTGAAATACTGCAACACAACATCGTGCCGTCTCAGCGCTCTATCGATATATCATTGCCCCAGGTGTGTTAATTTTCATTTCTTTTTTCCATTGAACGGTTAAACATCATCCATCTTTGTGTGTATTATTAATTTCCCATTTTTAGCAAACACGAGGTAACACCAGGCACTTAGTGTCGTATAGCAGAGTGGCAGCATAACGTGTGGCAGAGAAAGCGAGAGGAGCGCTAAGTGAGCGGTGGATCGTAAGCAATGGGACACGGAAGGTTAGAGCGGTCGATTACAATTTTACTGTGCACTCACGTATAACTCATTTTCCGGCCTTAAGCTGTCCCAGTTTACCTGGAAAACAGAGAATTACTATCAGCCTTGTACTGTTTTAGACTGAATATATTCTCGTAAACCTCTGACTCGATAGTTGTGTAGTTTTTAGGCCGTTTTGAAGGTTGCTAACCACCGCACTCGTGTCTTGGCTTGGCTGACAACTGGCCCTCTGAAAGGTTCGCAATCGACTTCTTGCGGAGTTGTAGAGTAAGACAGGATATGATGTACCTAATTGAGAGAAATGAGCCAGTTGCTTAGTTGTGAAATGAGTACGGGACACTTACGTATTGGCTAGGCACAGCGTCGATGGGTATATGTGGGTGCGCGGGGTGCGTAGCGTGGTGCGCGGGGTGCGCGGGCGGGATGAGAGCGGCGTAGGGCGCCAGCCAGGCGGCCGGGTGCGCCGCGTGGTGGTGGTGGTGCAGCTGCGGGTGGTGATGGAAGGCCGCCATGCCGTACATGCCACCGCCGCCGCGGTACATGCCGGCGCACTCGCCACCGGCGCCGGCGCCGCCCACTCCCCCGGCGTATACACCGCTTACAGCCATTGCGGCCTGGAATTGTGGAAATGAACAATGATTTCGTGATTGCTCTTCAAAATCAGTCAGTGATTATAAATTGACAACATTGCAATGTTTATAAAACGAAACAATCGTTCGGAACATCTCAATTACAAAATCAAAGACCCTGGCTTCGAATGAAGTTCATTTGTGATCAACTTACATTCGCAAAAGGTTGATAGAAACTCGAGCCTAGCATGATCTGATTCATTCCTAATCAACTGTTGAGACCAGAACATGATAATCAGGATAATGTAATTATGCTATTTCATTTCTTTAGTTCAGTGAAGAAGTTAAAGCCGCATAGATAACGAGCTACATATTTACTTGCACCTGTTACTCGGTACCTCAGTCCTGATAAAACTTGCGCAACTATCTCTACCGGAAGGCGACTTATGCTAATTTTATCGCTAATGAAGACTTTAAGTTACGTAAGGTACCAGTTCTTTGCGAGACTAACCCCATGGTATTTGTTTGACGGCATTATAATCAGTCTGTGTATTGTAGACCTACCCCATACTAGTGACAGAATAGTCTTTATTATAGTATAAATATAGGTAGTAGGAAAATCCATTCTTTAAATTGCTGTTGGCGGTTGGTTCGAGTATTCCTACGCAATATCTAGTTTTCACGTATTTGTAGTCACTCTCGTAATGGGTCCTGTCTATTTCTCAGTGCCCCAATATAGGTTGTATGTAGTGATGAATCATTTTGAATTACAATATGTGCGACAGTTTGTATACTAGTTACTGAATTCTTGGTATGGAATGGTTGTAGATGAGGAGGAAAGTATAGTATAGATAAGACTGTAAAATATGATATGGCTGAACAGTGGGAGACTTCCGAGACGACGACTAGTAGGGTATGGAGATGATATCCTCATCATCTCTTATCTCCATATCCTACCTATATGCCTCCTCCATACTGGAGGCTAGATATTTAATGGATAGCTGTCCACTGACTACCTGAGTAATGGAATCGGCGTTGTCCCTCCATGCTCGTCCGTTATTATCGTTTTGTTTGTTGTACAGCGCCTTTTTCTTGTTACCGCCATCAGCGAACTTAACTAGTAGAGGCTCCTTAGCTCCCGGGATCGGGTTACCATTGAACATCTGAAGGAAATGAAAATGTTTTGAGTTTTCTCTTGAATTATTATCTAATGGCTCGGGGAATACGCTAAATAAATAAGGGGTGTAAATATTCATCGACATCAAAAAAATAACGGCATGTTTCACGTGTTTGAAGTGCAAAAATGTCGAAACACGATTCTGTTGCTGATTAAGGTGTCTTTTCTCTATTTGAGGTTAATTTTTACTTACTTGAATAATTTGCTCGCATTTCTCCCTGGACTCCATCCTTGCAAAGCCCACACCTTTGCTTTGTCCGTGGGTGTCACGCAAGATTCGTGTGGACACCACTTGGCCAAACTTGGCCAGCAGTTGGTCCACATCGTTCTCCTTGAAGTGCGGCGGCAGGTTGGCCATGTACAGGTTGGTAGGATCCTGTTCTTGTTGCTGTAAATGCCCCGGAGTAATAGGTGAAGAACTTGCTCTCCAAATCTTCAATGTTTAAAAATTGAAATTGGAAGTTTCAGTGACATTATCAGAAAATTTCTAGCACCACAGTAGGTGATTAGCAATAATAAACAAGTGCTGAGACTGAAATACTTTGAAGTGCATAGCACGTTCAGCTATTGTGGGGATTTGAGATTCATATACCATGTGACAAGCCCCGGAACCACTGTGAATGCTCTAATGTGCGCATATGACACAGATATATCCATTGCATGGTTGTTTTTGCCACCCACCGTTAGGAAAGTATTGTCATTCGGGGAGTTAATACGTACTGTTTTATTTACATGTTTCCAATGTGTACATGATTGTGATGGAGCAGACTGTGACGTCATAAGATAACAACGGCTGCATGACAAAATGTCTTGTTTATTTTGTTAACTATTAATTTAAATGTCTCTAAGCGTTAATTTATCGTGTCTGTGAAATTGTTCTTAGAATGTTAAAATTAGCTTGAAGCCCGCATAGAATATCTAGACACTGAAGCCAGCTCTGACGTAAATCAGCAGATTGATCTAATGTACTAATATTACGTAGGTGTTATCAACGACATGGGCATATACATTAGCATAGAGATTACGAAGCTAGTTAAAATTCGCATACACACTAATTTAATATCGAAAGCATAGAAATACCCGAGCCCAGTAGCGATAATATAATTATACATTGTTATAACGCTGAAGCATACGACAATAGTATAGAATTAATAGGATGAAACAATGTTTGAAGTATAGAATTAAGTAAGCGTTATATTTGCGTCGATTTGCGTACCATTGAAGGGATAACATACTTACAACACATTAGTGTTACATTGTTCGTTTGTGAATACGCTGACACAACATTACCACTCGTGTTGTTTCCCGAATGGACTACACAAATGAATGATCGTGTTCGGTGGTAGCTGTGTTAATACCGGGACATTTCAAAGTATTTATCGCCCATATTGTCGAAGATCTAAACACAGGACCTACTTCTAGACAGTCAATCTATTGAATCAAACAATTAGGCATTATAATAATGGCTGGAAATTAGGAGCACGTCGAAGATTTCACCTCAAGTTACATGGATTGGGATGCTTATGCTACATTTATGCATAAATGTCAAATCTAGCAAAGTTTACAAGAAAGGGAACACTTTACTTTCAGTTATGTATGTTAACAGCACTTCTTATATAAATAGGGGGTATAAGTACTAAAGCTATAAGTAAAGGAAGACGGAATAAAGGGTTGGATCAGTGGGGAAGGCAACTGTCTAAATGGCGAAAAGTCCGCCATTTTCCTAAGTAACGACCAATATAAATTAAATTATGAAAGGCTCATAAGCATTATACGATTCCAACTCCCGACAAGAAACAATTGCACTGCGCTTAATGTCACAGTTGCCATTCCTTTTGTGTTTAATGGCTTCGGGACATTCATTTCATATTTAAGGATTTCAGTCGGAACAGGAAGTTAAGAGTTAGTTGTCGAAGGTCTTCTTAGTAGAGGCGAAGGAGCAGAAGTAGAAGACGATGGGATGAGAGAGCGGACAAGGAGCAGGCGGTTAGTCATAATAGTATTACTTGCATGCACAACGTACACGGTTCAGTCTACGCAGGAACCAGATACCCACTTTAGCCATCTGGGCCTGAACACCTTTGGCTTGTAATCCTTTAACAGCTGCCTCAGCCGACGCGATCGTTTCAAAATCTACAAAACCGTAACCTGAGAAAAAAAGTTAAATTATTGTATAGTAGGGAGTTACCTCAGCCGGTAGGGACCGCTTAAAAAAAGTTTTTTTTTAGTAATTTCGATGACTCATGCTTGACCTTATGTATGTATGTTGTAACATATATCTAAAATTCCAAAGAAAGAACAGCTATGGTACATACATTTGATATGTAACTAATGAGCGCGAGTATATTGCCTACTCGACATTAGCGTGATGAAAATGTGACATCGAAAAAGGGTAACATCGTGATGAACATTAAAATTACTGTGCAAACTTCATATCGAGGTAATAATTTAGTATCATCTGTGCTTGGGTGCAAATATAGTGAATATGATAATATATCTACTATAAAAATATATAAAATAAACATTTAAATATGATAATGTCATAAATATGAATCAAATTGAATGTACGAGTATCTAGTGTTCGTGCATATATTGGAAAAAAGTCTCACCATAGATGGGTTAGTTTAATGAAGGTAGGTATATGGTATTCTAGAAAATATTAATATATTGTTTTAAATAATTCAATTACGAATAATCGTATCAATGCAACTCTATTCAAGTAATAAACTGTAAAACAATATTTAAATACATACGTGAGATACTATGCACAGATTGTAACTAAGTAGGTATAGTACTTTACATGTACATATCTCGGTAACTCGCTATGACAGTGTATATAAAAGAGGACGTACGGTATGAATGTTGTTTACCTTTACATTTATTCGTATTTTTATCCAATATTGCTTTTGTTGAAATAATGTTGCCATACCTGAAAACGAAACGTAAATTAAAGTTGGTAACATGATCGGGGACAGATGTTGTGTGTTAGTGATAAGCTTACATCTGGCACATTTGCACGAGGTCCTTATCGGTGGTGTTCTGGCTGAGGCCTCGGATGTAGAGGTTGGTGCGGCTGAGCTGCTCGCCGGCGGCGCCCGTGGTTGAGGCGGACGATGCCGGCGGCGGCGGCGCTGTGCTCAGCGATGTGGAGCGCGTGCCGCCGGCCGAGCCCGTGTTGGACGATGACGATGACGCCGTGTTAGCGGGCGACGCCGCCGTGGGCACGCGCCCGCCGCCTCCTCCGCATCCGCCCATTCCCGTGCCCGTGTACTGAAACAACACATTCACTGTAAGTGTCACTACACATACATAAAGGAGTACTACGCGGATTGGGGAATTCAGTTCTCGATCCATATGTGTAATAGCATTAGTTCTTAATATCCTGTGCTGTAAATAAATGGATGGAACGAACAAACCTCTTGCTATGTAAGATCATAAGCTGATACTGCCTGAACCACCATGCTATTGGTGCGAGACATAAAGTTCGCTTCTTTAAGCCAATCCAGCTGAGCAGACTCTATCATCAAAAAGTGCAGTATCTTATCTCTTTATTGTTAGTTAAACTTGTTTCATCCTATTACCTACATAAAAATCAACGTCTTGATTTATGACTGTGTAGAACAACTTGAACACGTTACATAACTATTTAATTAAATGTAATTCTGCGTGTATAATCGAGACATGATGTCGATGGCTGTAATCCCCGAGAACACGTTGTAGGTGTAGCTCGGTGTCGGAACGATTACGTTATATTCACTGGATCAAAGTGTTAATATACGCGCTCGTTGCAACTTAGCGAAACGGTTGGAATAAGTCGGAGCGCGGAGCCCAACCGAGGCGACTTCATTGAAATAACTGTTCACAGTGAAACGCGTTAAGACGGCGACTATTAGTTATCTAGCCGACGAGTAATGAATAGGGAGGAGTAATGAGCGCATGCCGATTCCGAGCACGCACCCTTAATCGACTCGCATGCTCGATACCCGGCGAGTTAAGAAAAGCCAACGGTACGGATTGCACGTGCTCCGTTCCGCCAACGAACGCTACAATTTGTTAATGGATGAACAGTTAGTTTGGATTAACGAGGAGGCTCGGGACTCAGGCGACTGGAAATAGCAATTTGGTTCGATAAACAAGTATTTAACATGAAAACGTTAATGGATATATATTTTACCTTAGATACTCGTAGCGTGAAACGACGCTTTGATAACGCAAACATGAAATTGATTACAAGGATATCGTGTAATCTGACGGTATGATCGCTATGAACGAGGACCATAACCCAGGGTTTTATTATGGTATAAAAATACACCCGCAAGGAGCAAGGAGAGCATTTCCTTTCGCTTGCGCGAATTTCTCCTCTTTAGGTATAACAGACGACAGAAAAGTACTTGTTTCAGTTAATGAAAAACAGTAGATAATTATTTGTCTTCGCTTAGTTACGTCTGAACCAGTCCACACATACATACTGGGTACTGTACGATGTTTTGCTATTTGCATTTAGTTAACATATTAATCCCATAAACTGTGCGTGTCGTTGACGTAACAACTCATCAAGTGGAGTTACATATGTGCTGTAAACTTGCCATTTGTGTAATTAAGTTCAGGGTATACATATTATTATTTTCCGTTTGGTTATTTTTGTTATATTTTACATATAATTCTTATTAAAAAAAACATTTAAAAATATAAAAAATAGTAGCCCACCAGTATCGGGAACAGGGTCCAAGCTACCGCCGCGGCGGTCAGAGCTCCAGAAAAAGAAACCTCCTAACAATACGAGCCGTGTCCAAGAGTACCGCTTTCTGTATCAAGCCCTTGATCCAGCTGCCTAACGAAAGCCTCCTCATTATTATTATTTTTACCTTTTGGAACCTTTTAAGAGGACTTTTCCCGGGGAAATTTAGACCGGAGGAATTTAGATTCGTAATCCAATTGGTATCTTGGTAGTAGACGACGGTAATTGGACCAATTTGTGTTAACTGCCGGAACGACCACCGCGGCGATATATGCGCCAACATAAAAACAAATTAGCAAAATACTTGGTTTATACTGCAGACTGCCGCGTTTTCGATAAAGAACAAACGTTTTATGAATAGAAAATAAAATTGGTTGCATTTTTCATTATAGAAACTACAGTTCGTTAATTATTTTCCATTGAAACTTCAAGGAAGTTAATAAACTATTTACTTAGCTTATATTCACTTGGTCTGAAATTTGACATGGGCTTACCCAGGTAATTTTCTACTAACGTCGTGTAACAAAGATATTTTACAGAAAGGCTGGAATGTCCCGACGTTCTTGGAATTTAATGCCTTCGTGGAAATTGATGTAGGTACACACGACGACACATCAACCTATACAAAACCAGTTATTGCTGATCTCTTAACTACGGATCGTACACCTTAGATTTCCTGTACGATGATGGATTCGTATACACTAGTTTCGTACAGGTTGATGTGTAGTCGTGTGTACCTACATAAAGCTAACGTGTAATCTTCTTCTATAAATTGTATCTTTTGCCCTCCTTCAACGAATGCTGAAGTGCATTTTCAATTAAGAAATAATGATTAATGTAATTGACACACTTTACAGTCCTACCAATCGTTAACAAGACTACTTTTAAGTGGCAGTTAAAAGGCAAAATGCCCGATTAGAGCTATTTAAACTGTGTAGTTCACAACGAGTTCACATTATGTCGGCCACCTGTGCAATTTACTCAATTTAACTTTATTATCTGCTCGGAAATTTTGGATGGATAATTAAGTGAGTCAGGCCGGTCGGCCGCCAGTGTACTCGCGGGACGGAACAACCGAAGTTTGGTTACACTTCGGCTCGTGTTTGGAGTTTGTTGACGGAAATACCAGCTACTGTAACTGTGACCGAGATTTAACAGAATTTTACGATGCCTTGTGGCTGAAAATAAGCTGCTGTAGAACTAGATCCTGGAAGTAGCTAGCGATTGTGCAACAGAATGAAAGTTCTTAATGCCTACCTACCTTAATTTAAAGAGTAAATGCTCTACCATTATCATTCCAGCCTTTTCCTAAATGTTGAGATTAAGTTTCATAAGGTAAACAGTGTGATTCCAAAGTCATCAACTTAAAAACACCAACCGTGCGTAAAATACTCTTTTTATACTTCGAAATAAATGATAGATTACATCAATACCTACTTATCACGCGAATTTCGCAAACATAAATAACAATCTTGTAAGCTTCTGAGAACCGCGAAATCCTGACGAAAGTAAGTTCCAATCAGTCTGGCTTAGCTTCGACAGGTGTCAAAATGTACCGGGTACGAAGAGACGTGAAGGTGGGAGGTGACAGTTTATGACAAGTAATCATCACGCGTCAAAGTTGCGCCAACTTTGGCGTAAGTGCCTGCTTTGTGGAAACTTTGGCATGTTTTTTGAATAAATGATTTTTTGTTATAAATTCGAAGAGATTTTGTCTTATGTGTTTGGTAGAGTGATTATATATATTTGTGCTGACATATTTGTAAATAAAAGTCTTTGTTTTAAGAGATTACAGCACGGTAATTGAAGTTTCAATGCGTAGAATTTTCAGTAGCTTTGAGTTTTTGGTATGTTGAGCAACATTAGTTTTGAATAAGACCTTTCTTCTAGCTCCGGGGACGAGAAAAAATATAGCAACAACAACATAGTGTCCTGAACCAAAGAAATGATTTTTTGTAACGTTTTCATGTTTTGCTATTTTCCACTGAATTGTTATGTAGGTTACAAACAAGTTTCCTATAACCTGATTAAATGTTTTTTCTCAACAAAGTCTCTGTTTAATAGTTTCGAAGTTAGATGAACTCAAGTAGAATGGGGTAAACAAGAAAAAAGTCTAGTTTTTTCACTCTTTTTGCGATAACAACTTCCAATGACGATTCCAATTAAACAGGCTTGAGAAGTAATAAGATCATGAAAAATACTTAAACTGAAAACGATTTCAGAAAAAAAAAATATCTAGACAGAACAAGCCAAATGCAAAAGAAACTAATGTAACAGCAACATCAGCTGTCCCAAGTGTAGTCGCCGCGCCGTCGGCAATCAACATGGCAATAAAACACGCGATTTTAATTCTGTCCACAGTAAAATTTAATGATGTAACGTGAACGCACACGTCGCCCATCGGGACTCTGAAACATATGACTGTGGGTGATGACGTCACGCGCGACGCGCGTAGGAAGGCCGCGAGGGGAGCGGAGCTGTATCTCAAAGGCATGGGGTGGCGGGAGATAGCACTCAACAGTTGGTCCCGGCTCGATAGCGCAGCGCGTGCGTGCGCGGAACCACCGACCACGTCACATGGCCGACGAACACGCACACTTTATACACACTATTGTAGCATTCGAAGTACCCGCTCACGTATCGCACGACGTTAATTAGGAAGATGAAATTGGTGTGAATCCATCCGTCTGAATTTTATAATGAGTTTTATAAAACGATGAAATTCCGGTTTCAATTTTGAAGCAGCCGCTGTGGCCGACGAGTTCACATTGCGGGATCCAACTGATTCACGCCGAAGCTCACGAAATGAAACATAAATCCCATTCAATCTATTTAAATTGAGCACTCCATTTGTTTTATCGTCGATTCAATCAGGAAATCGATCAATTCGTTCGCCATTTACTACGGCGAGACAGTCCACTTGATGAGTGCCTACGTTTATTTAGATTGTGTGTAAAAATTGCCTATTGAGTCTACGGAATGGTCATTAGTAACTTGGTAAAGGAAATCAAAATTACGTAACTAATTAAGTTATTACTAATTAGGCTGAACTAAAATGCTAGTACAGTTAAGATACTACATTATTTACACCTGAAGGAGTACCTACTCAAACCACTGATAACTAACTAACAAAAGCAGAGATAAATTGGGATGCTACGAGATAATTGAAGCGAGAATACGCGAGTGCTTAGGCTTCGTCGTGATGGACAGGTGAAATTAATTACCTATAACATTCAGGCTCTTCCACTGATTAGTAAATACTAATTGGTGCTTGCAAGCTATCTGAACTCAAGAAAATATAGTGATTTACATACAAAGACTAACTTAATAGCTCATTAATCCTCCTCTGTTTCAGTCAGTAAAAAACGTTATGATTTAGAGCCAGAAAAACAAAACCATTGGCAGGGCCAAATGATTCAGAAGGCTGGTATGGACGAATTTAAATATTGGTAGCGGCCGCGGCCCTACCCTCTGTCACACCAACATTAACATAATTCAACAAAAAAAACAACACCCTTACCGGAGAAAAAATGATTCTTTTTTCTGCGCCTTTTGACCCGAGCTATAGTTCACAATATTGGACAAGTTTCACCATCGACGCTACCCTACCCTATAAAAACAATTTGATGTAACTTACATTATGTTAAACATTTGCACGAGGAAGGGTAAGAAAAACGTAGACCGTTTCAATTATTTAAATATACAGTATACAGTCAGGATGTTTAGGAATCTACGTTTTTGCTTATTATGAGAGAACAATTTGTCGCAAGCGCATCATAACGTTTTGTATTAGGATAAATATCAGTCAGAGTCGAGTGATAATATGTTTCCGCAGCTCACGAGGGGTTGGGTCCTTCACCTTCCGCCAGAGCCGAAATAAATCTAATTCCTTGGATGACAGATATCAGCAAGCCTTGTTTATTTATACTTTCACCCGACTTATGGGAGGGTGGCACACGTGGGACGTGCTCGGCCCCATTGTACAGAAATAAACTATTATACACACAAAGTCAACACATGCACATCACGTGATTAGATAACAGCAAACTGTATTATTTAGGAATATTCCGAGAATCTTTCACACCGGTATTCATCAATCGTTGCTTGGGATGTAATTGATGACCCTGCCTCATTTATAAAATAGACACAGTCATACGTAATACCGGGTTCGACATTGAAAAAGGATCTTCTAAATATAAATTATACGGCAGCGAAACCTTCCAAAATGAATGTGGTAATTTCATTTACAAAAAAAATATTCTCCGCAGCGAATACATTTAAATATATCAGCATAATCTTTGAGTGCGTGTGTGTGAAAATGAAGTGCCCAGGAAGTCGAGTAGCTTCGGCCTAGATAATTCTAATGGAAACGAGGAAAGGAATTACTACTTTAATCTCGGCCGCAGTTTTCCACGTGAACCTCAGATATTAACATCACCATAGCAGGTAAATAAAACAGAAATATGAGAGCATCCTCGTCGGCTATCGCTATGGAGAGAGCTACCGGCGGATTAGGGTGAACTCGGACGTAAAACGCATTAGAGTATTACACTCAGACATTTCTGTCACTCCTTCGATAAAAAAACGTTGGGTCCTTTAGTAAAAAACGTAACCTCTATTTAGGGCTGCCATATTTGGGAAGGGGCGCGATGGATCTAACAAGCTCGGGAGTTGTGACAGCCCTGACAGCTGACATATTCCGGTCATTAATCAAGCGGTCATAGATATATGTTACGACTACAAGCTAGGGACGGCGAAGTCCAATCAAAGTCGTGTTCACTAAAAAGTAGGACAATAAACTGATTACTATTGTCACGGGGTTTATATGTAGGTAACACAGGGCAGTTCCACAAATAAAATAAAAAATGTATTTTAAATCATCCACTTACTATTTTCTCTGCGGAAATTGCCTGTTTCTCCAATCATAAAATGCACATAAGTGTTAGTTTTTACATTTTTTGCGTTTGTTACGGTCAATGAAGACACGAGGCCGACATAAAAGTTATAACAAACCTGTAATTGATCGCTTCAACGTAACGTTACAACGACAGTTAAGAATCGTCGGAACTGATAAGTCGACTATTTTACGACTACGATTACTTTATCGCAAAACAAAACGTTTTTTAATGTTATTTTATTAGTACATACACGTTAAAGTGTTGATCTTATCGAATATAGAAAACGCGACAAGTGGATTAGGAAAGACCGTTCGTTGCTTATGGAAAACTGTAGAACATATTTATCGGTAATCCCACAAGACGGAACTCCTACAACGGATCTTTAACCACGATATAAAATTGCACATGTAAGAGGAAAACTCGAGCGGAGCAAATCGCATAAGCGAAGTTCTTTTTCGAATGTTCCTCGAAGAAAAAAAACGAGTTCAGTATCGGCGAGGAGACCATGAGATAAATCCTGAAGGAGACGCGTTGTAATAAAACACGTACGGTTCGGGGAGCTACATTTTATTTCGAAAAGCGATAAGGGCGCGAGAAATTCCTTTTACGAGATTCTTGTGGAGGAGGGTGGTGAGGTGCAGCCGCTCTTTGTGCAACATCTGGTTTGTGTCGCCTCGTAAACAGTCCAGTAAGCTCTCTGTTCGATGACACTCCACACAGAACTGTGATTGTACACAAAGTATCAGGCAACTGTTTGTTGGAAAATATTTATACAAAATCCGTTTTGGTTGGAATGCTCTATGAATACAACGCCTGAACCAACAGAACTCGACTTGACTTGTAAAAAATCTTAGCAGCATATCAATCTCCTGCTCAAGTTCTGCATGCGGAAACAATGTAGGAGTTCAAACTCAACGATAAACAGCGTAAACTTCTAAATGAACTAGTTTTATGCAAATCACGATTTAGTTGTGTTGTTTTAAGTGCTCCGAGAAGACATTAATCACATAATATTGTTTGTGTGTAATGCATAACGAGCTACAGCCGTGGCGGGCGTAGAAATTGATGGAGCGATGTCAACGAGCCGACTTCGCGGTTAATTATCCAGTCCAGAGCCGTAAGCAATGTTGCCACGGAGCCAGGGGTTCGCCACTTGCTAACTAGAATTCACGCTTATTGATTAACACAGTTTCTCAGGTTTATTAAAGATGTTGTTTACATTAAAGAAAGTTAAGTTAATAGTCACTTATTAGTTGAATGAAAGGAAAACGTTTCACAACATTAAGGAAGCGTTCGCGGTCTGGCGGACAGCGGAACCTCCGGCCGCCGGCGCTCGTAAACCCGATCGTAAACTTAAACACACCTCATTAGAACATGCAGAAGATGGCGCCGGCTAAAGATTCTACTTTATTTATGGGATACTTGCGCTCAGTACAAGGAGACAGAATGGGGGTGCGATATTGATGGACGTATTTGGTGCCAACATAATTGACTGCGCCATGTCATTCGCAGCGGAGTTTCTGATGCGAATACCTACTTTATCGATTTTGTAGCTGATACGCAACACTTTTATTCTACATGGACTATTTTGTTAAAACATGCTTGAAATTTCAGCACAGAACTCCAAATGAAGTAATTAATGCTACGCGAGGGCCTCTACGGAAATATGAGATCACCGTAGTTTTCGTAGCAATTTTATAGAGATTAGCCGCTGAAATATTTACAGAACTTGGAATCCGTAAAAGACAATTCTAACAGATTTGAAACAAATTTAAGCGTTCTTGAGAAAAAAAGATATGATCTTGGTATGAATAAAAACAATAGAGGCGAAAGCACGGGTTAAATTGAAGATGTACGCCGGTTTATATATAGTAAGTGCTCTATGATTCACATGTACTCGCTGAAAGAATGCCGGAAGAAGGATAAACATAATGTATCGCGGAAGTTATTATTACAAGACCTATTATGAAACGTATTATTAATATCGTGCATCGGGACTTGTGGCAGATATTCATTTCCAAGAAGATGAGTTCTCAGTATTTGAACGATGTTAAAGCCTGAAGAGCAAAGCGGTTGTGTTGATTATTACCTATTTGTATATATAAGACTACTGAGTACTGTGGTTATTTCTACAATTTTCTTTCTTTTGTGGATTTTTTATTTTGCTTCCTAAACACCTTATTACCTAGCTAGTGCTTTATTTCGACACCTGAAGATACTAGGATATATCTAGTTACTACACGAGATTTAGTAGTCTGAATGCAAGTTCAAAGACAATTCAAGAGGATGCTGCGGAGATCAGCGATGACCTCCGCGGCATCCTCTCGTTTTCTAGAGTTAGAGTATTGTTTTTACTGATGACAATTTCAACGAGATGCTTAACACTTGCGGATCCGTGATTAAAGCTGGTAATGTTTAATCCTGAGTGAAGACTGTTACTTCCAAAAGGTGGCCACGCAAGCACCATCAGAACTTTCCATACGTTATGACAATATCGATCAAGCCTTATGATAATAGATTGAATGATTGTTGCTTTTCATAAGTAGTCTGCGAGATCTTTCACACAGTATTGGACTCACCTGATGCTGATTGTAAGGGCTCGGAGCCGCTGCGTATGGCTGCGGCTGTGGCGGCGGGTAGCGGCAGGGTTGCGGCGCATAGGCCGCCGCCCACTGCTGCGAACCGCCGCGGTACTGCGCCCCTGCGCTCGCCATGCGCGCTGCGCACGCGCCTGCGCCTGCGCCCGCGCCTCCGTTTGCGACCGTCACGGCGCCCGCGCCCGCGTTGCTCGCTGAGCGACAACCGCCGCCGGTGCTCTGGGAACAATACAGAACAAATGTTAGTGCCGCAGAATGAAGACTTGAAACTTGGCAGTGTAGTGTGTAATGGAGAAGCGCTCGGATTCATTCAGTTGGCTTTCGCGCCCTTAGCGAGGTGGTAGGATTGTTTTACTTGCCAGCCGCTAATTTACCTGGTTTTTACAGTTAAGTTAGTCCCATGGGGGTGTGGGGGGTGGTATACCAGCTTCTAAGGCACTAGTCATTTCTATGGTGAGTTCTATATCTCCATAAATACATATTTTGTTATGAGGCTCGTGCATAGCAATGGAATGCGGCTAATTCAGTTAATAGTGATTATTAGTGGACAATATATTTTATTGCTGCATCGAATAAAATTTAAAAGACGTTATATTTTCAACGCTTACAACAATGTACGGCTATTCTATGAATTGTACTATTTGGATTTACAATAGTGGTACATAGGCGGACTTAATGCCATAAGGCATTCTCTACCAGTCAACCTTAGGATAAAATACGACAACATTGTCATAGTGTACAAGAAATATATAAAATATATAAATCTAATACTATTTGTTAACTATTCTATAAATAAAGCCATAAGAAAAATTAAATTTAATAATTGAAGCTGTCGTGATTGTGTAGTCGGTACAACTTTCACTGCAAAGCGGTCATTTGTTTCGATAATGCATGACGCGAAAACATATTCCTGTCGGTAACCGTAGCGGGGGAGGCAAGCCAAGCTTAATTTAATTTTAAAACCATTTTAGTGCCTAATTAGTTTACCTACAATATTCGATGCTTCGTCCTCTTTTGCTAAAATTTTAGTTCGTGCTCCAAAATTAGTCTTCCGTCCGTGTCTCTTGGATGCTTAATAAAGTTAAGTTAAAAGTCACTTTTAGTAGCATAGTTTAAATCATCTGGTAATTTATTTTATAGTCGAATAATTTCCTCATTAGTCTAGTGGTAACAAGTTCGGCCATGGACCGTAGCGTAGCGCAGCGAAAAGTTTCTAACAAAAACAGATGCGAATTACAAAGCTAACTGGTTTTTGTAAACTGCATCTTTGTGTAGTTATTGTGGTATTTAGTTCGAATTAAGTACTAACTTTTCATGAAAACTACAAATATTAGGAGAATCGGCAATTGATTTTCTATACGGCAATATATTTTGTATATGAGAAAGACAATATGAAACATTCCAAACAGCTGTTAGTTGGATTTAGGTTATTTTTTAATGAGTAGATGTAAAGCTAGAAGCCTATCTGATGAGCGTATTTCTCGGGGCTCTGTATGTTGCATCACGCTACTGACGTAGACATATGACTATAACAGATTGGCATCTGTGTGCCGAGAGCCGTGACGAAGCGTGTCTGCAGACTTTCGCAAACGTCTAGAATACCTTATACATGCACATAATGTACTACATAGATCTATGTGTAGTTTTGTATGTTCATGTACTTACGCGTATCTTATCTGGCTAGTTTCTATTTTTGTCGGATTTGTAAAACAACTGCGTTTTGAAATGGTTTTCAATGTATCCGGTCCGATAGATTAATTGAGTAGGAATTTATATGAACACTAACACATAATAAGGCTTGAATCATCATACAAAACTACTTGCTTGGAAAATCATAATCACGTACGAAGCTACCTCTTCTAACCGCAGGTCTACACGAGCTCTACAATGAGAACATCGTAAACCAGAATCTACGACGATTGCCACCAACAATTTAACGAACGAGAATTAAATTCACAAGGAGTTTCAAGACAGTTCAGCGTTTCACAATTCCCTGAGGATGCGAATTACGTTCAAAGGAAAAATTCTAAGAAAATAAAAGAGATATCCATTCGCACTGAGACCCTAATAGTCTAAGAACTTTGAGCATTAAAATCCTAAGAAACTGCGTTTACATCATCATGGTAGCTGTGTAATAGACCATCATTATTTATTGCGATTCCAGTAATTTGTCTATCACAACCGCCTACACAGAGCACGGGTGAATAAGTACACAGCATACTGTTCTTATTCCGAGCACAACACATGGACACAGGAAGGTTCAAATTGTTATGTAGTTAAAACCATTTGCGCCTCAGGGCTGTGATGTGATATGAAATTTTTGCTGTCTTTATTTGTTATTCTGGGCGAGTGCGTTCACCCAAAATGAGATTTATGGTGGCAATAACAATGTATAATTTCACCCAGCGACCCCCATCTTGGGGACTTAATTATTTGAGTCACGGAATTCGAAAAACCCACAAGGAAAGCCTCAAGGATCAGGGCTTTGTTGTAGTTTTTTCTCTCTCTCGATAAGTAGCGTTCTTATACTTTTAAAACTATTTTTTGCTATTGAAAAAATAGGTGAGTATGTCTGTAAGGCGATAAGCTGGCAATCCGCTTAGTGTGCGTGGGGCCACCGCCAAGGAATTAGCGTAAAATATATATATTTTTGTTACAGTAAAAGCTAAGACCTTATGTCCACTGTAAGTCTGGCGGTAGGAGATTAGATTATATCTTTATTGGGTTTATTCTGTCTTACATTACGCGTGAAGGTTATCGACAAAGTGCCTACTACCTACGTAACTTGTGCATTGAAAATATTGGAACATTTCCGAGATATTAAATATGTAAAGACTTACTCTAAATTGTGGTCTCTTACATTAAAGTGAGTTACAACGTCGTTAAAGCGATGTTCACTAAAATGGCAACATGAATTTTAGGGTTCATTGTCAATTTTCCCGTGAGTCTACGTGTCTACGTAAATGAAGTTTCATTCCATTTTGCGGAACTCATGAAGTGAGCTGTAATTTAACTTCGTCCAACTATGCTAGGTATTTCCTTAGTGATTTATCATTTGAAACGTCGAGGTTTTTCTTAGTCTTATTCAGAATGGCCCGAAGTTAAAACGCTTTTCTCAGAATTATTTTCTAAACGAACAAAAAAGAAATAAAAACTCTTTTGATAAAAACTAAGAAGTTAAGTTGGATTTGCTTACGCATCAAATTGTGCATGGATTTATTTCTTTGTTCTTGCTTGTCTGAAGAAAACTGAAGTAGCAAATCTTGTGCTTACTATGTCACCAGAAAGGAAAACACAAACTCGGCGAGCAGAATAGCAGAGAATTGATACTCGAGCCAGTGTTCACGTCTTTTGTGGAGAGCTATTGCGTTTTCTTGTTGTCTGTGGAGATTTAGTTCTATGTTGAGTGGGACTGTTGGCGTCAGCGGGTCGCGCCGGCTCTGTCTCGACGCCAGCTTGTTGCTGCCCCGTGCAGCGTGCGCCGCCTCCCCGCCCCCTCACTCATCTCCCCTCCCCACCACATTCTGACACTATCACCACCACCCCCTACCCACTAAAGATCCGCTTTTAATCTGGAATGGACGCGCCTATAACTATAGCCTTGAAGGCACTGGAATTGCTTTGTGATATCACTATGCTGCTTAGTATTTATACAGCATCTATATCAAGGTTGGCGTTCTGCTTCGATCTAGGAAGTCGAAATTCATTAAGGATTTAGTTAAGAATGGTGTAAGGTAATTTTCTATACAGATGTCTCCAGCGTTGATTAAGTAACAAATATTCTCTTGTAAATATCCGTATTTTTTTACAATTTTCAAGTGATTCATCACTTGAAAATTGTAAAAAAATACGGATAATTAAAATACGGATAATTAAAATTTGTGATTTACATCAGTGATGTAAATCACAAATTTTAATTAAACACAACTGCATCAAAGCGTCTACGTTTTCTAATAACACGCGACATACAATTATTAAAGAAACAGCTAACAATACCTAACGATATTGTTTAAGTTAAACAAACGGCTATCCGTTAGTTAATACTGGAAGTTAATTATTCATTGAAGTAGACAAGCAAGACTGGTACGATTCAGGAAATTATATAACTTGCTTGTGAACATGAGCAACTCGGGATACTGCTATAATTCTCAGCAAAGATCATTCGCTTCGAACTAACAAAGTTATTGTCCATTCAAACTTCGATGGACATAAATCCGATACGACCAGGAATCAAAATCAAATTCGATTCGGTACGGGATATTGTCTTATTACATTTCATGTTTTTATTGTGCTTCGGCTTTATTTAAAGCGAAAGTGGATCTATTGAGATTTCACTGCTCGTTTAATGGAATTACACACGGAGAGCACGTTAGCCAGTTAAAGTCAGCCTCGGTTGCGTGTCCAATACGTTCGTAGTCTTTAAAGTTGTCACTTTGAACGTTAGCCAATAAGAGGCAATAAAATTGCTCCCTGTAGCTACTCCTCGACTTTAGTACGAGCGACCAGGATCAAATAAAGTGGGGTTTCACTAAAAGCATTGAATGGGCACCGGTTTTACGCTCTCCAGGCTTTATTGAGCGAATAACATTTTTGTGTCATCAATGTCTTTGTTGAGTACCTATGAAGGATATTTGAAACAGCTATTGTTAGAAACAATAAATCAATGGCAAACAGCAAATGCAGTATAAATTGTTAATAATATGTAATTTCAATTATGAGTCTGCCTAAGTGAAATTGTTATTTGTGTGGGCGGTCACCAGACGAGGTCAACCCTTGCGACGGCGACGGCTCCGCAAACTACGAGCCGCCAGACGTTTCAACTAGTCGCAGTCACATCTTTGGCCTCCCCCGGCCGTCGACCGCATCTAATCCGTCCCGGCTCGTCTGATTACCGGCAGCTCACAGCGGCCCGCAAACAAAGCCGCGATGACGAGCGCAGTTGTCTTCCATAAATTCCGGATACCGCTCCCAAATTGTTAGAGCTGGCAGCAATGTAAATAATTTGTACTATGTCGCTACTGTTTCGACTACATCAATGGGTCCGATATCCGATAGAGCGTCACTTTTGAATAATGCGTTTTATTGAAAACCGACTCGGTTTTTTGTTCGACGTTTACAAATACCGGTGGAATAGATTACTCACAAACGTGACAAGCCTGACCACCTTTGCAATACAATTAGATTTTTTGTTTTCTCTGCCTACAAAAAGTGCGGAATGTTGTACGGTGCTCTAATAACTAGACTGCATAAAAAAATGTTACCGATGTAGACATAGACGCCATGAGTCATTGAATGACGCTAATCTCAGCAATTTCCCTGAACAGTGAATAGTGAATAACAAAAAAAAGTCGTCAGTCACTCTGTTCAGTGAAAAATGTTTACCTTGCGCAGGTCAGTTACGTTACGTTTGTGAGTTTGATATAATTTTAATACAGTTTACATTCAGCAGATATAAATACCATTCTTTAAAACAGCGGTTGAAATTAATCATCGATTCCATTGAATCACTATATAACCCGTATTGTGAATAAACTCATTAGAAATTCTGTAGCTAAATTAGTCATCTTATGTGGCTTAAAACAAACTTCAAAGCAAGACCAAAAAAGGTGAATAAGGTGAGTAACACAGTGTGCACATTTCTCGGTGGCCATTGCATGCAGTCACCCGATCCGCGGCGGTGACGCACTTGGCACATGCCAGCAACCTGACCCCAGCGCTGATCCGATCGTTGTTTGTGTCCAATATGGCACATGGATACACAGACAGGCGATCATACAATTCATATTAAAACTACTGCTTATAAGCTCTCCGAAAGTAATACGGTTGTAAAATGCGTAGAGCGTGACTTGACTGCATGACTATGTCTGGTATAAAATGATTATGTGTGGTATAAAGCTCGTGCAAGTGGTACAACTGTGAGGGGACATTATTCAGCACTTTTTGCTCTGGCTGGCGGCACATTTGTATGCGATTCGCTTCGGCGACGGCTGCCCGCGACGCGAGATTAGCGCCTGCCACCGTACACGCTGCGTGATTAAACTGTTTCCGCTTTGCAGATATTCCGCTCTGTCTCTATCTCTCACGTCGATGTGAGCTACGAAGCTGCTGCGGTTAAATATTCATCTGCCTCACTGTTTTATACCACGAATAATTTGAGGTTTAATATCTCATGTGGAGCGATAACGGTGCGGTGCGTAGACGGCGTGCGGCGTGCGACTAACATAACAATTCTAAACAATTTTGTGAATGCAACGTGTTGCATCGTAATAAGGAATTCCACACCGCTAGCGGTACACTGACGCCAACTCCGGCGTACTGCAAAAGTGCCTTATGTACTTTGGCATTAATGTGTTGTTGTACACACATACACACACAGTGACAGAGCGCTACGTGTCGGTATGTGTGCCATCTCAGTGTAGTGGTGCGCGCCGGAATGCGGCCGCGTCCTTCGGCGTACGCCGCGCCGGATCATTTGCACACAGGCGCGCTAGTTCCTATCCAATCCAGGCAGACATTTTATTGCTTCCCAGCCATCATCTATATACCAGTAAAGTTCTGATAAGTTTAGTGAAGGCGGCCACTTGATGACTTCTTAGAATTTCGCTCGGTCACTTGAGGAGGTTACAGCTTCGGTCTAGCGGTAGAGTTTAATTCACGCTCACTTCACAGTTTACGTTAACAGCGCTTGCACATACTTGAAAATATTTAAACAGGTTTGAAAGCTTTGATTGTTAAATGCGCTGTAGGTTATAGCGGCGTGGTATGTGCTTATGTAGGGTCGTGCAAAAACCAATCTCTGTAGAATCAGTGGGTTAGAGGCTGCGAATTTTGTTTCAATTAAGATTTTTTTTATATAAAAAATGCAGATGTCTCATAAGTCATAATGTACGTCAAACAAATTCAGTTTCGCAAATATTAAAATGACTAAATGCAGTTATACTGATTATTTATTAGATAATAATATTTAAACAATTTGCATATCTAGTTAAAATGCCTAGGGCATTTAAGAATTATTAAAATAAACGCGTATTATGGATAAATAAAAGGCTTCTACCAAGTGAAGGTCTTGGGCTGAGATTGTTTTTGGATGGCCTAAGTTGAACCGTATGCAATAAGACAAAAACAGTTTCCATTAAAGTCGTTTCAGCGGTTTCTTGGAAATTCCCGAACAAAGGATACTTGCAATCACATAAATACGCAACTGTTATTAGGTGCAATGCTATAGAACGACACAAAAGATCACTGTGCATAATATTCCTGGTATGCATAAAAAACAACCTCCATTTTTAAAGCTGTTTAAAAATCTACTTCGAATACTTGCGGTGGCTTGGTAACTTAGCAATCTCGTACAGAGTGTAATAATTGCCAGGCTACGAAGCGCAGTTGCCTGCATGCAGAATACATTGCGGAGCCCTAGGGAGATTTATTGTTCACTCGCGCTCAGAATGCCATAATGGTGTCGCCAAACTATGAGAAGAACGGGCTTGCGACCATCGCCCAAATAAGAGTGTAACGCCTTCACTACGAGCCATAAAAATGCTTTGTCTGGATTCCAACAATATGTATAGCACGTATAAATAACGTTATGGTACTTAGCCAAAAAAGTAAGTAGACAGAAACTATCAAGCTAGTTGAGGATAAAATATAAGAAAAGACGAATAGCCAAGAGGCTGCCGAATATTTGTGTCGTCTTAATGTCGTTCTATTTTTATATCATGAAATGCTTTAATAGAGAACAAGGGTAGGACAAACGACTTGAGGTCTCATAACTTTTAATCAAAACGTCAAAATAAAAAATGATCTGAAGCGAATTTGTTTCATTTTAAAACATCTTTTCAGCGACGCCCTACGAAGCGCACAATGATTAAAGAGTATGATTCCAGAACCATCTTTCAATTTACCATCCAAATGGTTATTATGATGAAAGGATTTCCTTGTGAATTTTCATAAAACCCGTAATATTGAAAGAACTACGAGTATGTGACATTAGTGACATATGAAGGGACGAATATGCCATTAGAAGGGTTCAAGGCTCAGTCGAAATCCTAAAAAAATATAAGAAGCCGTCACGAAGGCGAAATAAAATAATCTCTTGAAAGGTATAACGTGGTATGAGTTCTAAAACAAAAGATTTCATTATAGATATGAAATAAAAAATTGGTTTTGATACGGATGCTCCTGGATTACTGGGCATAGTCTTTAATGTTGTAATGAATGTTTACAACAATACTTTCAAGCTTGTAACCCGCGTGCGGTTGTGGCGTGTTACTCTTAATTGCACTCAATTACTCATTAACTTTACTTTCATTGACATGCCAACAGATATAAATTGGTGAAACGTGCGTACTTGTATGCTCATGATGAAGTACCTTTTTTATAAAGCTTCACTTACAATTACGTTTCAATTATTACGAATAGTGGTTGTCATCGATGACGAACATGACTGTAGAGTAATTTTTAATATAAAAGCAGTAAAAATAACAGGCAATTAATTCACGAGAAATATGTCCTACTGTAACGGATTAAATGAAAACGTTCTAAAGGCCTCACTTTTCTAGTTTTATCATTGTAAAGAGATTTATTTTGTTGATAAGTGCATTTTTATAAACACATAAATCTGTTGTGTTTTGCATCTGCATCCAAGGTGAGTCATAGGCTGCAACTATTGGTCATAAGACATACTTGCTTACTATTTCATAAGCATAGAATGGGTTAAACATCAGTAGCTTCATTAATCGTATAAACTGACACTTTGAATGGCAACTATTAACTTCCTATTCAACTATAGGTAGTTGAACTACCAAGTTTGCAATATCTAAATATCCTGTTCGAGTATCAACTTCTTGATAAGATACATACTTAAGCAACTATTTCCCTATATTTGAGAAACAAACTGTTTCTATGCATATTTTAGTACTAGCTGGCGTCCGCGGCTTCGCCCGCGTGATGATCGGATAAAAGTATCCTATGTGTTATTCCAGACTATAATCTAACTCGTATCGTAAATCTAAATCGTGCCAAATTTAATCAAGATCCGTTCAGCTGTTTTGACGTGAAAGAGTAACAAACATCCATACATCCATCCATCCTCACAAACATTCGCATTTATAATATTATATAGCAGGATACGTCAGTTCTATTTCAGTCAACAAATCTATTGCCGACAGATGTTTATTTATTAAAACTGGTCGTACCCTAGCGTGGAGCAAAAAAATTCGTTGAGATAAGGGTTCAACAAAAGGAAATGACAAAATCCTCACTGATTGGGATTACCGACGTACTAAAAGCGTTGTAAATGTTGTAACAGATAACGTTGGGTCAGATCACAATAGAGGATCAACAATACATAAGTGTGAGCCTAAATGTGACGCATAGTCATCGATTTCTAATGATACGCCCCCGCGCCGGACGGCAACGCCGATTGTGGATGGTGTCACATCGAATGTTGCCATATTGAATGTACCGCAGCCGTCGGTAAACGCAGATACGATTAGGATCTTTTGTTATGCTGTGTTTGTTATTCAAATAGAAATATGTAAATCGTGACTAAGTGCTTTGATAAGAACGTGTTAGATAAGTACCAGTCACAGAAGAACAAATTAAAAAGAACTTTAATACGACGAAAGCAGCTTCAACAACATCCAACACAAAATATACGAACAGTCTTATTGTCCCGTTTATTTTTATCAATCTGGGGAAAAAATATAATTTCTTTCCACTATCTATGTGTATGTAGTTTTCATTGTGTTTTTCCCTGACAATGCGTGGTGGAGCCCCGTCTGTTATCAATAGTGCCCGCTGGGCTAGCTTCATATACCCTCAACATATAGGTATACAGTTCGCATTGTATTTAAAGCTAGCCACCACAGTGCGAATCATGAAGGGTTGTAAGGACTCCCTACCGTTTGTGCAATTTAGCAGATTATTCCAGTCTACAGCGAGTTAGTTAGGTATTGTCTTTGCACCATTTATTCATTGGTTCTTATTTCCAGATAAACATTATTATGTACTGCATGACCGCTTACTTTATGTATGATTGTTTTATAATACGTAGGTATGTCAGGAATTTTCCTTAATATGACATACCCAAAACTGGTATTACCAGTTTTTAAAACTGTTAAATATACATAGATAGGTATTTTGTCAATCGGAATGTCTCATGCATATATGATGGACAGTTCCTAAAATAAGTGTAGAAAGATAAAGATTATTTGAACAGACTGATAAAACAACACCAGTTATTATGTTATGAATACAACGTAATTACTTATTCTAATTAGGAACCGATATAATCGACGCTGTTATTATCTGTCCGGTAATTGAATCCCGGGAACCTAATACCCGGGTTTTTCATGTTACCAAAAATATGTGAGCAATCAAGTGATAGCGCACTGTAATTACAGACGGAGAGATTGATAGTGGCTCTCAAAATATGTACCTATTAGGTTTACTGTAATCTTTATAAAACAATATAGAAAGCATTATGGTTTTGTTTACTTAAAAAAACTGATACCGTTAGGTACTGTTCGTCATTACATTCTTTAACACAACGAAAATATAAATAAACCTGCTTACCCCGCTTTCAAAGTTCTTAGAAATGTAATTTTCTAATACACTTCTTACTAAATACAATAGTTTGGTCTGAATGGTGTTATTTAAAGTGGTAATGAGGGTGGGGAATGTCCCGATCGGTCACGCGATGTCCGGGCGGCTGTTTGGACGAACGGCCACATGGAAATGAGCCTTCCACCTAAATTGCCCCAACAATTTATTTTATTTCACAATATTAATTTACCTTTGAATTAATTTGTAGAAAACATGACTTTAGATGACAAACTATTTTTTTCTTTATGCATTTAATTGTGATTTTCCAGTGTATTGTAGACGTAAACGTGACGTTGAATGGTTTATAATGACAAAAGTGGTTGGAAAACCAGTGAAGATATAATCGAGGCTGTAAACACAGTATGCCATCTGCGTAGTGTACACTGTGTGTACACTACGCAGATGGCAGGTTTGAGTAATCTCTCGGGGATGACGCATGATTACTGATTGTCTCCTTTTGACATTGTTGTCTGTTGCATGCACAGCATCACAGCGAGGGGAATTAATTTTACCTTTACACACAAAAACAGTAATGAAAACGGGATCGAAATGTAGGAAGGGAATCATCAAATCAAATGTGTTTGGGTTTTGTCACTAATTCTCATGTTGTTTGATAAAAATCCATGATAATCTTAGATTTTTATCGGTTCTTTAAACTTGTGTTTTAATCAATAAAATATTAATGTAGTAATATGAGATTCGAACGAAATGTTAACTGCTATGGTAATGTGTTCTTGTAAGTCTACACGTAGCCGTTGTTTTAGTTTTACAGCTGCTATTTTAGTTTCAATTTGCCGCAGTCGGCTGGTATTAGCGTAGACGTGCATTTGCTTGTAATGTAAGGGGTAAATCAGTCTGGACGGTCTGTGGGGTGCGTGGGTGGGGCGAGGGACTTTGATTGATGACGATGGGGCCACATTGTGCGTACGTTTGCCCATTGTCCGAGCAACGTGAATCGAAACAACTGGACCAGTAACACAAATGAGTTCTTTTATTGTTGACGATTATCCTTCATACGATACATTTTCAAGAAATTATAACAAATGCGAGGTTGTTCTTTATATAGTCTACAATCACGGCCCGACGTGCCCTTATATTTTCCGCAAATCTTTACATCTTGTTCGTAAAGCACATAAGGATAAACTTATTGAAAGAGGAAGTTTTTCCAAAGGCAATTGTTTCACAAATCATAAAAAATGTACCAATATCAAATATGGGTGTTGTGAGTGGAACGACAGTTTCCAAACAAATAAATGAACTGAAAGAAATTTCTCGAGAGGGTACAAACATGAGACGCGAGCGAATGCACGGGCGGCGGCTGAGAGACTTGTCGATCGTACGACGTGCCATGAAATAGCTCGGAAAATAACTCCATTCCCGCGGGCTCGACTGCGATTCAATCAAGTCTGATTCACAATTTTGGAGTTCGTTTACCGAACCGGCGAGTAAATTGAGAAAACGCAACCAAAATAGCCTAGGGATTGAGAGAGAAAAGGATTTCGCATTTAGGTAATCGTTTTACGTCGTACAGCCAATTACCAAAATCCCGGGAAGTAGGAGATAATGCCGTTGGCTTACACGATCGTAAACAGACGGGCGCTCTCCGCAGTTCCATTTTATTTCCGCTTTTAATTCATTTAGAGCTACATTGTTAGAGAGGGCTAGAATTCAGAGGGACCTGTCAAACACTCCGTTATATCTTCACTTAGAAGGCAACAGAGTCGTAATGCTATTAGAGCAAAGAGCTTTTCACTTCGAATCTTAGAACTGTAGCTACGTATCGTAGTGTTAATACCGTCTTCAGGAAAACGCGAAAACTGTCTTCGGCTGAAACGAGAGCTTTCGTGTAACGGAAAGTGCACTACGACGTAATCTTCTAGTTTGGAGAAGTTGAGTGATTTTATACGCCATTTATAACTTTACGAGTCGAGTAGTTTGTGCTGTTATGATAACTTGGATATATGTATGGTTTAGTTTGAATTGCAAATGACGATTATCCAATATGGAAAGCGGTTCCAATCACACGGGTGTTTAGACCGCAATATGCCACCGCTATTCCTTCCCGAGACGTTGACATTGCCCAAATTAAACCCCAATATTGAATGCTACATTCTGTAATCCCACCGTTATTGAAATACACACAGAAACATAATTGCTTTCATATACAACTTAAAGTTAGTAATAATACCTATCTGGTTATTCCAAAGGGTACCTTTAGTGAGAAATGTGTTCAAGTGAGTACAAAACTATGAGAAATTCAGTAAGAAAATTGTTAGTAAAATTCAGTTTTGTAAAAATAAAAGCATTTTTTATTAGATTTGTAGAGAAAGATTGCGTGCATTCTCTTTTTAAAATTCCCTTCTACGCGAAGAAAAACAAAGTGATTAAGTTTTACATAGCGTGATATAAATCGTTATAATATTATTTAGTGCGGCATGCTTGTATCGCTTCGTATAAATCTAACAGATGCTATCTGACCTCTTGGGGGATGGGGCCTGCTAATTTATTTAGCGTAACATCCTAAGATTTATACTCCATGAAAGCTCACTGAGGAATCGTCTAAATATAAGTCTAGAAACATATTTAGTGCTTTGTTGACTCCGAGTTTATGATGTGTGCCGTTTTATTTATATCAGATTGTATCTTTTTATTACAATCATTAACAACAATTATATAGCTTAACATAAATAAATTCTACTTATTTTATTGTTTTGCTTGTCACTTTCATTGCGTTTCCATTTGAATCCGTACGTTTAACGAATCTTTATGAACTTCATAGACCGTAAATAGACATCGGTTATACTCAAAGTTGCACAGAGTAATAAAAACATAGACAGACAATGTGTCACGTTCAGAAGGCTGTCAGTATCGGTTTTGAATGGCGGAGCCGATTGTTTGCGCAAGGTGGAGGTCAGCTCGGTCGCGTCGAATGTTCTCCGGCCGGCAGCGATGCACTCCACTCTGACGTAATAACCTGACACTGTATTTAAACTTTTGTTTTCTTTCTAGTTTCTGCAATCAGTTTTGAGTATATGTAGAAAGTGACATTTGGCAGTTGAAGTGTGCTCTCGACAGACTATTGCTACAATCAATAACTGCCCGTTTGTGCGAAAGTCGAGCACGGTAGTAAGCTAATGGAGTGACCATACGTCTTTTTCGTGACAGAATTAAACTCGACTAAATAGAAAAATTGCCGTGATTGGGCGATCGCCAATGCCACATCTTGAAACGTCTCCCGTATAATTCTGATTGATTGTTTCTGTACATATTTTATAGAGCGCACGTGTACGCCCCCGCATTATCACTCTTGCAGCTTACCACTCCGTGGCGTTTACCGAAGGTATGATAAATGTGTTGCACATTGCTCCCCTAAACCCTTCCTAGGATATTTATATTCGGGTTCCTTCTGTCGTCACGTATCGATTCATTTGGTTCTTATGCGAGGCGGACGGTGACTAATGACGTGAGTCCGGCGAATAATGTCGTCCATTTTAGCGTGGAATATAGTAAGCTGGCAGGAGACAAGAAGTGATGTGCCTTGTTGACAACTTCGTTCCGATAATGATCGTTTGCCCAGGCTTATCGGAGGTCATTAGCAAGCTTGATATCTGCGTGTCATTAAATAAATATTAGGTTTTGTGGACCAGTCATCTAGTGTGATCGCGGTAATTTAGATCCACCCACAGAATATGATACAGTGTACAGTAACACACGTCATTTGTGCACATGCTCCTACATTCTATTATATTATAACTTACCTACCTACGCTACAAATGAAAATCCCCTGAAGCTAATTTTCTAAATTCCGCAGTTCCTACAGTTAACCTCATCGTGAAACGAACACTTTGTTGGCACCGAATTATTATCTATAGATGCCATTACCATAGATATTCAGTTGGAGGATTTGCGGCATGCGATTACGAATATTAATATTTAGGTTAATTAAACTTGAAAGTTAAAACGGCTTGCTCGATAACGGAACGAATAATCCGTAAGATTTACCGATTTGTTCTAGCCAGGTAGGTATTGCGGTAGGTAAGTATATGGCGTTAATTAAGTAAATACCACGAGAGCACAAAAGGAGGTTACGATCCTTTTTTGCGTCGGTGCTAATCCGACCCTTGTACCGAGAACGAACCGTTCCACTGACGATAAGATAGGCGGACGTTCACGTTATATAATCTGCGCTACATTTAGAGAAGTAATTTAGCATCAAAATCAAAACGGTATTCTATTTTCTATTTGAGTGCTCTATAACAAAGTTGTGTTTTGTCTGGAGGTGCACAACACGTAAATAACAAATTGTTCAAACGAAGCACGGCTGAGTTTGGGCGGCTCGGTCGTCGCCCGCCCGCCCGGCCGCCGCCCTCGCCCCTATAAATACATTGACAAAACACAAAAGCAGATGCACTCCGCGAAACATTTTTAATTTTAATGATGCGACTTTTGCAGGAATCAGTTTCCAACGAACATCTAAAACGGACAGTGTTTATTTTGTATGTACTGTATGCTCTACTAATAACGTTGTTTGCGGACAGACGTTGTACAGAATAGTTTTACGGTATCTTTGAGTTGAGACGAGGTAGATTCTTTCAAATAATACTGGCTCGGAAAAAAGTGATGGAGAAGAAACATAGTTTAGTTAAGTCAAATCAAGTGCAATTTTCTAACTTAAATGAATAGTTCATGCAATTCAATTTTATGCTTATATTATTAACTTAATGATATTTACAAGGCACATGCTTTATACATGTATTTGGTACCTAATATCTAATTAAGAAGATGATTGTTTTATCGTTGGCAGTTACAATTCACAAACTTAATTGATTTCGTTACGAGTGCCATTTTTACGAGTTAGTATATTTTTTAAAAAGAATATTATAGTTTACTAGCTGACGCCCGCGGCTAAGCCCGCGTGATAATCGAAAAAAAAATCAAAGTATCTGTTATTCCAGACTATATTTAACCTCTGTGCCAAATTTCATCAAAAACCGTTTAGACGTGAAAGAGTAACAAACATCCATACACCCATCAATCCTCACAAACATTCGCATCCTTACTAATATTATAAAAGCGAAAGTGAGTTTGTTTGTTTGTTTGTTCTCTTCACGCTTTAATGGCTAAACCGATTTTGATGAATTTTGGTAAAGAGATAGTTAGGAACCAGGAGACGGACACTTTTTTTTTTTAAAAAAGAAGTGGGATGTGAGGGAGAAAGAGGGAAGAAAAGGGAAAACTTAGCGTTGCTATTTCAAATCAATAAGGCGCAAGGGGAATTGTGTTACTCCGAATTTAACGCGAGCGAAGCCGCGGGCAAAAGCTAGTTTATAATATTAGTAGGATAAAACAACTAAATATACTTTTTAGACAGGGTATAATTTGTATTATGTTTGTATTTTTTTCCATTGTCAATGTCAATTTAATATTTATTAAAATTTAAATGTGTTTTAATTTGTTTCAGAACTATTTATGTACCTACTGACCCCGGGAAATGGGTCAAATTTAACTTTTAACATTCATACATCTTTAGTTAAAGGTACTAAAAGCGCTTTACAAACAATACCTGCAATGGCTACAATACAGATTAAAAATCGTTTCGCATTCCATTAAATGGTCTGAAAGCTTTATTGAGTACAATCCCACCCCATAAGGAAGAAGAGTCAAGAAAGCACCTTTTAAATCGGCTCAATCAATTGAATAAACGCCGCTTCTAAATGGCACAAATCTGAGAGAAAAGGAAAACAATTAATTAACTCATTTCCCGCAATTAACGAGGGACGGACACGAAATTACTTAAGCATCTCTGGGTAATCAGCACGGGGCGGGAGATGGCGGAAGACAGCTTTCCTTTCCCCGCTCGCTCGCTCGGCTCCAGCCGGCGATAGCTCCGCTCCGCTTCCGCCGCCCTTTGTCCACCACAACAATACAGTTTTCGGTGAATCGAATCGAAACAAAACGACAAACACGCCATCTTTTTCTGTAGTTACGTGACATAGGTAGGTACGATGTTTTCATTGGTCATGTTTATATTAAGTTAGCGACTGTCTAGTGTTGACAATTGTAACGACAATGTAGCGCGTTATGTGGAACGTCTTGTCGTTTATTTTGCTGTTATGTTCTTTATTTGTTACACGTGTAACCCTTGGCTTGGTTGAGTATAAAAGGCCCACAAAATGTGCAACTAATTAGCGTTCTTCAGCATCTTTGTAAAGCGCTCAATTGACCTGCGAGGGTTGCATATAGGCGGCGCTCAAAGGAGTAGTTTCAAAGAAGGCCGGCCCCACACCAGCATGCAGCGGGTCGAAGAAAGGCGCGTTCCGTGAAAATGATCGCGTTCACTGTTCTCGGTGTCTATCGTGTTTACAAACAAGCATTTAATTGACGCAGGAATTCCAAACACCGCCGGTGTAAAAGGAAAACAAGCAGCTCCCTCCCCGCTACTGTCGGTTACAACCAGGTATATTTTGTGAGCGAAATATTTTTAGCGAAAATACTTGACTTAAAAGAAACGTGTTCTACATAAGTAAAATGGATGAGGAACACTTTATTCTTTCCTCAAAATGAAAGATCCATAAGCTTGGCTGTGATACATGGGACACAATGATTTCGAACGAATTACGAAAGTATAAATAAAACCGGGTGTATTATTACATCCCAGTTTACAAAGCTCTTTATGTCTGTGGAGCGTACAACATGCATTATTCACAGAGAAGAATAATCTCTGTAGTAAATAATACAATGTACCTTGTTCACCGGGGGACGCGGGCTTCTTTTATTTTTAATGAAATCTCCTTGTTTGCTTAATTGCGTGCGCTACGACGATGTATTACGTTACAAAAATAAGTACAATATTTACGCGACTCCGGCTTCAACTACTTGTTTTCGGGGTATGTACGCTATTATTAATTTTAAGAATTCCGCAGTCAATACAGGATGGCATTAGTAATGTGAAATTGTAACTTAATATCATTAAATGTTTCCTGAGGAAGCTGTACAGACAGCACAACACATGGGGAAGACAAGTTAAGCTCATCCGATTTGTTACTTTACGTAATCGTTTCTGCGACAGCGCCAGAGACGTTATTCCGATAGGTTTAAGATTTTATTCTAAGCATACGACATTCCTACATCGTTAATATTAAACGTTACATACACAGTACAAAAAAATATAAAAAGAACTAAGCAGTGAAAACGTTTATCTTTCGTGCAATGGAACGCCTAATGAAATTATTTTTCTTTTTTCTTAGGTCGCATTTGGGTCGTAGAACGAAGCAAAAAACTACGCTCGCTAACTGGACGTGTCGCGTTTGACAAAAACTTTGTAGTAGAACGATGAAGTTTCTTTATTCTTACAGATTGATATCACTTTAACGTTTTATGTGAGTACATAATGGACTTGAGCCAAACCGTAAACAATACTCGAGACGCGGTTTTTATGAATGTCTAACATTCGATGGATACTGAAAGATTTATAGCCGTCGGACGCCGCGCGCAGGATTATTTCTTGCAAATTCAAGACAAACGGTGTCAGTTTGTCTGAATATTCATTAGCTACTGACTTGGGGAGTTAATACCGCATCCGATTAATGTTGATATTTTCCTGCATTTAGCTTCTGTTATTCAGGCGAGGGAGCACCGAGCACGATTCAACGATTCGTTTTCGGTGGACACATTAGCGACTGTTTCACTTCGCTTTGTATATGGCTTAGTATTTAGAATGGCTATTTCGTGCGCCGACCGAAATTAATTTAAGTTGAACGAGGTTAATATCAGACCGCATATTTCATTAAAGGATTAAAGACCCCGGAAATTGTTTCGGAATCAACGTCAGTTCACTATGTTTAGTAGTGCTTGACAGGAGCGCGGACCTTTGAAGAAGGTACTAATAACAGCATCAAGTATTTAACAGCGGCACCTACCCTCGCGGCCACTCAAACAAAACTTAAATCGGCGTGCAAAGCCGCAAGAAAATTCCGCTGACGGAAACCGCAGACCGTTTTAAGTAAAATATTAAATGCGCTGTAGGATTTGTTCGCGTACGGGCACAGTCCGCTTTTAATATTTGATGAAGCGCTGGCTCCCCGTCGACGACGTTTTGTCTGGCCCTTAATTGCGGACTGATGCTTCCGTGCTGCTCTTCCGAACTCGGCCGACGCCACCGCGCCGCCGCACGGTGGGCTGAAAATCGGCTTTCATAGACTTAGGGATTTCAATTTGCAAGTGCTTGTTTTTATGCCGGATATCGCTTCTATTAGTCATTATTATGTACAAAAATGACACCCGAGTTAATTCTGCTCAAAACCGAAGGAAATATAATTTTTTTACGAAAAATTTGTATGAAGCTAGTATGAAAAATCGAATTATCTCCTAAACGGCATGTTTAACCGTAATATCCTTAGAGATGGTCATAGTGCTAATTATTTATGATTTTTTGGTTGACGATTGGACAAAAATTTTAATGCCGTTTTTTTTTTAAAAATCGTCAAAATATTTTTATTTGTTTTTACGTATGAAACGATTCCTTTTGGTGTTTATGTTGAAGAACACGGACTTTTAACTACACATAACATAAAATAGCATCACTCCTATATTTCCGAAGGAGTTGGCAGAGGTTTATAGTACACCCACACGTAGCCAACTATGTTTGAGCTAGAAATTTATCAACACAAAATGAGTTTTAAAACTTTTCATACAACCAAATTACCAATTGTCTTCTAATGAGTCCAAAAAGAAGTGATTAAGTAACTACACTGATTAGGTCTTCTAATGAGTCTTAATAGGTGATTTAATGATTTTCAATATCTCACGACAATGGATTATATTTAACATTTCCTGATAAGTAAGCTAATTTGTTAATTAGCAGTGCTATGAGTTCTAAGAATAGTTAGTGACAATTATAGATTTTCATTAGCTAATGAGGAGATAACTAATGAGGGTAGTTACCTAATTATTGTCGTTTTGCAATAAAAGGGCTAAAGTTTTGTTTTATAATTTAATTTGTTCACAACTGTGTAACTGCTAACACTAAATCTGCGACTATAAAATCTTAAAATGGAAAGTTTAATGACCAATTTAGACTTGTTTGTTCTTCTACGAAGTGAGAGTACTTCATTTGATCATGAAGTATTGTTTAGTGCAGTTGTATCCCGCATAGGCGATTGCCTGTCTGACGAAGATTATGTTGTTCTCAAAGAATTTTGTCGGAGATTTACGCGAGCCGCTTTACAAAGGTGGGAGAAATCCAACCGATTCCTTGATAATTTCAGGAGAAAGTACGAGAATTGGTTGGGAGCAAATATTGATTGGCCGAGTTTTGTGCAAACTTTAGTTAATCAAGAACCAAGTGTTGATGAGATACCAAGAGCGCCCTCAGTCTCTCCAGAACCGTCGACATCAACGTCCATTGGAACAATGACGAAAAGATCCCGTAAACCATTCGAAGACCTGGGAAGTAAACAAAAAAAGAGAAGATCTGATGAACACACAGGCGAAGGTTCCAGTGAATTGGCATATGCAGCTGCAGCACGTTTAAAAGAAGAAGGGCATGGAGATATCGCCTCTGTCATCGAATACATGATGAAAAATCCTGAAGCAGCCGCTAAATTAAATGAAACGCTTAAGAAACCAGCGAAAACAATCATATTTACGCCAGAAAAGGCGCTTGGATTGCTTCTTTCGCTAAAACTCTCAAAGTGGCAATATATTACGTTGCGTGAGGCTGCCATTCGAGAAGGTGCTAAAGATATTTATCCATCTTACTATAAAGTGCAACAAACTAAGCTTGATTGCTACCCTCCGAAGCAATCAGTGACAGTTACTGATTCATCGGCTAGGATTACACTTCAAGCTTTACTTGATATCACGGTTACAAGAATCCTTCAAAGCCTTTCTAACGAAGAGCATAACAAGCAGTTGAAGCTGATATCCAAGTGGGGATTTGACGGTGCTTCTAACCAAAGCCGATACAAGCAGAAAATTGAGGGTGAGGAAGATGATTCAAGCATTTTCATGACCTCCTTGGTGCCACTAAAACTGACAGATGGAGACAACATTTTATGGACGAACCCAAAACCATGCTCAGTTTTGTATTGTCGTCCAGTTCAGTTTACTTTTGTAAAGGAGAGTGAAGCAGTTGTCCTTGGGCTGAAAAAACAAATGGATGAAGAAATTGAGGCCCTTATCCCCACAGAGTGCAATAATAATAATAGGGTGACTCATCAACTAATGATGACGATGATCGACGCTAAAGTCTGTACTTACCTTTCTGAAGCTAGATCAAATGCATCGTGCTACCTGTGCTTAGCAAAGCCTACAGAAATGAACCGCTTAGATGCTGTAACATCAAAAATTGTGTGTTCGGACCTGTATGAGTTTGGCTTGTCATCCCTACACGCCCGTATAAATTGTATGGAATGTCTGTTACACATTGCATACAGACTGGACTTCAAACGGTGGGCAGCGAGAAGTGATGAGCACAAAGAAATGCTACAGACAAGAAAGAAAATAATTCAAAATAAATTCAAAGATGAGCTCAATCTGTTGATTGATATAGTAAAACAAGGCTCGGGAACCACCAATGACGGGAATACTGCAAGAAAATTCTTTGAGTTTCCTAATAAAACCGCAGCTATAACCGGTTTGGATGAAGACCTCATCAAAAGATTTGCTGTAATTTTACAAGCAATTACATCTGGAGAGCAGCTCGATATAATAAAATTTAGAGATTATGCTCGCAAAACAGCAGAAAAGTACGTATTACTATACGACTGGTACTACATGTCGTCAACCGTTCATAAGTTACTAATCCATGGGGCTGACATAATCGAGAAAAATAATATTGTGCCGATTGGGACTCTCTCGGAAGAAGCCTCAGAGTCTCGAAACAAAGATTTTAGGAGGTTTCGAGAACATCATTCGCGGAAAAGAAGCAGGCAAGATTCCAATCAAGACATTTTAAATATGCTTGTTGTTTCTTCGGACCCTTTGCTAAGTGCACAAAGGCCTAAGTTAGATGCCAAGAAAAAGCAGAGCTTTTTTGCTGAAACTCTCGACTTAATTCAATTTCAGGAAACTGAGTTCGAATTTTTGGATATATCCAATCTGGATGCTGACTCAGAATTGGAGTCTGACAACGAGAGTGATAAGGAAAATTTGTAAAAAAGATATATATGTACATATTTGTAAATTTGTATTTGAGTGTGTTTGGGTTTTTTTGTAATATTTAATGATATGTTTTATTTTTTTTTATTTATTTTACGAATGCTTAGTATTAATTCCTTAAATTAACTTATTTTGTATAAAATATAACTTCATATGTTACTTCAATATAAATCTTTTTTTATTTAAATTAATATAAATGTGTCAAAAACAGCAATTTTTTTATTTTATTTTTCTTGTTTCGTGTGTTCTTAATATTTGGGTTAATAACATATCGAACTTTTTAACTTAGACACTAAAAGGGATCGTTTTACATGTAAAAATAAATAAAAATATTTTGACGATTTTTAAAAAAAAAACGGCATTAAATTTTTCGTCCAATCGCCAACCAAAAAATCATAAATAATTAGCACTATGACCATCTCCAAGGATATTACGGTTAAACATGCCGTTTAGGAGATAATTCGATTTTTCATACTAGCTTCATACAAATTTTTCGTAAAAAAATTATATTTCCTTCGTTTTTGGGTAGAATTAACTCGGGTGTCATTTTTGTACATAGTAATGACTAATAGAAGCGATATCCGGCATAAAAACAAGCACTTACAAATTGAAATCCCTAAGTCTCTGAAAGCCGATTTTCAGCCCACCGTGCGCCGGCACAAGAAAATATTAAAAGGTCCCGTGGCGCTCCCGCGGCTTACTCAGCGTCCTAACTGTTTATTGCCAGCCTAGAGACGTTAACGCCTATAAACTTTATGTGTGTTCGCAATACCGCCGTAAAATGTTGCAATATTGCTAAATCTCGTCGTTTTTGTAAGCATTGTACAGTGGATACAGCTGAAAGTTACAGAACTAGTAGCGATGCGATTTTACTTAAAATATTAAGCCTAGCAGTGTATCTTGATGAGTAACTCATAATCATAATATTCTTTACATCGTGTGACTTGCAAATTAGAGGATTTAGTAAAAACATCACGATATTAATCATTTTCCTCATGCATGCATGTGCATGTGCGAGATAATATCAGACTTACTTACAACACAAAATATTATTAAGTTGTAAATGTTAAGAATTAAGAAGTCTTCTTGAACTCCTTTATTGTAGTCGATCAAGCTTTGTTTCCCCCGCATTAAAGCAAACGAAACGAATTAAATTAACAGTTTAAATCTGTATTTAGTCGACGCCAAAAAAGGTGATTTCGAGCCCGAAACGATTCGTCCATTAACTTAATCCGTAGATGAATTTCAAATACAAATAATGAACGTTTTCGTGACGGCTGAAGCTCAGATAACCACCGGATCCCCTCTCAAATGATTACGTTTACAGTTCCGTATCGAGTCAATATAAAAATTACATTAGCACGTCATTCGTTGAAGTTTACAGTTGGATCGTAACGAGCAGGCGGGTCGGCTGGTCAGAAGAAACAAACAAGACACGCACTGTTGCCTTCAATTACTGCACGTACGATATATGACGTCGTAAAGAGATCGCGAAGGTTTCGAGGGACAGTTGTCGCAAACACTCGGGACCCGATACTGGCCGCTTGACAAATCGTAACACACATTCGGAACCGTTTGTTACACCGGAGAATTACCTGAGGTCCGCACTATCAACCTATTTCGGATCCGACACGTTTCAATTCGCACGCTATAAAATACTTCTTGCGATTTACGGCTGAAGAGGTTTTGGATTGTTACGGATGAAATAATCCTCATGTTTGTGATCTCTAAATAGTTTGGCTAAAGTTTATTAAGTACACGCACTCTACATGATTAAGCTGAAAGTGGAATTTATTGAGTATCTAGTCCTAGGCTAAAACTAGACTTATCATTAATAGCAAAAAGCCTTAGTACATGATTATCTTACCTTAACTGAAACTTTTATATACCACTAGAAACCAACAAGGCAACTTTTGATCACAGATTTCTTTAAACCGTGGCCCATCGATTCCTGGATTTTCAGGGCTTCTGAAAATATTCAGTTAGGTTGCGATGCAGTCTATTGAAAATCGAAAAATACTTTTTTCATCACTAGAAAAATACGATTATTTATTCCATTAAAACTACTCACAACATCGAGACGTGACGTTATAGCAAGTAGTGACGTTTATCGACGTCAGTACGAGTATTTGCGTCACGTCATAATAAAATAGTGTTGGTACTTACTCGGTATACGTAGCTGTTACTGTATACGTAACTCCTTTGCGTCTGGCATAGCGAATTGTTACGTACCTGCAAGAAAGAAATAAACATAAAGTTGGTGATTAGTAAAAAGCATTGATTGGTTAAACTTATGTACTACAGCGCAAATAAATATTAAAGAACTTAAATCTAATGTTAGTTTACACGTACTTAACTATGTAGTTGTAGACCTTTCTCAGGCAACTCTTTCAGGAGTTTTTAAATCAATGGTGAGCTGAACATGGAAACCAGAAAGTGGGTCAAGTTTAGCTTCCAAGATTTTTACTTTTACGTTACAAGCGAAACTACAAAGCAGGTTGATAATAGATTAGAGTTTACATTTCTGTAATAACTCTATGATTCAAAATAATATGTTCCATAAGGAAAGCTTGTAGATAACAAATCTAATATATAAAATTCTCGTGTCACAATTTTCGTTCCCATACTCCTCCGAAACGGCTGGACCGATTTAAACGAAATTTTGTGTACATATCGGGTAGGTCTGAGAATCGGCCAACATCTATTTTTCAAACCCCTAAGTGAGCAGCGGGTGAAACCGCTGGGCACAGCTAGTAGAACTATAAATAATTCACCTTGAGCCATTTGTTCGCTCGTGTGTATTTCATAGGCTCTTAATTCCTTAATTTAATTTACCGGTAATCCATCCGAAGTTTTTCAAGACGGTTTTATTTACTTATTTTTTGTCTATGGCTTTGAACTTTGTTCATAGGTATTTATAAAAATGCGAAACCCGTGTACTGTATGAATAACTGTTAAGTTAGACGTTCGAATGATATTTTTAACATTCTATTAGCATAGAGGTTTGAAATAGTGATAGAGGTCTATGAACTAGCGGAAGAAGGAAGTTGAATTAAAATTCCCCTCGTATAGTACAGTCGTCCAGTAAAGTAGGTACTAATACTTGAATTATTTATGTGTCTCTGTCCATAGATATTTCACGTAATGAATACCTATGAAGCCTTTCCAGACGAAAACTTTACATACAAACTAGTCACATGTGCTCGTTACATGGCATTACGGGTGAGAAAAGCGCTACTTAAACTTGACACATTTTGTACGTTTCAACCATACGCCTGACGAGGGGTCTAGGGGACCCCACAAAAAGTATCAAGTGTCATAAAACCAAGCAATTTGTCAACACGTAACAATTAACAGTCGTAATTAGCCGAACATGGTGCCAAGTTATAAATAACATGGCCTAGCAACCCGACACTAATTCAAAGTAATAAATAAAGAAAGTCACCCGTCTAATTACAAAGTAAAATATAGTGATAATATTATACGACGTGAGTGATAACTTTATTGTAATCCTGGATCTCCTGGAACACTTCCCTCTTTATATTGTTTGTTTCTCAATTCTCCTTATATATAAAAATTCTCGTGGCACAGTTTTCATTGCCATACTCCTCCGAAACAGCTTGACCGATTTTTATGAAATTTTGTATCTATATTCGGCAAGTTTGAGAATGGGTCTATTTTTCATACCCCTTGGTAATAAGGGTGGCTCTCTTCAGAAGGGGACCCGAGCAGCAGGTGAAAACGCTGCGTACAGCTAGCATCTAAAAAACTGTTTTAATAAAACTTGGACGATAAGTACTCCTACAGGTAGTTGTTCCGGGTCTGGCTGTTTGTGTATGTGAGTTTAAATATTTGTAAACGCACCCATGATACAGGAGAAATTCCTCGAGTGGGGCAAATTTTTTTTAATCCTCGGCGCAAGCGTGCGAATGAAAGCCAAATAATTTTTAGTCTTAAAAGCAGAGGAAGTTGTATAAATGTGAAGATAATAAAATGAACTTTGCCTTTGTTTCTGTTGGATACGCAACTTATTATGTTGACAAGTCTTGTTTGGTAAGTAAATGGTTACTTTCTAATTAAAATTTAAGTAGTTGTAATATGTATATGGTTGACCCCTGATACTGGCAATGATGTTTATGCTACTGTTCAGATCACAAGTTCACAACCGCCCAGGTAACATCATATAAGAAAATTTGAATTACTAATGAAACTTGAAGACGTTAAAAAACTGTATAAGCTAATCTTGACGGTAAATTACAAAAATAATTCCGGATCGCTGATAATAAAACCCGTTAGACCACAACATTTTGAATTTGTTAAGTAATTAAAACAGTTAGTACTGTTGTTAATTGGTTCTATCGTGTGAGTATTTTGTTTTTTTATTTAAAAAAAATAAGTTGAATTTAAGATTTCTGAAGTCTGAAGAATCTGAACTAGGTAAAAAAACATGTTTTTTATGAACTTAATCCAAACAACGACCATAAACGTTGACTTAAGAACTGGTTTTCAAATCTGGCTTTTCAACGGTGATTTCAAAGAGCCCTGTTATTTACATCATTCATTCATCCATTCATCATCATTTAGCAAAGATGATGAAATGATTATCTATTTAAGGTTATAATTTTATAATTTTTTGTTATCAACCCGTATTTCTATTCACCTTCGTGGATCGTGAGCCACTAGTACATATACTTGAGCCTGCATACATATGATATACATACATCTACTATGTAATGGGTGCAAACCAATTATGTTTCACACACAGTTACTAATTATAATTTCCTCGGCGCTGCCATTCGGAAAACTATGTTTAGAGTGTTCTATTTATTAATTAGTAGCTAAATACGCTGCAGTGAGCACAGTTATGTACCACTTAAATTAGTTGAAACAACGTTTTGGACTTTATAGAATTTTAAACTGGTTTCATTTTGTTACAGTTAAAATAATGTACTTAATATTTTTTTCTGTGGCACTGCTTCGGTTACGAGTACAACCTACGTATTCAGAATACACTTCACGTGCTTCAATAACTGTTAATACCCAACAGAGTAGATGGTATGTACGCTGTAATAAAAATCATGCAAATCCTTCTGTTGGAATAAGATTCATGCAAGTATGACAGTTAATTTAGTATCCAAGTTGTGGTCGTGGTGACATCCATCTATTGCTCGTAAGGACACCGCACATCGCCTTGGGCCCGCACCATTCAAGAACTCACAAAGCGCATATGCTAATAACACATTTGCAATTAAGATCGCGACGCCCACAAGGGAACGCCATTGTTTCATACATGTGAAATGTATCCACTTATTATTTATATAACGATAGCACATTTATAACAATAATGCAATTCAATCTTGCTCAATCTTAATAGTTTTGCAATTCAATAAAATGTAAGAGCTGCGAGAGCTTTTTGCGGACTTGAATAGCGACATTCGAATATGGAACGGAGAGGAATTTAATACTGAATTATGAAAACATTTCGTTGATAAAACTTTCGTTCCACTGCTGATACTAATGGAACGAATTTTCAAAGTAAAAGTTGTACAACAAGCAATCTCCTGGCATGGAAAGTTGGGCGAATTTCAGTGAGCACCGACCGGTGAGCATCACCAAAAGAATGTAATAAGGCACAGGTGCCGCAAGTTCTTTATTGGATTTCGCACGTTCCAACTCGACGTGTTTGATGGCCGGGAGATTCTTGCTAAACTCTTTGCTAGATATTAATTTTCCTCCAAAATTATCTTTAGACTCGTCGGCAACTTAACTATTGTACGAATACGAATGTTTAGCAGTGGGAAAGTGGGTTACGTTTATAGCGCTCACCTGTTGAGCGGGCCCTCGGCTCCGTCATAACAAGATTTTAGTTTTATATTCACGCCAATGGAACCACCTGTATTATTTACGCAGAAATGAAGACCAACTTCCGATTACATGAACGGTATGTTTTCGTTGTAAACATTAAAATGAATTACGTTGGATCTTATTCGTGCATCAATATCAAAACCGCACACACCTGTATCGTTAAAAAAAATACATACGAGGCCGATGATGCAGCTGTGTCACGAGGTCACTCCGAAAAGTGTTTCTCGGTGAGCGACGCGGACGCCGACTGAAAGGAAAAGTATAGGCTGCAACGGTGCGCGCCGCCGCCGCTGCAGATCGTGTCATTGACACATGCAAATTCGAACAACGCTTCGGTGTCGGGTCATCGAACCCTCCATTCAATGACTGTCGAAAGTTATCCGTGAATACGACGGCGGCGTAGCCTACAAAGAGCTCTTGCACCGTACCCGTCACGCGATTGTAGCGTTTAAAATCATTCATTAATAAAGCGAATTTAACTTGCCATCGCTCATCCAGCCAAAGGAAAACACTAAAATATGTGTCTAGTTCTTCGTTTCGTATTGAACACTAGTATTTAAGGTAAACAGCGACTTGTCGCAAGTGTATAAGGTTGCTTATTTGATGTGTTCGATTGAATTCGACAGATGCGCTGCTACACGAGGTGCGTCTGGCCATTGTATTATTAGCATTGCGAATTTCGACAAGCTCTCGGTGCTAGACGCCATTCGCAAATACAAACGGTTGGTATGCAAATCTCTCTTGTCTGTAGGACGACATTTACATGGTGTGTTAGGCGTGGCCTCCGACAAACAACCGTCCATAATGTATTTAATCATTTTTCACTGTTGCATCGCTACTGTAATGCACAATTTGTTACGCTTTCGTTGCCTTACGTGATGTATAGCGGCTGTTTCTCATATGCGATACATCTCGGTTTGCACAAAGACTTAGGTATATTATCAGCACTCCATGTTATTATGTTTGCAAAGCAAGCATCATATGCGCACGGCTGGCGGCCGACGAGATAAGCGAGCGTCCTTGTCCGCTGTGATGGACGTAAAAACTCTGAAAGGACGACCTAAATAACGCGGAGAGTAATCTCTGATGTGTGCTATCATCGCGGGAGATGGTAATGTTGATTGTTGACCTAATCTATCACGTGACGTCACGGAGCGGGCTGCAGCCAGCCCGCCCGAGCTCGCGAGGCCAGACGGCGGCGTGTAAACTTATTGTACACACACGTACCTATGTACGTATATGATTCATAAATACTTGGCATTTAGAAACTGTAGGCAGCCGTGTTTAATTTATTTCGTTAGTTTCTCTTGTTGAGCGACGGATGAGAGAAGATACACAGTGTGTCAGCTGTTTGTCGTCCTACGCGAGTTGTAGGAGTCAATTGTGGTGGTAAATAGATTAGAGCTGCGCCGGTTAGGATCGGGCTTACTACAATTGCCGACAGTGATGATTAACTGAACACGTCGCTTCGATTGCCACCAATCAGAAAGAAGCGTGCAGATAAGTTATTAAATTCCACATTCGTTCACATAATCAGCTTATTGTAATATACTACTAGGAAGAAAGTGTACCTACAACGTTTTACGTAATAAAACCGCACAAAGCCGCATAGCTTGCTAACATTGATTTACAGTAATTTAGTGTGAAAAGGAAATAAATACTTGTCTGTCAGATGTCTTTCACAAAACAATGACATGATTTATCGACGAGAGATAACTGTTTACACTTAGGATATCGAACCGTTTGCGTTGTCCACACAGCCTGTTTGTTGTAAATGAGATAAGATTAAAGATGGTGGACTGCCTCAGGGAAATTAATGATAAATGTCACTTTAAAGCGTTGTCTTTTTGTGTTTCTTGATAGTGGTGTAACGTAATTACTTTTCTAGAATATTTGATAATCCTTATCCTTACTAACATTATAAAAGCGAAAGTGAGTTTGTTTGTCGGTTCAGCCATTTAGGCGTGAAGACGTAACAAACTTACGGCTTCACGCCTAAATGGATGAACCGATTTTGATGAATTTTGGTACAGAGATAGTTAGGACCCTGGAGCCGCGGGCAAAAGCCAGTATTTGATAAATAACATCATTGATATCAAAGTACAGCAGATAGGTTCATCATTTCATCATCATCTGCCTAGCCATTTTCCAATTATGTTGGGGTCAGCTTTCAGTCTTACTGGATGCCGCTGAATATTAGTATTTGATATGATGGGACTGCCTATCAGACCTCCACATCCAGTTATTAACTGGATACAGAGAACGATACAGCATATTGATTTCATACAAAAATATAGGTCACATAAAGTGTTAACCGTTATAGTAAAACGGGTAAACCTTTCTCTTACAAATTAAGAAAAACTTGTTTTATTAGCTGTGATTTTTTAAACAAACAAGCTCATGATAATTTAAATAAAAAATTAGTATGTAAACATGCTTTCATGTTTGCTGTGGTGACCAAAGCATAGAGGAGGTGCACACAGCATAGTGCTGCGACTTAGAACAGACGGGTGCGGCGGCGCGGCGGCCGCATGAGAAGCTGGCCAATGGCCGCATTCCTTATAGTTGAAAGTAACACGGTATCCGGCTGCGAAAAATTACCGTCTCGCTCGACCACCGGCCGGAGGATTCTGCTTCTTATTCATTACCACATTACGAACCATTCCTATCTGAAAATATATCGATTTAAAATAGACGTTATAAAATACAGAATTGCGACACAGCACTAGTTCGCAGCATGCTCGACTGTGCAGATATTGTCCTATCAAGATGATTTAGATAAGTGTCAGTGTAATATAAATGACCGCGGAACGTTTTATTTATCATCGAGTTCGACAACCTCTCGCTCTTTAAGATTGTATTTACATAACGAATGATTCTAATTTACTTTTGATATGCAGGCTGTGTCGAGTCGACTGCCCAATAAAAAGTATACAATGTTCAACTAAGTTCTACATTGTGAGCTTTTATATACCTTGGCATTGTTCTAACCGGGTGAATTAATGATTTTACAGTTAAGTTCTGATTTAAAATTTACTAGGGTCAAATACGATTTCCGAAGTAACATAAAATCTTTTCCATTCCATATAATGTTATAAAAGAAAAATAAACCATTCAAATACGTTTCGAAAAGCATGAATGAGAAATATGGCCGCTTTGCTGGTAAAATATCTGCGAATGAACATTATAACTGCAACGAAAGTGTGCAATTCTTTTCCTATTGGATCCGAAGTCGGCCGACGGCACACGAGCTACGCTGCTACGTCGTGTGATTGCTTTGCGTGAATTTTTTGTTCGTCTGGCGCGCAGGTGTCTTGTCGTAGGCACAAAGTTAAGACTTGATGCTTATATATTTTTTCTGAATAGCCTTCGACCCGACTCGCTGCCATTGTTTGTTTTGATCGTTTTTTCAGCTCATCGTCTGTAGAATTGAGAATCTGGCGTACCTGCTCAGACGGATCCTAATTTATGGGCAGATAAAATAAAACGCTTTGAAAGAGCACGGAGAGCTTTTAACGAATACTTTAGTGAGTGCAAGTGCTCACGAGTTCACGACATTTGTTCTTCTTTATCGTATGGTTAGTGCCTAACCTAATGTTGGAGTTTTATGCCGTCCGTGGGCCCCTGACTTGACTTAACATGCCACCGAGAAATATCTTTCAGGCATGTTGGTTTCCTCACGATGTTTTCATTCACCAAAACAAGTGAAAATTACAAAATGACTCCGAAAAATCAGAGCTACTTGGCAGTCCGGCAGTGACACCACTATCACTGCTATATACAACATGACAGTTGAAAACCGTTGTGACTGGGATGAGTTTTATGATACTCGTCTGTCGTTCCCATGACACGAATGCGTGCCAGTATTTTGTACAAAACAGGTTGGTTCGGCAACACGGCATTTACTTAACGGCCCTTCGTTTACGTAACATGCTGTGAGATTGCTAATATGAATGGCGCGGTTCCCTTGGCGGCGGTGTGGTGGCGTGGCGGGTGCATGCGCTGGGCGGGCCTCTCTAGTGGTATTGCGTTCCGTTATCTTGCGGTCATCAGTCTCTCGGAACGGGTTGCGGGCCCCGGAGGCGATACACCGGAACTGTCGTGCTGTATACGGGCACGCGCGCGGCACGTCCGCGTGTCGCCGGGGCCGTCTGACGTGGCGCGTCACATCGCCACCTGACGTGCATCACGGAACACCACGGGTCACTATCGTGCGCGTAAAACAGCGTGTTTCACGACTTTGATGTTTTTGTCGCATTATGCGAACAATGAGTACTGTCCACTGACTGTCTTTGAGCCCAAAACAGTCGTAAGCTCAATGGCGGTGTAATATAGAAAAAGCTGCGAATTCTGGCGTATTTTTTTCAGAAGGCCTGTCTCCGAACTTCGCCGCCGACTGGAGCTGAATCCGCTCGTAATTTCGCTGCAAACCGCCGCCTAATGAATGATTCGACAAGCAAAACGCTACCAACTGCGTTCATTTATTATGAAATATTTTAGGTAGGCGAACAGGAACTAACAATCAGCCGCTCACAGTTCGCCTATTGAGAACACAGCCTTAGTGTGAGAATCATCCCAAAGTAACAAAAATGCAACGCTAACCCTGTAGTAATATGGTGTCTGTTCACATACCAAATGGATTCAGGAAATTAGTCTGTAAATTAAGCGGAGCTTTCGTAGCCGTTCGTAAGACGCAAGTCGTAACTTGGCATGACGGGCAGAAACTTGTAGCTGTGATTACAAAGCTGCTGCCAAATCAATTGCACAAAAAAAAATATGCTGATTTTACTATGATGTTGATGAGAAACCTGACAGTTAAAAAAAGAAAATCGTGAGAAAGGATGAGTGTCCAAATAATGTTGATTTGTCAATATTGCATTCAACCCAATACATGAATACATTGTCAAGTAGCAAAGCATAACAATGTTCATCGTTTTTTCCCCTGACTGATTACTACAATAAAGCAAACTAACAAAGCAAGGGGACCGTCAGTTCCCCGAAGTCCAACTTATCACACTAATCATTATCGTACATTCAAAAACATAATGACGGTAATAAACTGTAATAATCGAACCATAAAAACTTAATGGAAGAAAGATATGACGACAATAGAGTAGAGACAATTCAATCAGTGTAATTAATTACTAAGTTTCCTACTTCATAGTACCCGTATGCGCGTGCCCATGCTGCGGGCTAGAGGGGGGGTGGGAGAGACGCAGGGTTGGGGGAGGGGAGCTGTGAAGTTATAAATAATTTATGCGAAAGATAACTGTGCCGCGTGCGCCTGGGCATACGTGCACTGAAAGCGCCTAATTGCACTGAATGATGAAAGATCAATAAATGTAAGAAATAAAAATTAATAGTCAATGAGACTTTTTATTACACCTGTGCAGTTTTCACAAGTAGCCATAACTGATTATAACTGTACTTTGTAGTGATATATTGGCTTATAATGGAAATAGTTTGCTTTTTAAAGAAATAAGCATAGCCGATGATTATGCTCAGAGAATGTTTAATTATTAGATACGATGCGGTAAGTCAAGTTGAAATGAAACCTGTATGATGAAGATGTCGACAGTAATGGTGGTTTTACCATTATAGGTAAACAGCTAACCGAAACTATGCTTTATAATGGCATTTTTGGAAAACAATACTAGGCTGCACGAAATACATGGTATTAATTTTTAAATATTAGCAGAAAAATCACATAGGTACACAATAAAAAGCCAAACAGTAAACAATTATTTAGACCAAAATAAAAATTAATTAGAGGAGCAACAATCACCAAGGTTAACCCAAATAAATTAAAGTGGTTATACAGTAAAGTTACTGTGAACAAATCTGTGGTTAACACCGAATGAAACCGAGTTACGTTATGAAAACATATTCTGCTCCGAAATCTCCGATATTGAAAACTTTTGTTAGATTTTGTTGAAAGATTGTTTTCAAAGTGAGAATTTGATGAGTCACCAGATTATTGTTTCAACCCGCAGAATATTTTTTCAATAGAACTTGAAAAACAGTTGCAGTCTCACCGTGAATCGCTTTCATTTAAATTTTCGCTTTTACAAAGTTTCTTCCCCTTTTATTCCGCTCAGAGTAATGATGGTCGCGCCCTAAATTGAATTGATTTCATTAATTCTATCTGTATTTTTTTGCTATCACTGCGTGCTTTGAACTTCTTAATAGGATGACGTAAATAGGTTTGTATTATATTCCACAAAATAAATCGAAATGAATCATTAATTTGTGGTTTTCCTGAATAAAAAAATGAATTTAAACTAAAGTTATTCGTAGAATATGAATTAATTTAATAGACTCATTTGTTCTAACGCAATTTTATATTGTTATATTCAAAACAATTTTGTCATGTCGTTATGTTAGTCCGTAATATTGCGGGACAGTTGTCCGCCCAGACAGGCGCATTACGTGCTTGATCCACAAAAAACCGTTGCTAGCGGACAGGGAAATTACTGTGAAACCGTACACTAGCCCGTAGTTTTGCACTCGTCAGTAGCTATACATAGACAAAGTTGCAACCGACGGTGGTCAACATATCAACCACTTAGTGCCCACCGCGCTTACCCCGATCCGTTTGAAACTTTATCCGGACCGTTACCGACAAAATGCGTTTTTATACTCATACGTGCTGTCCTTTCTGAATACAAAGGGATCCTACCTGTAAACAGTGAAAACTTTTGTTCTTAGAGCATGTAATTCGGAGATAAATGTTGGCCCTTTAGAAGTGCAAACTTTCTAAATAATGAAACGTTGAAGGCGCACGATTGCGATGATTTAACCTGAGATTCTGTTATGTAGACACGAGCTCGACACTAAATAAGGTTCTCAAGACTCAAGTAAGCACATTTTTGGGAGTTCAGCATTCCAAAAGTGGTAGCGAAGTGAGTAAAGTGAGCGTATTTCATCGTTGTCGGGTGCAACGAGACACTACAGGCGACACCATCTCACATAACACAATGCTCGCCGTAATAGGCTTGCCGCTGAGGTGGTCTTAGATCTTCCTAGAATTCCACTTTAATCCATAGTTTCTGAAACCGAATCGTGTTGGGATAAATTGTTTCCAATTGGACAGTTTGCTTTGGATTGGACTGTTCGCATAGTGAGCGATGCTATACTGAGGCCCTAATCCTTAACCTAATAGGGTTGCCACCCGTACTTTATGAAATACTTTTATTAAGTACTGTACTCCATACTTTATGCTAGCTGAGTGACTAAAGTACGCGAAAATACATTTTTTGCGTGATTTGATCTTTCTTGACAAAAAAAAAGAAACAGATTTGTTGTAAGTTTTTTTTTTGCGTAAAACACAACGATATGAAGTGTATTAACTTATTTTAATTTTGAATGTAAAGTTTACTCAAGTTTATTCAGTGAGAATAATTATTTGATAAAATTGGCTTAAAGTAATGAGAAATATATTTTCAAACGGTACTCGTATTAAAGCGGAATAAAAAGCACTTTATTTTGATACATTGTCCTTATTTTTCTACTCTTTTCCAATATAGTTTATATGGACAAGGAAAAAGCGGCAACCCTATCTAGCACTAGTGCGCGGTTATAACGTACATTTCAAAAGTAAAACCAACCATTTCTCATAAAATATTTTATGATTTTAAGAATGTGTTCATTTCTATGGATGATATTGAATAGGCATGTTGCAAATTATTGAATTAAAATGTTATAGAACAAATATTTTCTTTTTAAGTATTTTCGATATAAAATCGACGTATTAATGTTATGGTTACACCTCTCGTACTAGGCGGCCTCTAATCTAATGTACATGTATTTTCCTGATTTTCTTAAAATTATGTTTTTTATAATGATATAAGACCGTGGTCTGGGAACTAAATTGTACTACTAATCAGCTCACTTCGCGTACGGTTTTCTGATCACGATTAGTACTGCTGCACGAGAAACAATTCAATTTAAATGTTAATTAAAATATGTGCATGTAACGCCTTATTGAATCTGAAAACATACCTGTGTGTGTAAAAACTGCATTATTCATCAGAATATTTTACATATACGAAGCTTATGGTGGCAAGACTGGCAAGTCAGACTCAGACGCGAATCATGCCCTATTTAAAGAGTGTATTCTTATAGGCATTAGACTGCAAGATAGTCCTTGAGAATCGATTGGATCGATTTACATTCCGATTGGATCTCAGCGTGTATCGATTGAATAAATTAGATGTCAGATATACGCTCGACAAGTTTTCAATGACGCCCCCTTCATGTAATTTTATTTCTTCTTTGATGATCGTTCGAAGAAGAATTGAGAGCATGACTGCAGTCTGGACTTTTCTATTTTAATGAACATATCTACTCTACTGTGTAACCATTGGACTTCAGCTATACATTTGTAGAATAAGACAAGACCATTTAGGTCCTCGGAGAGCACTTCATAATTTATTACAGTCTGCTCAAGCGAGCGGAAGCCCGAAAGTCTGACTGCGGTCTAAACGAAGCACCTGAGTTATCATGTAGATAAGTATCAGACACTTATACCACCTCTCCGCCTATGCATGATAAATTATTCTGATATTCGCATGTGGCGAGATTGAAAGCAGATGTGAGTAAAGATAATATACGCTGAACAGTTGTTTTAAATGTTTGGTCCACGCCTCCTTCGTGTATTTTCATTTCGCTTGATTCTGTCATAGCGTTGATGGTCGGGAGGTGATTTAGGCAAGTTTCCAACACGGGTATGTAAACAAAGAGCAGTTTCGCTAATTAAGTGCTCGACGTGTGTTGTGAGTGCGAGGGCATCCCGACAGACGCAGTTTGGGATGCGACGCGGTCCTATCGACGAGACTTTACTTTCTGAGTTCATCTTCCTTTGTTTTAGAAATTCTTTATTTAAGTGCACTTTTAAATGAACTTTCAGAGATTTAAAATAGTATTCTTTATACTAGCATTCTCTCTTTTCCGTATTTTTTTACATTAGAACATAATAAACAGTAACACAAGGCCACGGCCAGATTACTAACGAGACGGCAACCTGATGACCTTTGAAAAAATGCAGTTGGTGCATTTTTAGTAACTTGATTTACTAAATGAAAGTTAACAGGATTTTTTTATGAATCTTTTAACATTGAAACAAGTAGGTTAGAAACGGGTTTTACTTTTGAGATGAAGAATCCAGTATTTTTTATTCTAGAAACTGTTGAGCAGAATATTGGTCACGTACTAAGATTACTGACGGGAGATAATACAGGCGTCTACTTATGAATGCAACAATGCAATAAAATGTAAACGTAAAAGTGCAATGTTGTGTATGGGGCGAGCGGGCGGCGCGTGCGCGGCCCTGGCGATGCCGCAAGGTCAATGGCACGCGCCTCTCCCGCTCGCACACCGGAATTCCATATTTAAATCTCGTCCGCAGAAAAATGGCGGTCGAGTCCATTCCGTGGCCGCGCCGTGTGTACGGAGAATTAATAAAACATGCCTCCCACTTTTTCTTATCGTTTTTTCCGAGTATCGTTAACAACTTGGTAACAGTGCGGTTGCAGTTTGCTGTTATGTTGTGTCTGTACGATACTTGCATCCCATATATATGTAAGAAAATTAATCTTAATATTTCATAAAAACACGCTTTAAAAAAAACTGCTACCTACTCCGTACGAGTTCATGGTTAATTCGTAACGGTATTTAAAAACCCAATAAAGATAAATTGGTGTTATGCCTAAATGAGTTGCACGGCCGTATCGCGACGCTGAGCAGCACACACAAAATGTAGCGTTTTTTCGTAGCAGTGTCGCTACGTGGACGAAATGTGTAGACACGTAAGCAAATGTAGCCACGTAGGCAAACGTAGGCGCACGGTGCTACGTACGTATGTATATATGTATAACGCGGTAGCGGACACAATTAACTGGCGACAGTAAAGTGCAAGTCACTGGCAATCGGAGACCGCTCGGATTTCAGGACAAAAGCGTAGGGCGTCGGGACGGTTTGTGAATTTGGGGACTAAGCGTAGCAACCACTAATGCGAATAACAATAGTGGGGGTTCGAGCTGTACAGCGTACAGACAGTTCATTAGCTTCATGTGGGCAGCTTTATTTATAGCTTCAATAAATACATAAATATCCTCATGTATAGATGAGGCACGCAGTATGCGATGCTTAAATGAGTAATCTGCGGTACCTATACCAACATCTATACAAGATGGTTTTAGAATGGGAGAGTAAACAGGATGCACCTACAGCTTACTAAATTATCTCCGTTCTCGTAGAGGACTCCTACGCCACAATCTTTTGTTATTCAGTCAGACGTACCTACCGTACATCCATTAAATTGATCAAAATCTATCTAGTGGAAGAGGCGCGGCGGAATAACTTTGCAATTCCTCTCAAAAGTTGGGGAGCAAAAACCCTTTCACTAACCGTAAACGAAGGACGTGTAGTTCTAGTGGAGAGCTACAAAAAGGAATAAACACGCAGTCACACTCAAATTGAACGCACGCAGTAATGCGGCGAAATTAATTAATGTCCCCTTTCGTGGCGCGCACTGAAATGTTTTAAAAGCGCCTGATCCTTGGAGGGACGGAGTACGAAGTGCAAGTCACGAGCGCTTCGTCGGGCGGCGGGCGCGGTGGTTTTACAGCGCAATAAATTTGAGCACAGAAACAGAGGAGCGTTATCTGCTAACAACTCAAATGAACTGTCTCGCGGACGACCAAGAAACAACAACATACAAGTCATACAACACTGAATAACGCAGAAATCACTATCGCCGACACAACTAAGTATTTAGCGATGGCGATACTGACTTACTGAGTACCGCACCATTTTCTTTCTACCCGTCGAAACAAAGGGCAGTTCATCGCACGAGATTTAGTGCGAGCGTAAAACTAACCACAGCGAATGTATAGTTCGGATTTACCGAGTTATAAATCTGAGTGGTGTCATTGGACAAAGTGGGAACTGGAAGAGCCGACAGAAACACTCAATATACTTACTTTTAACAGGTTGTTAACTCATGTTAAGTAAATAGGTACAAAGAAAATTAGTTAGTGGGCGAGTGCCGGAACTGCATGCTTCATAAATTTATTGTTTAACACACTTACACCTGGCGCTGCGCTTTAACATCTCTGGCGCTTATAACAGCATTTAGGCATGACATGCTTTAGTCGGCCTACAATTTTAACTTGTATGTTGTTATTTTAATGTAGCATTACTAATTAGGTCAGCGGAAGTAAATCACGGAAGGAGAATTAACGACGAGAGAAAATACAAAACAGCAACACAATGTGTTAAGCTCTACAAAAGGTAATGTCAGCAATTTGCACGCAGCTTGGGAAACGATTGCCTATTTAATAATTATGTAAATGGTAAAGCCATTTATGACGGTTCTAGTACATCCAGTCGGAACGTTTCCGCGGGCCGGCCTCGCCCCGGGGCATTCGAGTGTGTCCGCTCAGGAATGGGTGCGCTAAGTGAAACGATACCGGAGATGAGACACGCAGAGCTTATTGCCTTCAAATTTCATACAAACTTTGAGAGCCATTCACCAACTGTTCATTTAGTCAACATTATTTTAAAATACAGATACATTTCTGAAAATAGCCCTCAAATATAAGCTCTGAAAGCTCAAACTAACACTATTTAATTCGTGTAAAAAAGTCTCAAATTACGTGCTACGAAAAAACGCTAAATGTGCTACGAAGTTCTACGGTCAGCGTTACGAAAATATCGTGCGTAATCCGGAGGTTACGTTAAAAATTAACACAACAAAAGAACAAATGTTGACATAAAATTATCATTGAACACAATCTCCAAATCTGTGTAACCGGAGAGCATCGAGAGTAAATTTAATGAAGCGAAGTGACCGTAGGGCTCTTAAACCTTCATTTTGGGAGTTTGCGTAATGGTCTTATCGACACTTTGATGTTGTCCCAAGGATTAAGTTTTGTTACTAAATAAATACACCAAAACCTCTTGTGGGTTTCATCTTAAGTACTTAATCATTAAGGCCTTTTGTATGATTTATTATAGAAAATATTTCAGTGGTGCGAAGCTTTCAGCTTTAAGTTCATTATGTTTTATACCGAACCGTAAAATTGTACAATACACCAAAATCTATAAGTGAAAAAACTCTTTGTTAGCGAAGACATTTTGGTGAGAGAGTATTTATTGTATTCGAAAATTAAAAGGAAGATAGGAATTCCCTCGGCTGGGGGAGGTGAGGCGCAATCAGAGCTTGCCGGTGGATGGCAACCTTAAATACCAGACTTAATTGAACAGCTTCCGGGTTGCGCTCGGCGAACCTACATAAATATACTGCGCGGAAGTATTCGCCACAAAGGTATTCCTTTTACACTAAACACCTACATTCAACGAGAAAGCGATCTTTTCACATAAATAATTTCAGCCGCGCTCTCTGAATTTACAAGATTCGAACATTTTATAAAGAATTTTTATTTTACATCTCAAATGATCTTTGATAAAAACACTGTCTGAAGTGCATATCGTATTTTAAACGAGGCTTGCATTTTATAGTATAGTATGGTACTTAGGTACATATGTTTAGCTCGACCCGACTTTGATGCACGCACACGGAAGCTCAGACAATGCCTAATGCGCATAAGATATGCAAAAACAAAGGAACATACCGCGCTCTAATTTTAGAAAATAAATCCGCGTTTTCGTTTCAATTCATAATGAGCGAAATTCTTCAATGTTACTCAGTTTCCAACAGTAAATATTTTTACTGCTTTTAAAAGCGAAATACAATGTTTAACCCGTTTCACTGCGCTATTAAGAAATGAAAATTTGAATGGAGATAAAGCTTGTCGTGCGTTGAAAGATGTTCGCGGAAGCTTAAAATAATATTTTGGAGAGTCACATCGCCCCAGCTCGCAGGCAGGAAATGAGGCTCTCTGTCCCGCCGGGAAATTGTTCCTCCCAATCATAACGCTCAGTAGAATCTCCCTGCTCTCGCTCTCAAAGACTTTAAAAATAATGGAACAGATTTGTCTTTCAGTGTATTACAGGAGAACGTAAACGCAGGCTTTAGTGACGGCTTTACATTTTGTAATAAACTGGCTCCTTTGTACGCCAGCTTTGTAAATTAAAAAGAATGTTATTCCTGTATTTACTATCGTCAAAGGAATCGCATCAAAGTAAAATATAGCCACGATGGAAATAAGTAGAAACAGCAGATGGGAATATTTATCTAGTTTTTCCTGTTGGACGAATCAAAGCGAATGTTTCCCAAAAGGGCTGGCTTGGGGTCGGTGTATCGGGCGCATCCGATTGAATTAATCACGGAAAACGTCGCTCTGTGCAATTGATAAATATATAGCTGCCAACACGTGTACCTACTCGTCTGTTGTTGTGAATTTCAGATTCAAACATTTGGCCATATTGTTCGGAAGCCATGTGTTACTCGATATTTGGTTGAATTTGATTTCTCAAAGCACCTCTATTGTATGTACTTAAACTTTTTACGATACTAGTAAATAAAATGAGGACGAAACGGGTGTACTTACATAGTGAATGTTTATTGTTACTAACCGAAAAAAAAACGCAATAAATGTCAACTTTACAGTATTATTTGTTTCGTTTTACCATAACATAAATGTCGGAGCTGTGTTTTCTCTACTTTTACGCGCTACACTGAGAACGACTGCCCTGAAACACGCGTGCTAACAGCTGTGCAACTATTAACCAAAACTTCAACAAAATTATAGCCTTCTTGACATAAGTGTTATTAGGTGAAGATAATTGAATAGTAAAGGTCAAAATCCCAATGCCACTTGAGTGACGCTGCGGGTAAAGTATACAAAAGAAGAAGAAGTTGTTTATAATAAAACTTTATTATATGTAGAGTACAGAGTACAGATATACCGTAAAGCAGAACAGCGCACAATAGGCAGACAATATTAATTCTTATTTCCTCTGAACACAATGCCTTATTTAAATTGTGTGAGAATATTGTGCGTTTAAATTAATATCCAATTTAGTATGAATCGATCAATTTGGTGTCGCAATGAGTGCTATTTATAGGGCCGTCAATGACTGTAGGGAAGTGATGAGCCGACACGGGCTGCCGGCGAGCGCACAAAGAACCAATTGAGTCTGCTCGTCCAATCGCAGGCGCAGCTGACGTGGCGTGTGCGACGCGGCCCGGGAGCCCTATCCTACCGACGAAATATTACAAACCATTGAGGAACACAATATAAACACCTAAGTAGAAACATGCGTGTGTCTCGGTTTAGGTATGTTGATAGAAATACATAGCACACATTCATAGTTATAGGAACTTATATAATTATGAATCATTCTCCTAGCATTTATTTAGCCAAAATGGGAAAATCCGAGAGTAGTTTAGTTGCAGTACCCGCCGATAACGGGTTTCAGATATCGTGTCAATTATCCTGAAATGTAATAACGGATTTCTACGGATTGGTCGCTTTGTGGGTATCGTTTTTCCTTTGTTTCGTACTATAGCTTTATGTAAATTCAAATAACATTCCATGGAATTGTCATTTGCAGTCTAAACAGCAGCAACTTTACAAGAACAATAACAGCTAAATGTAAAATGATGTAGTGAATTTAATCTATAGAAAATTAATGATAGAATCTGACTTGTAAAATAGGCATGAGATAAAAAGGGCAAGTGAGTGAGATCACATGGCCAGATGGCCACCAATGAATGAGTCGTTAACGAGTCGACTAGGCGTAGAGGTGCCCCGCGTCGGCTCACTAACTAATGTTACTATCCTTTAACCTAAGTGAATGTACCTCTATATAGAAAACGTGTCGTGGCTAGAGGGAATTTAAAATAGGAGCAGGAAAATGGTTAGGAATAATAGGAATATGCCTACGTGGCTCTAATTTTAGCTACTGTTCAGTGGGATCATGTGAAATTCTCGCCACAATTGCGGCCGGATTTGGTGTTTACCTTTTATTAGTTCACACGAATAGAATAAAGTCCGTGTTTAGCAGAATTGTAGTTTTGTGTTAAGAGGCGATAACTAGTGTTTCAGTTACCATGTCTATGTGAAACTAAGCTAAACAAATTATTCTTTAACAGCTAAACTCTGTATATTCCCAAAATTCTTAAAATAACGAAGTTACTAAAACATTCAAAAACTCGCTTGAAAAATCTGCAACGAATACCTACAAAGTTTCAATCGTAATGCTCAAAGTCTCAAAGTATTGATATAACGAATCAAAACGAACAAATTTAAAGGGAACCAAAGCAGATTCAAAGTTAGAGTGGGGGGCGAAGTTTTATTCGTTATTACATAACGTGGCATCAAACCTGGTTTGTCCAAACTAAGTCCCATCAGATAATAGCGCGTAGGAAGGATAGCGATTTCGTCGAACAACCGGGATGCGCCCAATTCTCGCCAATAAACCCCCCCGAGATATATCGACCTCAACGGTGGGCCGTTAGTCATGCAATCGCCACCTCTATACACCACGTCATAAAGGGGAAAATCGGTTATTATATTCGACGCTTATCGCATTTCATGATAGATAGGTTTTGAATTGACCAGCGTGTTCTGGGCGGCGGCACATACCATACATTCCACGCGCTTACACTGAGTCGATTGACTGATGCCGGAACCATTAATATGGATGTACCATTTAAATTGAGAAGATGGCTCTTAATGGATTCTCACATGATTTCAGTAGCGAATGCTTCCATTAGTACCTATTGATTTTATGATTTAAGATGTCGGTTTGTCAATTTATTTATTCTATCCTCTACCAGAATAAAACGTTCAGAATAAAAGAACGGAGACTGGCTAGCATCGCGTTCTGTTATGCGAGGATACAACAAATCCTGTTATTCTCGCCTAAAGTGGATTTGAACAATTTCAGTAGTTTATCCGCGGCCTTGTTGCTCGGCGACTGTTGCTTTAATATGCGTTTTTAAAATGGCATTTATGGTACATTACACACTATACGTTTATCGTTATCTGTATAGTAGTTTGGCGGTCGTAAAGCTACGTAATGCAACAATGACGGCATCGCGGGCCACGTGACTCCAGGCCCGGCTGACGACGACGTCGCTCGCTATGATTCACCGACGAGCTACCGAGCCGCCGAACGCCTCACATTCCAGCCCCAGCCGCATAGGTAATGGGAAATGCCATATTGCAATAAATTCACAAAGACTATGCTAACACTCTAATGCATCTCATCCAGCGGTATTCATCTCATACCTTCATATTCTATTGCACGTAATCATGTAATATTTCCAGTGTGCTCGCTAATAACTTGTAGAGCGAGTTAACTGCAACAACAGCAACTAATAAATATTAATTGAAGCAAAGGTATTTATTGTGCGATTGATTAATAAAGTTTCTAGACGATAGAGATATGTTTGGAATGGTGGTTGCCTACACAGTTTCAATTCAGACATTCCGTTGTTTTAAATCAGCATGCGGCCGCGCGCCGTAGCTTTCGCGGACGCACGCTGCAACTGGAATGGAGTCGATCACGTACCGTTTCGCGTTTAATACGTTTCTCGTGCTGATTCATACCGAACCATAAATAAACATTCTATAAAGAAGATGTATTACAAAATGAGGAATTAAAATCTATGTACTTGTGATGATTAAAATGCTTCGCCGTTATTAAACTGTACGATTCATCATTGTGGTAAAACGATATTTCTGTAATCAATGACGTGGATGCGGTCAGCGTGACGGAGTGGACTTGTGCAGTAACCATACCATATGCTGGGCAATGTGTCTATTTATTATTTAACGGATTGATTACTTTGATTGTTATACTGGTTCTACAGTACAAATATTGGAACAGTCTGTGTATTTTTCCCAACAAGCAAAGCTTTTGAAATGAAATTGGTACACACCACAGGGTAAACAACAATAGGTAAGCAGGGTAAATATTACTGTTAGCAGTGCATCGTTACTGAGCGCTGACTGACCCACTTCCACTGGATAATAAGCATTGAAACAATGAATTTTGTGAAGCGATTAAAAATAGAAAGCATAAGTTAAAGTTAAAGTTTGATGCAGAAACTGGAGCTTGGAGTCAGGTAATGAGTTGCTTTATGACGTCATAAATGTTAGGATATGCGTCATACCCTGCTACCAACTGCATTAGTATGATGTCTATGCCAGTAAATAAGGCAATGATTTGGCAAGTTTAGGATACACAGCTTAAATAGGTTAAAAATATTTGTGAAGAACCAGCGACTACAGTAACATTTTTTTTGTTAATTAATTTAAAGTTACCGACTGTGGGAAACTTAATTTTCCAATTATTTAGAATCCATTCCACCTGTAATAGTCATTTATAAAACAATTACAAGTACCTTTCACTTTTCAGTTATTCAATCATAAAACAATTTAATTAAACAACTCATCTGATAACAATAAGAAATCGTACAAAGCCACGTTACAGGCCACAGATGTAAAATCATTAAAAGGTGCTAATAACGCTGTTTTAATTACATTATCATGACAAATGAGATTTGCAATTTTATAGTAAGAATAAAAAAATATCTACTGACGTTTTAATTTACATCAGATGGCGAAGTTTTTAATTAGTGGTGGGTGGAGGGGTGACGCGTGGGGTGAAGGGGGTGCAAAGCCGCACGCGACGGTTTTTATAACTTTTTCCGGTTCCCTATCTGTTATCCAGGTGTAGATTTGCGATTACGACAAACATTTTTTTGGCGAATTTATAAAACCTTTTCCCGGAAATGCGGATAACGTATCAAAGTTATCGTTTAATCTTTTTGTGATTAATCCTCATGTATTGCCGGTTGTTAATTATTACTTATTGATATTCAGGTTTTAGTATTCCACATAATTTAGTACTTTGTTCAGATTAATATTTTAATTTAACGTCACATTTTAAACTCAAATTTCAGATTGAAAGAAATCACGACATCGATAATAATTCAACACAATACTCACAACACTTATTGTACAACAAACACACAAGACAAACAAACAGACAAACAAGCTATCATAATATTGATTGCAAGATTTCTGCCCTAAATACTCATCGATGCGTTTACGATTCATAGATAGTACCTACATCGATAGCATAATGCTTTTAATCTTGATCCATAACCCTGATATCGATGGAATATTTTCACACAGAGTGACAAGAGACCATTACCTACGCGTTTTCCCAAAACCACAGCTAAGATTTCTCTACTCTCCATACTAAGTGCTATTACGATGTTTGTTGGACTTAAGTACCGCATTCACGCGCCACCACACTTCAGTCCTAATATGAAAGTATCACGTGTAGTGTTTTGCAAAGGCTATCACATAGCAGTCAATAAGGTCGGTGATCGGTTACTCGGCAAATATTTGCGCCATAAGACCGAGTGGAGAGCATGTTGTGGTCAACACAAATACGATATCCGCAGCGGCGTCGTCGAATCGTCGCCTAGACACACATGCAAACAAATGTGCAACTATTACCTACAGCGTACTTCTATATTCCATATATTAAACTACTTATTTACATAAAAACAAGCGTGATTCATTGAATTGCTTTCCGATTATGACTAAATTGTGTAAGTACCTACTTTATGATTCCTCGTAGATGGTATTCTACGTAAGTGATTTGAAAATCAACAAATGATTGTTAGAACAATTAATTTCAATAAATGGTAACAAAGGGTGGCCGAGTGTCGTGTGCGAGTGACGTCAGCTGCTGAACGTGTGAATGACTAAATTCGTTCAAATCGTTCATGTTGTACACGACCGCTAAGCCCGATCGTGATTGGCTGTCTTGTCAGGATAATGCGGGCGGCACCCGATAGAGGTTATGAACCCTCTGATTTAATTGAAGTTCCAACGTTCAGCCCCGTCGGCTTGACATCCTCAGACCACTGTATTGTCCCCATTTCACTGACAATTTGAATGTAATAATCATGGAGTAATCACTTGTGAACTGGTATTTCCTTCTCAACAGTGTTCAATCAATTAGATTTCAATTGTGCTTCAATCATTTGTTTGCTTTCTTTTATTTATTACTTGTAGCGTTGTAGGACTTACTGTACTGTCTTCTTACGAAAGAGTAGTAATCTGTACATACCTGAAAAAGGAAAAATACATGTTATACAAATTCTGTAAAATGAAAATATTGGTGCAGTAAGTATAAAATAAAATTTTGACAGACTAAAAGTCTGTCGTCGGAGAAACGTTAAATACTTTGAAAATGCTTCGAGCGAGGATTGAGGCCGATGGGATGGAAACTTCGTGGAAATGGAATGGTTGCTTAAAACTTAAAACAGTCGGTCGTGTAAGACGAAATATTTCTCTCAGAGAAAGTTTTAAAGTAACATTTTTGGCACTTATATTTTTGTGACAAAAAGGAAGTGGCCACGTATTTACGGTAACGGTAATAATTTTGCCATTAAGTGCTTTTAGAAACAACATAATAATTGTAAGTACAACTTTTAAAATTATTTTGGCAAGATTTTTCGGTAAAAACGGAGCGTACTTCTTCAATTCTTTTCTTGCGTAGGTAATAAGTAAGTCACATGGGGGCTCTTATCTCAGAGGTATGATTAATTTTTGATTAGGTCATTAAAATTTATAGCATCAAAGTAAACAGTGGATTCTACAGTGACTTCGCATTGAATAACCTCCTAAAATAATTCTAACTTACTTGTATAACATACTGTTCGTTTTTCTTTTTTATCAAATCGTGACTAATCTTGACTATACTTCTTATTGTTAAACTGAACTAACTAACTGAACTTTTATAAAGGCTATTGCGTACTTTTTCATGAGTTGTAACTGTTTTCATAAGCTCACAGCTAGATTTAATGGCACAGAAAGTTATGGTGAGTCCACGTTAGAGTAAGAGCTTCTAAATAACTTGTCGTCGGCCTCGAGGCACCTGCAAGCGACGCCTAATGGGCCCAATTATCGACGTCTTCGCCGCACGCCGAGAGCGCTATTACCCCTCCCGGGGCGAAGCCCTCTCGCTTCGCGCTAAAAAGATTCCAAGAGTCTTAAGGCACAGTAGCTGCACAATATTCGGTACGAAATCATTAGATACTCGAGAAGAAATGTTGCCGATGTTGGAAACAAATATTAATGCTAATTATTGTTGTCTCAAGAAACTTGAAGAAATAGTTTTAATATAAAATCCCTACGTGCGTGGTCCAATAAAACTGTAACTTGAAAATCTTTCCAGACAAATCGCGAAAGTTTCCAACGAAAAATTTTCAAGCGAACTTTGAAAATTACTTGGGGCAACACCTATTGAATTGATTTACGATGTGCAATAAAACGGCACTGTTATTTGATGTATGTGGCTCACTCGGAGAGTCGGAATGCATGGGGCCGATTTGTAATAAAGTCATCGAAGGTACGCGGGAGCGGTATATCATAACGTACAGCGTTAAGTGAAATCCATTTAATGGAATAGTGTAACGTAGGTACTCACTGAAAGACATGTAAGTTCGTATATGAACCAAAATCACTGTTACAAGGTTTTGACAATTGAGTCCCCCTTGCACAAGCCCAGTGTCATTGCTGTTTTCAGTGGAGACTTTATTAATACATCCTGGCTTACAGGATCCGCAGCAACATGAGCGGGGCGGATATACTCAAAAAACAAAAACCGAATGATTTGCTTCAATTGTAGGAGGTATGAGTAAGGCCAGCGCAGTCAATAGAGTACAGGAATAGCGTTTAAGATGTGATCTAACATCAATCGTAAAACGTTCACGGCTGCGATTGTTTGCTGCCTTATCATCGTAGTTGAGTTAGGTAACGCGCATTGTCGCACATGACAGACTGCGACCGTTATCAGCGCGGTGACATCCACGCGCGTCGTGACGAGGGCTCACTACACGCAAGATAACACCATTTCTATTATTTCTAAAATTACTTTTATAATATCGGTCAAAGGTCTTGTTTTATTAGAATTTAAATTGGTGATTACGAAAATAACTTTCGGTTCACTTGACATCGAATCTTTCAGAAAGTACTCGCTGAACTATGACTTGAAAGTTTCGTCGTTTCTCATTGTTATAGCGTTAAACATTACCGGTTTACAGCGAATTCGAATACAACTCCCGACGTTTTGTTCTGTGGGGCCCTGCTCAAGGTTTCGTACTCGAGTCTACAAGATCGTTCCATTGTTATAACTTACAAGACTCGGCTTCATACACTTGATAGTATGAAAAATGAAAGTTGATGCTCAGATAATAATCAGACGCATCCCACACGTACTCTGGCGAATCGATAATTGCAGCGCATATGGCACGATTTCATACAACTGTTCGTCATATGTTGTTGAATGAAAAAAGAAATACTGAACACGTCAAATGTACGAGTATCGTGTTCGCGAGTAACGCGTTGATCCAAACATTCAACTTGTGCGCTCCGTATAATTTGTATCTCGAAAATTTTAAACACGATTTATTTCACCGGAATGATTTATTATCCGACTAAGCGGAGCTAAAGGGAAGGGAATAAACCTTATTTCTTCTAAAGTTTCCTTCTGATAGCCACACACTTATTTTTCTAAACAATTCCCTGTGACACTGCAGAAGACTTTTCAGAAAACTAGTTACAAATTACAATTCAATGTCGACAGCCATACATCATTGCGTGTAAGCTCTCAGTTTCGTTTCTATAATTATGGGGCTATTATTAGATATCTCGGTTGTGAAAACCAACTAGTCCGAGCTACGTAGCTTATTGCTTCATTGTAACTTTATGTACTTTGTGTAATTGATTGCTATGAGTGATCCTAAATGTTTATAATTTATTGTAAAGTTTACAACCCGTTGTAATTATTTTTTTACGTATTGTCGGAGTAATAAACTTACAAAATAAACAATTAAACCCCCTTCTCTCATAACGTATTAGAACAGCTGAGGAATCGTCCCTCCTTAAACGAAATGGCTCGTCTCAGAATTACGTGCAATTTGGTGTAATGTACACGGATTTAGTGTCCCACACTCAGTTTCTATTAAGTTGCAAATGTTATAGATCCAAATGTTATAGTAGCTAACGCGGGATTATATCCTAACATTAAAATAGGTGCGGTGTAGCTATACTCTAGTGGCCGTAAATCGTGGAAATGCGCGTAAGTTATACCAGCGGCGCGGCGTTACGACAGAAAGACATTCCGACAATGTATTCTCTACATAATGGAATATGTGGACTTTACTGTAAAAGTCTACCAAGAAAATGGTTTGAACAGTCCTTTTATACATACAATGTTAATGCAGCATAATTTATCTCAAATCAAAACAGGTATTTCGGCCAGTTACCATCCTGGGGGATGCCAAAAATGGTCGGCCAAAGATTTTACGGTCGCCTGCATGCTGCATGCATAATATCCGAGACGAGATTTCTCCAAGAATTAAAAAAGTTTATGTTTTATTCGGAAAGCCAGAATATTAAACTTGAATGAGTTAAGCAATACCACAAGTTTTGATCAAAGGTTCCGTTGAAATGTTTTTATGAACCTATTTGCGTCATTGGTATAAACTACGAAACAAGGCGACTTGGTAACTAATATAAAAGCGCTTTATCTACGCGGCTCGCAAAGCACTTCTTATATTATCGTGAATTGCAACAAATATTTGTGATAACGAGTAATAAAAGTTGTGTGTTCTATTTCTGACGTCACACATTGTTTGATTGTGCCTTTGAGTACTCATTGCGTTATGATATTGGCAATTTAATTTATCTAATTAGAACAATCGAGACTTAATTGCTTTCAAGAACATTCAACAAGGTTCCCTAGGGAGAGTCAAATAAAATATTTACATTCTTCCCGTTCATCCACCGCAGAAGATATAACCTATTACTATATTAATAAAAATATCATACCTACTCATAAAGAAACAATGTAAATTTATCAACATTATAAACCATGCAAAACTGTGATATCGCGATTTGGCATAATAATAGCATGATTATCGGCGCAGGTAAATATGTAGAATCCTTTATCGCTAAATAACCTTGCTCTACACGTGATGCAGGCCAGGGTTGAGATATGGCCTCGTTGTTTCAACAGAGGAGTACAGACACTAATTGCCAACGACAGGAAGCCTTATATAAACCCTAGCCAAACGAAAAAACATGATGGTTGCGATATTGCGTCACGCTAGCTGTTGGCGAATAAAATAAGACGTCTATACAAGAAACGCGACGGAGCTGCGATCAATCTGAGGATCTAATAGCGGCGTCTGACCTAGCCGGCGCCACCCGGCCGACGCACCCCTACACTCAGACTACGTAGGTGGAACGACTCAGCGTTTATTCAGGGCTGTGTCTTGTTCCACCATCGCCTATATTGTATCCGACGACATGACATGACACAAATTATTATGGTAATCATCTTCCCAGCTTGGAATAAATATTAGGTTATACAGCAAGTAAGTAGACGCCGATTAAGCTCATACAATTTGACCGAAACCTTGCTAATCTTATTTTGTTAATATCCTGTGCTCGTGTGGACGACGACTGTTCTAAGTAAATGATTCATGACCGCGCTACACAAGACTGTAAAAAGAAAAGAAATGTTCTTTCATGACGTAAGCGAAAACACTTAAAGGGTTTGTTCCAGCATGACATGCTTTTAATCATCGATAAAAACGTGGTTGAAACACAATTATTTTCATTAATTACATTGTAGACGAACACTCCTTTAAAAATTCTCCCCACAGCATGGCTATACGAAACAATTTTCAGTATTTGAATGAAAAGACATTTTATTTGTAGAAAACCTGGAATTTTCCGAATGACGACACAATGAACAGTGAAACTTGAACATAAATAACGGTAACGTTTCCAGTTACAGAAATTGCAAGCTGCACCTAGCACCTACCCATTTCCACAAGATGTAATTGGTGTCAAGTACGTATCGTACTTTTACGAGTGTGGTCGTAAATGTGGAAGAGAACGAAAGAACGGTACGTCTGCGAGACGTGGCGAACGTGTGTCACGGTACATCCTGATGTGTGCGCGGAGAGAGGCTGTGCGTGCGCCGAAACTGTGACAGCGGATCGCGGTGTTGCGGTAGGTCAGGCGCTCGGCGGACTGCATTCCGTGCAGCCGGCGTGCCCGCAGCACAGCGCAGCGCCGCTCCCACTAAATATAGCTTGTGCGAAGTGAACGAACGCGACGCGACGCGCGGCGCTACGTCGCCGACTCGCCGCTTAAACGCTGCCAATGAAATTGCTAAACTATGAAAATTGCTGTAGACTACGCGGGATGTGATCACGATTGACTCCCATCAAGTAGCAAGGAAACCTCTAATCGAACAGTTTTTACGACAAATTGTAGATGCTACATAAACTTCGTAGCCGTAGCAACTCGTAGGCAGGAGAATTTTCATATGCAAACTTTTAATTGGTTTAATGCTTATTATTTTGAAAATCGAAATTCGTGTCACTTTTCGTGTTGCATTACATCTAATTCCTAATTCTACATTTAAGGACAACACATAAGTGCCTACGTAGCACATGCGTAGTACATTTTTGTGGTTTTACAACAAAACCTTCAGTCGTTTTCAAATAACCCTCAATTATTTCAACATATAACTTCAACTTTGCAACTTAATGAGAATTCGATTTAAAATAATTTAAATGCTAATCGATCCAATTTCCACAAGTACATTTTTGAGATAATATGTAGCCGGTTGCAAAATTATAATATTTAAATACGACCGAGTGCTAAACACTGTCACAATGCGGCGTGCATGTTTTTATAGAAAGAAAAAAAAAACAAATATATGCCCAAGATGAGCCCAGACGAGCAAAACTGTCCGGCGACGTGTCTGCAGACAGTAAAGAACGGCCATTTATTTGCTTATCGGCCACATAATGCGCTAACCGTACATGATAACGGAACAATGAGTGTAAACCAGGCGCAGATACCTACATTAGTGTACACTCAGATATGCTTATCTCCCTGTGTCAATACTCTTTTGTACTGGCGATACGGGAGTCTATTTGCCCTTAATGCGCTCAGCATTCTTCGATGTTGAATAACCTGCTGACAATGGACTGACCCATTAGTCGGCGATTTGGTCGTACGTTTTTAAACTGTTATCAGTTTGAAAATAAATGAGAATAGTCTCGAGTGCCTCTTATTATCTGAGCTGAGACGTGTTTGGTATGTTATCGGTGATTGTTACATAAATTAAACGGCGTAATTATCACCAAATATTTGGTATTTTGCTACGGAAATGTTGTACCGTCTTCAGAATACATAAATAGGCATTTACCCTATTCAAATAAGTTTCTATATGTAAGTTCGGAAACGAAAGTAAGGGTTCAAAGTGAGTTATCGACAACTATAAATAACATTAAGGGGCTTTCAGTTTGGTAAATGTTACTGTTTCAGCGTCGGTACGTCAACAATATTTATATTGCGATAACAAGTTAGAATAATGTTTATTAAAATTAACATTGACCTTACACATGTGACCTGTCGAATTCCATAGCATTCTTTTGGCCGGACCTTATATAACAGCTAATAGATAAGATCATAGGTCATGAGACGAATGTTCTTGAATGGTTAATGGACTACACATGTTTTAATTATTTTTTTGTAAGAAAAAATGAACCAAATACATACGATAAATAATCAAATGCCAATGTAATGGAAAACTCTTTCCAGGAGTGTTAAACATTCGGTTTTATCAGAAACATTTTTATTCCTGCTACTGATAAAAAAGATATGGTAAATGCATTTGAGTTACGAGCGTTAATTTAACACTATAATCTAGTTAGCTAACTAATCGTAATCAACGTCGAGTTTTCTAGTAAAATGGATAGTGAAGTACCCACAGTATTACGTATGCATACTGACCATCCAGTCCTATAGAACTTAAAACATTATTACTAAAACATATTTAACGAGTACATACGACTAAAATGAATATCCTCCTCTGTCTAAACATGTTCTGTTGTTACTTCGTTTGATGGAAATATTATAACTATTTATAACAATGCCGTTTGATAAATCCATTAGATTTTATAATAGAATGGAATGTGTGGCAAGTGTCAAAAATGAATGTGAATTCGCTATTTGACTAGAAAATTTAGTATAGATAATTTAGTAACGTTACATTGAAAATAAAAAGATTAAAAGAGATTACAACGATATATTTAGTTTGTTACTAAATATACTTGTATAGTAATAGGAAAATATACTATATTTGTATTTTATATAACTTATATTTCCACTTTTCATATTGAATATAATTTGATTCAAACTTTCTTCATGTTACTACACAGTAAGTGGTTACTACCGGAATCCGCGTATCAACGCGACCTTCGCAAGAGCAGATTGATAAGAGATAACAGGTTTTGTTGCTGTACGTGTGAACTACCTGTAGGTACTGTGCATACATTAAATCATTCTGGTATACTTTTCATTGTTTAGTTGTATTATACAATCGATTATAGCCTCATTGTTAGAAAGATTTTATGATACTTCGGTTAACGCAAGTTTTCTAATAAGTAATCATACGTGCGGAGGCATGCCGCAAATCTAATTAGTTAGTGACGGCTCATGTAGAGTCCTCATATAACATAGATAAGTCTGCGATCAATAAATATTTCCATTAGCAAAATATTGGTATTTGGTGACATGTTGCGGTGGGCAGTGGTAGTGGGGGCCAGACAGACGGCGGCGAGCGTGGGGCGGGCCACCGCTAGACGTGCGCTTTGCGCAAGAGTGCAACGCGACGGAAGTCAGCTGGCCCGCCGGCGCGGACCGCATACAACCCGCACTCACCGCGCCAGTTCACTAATGCACCACACCGTCATTATATTACACTCCTGTAAATCCTCCATACTCTGATGTTTCCAACGCGAAACCAATTTCACCTCGTTATCGAAGACAAACGTGTCAACTTGAAACATAAAACGATATTCCACGGACGGCTGAAGCACCTCGACGCGTTGCCCATTTTCGCAGTAAACCGACACTGTTTATCAACACGCGCGCTGTACCAGCTTACAGCGCGTCGACACTTGACATAAGTCGTTATTCCTCAGCGAAATCATCGACGTTTGGCAGCTGTCGGCGCTGATGTCCGAGATGCGTACTTGCGATCTATCGGGAGCTGTTTCGCGGGCGACTCGAAATAGACACAAAGTGATGTCGAGCGCGTGCATGCAGTGATCGATCGCACTCACCGTGCGTTCGCAGTCAGGCAGTCGTGCCGGTCAGCTGAGCCGTCGGCTGCGCGTGCTGCTCAACTGCTGTCTACTCCTCAGCGGCTGCTCACTGCTGCTGCACTCGGACGTAAGATCCGAAGAAGCGCACTGGCTGCGGCTACACTGCACGCGGTTCAAACGAACTCCGATCTCGGATCACGGAGAGGGCACAGTGGCACACACACGCGGATCGCGACTGAATGCGTCAAGCGAAGGCAACGTTCATCGCGGCTCTCGCGTGCTGGCGGCGAGAGTGTCGGCGAGCGACTGAGAGCCGAGCGGGGGGCTACCGCCGGCACCCGCGCCGCCCCTCGCCGCCCACTTCCTCCGATGAATGACAATAATGGAAGACGTTCAACTCGCCCGCAAACCGAATAATATGAATCATTGCATTAGGGTGCAGCCCCGCCCGAGTCCAGCCCGCGAAACTCTGGTCCGCGCCTCACACCATCTATATTCACGGGCCAATCTGCAATGTGTCCAAATTACCTGAGCGGTTAGCCGCGCTGCACCTCATATTTCTTACCTCTGAGATTCCTGTTACCACCAACAGGCGTCCGTATGGTCACTTGGAGTCTATTGTGCAGTAATTAGGTCCAGCAGTGCATTGGGCCACAATGGGAGGAGTTTACAATTAGCAGGTTTACATGGAGCCGGTGCGGCGTGCGATGGTGCATCGCTCGCTTGCGTCGCCACTAATCTTATCAGAGCTAATCTAATCCGGCGCGACGCCCTCTCTTGTGTTTTCTTCCAATTGTGTCCACTCGAGGTAAATTAGAAGTTTCTCCAGGGAGTTCACAGTAAACTCCGACAAAGTTCATTGTGCTTTAGAAAAATCTCATTAAATTGAATTGCATTTGTACTAGCGATTAAAGTGGTTGCATAAAACAATTTTAGTTGCCGTCTGCTTCAAAATAACGACTTAACCAATAAATAAGTTCTATTAGATTGTAGACTTGCCATAGCTTAGTCTGAAGTAGGTATCTACTTCTTTATAGACTTTATTACGACTAAGTAAAATGTACATTCTCCAGATATTACTCACAAAAACTATTGTTTGATATCATACGCAATTTTATCTCGAACATCAATACGAAAACAAAATATACGGGGATAATAGTAGCAAGCAAATAAGATTATTTCCATCAAATCCCATCTGTGTTTTGTTTATGCGGTTTTCCTTTTTTGAATAAACCGAGCCCCAACCGATACTTACACGAAACATGTTGGAGATCATGTATAGCAATATCTAATGTTGGTTTAATGATAGCAAAAGTGAATAAGTGGCCAGCCGAGCTTAAGAGTATGATAATAACCAGTTTTCTTGAGTCAGTTCTAAAAAAATGCGAAGAAAGACATGCAACAGATGAGGTGTCTTTTGTTTTCTATTTCATTTACTGAGATTGTATTTGTTATTCTCGCTTTCGAATTCAAGGACTGCTCGCTCTCCCGGGGTACTCCATGAATTTTTAACGTTTTGTAAATCCTACTAAATCAAATCGCGACTAAAATCAGACATTAAGGCCAGCGTCCCCAGCTCGGTGTCGCGATATAGCAAACTTTTATTTTTGTTTTGTCGGATCCTTAAAGTTCATCTCGTCTAGACCGGTTCACCCACGCCCACACCGCACAGATTTCTGCATCTTGCAACCGACCCACCATACAAGTTGCTTTATTTCCCTTTTTATTCTTTTGCAATACACCGAGATATTGCCTCTCCATCGCGTTAATAGTGAAGCGATTCATCGCGTAAAAGCATGAAACCAACTTTTATGCCTCGTGCTCGTGATCTGCTCTAAACTCCGCAGTATATTTTAACCCTTGATCTATATTGCAGTATAAAAAAAGAAAAAATCAAAAGCAATATTTCTAAGTAACTAATATAATAACTCACCAAGTAGATAATGTACTCAGTTATGTACAGCGTGTTATCGCAGAAACAATATTTACACAATATTTCCTAAAAATGTATATTTATCACAAGGATAGCTCGTTGCAGTTATTTACTGTCTAGTTATAACATTATCAGTAACTAAATGACATCATTACGGACCATCGCCGTTTCCTCTGTAGCGATGTTATCATAATAAAGGCATGATTTCCAAAAGTTTGTAACTGTGTGCGAGCCTCGAATGGTTGTGTTCACGGTATGCAAATGTCTGTCTTAAGGTTACCATGTGTAAGGTAACAATAACAATGTAAATGCTTATACTTTTATTACGCCTGTAATATCGTCAACACGCGACAATGCTTTCATAAAATTCGTGATCAAGTGAACAAAATGTTTAAATACATACGAAACATTTGTCGAGAATGATTCCAATTAGCCGTAATTTATTTAATTGAAGAAACGGAAGAGAACAACCACTGTAAATGATAATGAAATTGACAATAAAACTTCCTTTGGATTCTGAATGCTTGTTAAGAATGCAAAGGGCTTCGTTTTCTTAAACCATAAAATGCGTGCAAAAGATGATAAGTCTTATAAATTATGGCGTAACATTGAGAGAAGCTTGAAACTAATAGCTCTAATGGAATTGTTCTCCTAGGCTTCATACAATCACACGATCGCATTTACAATTCTAGTATTCCAAACTCATATGAATTGAAGGTCTGTACTAAGCATTAACTGCTGGGAGGGACGACACTTGAGGCTCCCCAGCCATATAACGTATAGACTAGGGATGTCCCAAACTGATCCTTCAAAATAAATTTCGCTAGAGATACATGCGCCAACAAATTCTTGCTATTCTTGTAGATTTGAATTTACGAGGTTGAGGAGGGGACTGAATTTGTTCGGCATAATTTTTGTTTGCCTTTCGTTTAAACAAATCATATTTTTTTTTACTTTAAGTGTCTCATCTGAATATGCTCAAGTTCTTAAAAATGTTAATGGCCTCTACAATCTCGGATTTGTTGCTAGTCATAATTTTATAAATTGCACTTAAATTAACGACGACATACATAGTAACAGCATCTACTAGCACATCACAACTTCAAATTAAGTTATGCAAATGTAAAGTGCGTACCTATCAGACAAATTAAATACTAAAACCAACAACAAACATGAGCATGCGTTCGGCTCAGCCATGACCGGGCAATTTATGCTTCATTAAGATGATTGTTAATTAAATTAAGTTGTTAAGCTGAGCTATATTGGGGCTATTAATTTTTTGCAGGCATAATACCGTACCGTAGCAAATCCCAAATGGCTGGCGGAGTAAACGCTTACAGAGTCACAGATCGTTGTAAGAACGCCGACTGCGGCAGTATGCAGGTAAAGCAAGAGTAACAAAGTAAGTCATTTTAATCCGTAGAAGAATGACGGCTGCTTTGTAACCCTAGAATGAATGCAGGGTTACATAATGAGATCATATACAAGTTTAATGTTCAATATGAGATTTTATTCATGTTTGATATTCTCTTCGCTTTTATATGTAGATCAGGTAGGTATGATGCAGTGATTAAATTGCCCGTTAATAATAAAAGACTGCTTGAAAAAGGCAACAATTTTTTTTTCAATTTTAATTGGTTTTTCTTTGCCCAGTACTTTCAACCACTAAATAATCATAATATATGCTAACGTAGGGGTTAAATATTTATGGAATTACAAAATTCAATAAAAAATCCAAAACCATATTCGCTCATGCTAAATTCTTATTTACAAACGAATTCGTAATTATTGGAACACAATATTTGATATTCCTTTGCGCTCGCGTTCTATCTGGCCGTGCGAGTTAATCCTGAAATCCTCTGAACTGAATTTCACTGGTTTCATCATGCTCGAATGTAAGCCTATTCTTTGAGGAAGGTTTAGTCTTTCGACCAGTAAGACCTGAAATAATATCTAGGAAATACCCTAGTCTTTGCGCAACGAAAACTTTTTTTTTTAAATGTAACCAGAAAAATTGTTTTCTTTTATTATGTTATTTCTATTAAAATTTCATGGTACGTTGCATTGTGTTTGCTCATTTATCTTGCCCCAAAGCCCGGGTCGCATGCCGCCGTTGACATTACGTTCATTTCTCAAATATTATTACAAACTCGTACAACTTTATCCAATAATAAATCTACTTAGCGAAACCTGAAGTCTTGAACGTTCTATTTTTATTTCATGCCAAGGTAAGCTTGCATGACTAATTTGTTGTAGCAGGTATAAAGTCACCCTGAGGAGGCATTTCGTTTTAGGTAAACAAAATTCTAATTTTGCGTCCATCAAAATGTGCCCAAATAATTGGATACTTTTATTTTCTTAAGGTAGAGCATGCAATGGAAGTTCAGGCATCAAAGTAAAGTTTAAACACATTAAAAGAAAACTTAAATTTCATTAGAAGAAAATAATCTAGTGAATTTCCTGTGAGAGCGATAACAAAACCACGAAATTGGATTTCGCGATATAATCTAGAGCTGGTAGTGACAGGGCGCGGCGAGCCGACGGCACGCCGAGACCCCCGACCCGGCTTTTTGTCGCGGTACTACATCTACTCCACTCTTACATATTTACCTACATTTCACACAATTCTTTTCCTGGTTCCGAAGTAGAGGAGCTTTCGACGAAAATTCGCGGGACCATATTTCATTTTTGGGTCTCCCTATTTCATTAGTATCCCGTCTCTGAGAAATGATAATTGCTAATGATATTATGTTTTATCAAAGGTCAGATTTAGAGGCTCTGGTTCAGTATTAGGAGATTAATGTGGAGTGAAATGTTAATTAACTAGTTGCCAGAACAATACCTATCTTTATGTTGGTAGAATGGATCTTTATGTGACACATAACGTAAGGACGTGAAACATATTCTTATATCATATTGCAACTACTAATCCTTTTGCTAGTGTGATGTTTATGTTTATAACAATATTTCCTCAAGACCGTACATTGTAGAGGTCCAAAAGAAGCTTAATCTGTTTAAGGGCTGAAAGGAATATATCTATAAGATTTTGTTCTATAAAAAGGTTGTAATTTGTTCACGTCCACCCAGGCGTAAAAGTACCGATTAGTTGTAAAAATATCTGTTCCTCGGTGAAATGTCGTTCTCGTACATATTTTCCCAGTTTTATTTTAGTGGTATTGAATAGAGTTTTTATAGCTAAAAAATTCATGCCGTATTGAATGTTTTTATATTGAATAGTGTCCATAAAATCGTTACATTGATATAGGTGTGACTTTAAAGCCACTATCAAAAAATACTCGCGGCTATTTTTCTCTACATTTGATTCCGATTTGTTCGGATTTCGGCGAGCGCAACTGAATCGCTGTGATTGCATTGTTTCTTTCAGCGAATTCGATATTTGTGGACAGTTTTATACCATTACCTACGGGATGTAGTGTCGGTTAAACGACTGTAATCATTTGATACACCACTATTTTAAAAGAAAGGTTTTTGTAAATCTAAATCACATTTATTTTCGTCTCAGTCCAAGTTTTACTTTTCCAACCTATTCTCTTCTAAAAACTCTTTGGGTTACCCTATTATACCGTCTTATAGACCTTTATCCTCATTCTTATTTCAGCTTACATCATATTTGTATTGCGCACTCACTCATGTCATTACGATGATATCTTTTATAGTTGACCATGCCATTATAGAAAAGGGTATATTACACACATATGGCATAAAATATAGTGGAATGACCCCCACATGAGAAGTATATTATTATTGAGTAGTAAAAGAGATATTTATACAACTTTACAAATACCTCTGTTGTGCTTCAGATAACGCTTAATGGCAACGTCACATAATAAATCATTAGTTATTTATTGACAGGGGCACGCTGTTACAACGTGTTTGTGAGAAAAAAAAAAGAAAAATGTTACAAACGTTGTTCGTTGATAATTCCTGATGCGTGTTGTCCGTCAAGTGCCAAAATTCGATGGCGGTTATGGAAGAGAAAGTAATTGTTTTTACCTATTTCTCAATTCTGTTTATGTTATAAAAGTCAGATTGCATATCAAAAAGTGACAAGTCGCGAATAGAAACAGGCGTATTCTGTACTACGAGTTTCGTGATTTCTATCTCTGCTATAGAAAGTCTGACGTAACGTTAGTAGTCTTTTTGTAAACGCAATAGGCATGTGTATGTGATGTGGTCCAGGCTTCGAAATCTCTCTAGAATGTCGGGAGAGACGTCTAGATTATATCACGAACTCACGTCGAGTGCCAAAACGAAGTGATAAGGTATGGCAAGACTCTCTAACATGATGTATTTATGTTTTGTGTGGTTCAGTTAGACCCTTGTTCGGAGTTCCATTCTAAAAGGTTTTAAAAATTGGAATAACGGGTTTTTGAGTTATAATAACAAAATTTTAATCACGCTAAGTATATATAAGGTGCAGTTTGGTATCCCCGTCAAAATTCAGGAGATGGTCTTAAAATACAAAATAAATAAATAATTAATCAACTGCTATTTTTTTGTAATTTAAACATGACAAATAATGACAATATTACAGAGTTTACGCGGGCCGTGGTTTAGGGAATAAAATCAATGAATAAACGTTTGCGTTTGTATGTGTGTATGAAAGCTCAATGTTTGTCTGTTATTATAAGGCAAAGGGTAGGCAGGCCGCGTGTGGTTTAGCAATTAGCGAAAGTAATAAAAAAACCGGCCAAGAGCGAGCCAGACTCGCGCACCGAGAGTTCCGTACAAACTTGCGACATAAACGGCAATATCTTTTTGACTGCGTATACTTAGAAGGTTGATTTTTTCACAGCACAAAGGGACCATGAACTTGAATATATGGTTTTAATTTCAATTCGATACCTCGACGCGTTCTCGAGATAAAGGGTCTTGACAAACAGGCAGACGAACAACAAAGTAATCCAATAAGGGTTCTGTTTTTTCCTTTTGAGGTACGGAACCCTAAAAAACCCTAAAATACCTGCCCATTGTATTAGATACTAGCTTCCGCCCGCGACTTTGTCGCGTGGCATAGTTACTTTGGGCTAACGCTAACTTTAACACGCGTGATGATCGAAAAAAAATCTATCTTTCTCTCCCCTTTTCTTCCCTCTTTCTCCCCCTTTTCTCACTTTTTTTTAGCTTATGGGCGTCTCCAGGGTCTTAACTATCTCTGTACTAAAATTCATCAATATCGTTATGGCCATTTAGGCGTGAAGAAATATCAAACAAACAAATAAACTCACTTTCGTTTTTATAGTAGGTATTAGTAAGGATTGATCGATCGAAGGTCGAGAATAATTAGCATAGTTGCTTCCTTAAATTTGACGAAGATGCACAAGGACGGCTTGTGTATTTAATACTTACATACTTTATTTCAATAGAAACCCCAAACCTCTACACAAAACGTGGTGGAAAAACCGCAACGTCCAATTTGAGATTAGGCAATTGAATTGACTGACATCATGTGAAGAGTTGATGAGGAAAACCGAATACCATTTTTTACAACGTATTAGGTATCTATGCAAGATACTAATATCTCATACGTACATAACATAAAGGACTAATATGACGTAAATGATTAGGTTATCTCAATTGTTATGGTCCATTCAGACATAGATATCTCATTTATATGATCTGATCTAATAGTCCAATAACTGAGTGTAAGTCCATATTAACAATAACTTGGTATTATTAAGACTATCATAACATCTTGCTTATAATACTTAAAAGGTTAGGTAGAGATGTACCCTAATAGTACACTGATACTTCGCCAGTTATGATTAAACAAAAGCGAGTCAGACTTGCGCACCGAGGATTCCGCACAAACTTGCGACACGAACAGCCATATCTTTTGACTGCGTAGACTGATAGGGTAGATTTTTTGACACAGCATAAAGAGACCACTGAGTTATGTAAATATGGTTTTAATTTTAACTCGATATCTCCATGCATACCCGAGATGAAGGCTCTTGACTTGACAGACAGATGAACAACAAAGTGATCCAATAAGGGGTCCGTTTTTGCTTTTTAAAATGCGGAACCTTTAAAAATGAACAGGAATAACTTAATAACACTCTCATATGTTAGCCTATACCTAATATTAAGTTTATCACGTGAAGGGTCTGTATGTTACCTACTGAAGAACACATAACTGTCGGTTGCTTACCATACTAAGGTTTTTTCCCAAACAACTATATTTAGAAGACAATACTATAATATTATTTATTATACGAACAATGAGTAGGTATTAAAACGGCTACCGTACACATTCATGAGTTGGTACAGTTAAAAGCATCGATAGGTTAAATAAAATTCAAAAGTGATTTCCTCCTAAAATACTAAATTTTGATTCAAATGGGGAAAGTTAAATTTTGCGTCCGAAGCGGAATTCACCTATGCCGTAGGCGACGGTGTTGTGAAGCATAGAACTGCAGTAACAAATACGTGAATCAGACGACGTTTTTCAATACACTTACAAAAAAATCATGAAGAAAAAGATCAATAGTAAAATAAAAGAACATCTAAGTTTTTTAAATATGATAATGCAAATAATTTTCTAAATCAAAATGTCGTTCATAAACACAAATTTCATAAAATTTTTGGACTTTAGAAAGTTGCACTTCTTACTGTGATAAAAAAGCAATCCCTGCGAATATGGAAATTAACAGCTCTCTATCTGTGGCAAAATCAGGAAAAAAAACCCTTTTTGTTAAAAAAAAAAACGAACAAAAATAAACATGAGTATGAATGTTCAACCTGATCATAGCACGATAAGAGTCAGTTTTAAAGAAGGTGTTTTGAAAAATAATTATGGTATGACAACCGCAGTGTATACGAAAACGAAGTAAATAGTTTGCAATAGCCCTTTTTTCTTGGTGACAACTCGGCACGGTGCACTGAAAAAGAGATATTTCGAACAGGCACGACTATGAAGGCTTCTAAATTCCGGAAATTATGCATGTCACACATCGACAGTATGAAAGGTTGCTACGCTTGCAACCGAGTTAGAACTACGTATTTTCTGTGCTGGGTGTGTATGAGAGAAGTAATCTGACCATTTCATTGAAACTTTTCAGTCACACCATTCTCGTGTTCCGTTCTAAAATGGCGAAAAAGAACACTCGAATGTTCCTCTTGACATTTATATGTATAGGTACTTGCCGGAAACACGTAATGAAAGTATTTCAAACACAAATTGGCATTTCTCTTTATCTTTAGAAACAATGATTCTTGTAACCTTATCAGTTTTGCACGTAGGTGTCGTTGATAACAACATTTTATCAAAATAACAAAGTTTTAATCGAAACTGTCTCTGACGTCACACGACACGAAGCGGCAATTCTCAGAAAATATCAACGGCTTTCGTCATTAAGATGATAATTCGAGATAACAGTAATGACTTTACTTTATCAGTATCGTCAAGTTCGTCGACTCTGCGATTTGACAGTAAATATTTGCAGTTTCATCGATTGTATCGATAACGGATACAATGCACTAATTGTTTGGCTTAATTGTATGGGCAAAGTCCAGAATGGTCCCTTGCTAATACATCACTAGCAATTACAACATATTATCTTGTTTAGTTGGTACCCGTCGTAATATTAAAGTTAATAAGAAAATTTCTTAAAGAAAAAACAGTAACAAACCTAAGCATTACCGTATTAAATATAACACTTTGCATTAATTAAATATGCTAATTACATTTCGCCTTGATTATTTTATCTAAATTACCTACACGGTGACTATAAAATTAATTAGAACGTCACAAAACATTGATGAATAAATAAATAAAATCCAATAAAATTTCGACACAACTGATTACAAACAACAAGTATATGTTTAATAACTCTTGGAAATAAATAAGTCTTAATTTTGAAAACCTGTTCCCTTTTAATAAAAACACTACGGTATTTCAGTAACTTTATGAAACTTCACAGTTCAAAAGCCCGTCATTTATCTAAAAACTAGGAAATTATCATCAGCCTAGACTTTTCCCAACTATATTGGGGTCGGCTTCCTGTCTTACTGGATTCAGCTGATTTCCAGTATTTCTCATAGAGTGACTAGCTTTTTTGACTTCCGGCCCATTTAACAACTGGGTAATACGATACTCCTTGGTAAAAGTGGTTGTCAAAGTTTCGCGCCACTGACTGTCAAACGACACGTCACGACAGTCAAAGATCTACAAATGACAGCCGGGGTAAACGGCTTAGCATGCTTTCAGACGCACGGAGGAAATTCGGTATGTAATGGGTGGTCAGCAATCCACGGACCAACCTAGGCAAACGTGGCTTGACCTCAAGATCGGCTCGAGCGGAAAAGTTTTTTTAATTTGGCAACGAGCTCCTCCTCTAAAAATTCGGAAAACCAAACAAAAATTCCGATAGCGCTCAGAAAATAATAACTTCTGACAAATCACTACATTTCCAACCTAACTATCAACAGTCTTTAAGATGATTAGTTTCAAGGAATCTAAAAGATCACGACGGCAGTTAATATTTGTAAAAGACGTTAACTTCTAATGAACTTTTCAACCGTAACTCTTAAACTATCCAAATTTGGCCAAGTTGAAGTCAACGATAAGCCTCCCTAGGCCTGTGAACTTTGTCCCAATGACAAACAACTTAAACCGGTGAACTTTCTAAGAGGTTTAATACAACTCTTTTTGTTGTTATAATAGATTCCCAAATCTTTGCAAAAGATTTCAAGAAAAGCCTCTTTCGTATCCTTTGCATATTTGAGCATGTTCGTATGAGGAAAAACATTATTAGAAACACAGATTATATTAAGGGATGTTTGGCTAAGTATTCAGTGACAAATGACGGCGCTGACAAAATAACAAATAGATAGAAACGAGTTTAACCTATATTTTGTCGATTATCGATATCAAACTAAAACTTACAATGTTATCGGTACATCAATGATAAAAGCGATTGTGTTGTTATGTTTGTTTATTGTTTCAAATTAAATGTTAAATGGAATCTTTTATCTATAACATCAAATCATAGATAGATATAAATGGGGAAGTATAACTTAATATAATTTAATTAGAAACTCCTCTTGTATGTAAGTCCTCTTTGAATCATAAATGTTCACGTGTGTTTACTTAAACCACCACACCGTCTCTATGACAACATTCCATCCTGGAGAAATAGTTTGCAGACTTCAAAGTTGCCAACTTGTAGATTAAATGAGATAAGAGATTAAATTCACCTCTCGTGTGTCTTCACTTGAGATTGTTAGCTTTTGAAGGTAAATATTTAGATAAAGGCATGGGACAAAAAGGTCAAACTGACGATGTCTGTCGTGCAGACAGTGATTCATGAAATGGGAGATTTTGTGTAAGTTGCGGTTGTGTCCTGACAGTTTTAGCACAAAAACAAAGGCAGCACAAGCATAGTGGATCAGGATCCAGTAAAAACATAGTAACTACAGTCATTTCGCTTCGCATTCCTTAGTTCATCTAAGAAGGTGGAACGGAAGGCGGTGTAAACGAGTTGGCGTTTTTCTCGGAACCCTCGCCACTAGCCACTACTGGTAGCGGTATACGGCTGGAATGGAACGTGCGGCCACTTGCATCTTATGTATCTTATTATCGTTCACACACTTGGATTTCCGTACTTAAGTTGTGATGGGACAAGGCTAATACCTTACTAGAAACGTATCGAGTATCACTGTAAGGTAACCATTTTTATGAAACATTAAATTATCAGTTTTATAAGCTTGGTTTTTGTCTATTATTCAACTAACATTGCGAATGTGCACGATTTGTTTGTTTTTTAGTTAAACCACACTGCACGTCAGTAGCTTTCATAAAGTTTTTGCTTTGACATAACCAAACGCGTCACGTTTTGCACTGTAAACGTTTTTGTTTGAATCAGTGTCGCACTACCGTTTCTGCTCCTACTAGAGTATTTTATAGAGAGAGCTACGTTTAGCAGAGCAAAGTGCAATAATATCAGAGGTCCGTATCAGCGCAGTGCACTTGCAACTTCTAACTTAGTTAAGATTAACCCGGGGTCTGCCTCGACGCTAAGGTTGCTAACTAAATTGTATTACGACTTGCAAAGCTAAAAACTGGCGAGTATGAATCGCTTGCAATTATTATCAACTGAAGGAGGTAGTTCTTCAGGCATTAATCATTCTGACTTATCACCATTATACGCTAATAAGGACAGAAACAAAATTGCAGCACGCTTTACTTGTATCATTATGCGGTAAAAAATTCGATCATTAATAAAGTAATTTTCTCTAGCTCCATATTGGCTGCTTAATGTATTTTCAAAGCAAAATCATGCAACATTAACATTGTAAATGATGTTCAGATGCACTCACGATTCCACGAAGCTGCGCCGAGTCTCGATCTTGAACGCATTACTCGATTCTACAACGCCGGATAAAAATCATCTCCATACAATCTTACTAGAACCTCCCAAATCCTGTAAATCTTGGCCAAACTAACTGCGAATTGTGAAGACGAAAGTCAGAAAATAAGGGACGCCGAAGGTGTTGATCCGACTAAATCCGCACCCACACCGACATAGCGCCACAGTTCGTTTACCCGCCGACCGAATGGAGGAAGACGGTTAATGAGAAAATGATACCACGAGAAGGAAACGACCCTTAGCTCTGACGACTCCCAGTCTATAATAAATCTTATCGAAACATTTTATTCGGAATTGAAAAGATGATTGAAAATCAGAAGAAATAAAAATGAAACTCCAAACTAAAAAACTAACTCACGACTTTTGATACTTGCTAGCTGCATAGAGAATGTTGTGTTGTTGTACACACGTAGACTATACAATCGCCCAAAAAACTCTCAGACACAGGTACGTCAAGGTCGCTGTATATCACTAGTAAACCGCATCTCGTAATTCTATTTCTATGCGTGTGCAGTGGTCAAGCCATCCCGTGTTATGTTGCAAAATTAAGAGGATTGCCTTGACGGGTTGCGGCTAGTAATAAATGGAGACGATTTAGTTCGTTCGGGATGCCGTTTGGTAGCATGCGATGCGGTCACTCAACCGACTCTAAAGCCCGTTACGTCAGCGGCCGCATGCCACAATTAGATCACATACGAGACTTGCAATGGCTAGACCAGACACCAATCGTCGATGGATATGTTTTAGTACCGTTAAAACTGGCTTTTTGCATCAACTGTTACGGCATTCCTATGATTTTCTTAGGCGTTACTTGTCGTACACACTTGCGTAATGTCTGTTTAGTGAACTCACTTCATGATGGCTATCATCAGACGCATGAACGTGTTTTGAATGATGTACGTGAATGTTTTTTTGTATATTTTAATACAAGTTAAATTTAAGACACGTGCTAGTAGCACTGGTTAGTTTTAACTTGTGACTTAATTATTCCTTGATTTAGAAAACTCTGCGAATAACTTAAGTGCTTGTTTGAGTGAGTAAGTGTAATGTTAACGAGCAAAATTTTAAATGCAATTTAAAGTTTAAGTACAAACAAGTTGCTTTACATTCCCTTTGGTAAGTCTGAATCTCGCAATGTAGTTTGTGGTCGGTCCACTCTAAGTTGCTCCTTCTTTGTTAAAGTATTCGTAAAACTCGGCAGGATAATTGGCTCTATATTTAGATAGAACAGACTGCACATAAAACATGGCTGTTTTACTAGAATTACGCTAGCAATTCTAGAATGAAGTACCGCAAAATACTTAATGTACTCGGACCAATTTCTCCTGTTCGCAATATGACACATACAATTTAATATACGTTTCAATTATTTACTCTCACAGCGATAGTCCAATAAAGTGGCAGGAAGCCTAATCAAAGACAATGGAGTCTCGCCGACGACCCCACTACGACCCTCTACGCATAGACTAGGTATTGCAATAAATGGTAATTGATTGCATCAAGATACTGGATGTCTGTGCACGCCGTGTGACGTCATGTCCTGTCCACTGGTACTTGATCGCCAATCATCCTGTCCTGGGTTCACACGCATCTAGTAAAGTCCACTTTGTGAACGCAATGTGGTGCTTAATTGTTTTAGAAATAAAATATAGACTCAATGCTTCACAAAACATGACCTACTAGTCATTGAATATATTTATAAGATCATGAATGAAGCCAATTCACCGTATAAATTATTGTAATCTTCACATAAGTCGTTATTCATTTATTCAAACTGTGAATCAATGTATTCATGTTTCGGTAATCGTCAATCAAAAACGCTAAATATCTAGAAAACTGCGATAATTTGAATATTTGAATTAAGTGGATGTAATATTACAATATCAAAGTATTTTTTATAATGTAGATGAGATAAATGTTAACAATAGACGTGATTCAAAGGCGGTGGGTGAGAACGGTGATTACAAAGCGTCGATAGGTAGGTACATGGAGAGTCTCCGGTGCAGGGCGCTCGTCTCGAGGACCAATACTTGATGGGCCCTCAATCCGGACTTACCTACTCCCGACCCCGCGCTACATCAGCTAATACCTAACATTATGTCAACGTTCTATGAATATTGTGACGCCTCCGTGTTAATATCAATTAAGAAACGGTAAAACCAATTGTAGCGCATCGTTTAGTCGGCCACGCTAAGACTCAGAACAGAACGATAAAAGAAAATGGATAACTTCTGCCACAGTGTAGGTTTAACTCGTTATAGTGTCCACTTAAAGTCAACAGGTGCGAGTGTGCGACCTTTTGTGGGTTCCGCACACCTCGTAAAGGAAAAACCCGAACAATCTTATTAAAAGAAATACCTTTGGAAAGTTGCCATAAAGCTATCCTTGCTAAGAACACCGTCGGTTTGTTAAACTAGACTATAATTTAGTAGAAACACCCGCCCTTTGTATTCTATTCACTGATTTATCGCACACATATTTAGCAAGTTGCATGCCAGTACAGCTTATCTGAAACAGCCGAGTCGGCTCTGCAACAGACATTTATCTAGAAAATTTATCTAGACATACCCTTACCAAGCGAAAACATAGTTAAGACGCCGTTCTAAATACTCATCTTAAGAATGTCCAATAATATTGCGGAGCTTCAATATTATTAATTGAAGCTATTATCTGTATCGGCGCCTCAATTAATTCCTATGTACTGAAATAACTTAGTCGTTCTATGCATTTCTACTGCGCCAAATGAGTTTGCATACTATGAAAGCTTAGGTAGTTGGTAAGCCAATTCAGAAAAATATGAGGAATTAATAGGTGTAGTAACTTGAAAGAAAGAAGATTTGTTAGTATATAGTCCTTACAAAAGATGTTACAGTTATTTCAGACTCATATATTCTACCATTTCTGGTTTACAAATATTTACATGTAGAATCATTTTCTTGGAGGAATTCATTCCTCATATTTTCATAATTTTAAATTAAATATGGTATAAAACCTATTATAATAGTGTTTATCAGTGAACAGTTCAGTACTGTATCTTTTTATCTGTTGAGTTGTTCCTAATTGATTGCTTTTATGAGATGTATCTGATCGAACTGTTTTGTCTTTATTAGTATTTTTGTCATGAACCTAATTTTGCAGATCTTACTTTAAAATTTGGCATCCCAGAAAGATGATATTCCATCCCAGAAGATGGTATTTTGTTGGTAATGACAACGATTCTACCTGTCTGGCAAAATCCGCCTCCACGAGTTTATTTATAGTACACGGTAATGTCTTTATTAGGCCTAAACGACTAACAGCCTGCAATTCCAGAGGCAGCTCGTAATAAGAAACACAAGTACGAGAATAAAAGTTCAAAATGAGTTTCAAGATGAATAGGTAAGAAAATGAATAGCAGTGGAGCGTATGACGCAGCAGGCCGCGGGTAGCAACTAGGCGTTCTCATGACAAATATCCTCGATGCAATGAGTTGGCCGGTCTGCGGCTCTGCGCAATTCTACACATGCAGCCACGGAGCCATTGTGTGCGAACAAAGAGCCGCATGACACTATGAGGAGGATCCAAGAGTACCGAGAACTTCGAGGAGGAACTTAAAAAACTTGAATGGAAATATTTCGTCCGCATTTTCTCCGTAAATAAAAGACTACGTACAGGTTGGCGAGCTTCATATGCACTGCGTATTTTTATTATCTGCTTGTCGATTGGATGTTCTATATGCTACCTATTCTCTATGCGCCTGTTCTCTAAATGGTTTTATTGTTTTGCTGAACACGGGAAAGTCCCGTGTGGTATTTTGATTAGACATGACTAACCGATATAAGCCTACTGGTTTAATATGTTTTTAATGACGCATTGTAATTTTTAATCTAGATAGCGACTGGAAAAAATGATTTTCTATCATAAATATTTGTGAGATGCATCACTGTATAAAAATATAAGCTTATCTAACACGACAAACGTACCTACGTTAAGTCTTGAACAGAACAACTCATCAGACATGTACGCACAAACGCACACGGCTTCGGAGAACACGGATTTGTGTCCCCATCCTTTTATTAGAGGTAGAGGAGAGACTAGAGGATTATACGAAATGGATGTGGAGTACCATTCTACTCTCTACATCATACCGAGATCACCAATCTGCCTGCCAAGCTAGGATTATGACATTATCCCCAAGATCGTTCGTCGAGATCTATGAGGAAGGGCCTAGCAGACCGTGTACTATATGTGGGTATGTGTTGCGGTGTAAGTGGCTTCTCAAAGGGCGGCACATTTACTCCCATGCTCACTTGCTCTGTCAAAGTGGTATCTCAGTTATCGGGTTCCACACTTGACTTGAGGAGTGTTTGTATTAGTAGTAGACGTGGAATTGGAACTGTGAAATAATTCATGAGTTTCTGTCATTTTTAGATTAAATTAATGTTTTTAGCTTACATATTTTACGTCTTAGTCTTTAAAGATTGCCAGTAAGAATTAATCAAACAAAGCAAATACTTCGAAGGACAGCCATACTGTAGGCTCTTTTGATTACGGAAATCTTAGAGAGGCATAACGTAAAATCTTTTTTTTTAAAGAACTCAAAAGTACTTATGTAATTTTAGTAAAAATGTGACATTACTTCGAGTCTAGGTTACTGATAAAATTGTTGCCTCAATAACCTTATAAAATATAGGTTTTTTCAGAGAACTCGTAAATTCGTAATCTTAGTTATTCACTGATAATCACGACGCTTCATGATTAATGAAAGTAACCGGTATATAAAATGATCTAATTTTGACCTAGAATGAAATGAAAATGGAATAGAATTTACTAGATAAAATTATTTGACAATACTTTTTCCAATTTTTTTATATTGTCGTAACAATTAAAGTAATATTAATCCTGAAGCGTTGTGATTAACATTGAATAATTAAGATAACATGTTTTCGAGTTCTCTAAAAAGCCTTTATTTTATAAGGTAATTAAGGTTATGATTTTGTAAGGAACAACCTAGAATCGAAGTAATGTTACATTTTAACTAAGACAATCTGAGGTAGGTAGTAGTACAAACTATTTCAAACAAAGTAGAACTAAACTTTACAAGTTTCCTGAAGTGATTGCATTCTGAAAATATAATAATAAGTTGGAAACTCTATAAAAATATTTATGGGCTTAAGTCTAATAGTTGAACTTATCTTAGTAACGTTTAAGTTAACAGTTTTTTAGAAGCGGCATAGAGGCCGCGTAACAGAAGCGTAGACGTTTATGTTAGCGTAAGTAATATGTAACGTGCGTACGTACGTAACGTGCGTAGCAATCGTAGGCATATCTTTAGCGAAGACGCCACGGAAAGGCCGGGTCTACGCGGGTTCTCGCTACGCGGCGTAGCAACATAGCAGATCGTAGACGTTCCCGTAGCGCGGACGCCGCGTTGTTGTGCCGTCAATAAGTACGTTGTGTTGAAAGCGTAAACGCTAAAAAAATACCCTTACCAGTTGGTGTAGTTAATTCATATAAAGACTCAGTTTAAGGCTTAACGGGTCCCAGCGTAACCACAATATAGTTTGGCGTATGAAAAAGTAGCAAACAAAAACATATGAGTTCCTAAAACATCAGTCACAAGTCATTGACCTAAAGAATATCAGACTAGTAGCACACCAGATCATTTTACATGTGGGAATAAGACGCGGGGGCCTGATCTCAAGACGGCACTTAAAACCAGCCATTGATAACTGAAGCTCTGACCCTTGTTCTCTTATCACGTAGGACCTATATATATATATACCTATAATATGCAAGGTCAATCAACCTGACGACCAATTCTAGCCAATTGTGCTAAAATGTATTTCGTTCTCATATAAATAAATAATAATAATAAATAATAAATATCTTGGGACAACTCACACACGGCTATCTGATCCCAAGCTAAGCAGAGCTTGTGTTATGGTAACCAGACAACTGATATACATACTTATATAATTTATAAATACATACATATTATAGATAAATCACATCCAGACACAGAACAAACAATCATGCTCATCACACAAAGTTTGTCCTGGGTGGGAATCGAACCCACGACCTCCGGCTCAGCAGTCAGGGCCACTAACCACTAGACCAACAGGCCCGTCGTCATATGAGTCAACATTAACACGAGGTTGGCCTAATTTTAGCATTAAACAGCAACATTAAGATATTTGGAACGTTTTGTTTAAGTAATATTATTTCCAATATTGTAATAGGTACTTTAACAATTAGGAACAGTTGCTTCATTGGTAAATACAGTAGACCAATTTACCTATTACAAATTAAATTAAAGTTCTACCCAAGAACAAAACGGACATAGAACAAGTCCATTTGTTTAATAAACTAACTGCAAAATAACATATTGTATTTCGATGAGCTGTGGTTAATGCGTCTCGTCTCAAAGTACGACGTAGCCAACAGCTTCACCTCTGCGCGGCCCGACGTAATGCTTAGACTCAAAACTAGCAACACGGATCGCGCCTAAAGTGGTCCTATTTTAGGCACATTAACCGCGGAGTTCGCCGTTGGAAATAGAAACATTACCGGTTTTTGCCGAGGATCGATTGTCTAATGAGTCACAGTCGACATGGGACTGCACTTGGCGGGCCCGCTTCACTCGTGATGGATGACAAATCGCTTTTAGATCCCACGCTACGATGTTTACGCTAGCCCTACTGAATGACTTACGATTTAAATGCTCTTTCTACCCGATCTCGGCGAAATGGAACCCATTTTCTTTTTTATTAATGCCGGGTCCTAGAACACATTAAAGGAGATCTTATCTCGCAGTAGTACCTATCTATACATTTGTTTATCACGAAAGTAAAATTTACTGGTCACAGATCAAGTTTATCCGCATAAAAATCTGCATTTCACTCCTAGATAACATCTAAACCCTTACGTATAAGTAGATTCTATATTAGCTGTGCTCAGAGAGCTGTCGTTACCGACTATAATATTATCTTCAATTTAAATCGAATCAAGTGGGCTCGACTTTTTATTTCTAAGAACAACAATCAGTACCTAACCGTCATTAAAATTGTTGTGATCAGGTAGTAAGACCACTAAATTATAAAAGCAATTTAATATTTCAAAATGATGTCATGGCATTGCAATTCATTTGAAATTGTTAAGGCTCTTTGTAAAGCTAGGTTCGTAAGAATTTATTGCGTATCTGTTGGTTCTCCGAACGAAGCGCTTAAGGATGAACATGTTATGTATTGTACGTCATAATCAGAAACCAAGTAAATACAAGGGGTAAGCGAAAGCGTAACCTTACAGACTTATTTATATATTTTCTATTCCAAAAATATGTTAAGGCAAATACTTTAAAATTATAAATTATCATAACTGTGAACAAAGGTTATTTTAAATATACATCATGCTGAATTAGCTATTTGCGTCACAGACAGGTATCTTCAATGTGATTATAGTTTGTTAATATGTTTACGAGCATTCGATAAGCACTCACATGTCTATTGTACCTAGTGGGACGCAGAGGGCATTGCCTCTCAAGGATTCTGAGTGTTTTTTGTTTGTGCCGACTTGCTTTAAGCACGCTACGTCATCGTGGGTGGACTCCTGATTGTTGTGACGGATGTAATGCCAATAACCTTCCATTGTGCTTCTAGTTTCGACTAACTTAAAAGAATAAATAATTAAAGCCACCAAATCCGCTATAGTCTCTCCGCTTGCGCCGGAGTGCGCGCAGTCGGTAAGTCAGACGTGTAGGGAGAACAATGCACCCACGTTGCAATGCCACCCGCAAGGACTTTCTTTCCAACGTTTGACACAGATACAACACAAAGAAAACGTCATTTGCAACCAACTAAAGGATCCCAGTCTAGTCTATTTTTCTAGAAATAGCTTTTCCAAGAATTGTGATAGTCATTTAACAAAACAAGCTCTACAGTCCGTAACAGTCATTATAACTTGAGTAGATAAAATATTTTTTGCGTGTTTTCAATCCCAACTTACAAGTTTTGGGACATAAATAAAGGTCTAACATTCCGAAGTAGTAGGTACAAATAAATGTATTAAAGCAATGGGACTTACGGAACCCAAAAATGAACGTGACAGTCGTATTTCTGTAATCACATTAGGTAACGTGGAATTTGTAGAATGTTGTTAGGGTAGGCACTACAAACTTCCTTCAGCTACCAAGTGCGGAATTCAATAAAAGGGCCGAGAACAAAAAAGCGGGTTTTCTGTTTGGTAAAGTGAGAATTATACGTTCCCAAAAATAAAGAAAAAAAAACTAGAGGCCTGTGTAAAGTAGGGATCTCTCTGTTGTAACTTTTCTTCGAGGATAAGGGAATTACTTACGACCGACAAGGGGAAAACAAACTACGAAAATGACAAAACATGTTGTGTTCGATACTACCCTTTTTGTAATGTACTGGAAGACCTGAATATCGTCATAACTTGCAAAATATCGTTAAACTTTATAACTAGCGTGAACTTCAGAAATGTCAAAATATCTGTAATGTCCCTAGTAATCGTGAGGTCATAAGTTCATTACAGTAATTCTACATTACTACGGGCACTTTAATAAATAGCAAATGCAAACATAAACATCATATACCTTACACCCTTTGGTCGCTTTACATTCGCAATTCGTATGTTTGTTTTATAGGAAAAGTTTCACAAATTGTCAGACCGATATTTCAAAATCGCTGGCATCGGACCCACAAACTATAAAGTAGGGAGCGAAAAATCTCACAAAAACTGTGTGCAAACTCGAATTAAATAGTCGTATCTCTCTGGTGACAGTGGGAATCCATCAGCGGTCTCGATTGGAACGATAACCGCCCCCCGCGCACCCCGCACCCCGCTACGAAAAATAAATTGTAATTTGATAGCGCCCTCTAGTGTGCCTAGCCTGAAAAATACACTGGGCAAAAACTGAATCATGCTACTTTAAATATGAATTATACTACTTGGTAATCCTATAACAAGTACATACAATGTATGTCAATTTTAATAGGGTCAAGAACCCGCAGCTGTGTATGCTTAAAATAAAAAGCTAAAAATACTCGGGAGCAATTAGATCTAAAATAAATTAATGGGCCAAGTTTAACTCGCACATGAACTGGGCATATCGGTCGAGATTATAAAAAGTATTCATGTTTCAACAAAACATTGCCTGTTACTTGCTAAAGAGTTCGAGTTGTTTATAAGCGTTTGTAAATTGCTCGTTTTTTTGAGATTGAGTAAATATTTTCTGGAGTGCAGTAGGATCTTAATAAGTGTTAATCAGATAGAAGCCTCCTCCAAAACAGGCTAAGAAAAAATACAATATCCTTGATAATTATAAAATTATCAACATAATTAATATCCTCCAAAACAAAACTCCCGCTAACTCACATCCTCATCTATGTCCCAAAAGATTTATGTTCTCTTTCTTGTACTGATGACGGCCTAGTTATTTCACAAAAATACTCGTATATTATGAAAGCCCATTATTATTTATTGTGTCACAAAACAAGAAGCTTCCCTTTCGATATCGAGGCTGTTCACAATGCGTCTCTAGAGGATCCGCAATGAAGAATATTGTGATGGTAGAGATAGCAGAAATGGTCCGTATAGAGAAATTGTTATTTTTAAGTAATTCGACAGTTATCTTACCTGCCACTCAGTCATCCGCATTTATTAGTCATGCGTAGAAAGGACCATTAATTTCTCGGTTGGAATTCTAGATTACGCATTGAACTAGTGCCTGTAGATATACCTAGTAATAAATTGCAAAAGGCGTAGGTGGCTCGTAGATTGCGTGGGAGAGGTGGGCGGGGGAAAGGGGGAGGCGCCCCACGAAGAGCCTGTATTTAAAGAAATTTAATACCGACAATATTTCAATATTCTGTTGGCTTGTATAAATAAAACATGAAAGGTCAAATTATGCTCAACATAAATCGAGAAGTGTAACGATTGAAGCTGTAACGCTGTGAAAATTAGATGAGGGAAAATATTTCCGTTTTTTCTTCCAATTTATTTATGGCGGTGGTTAATAATTTACAGGAATATGTTGAGTTATTTAAAACAAACAGGAATATAATGAGATTAAATTCGCTGGCACCACTCACAATGTTTAAAACCCATATCCAAAAGAAAACTTAAGTTGAAAAATGTTTTTCGAATCAGTACCGATTAACGTGACTTTTTGATGCGGGCTACATTAATGAGACGTAACAAATTAAATATCCCAAAGTCATGCATCTCTAAGGCCCTGTAGGTACAGACGCTAGCATCTAATGAAATCAAAGTTTCCGTGTAGGTAGTACGTGTATCCCAAAACGTCGCCTCTCCAACTTCTAAGCTCTAGACTTCTGGTAACAGCGCTGAACTCCTGTAATTAAACTTTCTTTGGTTCGTCTTATGTACGTAACGTAATCCAGGCTAATACGTTTTTAGGGTTCCGTAGTCAACTAGGAACCCTTATAGTTTCGCCATGTCTGTCTGTCCGTCCGTCCTCGCTTAATCTATGTGACCGTTAGCACTAGAAAGCTGAAATTTGGTACCAATATATATCAATCACGCCGACAAAGTGGTAAAATAAAAATTGAAAAAAAAATTATTTATTAGGGTAGCCACCCTATATGTAAAGTGGAAAGTGAATTTTTTTTAATTTCAACCCTAACGTGTGATATATTGTTGGAAAGGTATTTAAAAATGAATAGGGGTTTACTCAAATCATTTTTTGATAATGTCTATAATTTCGGAAATAATCGCTCCAAAAGTAAAAAACAATGTGTCCCCCCCCCCTCTAACTTTTGAACCATAAGTTTAGAAAATATGAAAAAAATCTGAAAAGTAGAACTTTATAAGGACTTTCTAGGAAAATCATTTTGAACTTGATTGACACAACAGTTTTTGTACAAAAAAGACAAAAAGTTGTACAAAATAATTTCCTCCTCCACCTTTAAACTCATAAGTGGGAACACTTATTGTGACGGACGGGAAACTACGAAACCCTACACTGAGCGTGGCCCGACACGCTCTTGGCCGGTTTTTTTATAATGTTGCTGCTATAATTATGTTATCGACTGAAATTGCCTAGTTTCAGCATTTATTAAACAGTGCTTTTGTGAGAAATGCTTTATAAACGAGCAACCGAAAATAATTGCCTGAAAACTGATTGTGTAATAAACGATTTTTTAAGCAGCTGTAATGCCTATCTGAGTTAGTATTATATATAACTAGCTAGCGCCCGGCTATCCTTTGTATTATTCCAGACCATAAGCTACCTCTGTGCCAAATTTCATCAAGATCCGTTCAGCTGTTTTTACGTGAAAGAGTAACAAACATCCATACATCCTCACAAACGTTCGCATTTATAATATTAGTAAGATTTATTTTTATATTATATAGGCTAGCGATTGGCCACAACTCGCTTGATGTGTAGCGATGATGGAGCCTATGATGGAACAAGCTTGTCCAGAAGAAACCGAATCACTCAGACTTTAGATAAAATGATATCGTCAATTTATCAAGCCTATGTCTCAGGGGCGGATCTACATATACAAGGACTTTTTGGGCTATAACCCAGGGCCCCTTGAGGGTGAAGGGCCCCCATTTACCATTTAAAACAAAAGACAATTGTGAATAAAAAAAAACAAACAGTAATGTGCAATTTGGCAGGCATACAACTCTACCATAGCAACCTTACCAAACACAAAACTACTATAAAACTGGCCTATATTAAACTAGAGATGCGCTTGATGTGTCGTTGTATGTACGTAGTTTATCATTATCGAAAACAGTTTTTGACTTAAGGGTAATTATTTGGTTAATTAAGCAGGCCCCCAAATAGGATTCGTCCAGGGCCCCACAAAGTCACCGCCTCTGCTATGTTTAATTTACAACACAGCGTCAAATACTTTAGGACGGTTTGCCAAATTACTCATGACTTAGGAACTCGTAATTCCCGACAACTTTGTCAAGATAGCGATTCGAAGCTTTTTATAATCAAGGAGGCAACGTGGCACTTCGCAAATGATCCAGACAAATCTACCTAAATGTAGAACGTCCATCAAAATACCCAAATGTTTCCATTCGATTCTTCTGCCTCATTAGTTCACTCTTTTATCGTCTTTACTAAGACTTATTACCAAAGTAAACCTAAGATATAGAGTTTCTCATTACGAAGATTGAAAAAAAAAGGAAAAATTTTGGACAGAAGAATAAATTTACAACTGTTTGTGACCGTTTCTCTTGCAATAAAAATAGCAAACCCTTTTTAACTTAACAGACGTTTCCATCGGAATTTCACTACAGTATGGAGATTTTCTGTATCGGATTGGTTTTTGGCTAAGAGGCCATTTCTATACATCCAAGAGTTTTTTGCAAAGCCATATAAAAATAAAGTATTGTATTTTAGGTGTGGTCATTGCGGAAATATATATATAAAACTAGCAGTGCCCAGCAATTTCACCCGCTCCTCAGCTCTTAAGTGTTATAGCTTCACGTTATACAGCCTATGTTACATCCTGATAATTAAGCTTTTTGATTACGAAAACATGTTTAAAATCGGTCCACTAGTTTCGGAGCCTATACGGTACAAACTAACAAAACAATATTTCTTCTATATAATTTTGGTATAGATAGAAATATAGATGACGACCCTTTGGTGCCATTAAGTGACCAAATAGTCACTTCGGATAACGGGCTGAATGATAATAAAATCATAAAAAAACCCATGACATTTAGGGAACAACATAAAATGACATAACATTATCTAATTGACGAGCGATAGCTGTACAATTTTATCTGCTTCAGTTTTCAAGTGTCGCGTAACAATGATCGAGATAGAACAGAACGTGTGCAGATACATTGTCATTCCGATATGTGGGTATAACGTGGGCGGGACGTGTTATCAAACCTGGAACATGTCCCTGTTTACTGAGTGCTGGCAACCCTAGCGTACCTACCTACTGACGCACGACTATATTATATCATATTATTTATATGTATATATAAAGCACTCATTAAAACCTACCTACGTCCAACATCTACTACCATCTATACAAAACTGATTGACTATCCTGGAAAACCTACGCAATAAATTAATGATTTCAGATTACATCTGATATCAAAGAGGAAGGATATTACAAAGCTGTAAATTCACGTCACACGATATAATCTTCAATAAGTAATTTATTTACACATTCATATTATTAAGTGGTTTAACAAAATTTACCGTGTTAAGCTTCATAAAGCGCAATAAATATGTGGAACGAAGGACACAGTTTTCCATTTAGGTTATCGAATTAACCTTTTATATTATTTATAAGGTAAACGTTGATTACAATGTTCGACGTATGAAAACGGCTGCAACAGGATGATTATAATGAATAAGTGGCGTTTACACGAGCCGTCGGGCGTCGCGAGCGGATCCTTGACCCCCGTAGTGGGTCGAAGTTGCCCGACCAGACGCTCGCTGTCGGTCGGCGGCGCCCTTCCACGACAAATAAATATCAGTGCACGCACACTAGCTACGAGCCTATACAAACTCGTAACCACATACCAATACAAATTCCGGCGATACATGAGCGTAATATTGTAATGAATCATCCTTCGAACCTTTTGTCCTACCAATTTGTAGTTTGTATTACGCCGCTACGCCGAGAACATAAACCGCTTCGATCATGTCGACTGCCTCCGCATTAGAAAAATTACTCTGTCGGAAGCCATAGAATTTATTTACACAGAAAGCAATGTACGCAGACCCTAGAGCTCCCATAATATTTCAGTATAGCGAAGCTATTCTTTTCATCGCGCTGGCATTTTACCAAGCGACTTTTTATTCAACTACAAAGCTATGGTAGGGGGTGCAATCAATGCTTCACAGAAGGAAGATTGGAGCCTAAGCGCTTTTTTATTTTTGCTTCACTATTAAAACGAAGATTTCAATTGCGTAGATATTAAAATTTTATTGAAAAATGTAACTAAAAGCCTTGATATAAAGAAGAAGTATTAAAAGTTGTATTTCTTTGCGGATTTATTTTTAATTTAGCTATGCAGCGCCGGTTCAATTTTGATGAATGAGTTCCTTTACAGCATTAATGTTTTATGTTTAATATTTTCTGCAATTTCCTTCTGGTCCTTCGTGGTGTATTTTTTTGAAATCACAAAACAAGCATAAATCTCTTCAGCTTATTTTGTTATGCCGTCTCAAAGCTAACCTACAGTTTTTATCAAGTTTGTTCAACAAAATGTTTTGCGAATATCGTAAGTAGAGAGTATTTTATGGGTGGTCCACAAAGCGCCGCGGTTCGGTAAACACATTTATCAAAATATAAACCTTGTCAAATCTCAGTGTCAAACAAAAGGAGATATGCCGTAGTCGTAATACAGTAGAGATGTGATATATTACGAACAAATAAAATCATATTGCACGAGTTTCGTTAATTTCGAACGAGCACAAATAACATAAATGCATATACGAGCATCATAAAATTATTTGTTTGCTTGCGTTATTGTTCTTATTTTATGCTTTGCTATACGCACGTCTACTGAGTTATAGTGTTCAAAACAAGGTAAATGAACTTAGAGTTTAATTGCCTGAAATCTTCAACATGTATTGGGCTAGCGTGTTGATCAAAGGCAGTCATGATGAGAAGACACACTATTTCTGCACAGATGCAATTACAGGATGATTATTAACCTTAAAAACATCAAAGTGTCAACTATTCAGTTTAATATTTGGAGGACATTGGTATGGAATGAGTATGTTTTCTACATCTGGTAACATGTATCAACTTTGTCTCTCGTTCATATTTCATAAATAGCTATGCATTTTATTGCTCCTCCTGTAGGTTTAAATATATATTCATTGCATGTGAGCAACATTCAGAGAAATATTTATTAGGGAAACTAAATGTATTAAATAAAAACCCTTTCTAATATTATAAAACCGAAAGTGAGTTCGTTTGTTTGTTACGTCTTCACGCCTAAATGGCTTAACCGATTTTGATCAATTTTGGTACAGAGATAGTTGGGACCCTGGAGACGGACATATGCTAAAAAAATAAGAAAAGGGAGAGAAAAAAGGGAGAGAAAGATATTTTTTTCGATGATCACGCGGGTTAAACTTAGCGTTAGCCCAAAGTAACTATGCCACGCGGACGAAGTCGCGGGCGAAAGCTAGTTATCAATAAAATAAATTTATGAAGTTTGACTTGCTTAATTTTATTCCCTACTGTCAGTCATTTAGACTTATATAATCAAAATTTTACTAGTTCGTTAATTTTTAACTAAGAGTTTCAGTAACATTACTTTTCAAAATCACGTTGACCCAATATACCTTTGAACACAAGCACAATAAAAAACTCCATAAACCGAACCGCGTCTAAAAAGTTTCCAACCAAAACACCGCCATCCCAGACACAAGGACAAATTCGAACTTTTGTAATTAATGTTTTTCCCGTAAGAAAATTACTGAAACCTTTTGCGGGCCGCGTAAGTTGGGTGACATGGGTAGCACTGGCCCAAAAAAAGTTCAAGCCCCATCCAAGTTTGTTAAGACGTGATGCGAAGTGGCACCTAAAAATAATACGGTTTTTCACCCATTTTTAGTAATTATCTCATTTTGATCCTAGGGTCCTAGTAAACCACCAAAAAAACAAAAAAAAAATTCAATCGATAAGTGCCATAAAACTGCATTTCAATTTTACAATTTCTATTTTCGCGCGTAAAATCACAAAAACGCTTGACGCCATGTTACTCTGTGGTCATGACGTCAGTTGGACATGTAAACAAATGCACTGTTATAAGTCTTTCTGTTTAGTTGTATTTCAAAAATTTTGAAATTGCTTAAAAGCCTTATTTATGTTTTTTTTGGGTTCCGTAACCCTCGTAGGATCAACTTGTTGTCCGTTTGTCTGTCTGTCTGTCCATACATCTGTCTGTCAAGACTATTTATCTCGGGAACGCGTGGAGGTATCGAAATTGAAATTAAAACTATATGTATACTCAAATCTGTGGTCCTTAGGAGCTGTCAAAATGTTAACCCTTTAAGTCTACGCAGTCAAAAGATATGAACGTTTATGTCGCAAGTTTGTACGGAACCCTCGGTGCACGAGTCTGACACACAACAGGCTGTTTTTTTTTTAAATTGGACTGTTTTTTATGCTAATATTCCAGCCAGGAAATAATCACAAGCAAATAATAAAACTAAACTACAGAACTGATACTCTGAGACAGTGAGACTGAGTCATAAAGGCAACGAAGGGGATGGCGAGACTAACTAGATAAGTCCCATCAGATGTGTAAGAAGTGGATGGAGGCGTTTACCCATGAGATTATAACAATTGAATCGAATCACTTGAGTTCAGTAGAAATCGAAATCTACAATCTTACACGAACTCAAAAACCTCGATAAATTCAATTTACTCTATCGTTCTGCAGTACACATTGAAGGTCGTTAACTCCCTCTACATCATCTTTAGTTATAACGTTATGATATTGTCTGTGAACACACCTATACTGAAAATAATCCTGGTATGGGCAATCGTTACAAGCTCATAAGTTCGTAAGTATTGTATACCAATACACATGATAATTCCTTGAGGGTTAGCCTAAATGTGGACCTGACCTGTAGTACCCACCCCCACATTTTGTCAGTTTTAATAGGATCCGAGACTATTGTCATCAATAGGGCACAAATTACAACACTAGACCCAGAAATCCTACACTTAGACCCGGTATTTGAGCACACGAAGGCTAACAGTTGCGCTTGTGAATACCAAACCGGTAAGTCATAAATAATAACACCATTTATTTGTTAAAGGTAGTTAAATTTCACATTTAAATAAATATAGCATCAGATAAGCCTTCACACTGAAATAATCAAACGTGCGAATATTATCGCGTGTTTGCTGAAATAATAATTGCGGTCACCATGGTTACGAGATGTCCGCGTTACGTATCTGTTTATGTCATTTCTGTTTACGATTTATTTGTGAAATAATCATAGGCTTGGTAAATGGAGCTAGCAATATGTATTAATAGTTTTACTTATTCATCCATGGTATCCCTAATTCTAATGAGACCAAGGTCTGCTTGCGGCGCAAATCACTAATATGTATCTCATTTAGCCTTAGCCTTAGCCTTATCCCAACTATGTTGAAGTAAGTTTCTAGTGTGACCGAATACAGGTGAATACTAGTATTTTACATGGAGCGGCTGCCTATCTGACCTCGGCTACCCAGTTAGTACTGGGTAATACGAAACCCTTTGGTAGACTGGTTGTCAACCTTTCGGGACACCAACTATCTGTAACGTCTGTCAAAGATCTACAAATTATATCCGATGCCAAAAACTTTACGTGCTTTCCGAGGCACGGAGGAAATACGGTATGTAACGGGTGCTCACCCATCTACAGACCAACCTAGGCAAGCGCGACTTAACCTAAAAATCGACCCGCGCTATTATATAGCCACGAGCTCGTCCTAAATATGTATAAGTATGTATTCTTTGGTATTTAGCTGAAAAACTCAAAATACTTGAGAACTTTGTTGCAAAGCTAGCCTGAAAAAGGTCTCCACTATACTTAAATAGGGAAATGTTAAAAATCATACTTACCCGATTATCAGGAAAAACTTTCAGTCCCATGAAAGGACTGAAAATAGTTTTCAGAGTAACATGCCACCCCAGTTTAAATAAGAGACCCAGCAGAAAGTGTGAGGTAGATGTGAAAAATGATATAATTTTTTTGTTAATAACTCGGTATTGCAGAAGCAATATTATTTAATTATTAATCATGCAAATCAAGACCATCGTCCACGTAGGTAGAAAACGAAGATAAAAAGATGCGATTCCAGTTAGTCGGAATTCCTGAAGGCAATGCCTACAAATTAATGGTAATCCTGATCTACCTCTTCAACAGCATATGAAGCGAAAACTATTGTTCAATTACACACAAGATCACATCACTTAGTACCTATCTGTATTAATGTGACAATAATTTTCTACTAATTGGTGCCGCTAGTTAGATCTTAATCCTCAATTAAGAGTACATTCTTGTCACTGACACTACATAGTAAGTAACGTATACGTGACAAGCAACTACATGCCGTTGCGTTGGCAACAGAAAGATAAAAAACTTTAACTAAGTACAGTGTTGAAATGTATGCAAAATGTAATTAAAAAGTATTCGTACGTGTTTAGCATGACGGAAGAACTAAACTGCGCAACGTGTCCATCAATGGATGGAGTATTAAAAGAGATCTCGTTAGTTTAAACAGTGCCGTGGGCATGGGCCACCCGCCACCCCCTCCCACAGGGGCCCCCAGTGCCCCCCATACATTGCAAAGGTTAAGGGCAAACCATTGTGGATGCGGCTGCATTCTCTCCGCATTCAATGAAGAATATGAAGCTTAATATGTGTTTTCAATGAAACCATTGACGTCATACAAAATAACTTCCCTCTGTATTATTTAGTTCTGCTATATGAGTCTCATTATGGGACCAAAACATTTCAGCATAAATAAGTCCTTAGGTAAATTATTTGCATAAAGCTAAAGAAAACATATTTCACTCGGAACGCGGAAAAGTACGCTTCAAAGCTTCCATTATTTAGATCAAATAGTCAAAAGGGAATATAGTCCCTTTTGTCTTCTATTCTCACAATACCCAGATCAGCTTCAATATTTTTTCGGAAAACTACGTTTCATTACGGAACTAATATGACGCGCAAACAATACTTGATTCATCGCCCATTTATTGACATTGAAAACAAAGGCAATGCACTGAGGCGCACGTGCGCTGTGTACTGTGCATCGTGCAGACAGACGAAGGAACGAACAGAAAGAGTAAACAATTTGCACTTGTTTTAAATCGAGCACAGGCGAAGATCAAACCAACACGAAGACTTAAACACTTCAAAGTAAACTTACCAACGTGCTACAATGGTTAATTCAAAACTTTTTAAAGCGTTTATTAACAATGATAACGTAATTTGTTCCAATCATCAGAACTCAAAGTTTTAATCCGATTATTTAATACTGTTTGTTGAGGAAATTGAAGCGGTTGCGACGAAACAGTCCCAGATTGTTTTGTTCTGAGAAGACGTCAGCAGACAATGAGCATTCAGAAAAGTGTTTTCTGAATAGATCTAGGAATAGTTTTGACAAAACGCCAATGTCGGTATAGCCTGACAGTAGAGTTTGCGCAAAATCTTTTGTACGACTTCGAACTTAATAAAGAAAATAATTCGACATTCTTGCCCCTATCGAAGAATTCTCGTAGCAAACAGAATAAGTGAAAATTCTTTCCGTGTCCAGGTTCCGCGCGAATCTCTGTATCACAAATATTGATTTTTAAACCAGACAGGGCTTGAAACTGATCCTTGCTCTATTATTTATGGAGATAGAAGGAGCTTAAGTGCGCCGTGTTGACTAGGAAAACCAGAGATTTCAAACGTCCCCGTCTGTATTCGATAAAAAACGTAGAATATTTATGTACTTGTCAGACACACTTTTCGAAGATTTATCAAATTCCGGCCCGTCATTATATCGTTAACTTTTAATTAATATTACGTCAGTAGCTGAGTATAAGAATTGAACAGATGTTTGGAGCCAGCGTGTGCCATTATTGATGTACCACTTACGTACCTATATATGTAAACTTTGTTATATTTATAAACTTATATATGTATGTATAAATTACACATTGGAAAACACGATGTGAACACGTGCGACTATGAATTCTATAATGGGTTCATACATACATACTTATTTACGTAATGTATGTATCTATTGTGTTTACATGCACATCACCCACTGTTCATTGACCATTTATACATAAGTAAACACATCTTGTGCACCTAAACGTGGATACGATAAGCGTATATTTACAAAAACTTGAACATTGATTAAGAGGTTATAAAAGTTGCAAAGTTTGAGAAATGTTCTGTTTTCCTGTGAATTGAAAAGGGTATTGTTATTCGAAACGTTTGTAAAGTGTTTCTAAACTGAACAACTCTTTATTAGGCTTCCCTTGGTTCGTCGAAATCCGAGAGCGAGCTAAATCGTTTATTGTCCTGTCCCTTTTAGGCTTAGCGAGTTAACATTTTCCTTTCAAACATTTTTTTGAATAATCGAAACCCAGCTGTCGTTACTTTGTATAGGTTTTGGAGTATTTTCGTGTTCGTCCACATTTAAAAAAGGGGTTTTCTAGCTAGCTGTCTGTTGACTTTAATTTACATCATGTCTTTGTTTAACAAATGAATTAATGACTAGGACAGTAATTTAATTATTAATTCTTTTTTCAAACAAAGACATGATTGTGTTACTATCCAGTGGAGGTCCCAATAAAAAAAGTTATTTTCTATTTGTGAAAAATAAAAAATATGACTTGTGTAGCCATTGCGTAGGTTACTAAGATAATGATGTCTAAATCTTCACTTGTCTTTTGCAGTCATTCCGAATTTGAACACGGATTTCAAAAGTTATCATGTATTTCTTATGACTGGTTAATTACAGTCCTGTTATGTATCAAATCAGCTATTGTCGTTCTTCAAATTAGGTTCAAAGTTGATTAAACTTTAGTATGAAGTGATTAGTCGCTAATGGCATATCCTATTATGAAGAATTGGCCTCTTTTGTTTTGAATATACTTACTTAGTTAAACATTTAGTCTTAGTCACTTAGTTAAACATGCATTGTCATCTGAACTAGACATGTGTTTAAAATTTCAGCTCAGTCGGAAACCGGAAAATAAGTCAAATTTTAGTTATAAGATTTTTTTACACACAACGGAAGTTAATGAAAGCTTATTTAAATAGATAAACAAAACGGTGAAGGGCGATGTTAAGACGAATTTCAGGTACACTATCTTCAACTCAAATTAGTACAAACAAAAGGCCAATTACCAACTACCAAGCATATCTGCGCATAAACAGAAAACCGTTAGAAAAGCGCCCTTCAGAAGTTCACAACAAGACAATGCCTTCCAAGCATTAATTTTGTAAATATTGTGACTAACGCGAGATGATTTACGTCTATCTTCACTATGAAATCAGCGTGAAATGAAACAACAAATGTTATGCATTAGGAGTAAGCATTCTCGGATATTTCCAAGTCATAAAACACGTGCCAATTTTTGTGCGACTCTGTTTATCACGTCTAATATAATATACTATCTTGTTTTTCCAACTATCACATGGGCATTCAAATTATTGCTTTGGCATAGGTACTAGGAGGTCGCGTGGAACCGCATTTCAATCATCTCAGCCTCCAATAACTACACACGTCGAGCTCTGCCCAGCAGTTTGATCCAATGCTCAGCTCCTTAGTGTCATAGCTTTTATGGTCTATTAATTTCGTGAAAGAGTAATAATCAATTTAATCCAGCCAAGGAACCATTTTCTCCCAAACTAACTTTGCCACCCTGTTTCAGCCTCATAGAAGTTGTTTTTTTTTTCAAAATCTCGTCCAAGTTAGAACCTACATCCTAAAAGGATCCCCATACAAATTTGAGAATCCTGTAGTTTCTGAGATTTCGTGATGAGTGAGTCATGTGGTATTTACTCGTATGAACACTGAACACTGTACTTTATGCAAAACACCGATTATGACTGTCGGCAACAATATAATAGTCAATTATCGCGCTAGCCGCGTCTCCCCGTGGCGCCCCGCGGTTCAACAGCCGCCGCGATCGGATTTTAATAATGCTATTTATAGGCGAATTTTAATACATTTGTTTTTCACGCATCCCATCTGTGCCTACGTGTTGTATTGTACGTAGTTCTCGTGTTCTCAAACGTTGGGGAAAATCAATGAAAGCGCATTTTGAAAATAGGAAAACGTTAAACTAAATCTAATCTACACTTTTCAGTCTCCACTAATTACCAACACATTTCACAGTATTATTCATTATTTTAACTAAAAATGAGCACATAAATATGTGAGTACGTGTAATTAATGCCGCTTATAATCGCTATAACTTTAATTTTTTTGACAGAGAAACACACGCTAGTGCAACACTGCATTTAACACACGTAGGCGCTTGGTACATCTCCATCTAAACTCGACTCGATCAATCTGTGAAAGCAATAAAATATCATCATTTATAAACTTGTATAAGTTGACTATAAAGAGATTTTTAACGACTCCACTACGAATTCAAAATGGAGACACAAAAGGGCAGTCTGCGACGTACTTAATGCTGAACATACAACATCGTTATTGAGAATATATTCACAGTTTTATATGCCTATAAATCTCTTTAAATGCATTGGTATACTGCATAGCTAAATGAGAGCCTGTATATGTAGGTTTCTTCTATAAACGACCATCGTCGATTGATGCAAATCTTTATTGAAACCTTTAAATATCATTGACTTTTACTTCACTCGATACTTATTACCTAACTCTCTTTCGTACAAACTTTAGTCCCGCGGACTAAAATGATTACGTCAACCTACGAAAAAAAAAAAAAGCTTCGCTTTTTCCAGCCTTAGACTTCAGTAATATTTTCACAGCCAACAACTTTAAATAAGCCCTGATAGTTTCGCTCTGTGAATCAGTCTGAGGCGTATTATTTTTTCTTATTTCTTTCCAAGAAAGGCAGTTTTAATTTATCATTTAGGTCAAGTAAAAAAATATACATAGCTATTCTGCCTAGTTAAGGCGGGCTCGTTTTACCACAGTTAAGCCCGTTTTATGTGTGTGTACATCATTGAGGGAGCTCATCGACAAACAAGAGTGTTTGCTCTTTAAATGGGAAACGAAAATCATGTTTACTTTTTAGCTTTACAATTATAAAGTCACTTCAATATGTCAGCCGGGTAAACTCGCGTAGACGTCTTGACAGAGCTCATTTTAATATATGTGATCAGTGTGATCACAAACTGACGCGAGGGTCTGAGAGTGACGAACAAGATGATAGAAAGTCTTTAGTAAATTCCTGTGGTTTGTGTTACAAGAGTCAGACGGAAAAGCCATGAGGCCGGGTAACAGAAATAGGATGTAAAATCGATGCTAGACTTTCGGAGAAAGGCTAGACGTTACTATTTTATACTTAAAAGGTGCTTGCCCTCGGGTTCAGTGCATCATATTTTCGAAAGCTCCTACCTGTTTTGCGACCTTTGAAATGTAACCCACGTACATTTATCATACCCCTCCCTCGTCAATCTGTCTAATTGGTCTAGGTTGCTGGCGGTCTCTATTTGCTCACGTTCTATGTTCGATTGATCCATGGTATTTTTACGTTTACTGGCCATTTAAACGAAAGATGTGGTATTATGAGCGGTAACTACCGTTAACGGGTGTGGCTGCTATTCGCACGTGTTAAGGGGCAAAGACCTCGAGATCGGGCCACACTTCGCGATCTCGAAAACTAAGAAGGGAAATCTCAAAACAAACGAGACTTCTGATTGTGTGAACTTGAACTCAAATGAAGCGGGTGCTGATCGCCTGCGGGCTTAACGAGTGTGTTCCGAATGGGCCGAACGCTACTGCTCAGTGTACTGTACGAATGTATTAGGGTTGAATTTTCCGAGCGTTAGCATTTTCGGCAAGTTAAATGTCAACAAAAAACAGTGCCTACCTAAAACCAGGGCTCAAATTGGAACGTGGCCGTATGATATATTACTAACTCCCAAAGTTTTCGATAATAGAATACTATGAGACCCGCTCTTTGGTTGTTAATCTGTGGTTGTCGATATTTTTTTCCCAAAAACCAGTTCGATGGATCAGCAATGTGACTTTTTATATTAATAACTGTGTATGAAACGTATCGGTGTCAATGACATGTGTACACGTAATACAAAGAGTTTTTATCAGGTGCCTGGCGATGACGAACCGTGAATATAATTAAAGAAGAGTTGAGCATGTACAAAAAATACATGATGCGTACGTACGCATGTACGTGTGATATCGGTACGTTATGGTCCAGGGGCTGACAGCAGCATCATCAATCGTTTGCACTATTATAAAAGCGTTTTTCAATCATTAATTGTTGAACCACAGGTGGTGTTTTGATCTGTGTGTTCTTGCATGTTAAAACATTGTATTACTGTAGGAAGGGGTCAATTTTCACCATCAAGAGTTTATGAATGTAAACGGAGTTTACGTATGAACAAATATCATTCATGCAAACAATCTAACCCTTATTTCAAGTCAGTAGACAAGCATTTATAATACAACCCAACAAGTAAGTAAAAACACAATACATATTTAATTTAATACTCAAGCACTGCGAACAAGGCGCCGACAAACGTCAAGTGAGCGACCAAACGACAACATTCGGTCATGTTTTTAGTCTTAATTGAAGCGAAAACAGCCCAAAGTTGGCTGGCAGTGCTCATTAAGAACAACAAACAAGTAGCTAAGTACTGCAGCCAAGAGACACTCGCGAACTAATCGGCTTCCAGCAAGGAATGCCGAACTGTGCCGTTACTACACCGATTCGCTGCGCTATCATGTTTATTTTCCTTTTGATATTATATTGTAAGTTTGTAGACAGCTTAATTTGTGACGATGGGTGAAATGAATGACTGGAATAAAAATGAACAATTAATGGTAAATAAATATGAAGAAAACTTTTGCGATTCAAAAGTCGTTCCAATTTTCACAGTACTCGTAGTTACTACGATGCAACCTTTGATCGATGTTCTCTTCATAAAATTATAATGACTACGACGAATGAGAGACAAATAAACAGATATGTTTACGCTCTATGGCGTCTTATACGAATCTCCAGTCAGATAGTGATAATTAGTTTTCGAAAAATGGAACCTTTTCATCAAACTGCAGCCGGAACTTTGTTTTCGATTTAGATACTATGAAGACCAAATTTAGTTTTGCGACTGAGTGTAAATTTCTATTTAACTTAAAAATGAGAATGAGCGTTAAAAATATTCTTATTCTATTGTTTGATGCGTCAGCTGGCCATGTAGCAAGAATCACGGACCAGAGATTGACTAAAATAATAACATTTTGGAGTGGCTCACAAGGCAAAAGGACTAGAGGCAGACCCATCATACGATGGGAAGATGAAATCAAAAACATAGCCGGTCCAAATTGGGGAAAAGTAGCGCAAAATAGAGACAAATGAACATCCTTGTAGGAGGCCTACACCCAAAAGGAAGTTCTTACAGATAAAAAAAGGAAAAAAGAGATTAACATTATAGAAAGGTAATGGCAACATTAGATATGAAAAAAAACTAACACACACCTACTACATAGAAAATGTAAGATTATCCTTTGTAATTTGCGAGAAATAAAAAGGCTCTTTTATTTATTATATTTATATTATTGTTTGGAGCTGCGGAACCCTGTGTGTACGAGTCCGACTCGCACTTTGTCGGTTTTTTGGTTTGATAAAAACTCATACCTACTTTTTCGAAGATGAACATAGCGCGACAGCACAATAATTTGAAGATTAGAATGATGTGACGTACGTAACCATGTATTGTCATCTAAACTAAACATAAAACACCATTTTCAGCTCAATAAGGATTTTCACCCACTTTTTTTCGCTTCTAAGATTATTTACGTAGTCACAAGTAAAGCTAATAAAAGCGTATTAAAAATGATGAGAATGAAAAACCAGCCAAGTGCGAGTCGGACTCAGGTTCTGTTGTTGGATTCCGTACAAACTTGCAGCATAAACGCCTATGTCTTTTGACTGCATAGACTAGGAGGGTTGATTTTTTCATAGCTCTAAAGGCCCATAGACTCGAGTATATGATTAAATAGCTTTCGCTCGTGACTCCCTCCGCGTGGCATAGTTACTTTGGGCTAACGCTAACTTTAAACCGCGTGATGATCGAAAAAAATATATATATCTGTCCCCTTTTCTTCTCTCTTTCTCCCCTTATCTCACTTTTTTAATTTACCTATGTCCGCCTCCAGGGTCCCAACTATCTTTGTACCAAAATTTATCAAAATTGGTTAGGCCATTTAGGCGTGAAGACGTAACAAACAAACTCATTTTCGCTTTTATAATATTAGTAAGGATTTCAACTCGATAGCTTTACGTGTTACAGCGTCTAAAGAGTCTTGATAGACAGACCACAAAGTGATCGTCAAATTTTTTCTTTTGAGGTACAGAACCCTAAAAATTAAAACTGTTTTATCGTCTATCGCTACATACTTACACAATAATATTATGTAAGTACACTAAATATATAACTGTATCGAGTAGCGTAGGTGTGAACGTACAACAACAAATGTTCCTCAGATGGTTTCCAATCTCATCAAATGACGAGCCAATCTATTGTAAAATTTATTGAACATGTATTTTGAACTTTAAGCTGCTTTACTGCTGCGTAACTACTTCTGCTGCGTATTTCTGAGTAATTGAAGCTTACAACACCTCTAATAAAGCGAGAAAGGAAATTATATCTACTTTAATTTCATACAGCCACGCTTTTCGTTTGAAATGAAAATACGTGGGCTCACGGTAAAGCCCTTTACGCCTTGTTGTGGTTTATATTATAATATTAAAGTGACAAAGTGGATTTTGGGCGATATTAAAAATAGCTACAACCATTAGATGGTTTAACAAAAATACCTTCCGTTCCTTCCACGGTATTCAAAGTTTGTTTGTGTGAGGAACTTGTGGGAGGAAGACCTACAAAATAGAATTGTGTTTCTATACAGGGTGTAAACTATACTCAGTTTGATGTTAAAAAAAAAACTGACGGCACGGTTAGCGCAGTGGCTGAGCGATGGACTTCTGCGCTGCGTGTTGCGGGTTCGATTCCCGCACGGAACAAACATTTGTATGGCCTACAAATAGTTGTTTCAGGTCTGGCTGTTTGTGTATGTGAGGTTAAATGTTTGTAAACGCACCCACGACACAGGAGAAATTCCTAGTGTAGTGCAACGTTTTGAAAAAAATATATTGCTAGAAAAAATACTTTTTTGGGATGAAAAATTACGTTTTATAGTAGAACTACGGATACATTGAATAGTACGGGATCGGGACGATACGTCTAACTAAATTTATAATATTAAAATTTGGATTTAAAAAAATGTGAAATACAAGAAAACTTGGATTCCAAATATCTTGTGACTAGAAGGTTTCCAGGCATGGAAACCAAACCATCAATGCGATATTTGTTTTGTTCTAGGCTCTATAACAAAAAATATCCCAATGATGGGGAGAACAAGTGGCTGTATTAAGGTTACTTTTACAGCCTTTAAATGATATGAGTTTATTTGGAGCTGTTTCTAAACATAACATGTCACATGCTTCAATCTCACGCCTTTTGTACCCCTCGTGCACAACCACCTACATCAGCCAGGATTTAAACGAAGCTTGATTTGACTTGTCTCTAATAATAGGGGTGTAAAAGAACTCTTAATGAAGCCAAAAAACACCTCTTGACTCGTCATTGTGTAATTTTTTTGCTCTAGATGTTGATCAAACCTGGAAACCTAGTAACGAAAATATTAGAAGTCCTACTTTAACCCACGTTTTTCTTTTAATTCATGTTTTTAATTCTATAACTACACCTGCGATTATTTCAAAATACATGAAAGTTAAAAATTTCACCCACCTTTCGGTTTTCGATAAAACTGGCACACATTTTTAGTTTGAATGATAATGAATGGTAAGCCAATAGATGTAATTCTAAATCCAATATGGCGGACTGCGAAAGATATTAACTAGTATTTTTTATGCATGGACATGTTATGAGTATCAAATGGAATGTTTTACTGAATGGAAGAAGGTGTGTGTTTGATTTTTTTTACTATTTCATATTACCTAAGTTACCTTTACACACGTTTCTATCTTTTTAACACTCTGTGGGGTGAACGAACAACAGTTATGAAAGGAAATCTTTTCAAACGTGAAGTAACGTTCATAAGGAAAAGGCGCGAGTGATTTATGTGTGTAGATTTCCTTTGTTGAGCCAATACGATTGAAAAAATGCTTAACAATTTATAGATTTGCCGTATCAGAATTATTTGAGAGCATTACCGGATTACAGGTCGACTATTTATTTTTTGCCACACGAATTTCGTGGCGGATCACAAAATTAATATTATCATGTGTAAAAATGTATTTATCTTGACATCAGAGGAACCATATGACTGATAACATTCGATTACTAAAGATTCCTTAATTCTATATTCTTACCTTATTATTATCTACATTATGTAATGTATTTCAGATTGGATATGGTTGTGATGTGTGTGGTGATACCATATATTGTAGGTAAACTAGCTGTTACCCGCGACTTAGTAAGGTTTAGGTTCGTGATTTACTCAGAATAGGTTTTTTGGAGGTATAGATATAAGTTATTAGCATGATAATTTACAGGCTATGTCCCCAAGTTGGCATTTATCTCAAAGCCAAATATCATTTCGATCCGATCAGTCGTGTAGCCGTGAAAAGGTAACATGCAAATAGAACTACTAATACCTTTATATATATGTACGGTTAGAGAGGCTTTCATTTTCAACATTTGTCATTCCGAGAAAAACAAAAACAGAGAAATCGACATTTACTTATGTCAGGAACTGAAAGGCAAAACATCAGATTTGCACAGTTTTCTTTTTTACTTCAGTAGCTGTAACTATGTCTCGTGTGAACTCCTGGTAATCCTTAAATTTCCCAAAATTATCTCTGATCCTAAGACCGGTAAGAATCCGTTCACAGTTATTTCACTCAATATTTGTGCTCTGTACTACGACTCCCCTTAATCCAGTTACTGAGAATTTCCGGAATTCCAAGAAAGGACTGCAGGTATTGGCCCGACTAAGAATTTTCGGCATTAAAACAAAGTTTTTTAAGCGTACTTAGATATATTTTAATTAGACCATTATATAGGCAACAACTTGTAAAAGGACTGTAGTTGTCCACTCCAAGGGGTATACTCGCAATCCATCTATTCCTGTCCAACAGCGCTTTAATAGTCTTCTGAGGTAGGAAAGGTAGTCTAGTAAGTGAATAATCAATACAAATTCGGATCACGACAACATTAATAGACCTCAAATAGCGGTTGATTTACGCGTTAGGTAGCTGAGATAGAAACCTTTATATATTTGGTTTACTACCTGAAATATTTCAACAAATCAGTCCCGAATTATTGGACCCGAACGACGCATTTTTTTGTATTTGCCACCAATTTTTTACTAACCTTTTGATAACGTTACGTATTTCTCACTCAAAAGAGTGTGAGAAGTGCGAGGCAAACGACATTTAGTATAAGGAGTGTAGCGACCCTTCCGTTCAGTTCCACATGACTGGCCGCCTTTACGTGTGCGCCCGAGCTTCGCGAGGATTTACAGATAAGTAATAAAACGTAATGCGTTTAAACTGAACGCAAAAGCCTCCAACGGTAACATCCTATTAGTAGAGATTAATGTTTTATTTAACACACGCGTATGTAAAAGGTAATGCGGAATGTAGGTGTGCGACGCACTTTTGAAATGAGAATCGTAGATCGTCTTTTGTCAGCCCCACTTTGTGTAATGTGCGTATTTCACACGTGTGGTTCATTGATAAGTGCTTATTGTTTAAATTCATAATGTTATTGTTGTTATCGCATAATATAGGGCAGAATCGAGGAAATGCGAAGCTAGTTCTCATGTCAATTTAGACTGATGCACTAACAAAACCGCAAATCGTTCTCAATCAAGTATCTTTTTTGTGTTAAGGACATCTAACATATACAGGATGCAACGGGGCATCGAAGCACAAACGTAGACAATTATCATTTTTTTTTATCTGAGGTCTCCTACAAAAGAAATGTTGTGACCTACATGGTCAAAAAGTACGGGAACATTGGATTAATATACATAAAAGAAATAAATGATGATGGGTTCATTATGATGTACTGAATATAGAGTACTTAATCATTTGGGACTCGATATATCCCTTTAACTTTGTGTAATATTAGTTACAGTGCTTTTTCTTGAAAAAACGCTGTATGCTGTCCCATAAATTCATATAATTACAGTGTTATTCTTTCACACCGAGCAGATAAGTTACGGGACTATTGCTTTAAACTGTAGCAGTAACGTCGTTTGTCTTTACTAATATAAGTCTTGTACTTTTGTTGAATGTAAAATTTACATACCCTTACTTATCCTTACTATAATATTATAAAAGCGAAAGTGAGTTTGTTTGTTACCTCTTCACGCTTTAATGGCTTAACCGATTTTGATGAATTTTGATACAGAGATAGTTGGGAACCAGGAGACGGACATAGGCAATTTTTAATAAACTGGGATGTGAGGGAGAAAGAGGGAAGAAAAGGGAAAACTTAGCGTTGTTACTACAAATCAATAAGGCGCAAGGGGAACTGTGTTACCCCGAATTTAACGCGAGCGAAGCCGCGGGCAAAAGCTAGTAATATTATAAAAGTGAGTTTGTTTGTTACGTCTTCACGCCCTTAATCGCTAAACCGATTTTGATGAATTTTGGTGCAGAGATAGTTGGACCCTGGAGACGGATATTGTAGACTATTTTTTTTTTTTTAAAGTGGTAAATGAGGGAGAAAGAGGAAAGAAAACGGAAAACTTAGCTTTGCTATTAGAAATCAATAAGGCGCAAGGGCAAAAACTACAGGTAGCAAGTACCTGCAAATCAGGAAAGGGAAACTGTGTTACCCCGAATTTAACGCGAGCGTAGTCGCGGGCAAAATCTAGTAATTTATAAAAATATAAATTGATTATTTACAACAACAAAAAATACGAAATGGAATACAAGCTGCTAAACGGGAAACGATCATTACAAAATAATTAGAAGAACACGGCACGTAAAAAGTAAACAGAAAAAAAAATCGCCCGATAAGTAATCGAATTGATGTTTCGAAAAAACGAAAATAAATAGACAAGATGGAAGCAAAATTAATCTTTTTCTTGTTAAATACAGCAACATTTCTGTGTTTTAATTATGTTGTATACATCTAATTCTGCCGTAGCGGATAAACCCGACGTTTCTGTGGCTTAATTTAAAACTGTTTCACTTTATACAGGTTCTGTAGATAAAAAATAAACTCACAGACATAAAGAAAATTACTACAGAAAGAGGGGAAAACATTTTGATGAGTTTTCGCTTGTAATGAAAGCGCCGATAGCAGGTTTTGTAGTAAAGGAAAGTTTAATTACGAACACCTATGTGGTAAAATGAGAAGGTGTTTGAGTTTCAATCATTGTAATGAATGTTTGGCAGTAGATGTATGCAGGGCAGGGCCGCTTTGCTTTGCAGCGCCTATTTGTAGCTTCTATGAAGCGCCAATTTAGGCGCCTATGTTTCTATGGCTAGCTTTGTACATTGATATTATTATAAGGGTGGTATGAAACACTTAGGAGTGCGTATAAATGAAGTTTTCAACGACTTGGTACCATTTTTCTATAATGGAGCGGGTGTAGCGAGGTGATGACTCATATATTGACCCTGAGTATGTTACTCGTTATCACAACTTGTGCAGTACGTGTAATAAATACCCATATTATGTACCAAAAAACACGCTTAAATATAGAACGCATTTTTATTTTGCTGATTACCTCATTTCATAGACAACTTTTCATAGTTTTGTTTTATGCCAAACATTTCAAAACTTTTTGTGTACGCAAACAGATCTTATACCCCTTTTTGCCGCTGACAATAACGGGACAGCACAATAACTGGAAGATGAGAATGATGCGACTTAGCTTACCTACTATGCATTTTCACCTAAACTAAAGATACATGCATTATCCAACTTAGTCGGAAACCGGGAAGTGGATCAAATTTAACTTCTAGGAGTTTTTTAGATAGTTTGTTAGTTAGTTACAAATGACGCTAATAAAAATGTGTAAATTAAAAATGTGGACTTTATCTATTAACAGTGATTGCATCAAAGTCAAGTCAGTAAAAGTCAAATTTTATTTTCTTATATTAAAATATTTAAAAATATAAGAAAAACTAAACAATAATCTTTAAATTACATCTTTGCTTATAAAATTTAAAAAAAAAACACTGAAGTAATTGCTACGCGGCCCGGACTTCCAAGTACCCTTTATTAACAAAAAGTTAAATCATCAACTGACTTCTCGGCGGTGGTGACACTTCCTTCAGCACTGCCTTGTACTAGAATGTTCCTTCTTTTGCCTATTGTATTTTTTTATCCCTAAGTTAAAACCTTTTTCAACTAATATTTATCTGCTTGACAAAGAAACTGTAGCATTATGTTTTATTGTATGTTTAAGATATACTTTTAGTCCGAAAATCTTATTCTATGAACAAACGCAACGCAACGCAAATAAGAATTATATTCTAAGAAGGAAAGTGTGTTTCATACTATTATTGAAATCAGTCAACGAAATTGAAAACAGCACAAGGCGCCATTACAAAATCCTTTTTTTTTAATTGAAAAAGTCCCGAATTTTTTTGTAACGGTGTTTATCTTTCCCAATTACTTAAAGTTAAGTAATTGTTGAAACTGCCCCTGGCATGTGATAAATTCGTTGCTGATCTCGATACAAGGGCAATATGCAAATTAAACGTTAAAGCTGCAAAGGTAGAACGATTTCGGAAGATATTACAGAATTGGATAACCAACCAACTGAGTATTATTGTATTGGTAAGGAAAAACATGAATATAAAAGGATGTTCAATGTTTTTTGGTATTAGCCGAGCGGCAAGGGTCTGATGCATCTTCATTTCAGTTTGACTGCTTGCCAATCTAATATCTCCCATTAACTTCCAATACAAGAGATTCTCTTTCTCACTCCAACACGTACCTGATAAATGGTATTATTCAATTAAACATAAAATAATATGACTAATAAATACGTTAGCCACAAAGAAAAATACTACAGAGTGGAAAGCCACTTGGACAGCCGAAAAAGAAAAGATATTCAGTAAGAACCATTAATTAGAATTGTTGGTTTAGGTATATGAAATAAATGAACTAAATGTTATTTCGTGTTCAATTCAAACTGAACCCGTGACCTTTTACAGTGATATTTAAATGAAACTTCAGGAACATAACCTTTCAGTGGTGCGTAGGTGTAATAATACCGAGATTTAATTTGCAAATTGCACACAGCCTGCACACAATGCCTACCCAAACATAAGTAGGTACGCAAAGAAACGTTGAATAGCGCCTACTCCCACATAACAATCTTATTAATGGGAGAAAATAACTTATTAAACACAGAACCTATGTCTATAAATAGGATAAACGAATACACGACCTATACCGGCCGGCGGTACAATTACTTCACCGGCGGAAATCTACTTCAAAATCGAGTATCTATATCTTTAAGATTGTATGCGTTTTCTTTATACAAAATATTAACATCGTATCTTATTAAAAATGCAAATGAATCGTTCTTTTCCGTATCTAATCCGCGTTTCCCGACTTCCCACAACGGCGTAGCGCGTGTCTCTACAAGTGTTTATTTACCTATTTACGCGCTCATACAGCGATCTCTTACAATACAATAATAAGGAGCTGATTGTGTCATAATAACATTAGCGTTCGTACGTAAAATCAAGGCAGATACGTTAGCAGGCTTCACGTGACGTAGTTCGTAGGTTACACCGTGCTACGAGATCGTAGCGGCCACCATATGTTCGGACCACGCGGGCTCCGATCGATACGCGGCGCGGCGGGCGGCATGCACTTACCGTGGTCATCTTGAAGTTTAACTTGCGCTGCAGCGCGGTCTCGAGATGGAGAGCCATTGTATAGCTTTTACGAACGATTAGCAATATAAAGACCGATTAAAAGCACTATTACATAGTTTTACTGAGCCGGCTTTAAGTAATAACTTCGCGTGTGACGTACGTAGCGACTTCAGCGTGGCAGATCGCGTGTTCACGCGGCCATTTTAGCCGCCTGTCAAAAGGTTTGAGTTTCCGCCGCGTGGCGCCACCGTCGTCAATCGTTACGTCTGCGCAAAAATAGCCGCCCGAGCGGAGAGCGGAGACGGAGAGTGGCGGAGTGCGGCGAGCGGAGCGGCAAGGGGCGAGTGGGGCGCGTATACCGCCACAGGTTACGAGATTTTCCACCACCAATTGATTTATAGTACAACTTGTAATTGAGTTAAAAGTTACACTTTCGATACGTACACGTAAAATAAAGGCAGTCTTAAAGCTCTTTTTTAACAATCCTCATGTAAAATATTGTTTTATCAAATACTGTGTTATCGTATCGTGAGCGCTGTAAACTTTATGTTTTGTGTACTTCGATCAAACTTCTTGACTCCACGTTTATGAACTCAAAATTAAATTATTGGGGTGCGCGACACTTCCTTAAAGGAGTCGTCCCCTTAAAATATATTTCAAGTAAATGCGTTAACACAGTTTATTAGTGTTAATGCAACATGAAACTTTACAAAATGATTTCATTACATTGAAAAGAGATATTGAAAGTTATCGATGACATTTGCGTCAAACGCGTGCTACTTTAGTCGCTCACAAATGAAATGAAAAGACATATGAGAAGCTGCGAACAAGCTATTAAACTCGTCAGAGACACGCCACGTGTCACTAAGCGTCAAATGCGAAGTGCCAAGAGCCAAGTATCACAATGGGAGCATGCAACGGCACAATATAAAGGAGTCGGCAATATATTTTGATTAGCACGCCATATATTACGCGACAGACATCAAAAACGAATTACTGTGCCATTACTCGCGTAGTCGCGTGTGTCGACTCGAGTAACTTTTGGGATAAAGGGCTTTAGGGGAAACTGTTTTTATTTATCGTGATTGGCATTCGATTTCTGATTGTCTACCGTCCTATATTCCGACACCTAGGACGCTGTATTTCTTGGCTGCGAGAACCAACGTATTCCCGAGATGTTTGACTACATTTGCACGTTGATCTGGCAGTAAAAGAAAACGGGATGTTTACTGGTTATCAACCGGCGCGGCTCGTAAAACTTGGCTGAGGAAAAGGGGGTTAGGTACTGTTCTGTTGTACTAGTAAGTAGGTGAACTAAGGAACATATTGCACAATACTGTACACGTTCATTATGGTATATTTCCTACAAGGTTTTTGTTTACTACGTATTTGTAGTAATGTAATAAAGTTATTAGCTCTATTAAAATACAATCTTTTTTTTGTTTTTTTTTTATTAATAATGTTACGTATCGTTTTTCAGGTACAATATGTAATCTTATAAAGATTCAAAAAGACTAGTTTCCACTATCATGAGCTTCTTGTCTAAAACCTAAATTTTTTAGGGTTTTGTACCTCAAGAGTCTGTCGATGTGACGTTTAAAAAAAATAAAAACGGTGCCCCACACTAGGAATTTCTCCTGTATCGTGGGTGCATTTACAAAGATTTAAACTCACACTCACAAATAGCCAGACCCGGAACAACTACCTGCAGGTGATACAAATATTTGTTCCATACGGGGATTGAACCCGCAACACGCAGTGCGGCAGTTGATCGCTCAACCACTGCGCCAACCGTGCCGTCTTATCAATGTGTCGCTTTTATCTCAGGTACTACTAAAAAACCTCTTGAAATCCCATAGTACATTATAAATTCTAAAATCTATCTAACAAATACCAGGTAAGCATATTATAGTAGGTGGTACATCCCGGCAACAGTCTGCTTCACACCACGACCCGACGAAACAAACCCAGGCAAAGTTAGCGTCTGAATAAACTGCTATCAACTAGCGAACTTTAAATCCATACGTGCAACATTAATGAACGCGAATCACGTTAGTTATACCAACATCGGGTGTAGGTAAACAATTCAATCAGAACATCGAGTGTGTCATTTACTAGTGCAAGAACTAGGTGCGATTTATAGCGGTGGCTGACGCGATTTGCGGTAGCATTCGTAGTTTTGTTTTCAGACCTAACAACTGTACACTTTCAAGCAGCGTTGCTTCTTAACTATACATGTTGTTTGATTCTTTGATAAACATGAGCTTTATAATTATACTAGCTGTTACCCGTGACTTCGTACGCGTCGGTTCGCAATTTACCTTAACTTATAGCTTTATTCTAAGTATGACATGACGGTTTTCAGTTGAGGAACATGGACATAATGCAATATTGCTCACGCCCCTAAGTTATTAGCGATAATATATAGACTATGTCGTTCCCCAAGTTGCTATCTATCTCCTTGCCAAATTTTATTACGATCTGATCAGTAGTTTAGTCGTGAAAAGGTAACAAACGAATATGGGTGCTTTCAAATTTATAATAGTCGTATGGATTTCATCCATGTCTTGTCTTTGCTTCCGTCAAAAGCCTTCCACGAAAAATACCCATAACTATTTTGAGTCAGCGCATGATTCGAGCTAGTAGGACAGTAATCATTATCAAGATAAATGGAACTTCCACTTCAACTTTTTTTTCTTGCTATTTATTCTACCCTGTATCCCACTGCTGGGCAAAGGACTCCCCTTTCTCCGGCCACACCTCTCTAGCCTGCGCGATCTCTGGCCATGTAAGCTCTGTAAAAATAATCAGATCGCCGCGGTAGACCTCGACGGCGCGGCGGCGCCGTCCGTCCTCAGGCTTCCAGTGTGTGTCTTTTCCCATCTCTCCTGGTACATCCACTTCTACTGAATCCATTGTTTTGTAACGAAGTCGAACAAAGTAGGTAAATAAAGTACCTATCTAACCTTAATAGGCAGTCAGATTTAACTACCGATACCAGGTACCGTGTAGACCATGAACATAAAAATCATCAATTTATTTCCACTCTCTGTTCTTTTATCCCTCAGATTTTAGACGCAGTATCGATAGTTCAGATTATAGAATGGGGACAAGGGTCGTAAGATATTATCCTCGCGATAGCCTTCCTTAAATATCGCGTCAAATTACACGCGTCGTTGGTTTTCACTGATCTAAAATTAATATTAGGTTACTGCGTCTATCATATTGACGTAGGTTCCGGAGGTAGGTAGTATGTGCCATTGTTTTATTCTGTATAGGAGGTTAGATCTGACATAGCGGTCACAGGTAGGACGACCTCAAGGCTCATGAATATTCATTATATCTTCAGAATATCGATAAATTCGTCTACCTAAGGGATGAAGATTAAGATCTTATATTTCTTTATCAGAACTTTTAAAAGTTCATTAAATAATTTCAGGACATTTTTATTTTAATTGAACTACTTACTATCTGCTTACAAGCGAGCGTTTGGGTATTTGTTACATTGAGTTTTAAGAAAAGTTTCTGCTTTGATAGGCGTATTTTATGCCAGTTATATGTGTGCCAGTATCTTTATTTGATTTTTTTAACATTTATTCTAGCTAATCTCGAACTATGTAAAAAATCTGAGAAGTTTTGACCTACTTCCCAATGTCCGGTTAAGCTAAAATGTTGCATACATGTTTAGCTTGGGTGACAATGCATTAGCTAGGCTACGTTATTCTTATCTTCGTATTAAAAAGAGTAGATATGAGATGACAGCGAGGAGACAGCACCGTTGAGATCAACCACGGGGAAGGTTGCTTGACGATCTGATCACGTTTCCGGGTCCAAAATTGACATCCAACTTTGACGACACGGTTGGCGCAGTGGCTGTGCGATTGACTGCTGCGCTGCGTGTCGCGGGTTCGATTTTTTTTTCTTTTTTCGTCCCCGCACGGAACAGATATTTGTATGGCTTTCAGATAGTTGCTCCGGGTCTGGCTGTTTCTGTATGTGAGTTAATTTTTTTGTAAACGCATTCACGATACTGGAGAAATTCCTAGTGTGAGAAAATGTTTTTTTTTTTAAAAAGAACATGGCCTGAGATCTCACAGGTTAGAGAAGTATCATAGATAGAGAAATCATCAAATAACTTCCGCTCTGGGCGGAGCAGGGGAAGTGTCAGACTTGTACTGACTAAAGCCCACCCACGTTCATTTTATTGCCCTTTATGTCTCTTTCGAACAACCCGCAACCCCGGCAGGCGGAGGCCGTATCAGGCCCCTCTGCTTTGCTGACATCTCTTTGAGGCGCGCGTGAAACACAAACGATGTCAATAGATGGACGGACGGTGAGCTACCCATTGCTCACCGTCCACAGGCCCGCATCTACGGTGACTTTAAAATATGGCTACCAGTATAATAAAATCTATACCTTTCCTTTTCTATATCAAGATTCCTCTGTGCCTCGCAAAAGCATGTTAAGCCATTGGTAACGGCTGTCATTCGTAGATCTTTCACAGTCATTACAAGTAGTCAGAAGACTGACAAATAGTCTTACCAAGTAGTATTACTCCGTTTTTAACCGGGTTGTGGAGATCAGATAAGCATTTACTCCATGTAAATTACTGGTATGCATTCAGCTAAATCCAGTAAGACTGTAAGCCGACCCCATCATAGTTGGGAAAAGGCCAGGCAGATAGATGGTGTTACGGAACCCTTAGTGCGAGTCGGACTCGCATTTGTTTTTTTTTATAATCAAAATTCTTTTGCAATAATTAACGGGCACTTTAGTTTATTTTACTTCAATTAAAATACAAGAAAGAGGTTTTATTCATTTGACGTTGTATTGTCATGTTATTTGAAGCATTCTGGCAGAATATTTTAACGTAACGTTTCAATTTTTTTTTACAAAAATATCTACTTGTCATTATTGCTGACCACTTATTATTGTTTGTCGTGTACATTGTATCCGTTTAAAGGAACTCATTGAAACTTTTTTTTAATTGCCCAAATGGACTACATGCATATTACACAAATATAAGTTTACAGACTACGTCAAACAACTATATCCATTGAAATCGACCTTAGAAAGTAAATGTCCTTAGGGGCACATTTTTTTTTTAAACAGTTTATATATAATTTATTTATTTATTAAATAGAAATATAATAAATAGAAATAGATTGGTCACAGCTTCACATCTGAAAACAAAAGAGTACCAATAATCCAACGCTGTCAAACCGACCTAGTCCTTTCAGTTTGTGTCGCGCAGTGTTCAATGCGGCGACATAGTTTACTCTGTGCCTATACAGCGTGTCTGTTTGTCTGTATGTCTGTCAATGCAAACGGAAACTTAAATCTTTGGTGGCACTGCGCTTCAGTGCGCTGCACCTTGAGATACACACGATCCATATGGACACTGTGCTGCAATGATAGTCATTTCACGCTAGTTTCATATTTGTGTAGGGTTTTCCAATGTCATTGGAGGAGATCGCAAATATTATAAGTACGTCGTATGCATGTGTACAGAACGGAATAAATTAGCAGTGAAAGTATTATTGTCTCGCTTGAAACGATGGTGATTCATTCGGTTTGTCACGAAATAATAGATATTCCAAGTTCTATCCCCTACTGGATTCGACACTAAAGCGATTATTTCTACTCATAATCAGGAAAAGCCCAAATCCACACTGGCCAATAACATTTTATCTAAAAACTATAAAATATACGAATGAAAAATTTACGAGTCAATAATGTATGTACCATGTGCATGATAATGTGTGAATGAATTAGTTTGTGACCTTGTTTTTTTAAAGGATTATTTCAGGCTTTTGACGTAATATCGATACATCTGACTAGGACCTACAAACATATACATTCCACTTACCATTACATCCCTATGTTGAGTAGTTTCATGATGGTCTTCTAAATATTTTTACAAAACTTTCTGACGTGAAACCAACAGAAATATCAGTAAATCCTATCATCAGCTAATATTTGCAATGTCACCGCTACATTTCATGCTCGCAACACAAAATGAGATCAGGTTTCAATAACAATTTCTAATTGAATTTCACAGCGAACCGTGTCATCGACTGTTTAACGGCACACATTGATAAATTAAATAGATATCGCACGGAAATTATTGCACATATACTTTGTCATCTATGTACCTATTATTTAGTTCATAATTGTTGATATCTTATCATACCATCACTCTTGCTTACTCCGTAGGGGTGGGCAGACGCACACGTCATTTACGACATAGTTTGAATACTCTATGTATACACTAGCTGCGCCTCGCAATCTCACCCGCGTGGAACGAGATAAAAAGTAGCTTCTGTTCGACAAATAGAGGTACAAGGAAACATTTTATACAAACATGGGGTTCATATAGTAGTGTCAAAGCACCTTAAGTGTTTTAATAGTATTAACTAGCGCTCTTGTAGCTATACATCTATAACTAAGGACCACAACTTTACACTAGAGCTCAAAGCGCTATGTTAGAGAATTATACTGGTCTATAAAAATCCTTTGTCCGGTTTCTATGCAGCTTGTTATAGCGCTTGTGTGCTAGTTGGGCAATTACTATAAAGAAACAGCTTGTAACCTATAAAGTTTAGAGTATCAAATCACCTCAAGAATGTCAGATGACATTGCTCACCAACCTTTGACAGCCCTCAGAGGCTGTTCAAGATTTATAACGCCCACAGAATGTTGCAATAGGATATAAGGTTGAACTTAGCTCTAAAACTCCTAGATGACGTCGTACGAGATGACAGGAATTCAGTTAGAAGCAATAAAAGTAAAATGCCGCTCCTACACTATAATATAAACGTCTCGTGCCTAAAAGTCTAGACTGAAATAAAACAATTTTAATGAGAATACTCTAAATGTGCTCAAAGGCTATGCATCATGTACGTCTAGGTTTTCACAGGAACATAGAACAATTAAACCCTGTGAACGAACACACGCCGACTAACCTGTGCAAATCCTAATATAATTTCATGGTGGCTACACCGTACCTACAGAACCTGCCAGCCGTACCTAGGAACTACTACGAATAGCTATACCTAAGTTACATGGTACGTACGGTTGGCAGCCGGGGGGAATAGTAATGTGTTGTTAACTTACAGACTTGTTAAATTGTATGCACGTCCAACTTACCTGATTTATAACCGTTACAATTGCTTTTGCTTTAAATGATTTACTATAACAGTTAAAGTTTGTCTGTTTCTCGGATTTAATTTTCAAAATACGTGAAGTTTATTTTATTTTTGTTTTTCCTAATAAATATAGACTTAAAAATTTTGTCTTTATATTTTAATTGGGCACTTTAAAATTAGGGTTTGTGAAAGCAATCTCAATTAATTAGAAAGGCGTTTAATATAGCAAGGATTCCCTGAAGGATGGCTTTAGGCACACAATTTCAAACAACGTTATTAACTAAGTGGACCCTAAACTCGTTATCTTAATACATTAGGTACACACGAATGAATTATCTCTGCCACAAACAGTACTTATGTAAGTCAAAGGCGGAGAACAAATAACAACATACTCTCCACGATAACATCAGTTAGTATTGAAACAAATTACAAGCAAAACCAAATAATTCTCCCTCGTAATCTTGATTAGAACAACGGAACTCAAGTGCTTACCAAACTGGCCGCGGAAAGAACAATGCTCACTCGTGAGCCCTTCATTCTTCAACAACAAATCTTCCCTACTAGCGACTGTAGTTTGCTCATTTGGAAGAAATGAAAGAGGGCCCTTGTCTGAGCCGAAGCCTCCACTCTTTTGTTGGAAACGCGTTTGTTCTCAGTGGCCATTTCACTAATTGCGACCACCTCCATTGTCTCCGTATAAATTAGACGTAAATGTTCCGCTTCATCTCGTTATCTCCAAGAATTTTGAATAAACACAGTTTTTAGACGAGCGTCACAGTACTCAGGTAAATGAGCCAGGCACAAACTTTGTACTAATGTGTGGTAAAAGCTTTGTTAAATGTTTGAGTGAAATTATTTTAAGTACTTAATTTTCAACGCCTCTCGACGTACAATATTTATTACCTTACTCAGAGTATCTTTCAACATAACTTATGTGGTAGGCGTTGAGTAGTTTATGTTTGTTATTTGAATTATATTTTAACTTGTTGAAATTGTTGTAGTAGTTGTATTGAAATGTAAAGGTATGAGGTACGAGGTAAACGTAGCCGGTGTGAAAACATTCTACCTGTGTGTATTTTCAAGCATCGAAATGGAACAGAGATCGATAAAAGTTTAAATTGTGCTCACTCATCGCGCAAAGCTACAAAAGGTTCCGACCTTTGAATGTATTCGTACCTATAATATAATAGTCTCGTCTCGAATGTTTACAAAGTTCTCCACACATCGCCTCCCCTCGCCTATACAAGCGACTGCCGCGCTAAAATAATTTCGATGCAAGTTTTCATATAAAACTACATTTCGATGAAAGGAAAAATGTGCGGGAAATTTCACATAGCATTGTTTTTTTTTTGTTTCAAATGAATAGTTGTATGTTGGAGAGGTTTACCCCCCGCAGACAAGACAGTAATCACGACGTACCGGCAAGTTTCCTCCACCCTTGTGTCTGGCTTAACTCAAGAACCACTGAACAGACTTTGATAGGGCTTACATTATTCGAAAACTTGCTCTTCGAAGAACGTTTATTTAATAATTTGGGTATGAGACTGTTTCAACTTGTTAACTTACCGTGTATGTTTTATGGGACCTCAATTCGTAGCGGTGGAGGTCGTAGCAGTCGAGAAAGCAATCTATCACATCTGGTGCACTGCTCAATTTTTACCAATATCGCTGCTTTATACGAGGAGGGAGGAGGTTTTATATGAGGAGCTCGTGGCTAAATAATAGCAGCCGCTCGGGTCGATCTTTAGGTTAAGCCGCGCTTGCCTAGGTTGGTCTGTGGATGGGTGACCACCCGTTACATACCGAGTTTCCTCCGTGCCTCGGAAAGCACGTTAAGCCGTTGGTCCCGGCTGTCATTTGTAGATCTTTGACAGTCGTTACAGGTAGTCAGTGTCCCGAAAGTCTGACAACCAGTCTTACCAAGGGGTATCGCATTACCCAGTACTAACTGGGTTGTGGAGGTCAGATAGGCAGTCGCTCCATGTAAAATACTGATATTCAGCTGCATCCGGTTAGACTGGAAGCCGACCCCAACATAGTTTGGAAAAAAGGCTAGGCAGATGATGATCGCTGCTTTATACGACTTTGATCGCATAGGTATCTGATATTCTCAATGCAGTTATTGAAAATGTGGCTTTCAGCGCAAAGCGAGCACGTAAATAATCTCCCGAATACAAAAGGTCATGGTCTCATCGTTGTTATTTCTGTTTCCGAATTAAGAGAGATATTCGTGTCTGCCCACCGGCGTTTCGCTCAATTTGACAAAACGAAAACATTTTGCGATATACAGAAGCATTATTTTTAGAAGATAAGTCAATCATCAACGATTTAGTTTTTGTAGACATTTAATTAAGTGTGTTCGTAACCTTTGGAAATGTTGGGGTCAAAATTCTTATTGTCATGTTGTGCCGAGACAATAAATAAGTATGTGAAGACAGTTAATAAATAGACAGACTAGAGCTACTTAAATCTTTAATACGTCTGTAGACTATGGGCCAAGTTACCTAAAGAGTTTCTTTTAGAATTGTTCCATTTATTGACTCTGCGGTACATTTTTGTCATAATCAATCAATTATACCAATAATTACCTCTCAACGGGAAGTAGGTAAGAGCAATTTACCGATTTCAATTCGCATGAACGAACCCTTTGTTACCTGGGAATGAGCTATTACCGTCAATTCGATTATTATTCGTACTGTCTGCTATTCTTAGAGGTTTTAGCACTGCCTAATGAAATACCTTTGTTAACCTTTATACTAGTTGGAGAAGGAATTCATCATGCGGCACCTTACAGCATTCTAGACTTACATTAGCTAAGATTCTGCAGACTCACGAATAATCTGAAATCTCTTTCACTAAAGCACGGGAACTAAGAAAATAGTATCTTCTGTTTGAATAATAAATATTATAGTTTTAAAAAAACGCTTAAAGTAAGGGTATAGATTTTTAGGGTTCCGTACCTCAAAACGAGAAAACGGAACCCTTATTGGATCACTTTATTGTCCGACCGTCGGTCTGTCAAGACCTTTTATCTCGGGAACGCGTGAAGGTATCGAGTTAAAATCAAAACCATATACTCAAGTCCGTGGTTCCTTAGAGTTGTACAAAATCACATTTCTAAGTATACCCAGCCAAAAGAAATGGCCGTTTATGTCACAAGGTTGTACGGAACCCGCGAAGCGCGAGTTCAACTCGCACTTGCCCGGTTTTTATTATATTGGTAATCCTTTTTAATCGTTGCTGTCAATTTGACTGACACTTAAGACTCACAGGGCAGTATACATAATAATATACCTGTATCCTACTATATTTTATTTTATTAATATTATAAAAGCGAATGTTTGTGAGGATGGATGGATGGTTGTTTATTAATCTCTCACGTCAAAACGGCTGAACGTGTCTTGATGAAATTTGGCACAGATTTAGATTATAGTCTGAAATAACACATAGAATACTTTTTTTAGAACATTACGCGGGCGAAGCCGCGGGCGCCAGCTAGTATAAAATAATAACACTAAAATGTAAATAAACAAATATGTATTCACGATTGGGAGGAACGATGTAATTTTTTTGCTGTTCCAACAAAAGATTTACGTAACGTAATCATTAAAAGAAATCACCTCCTACAGTTATTTAACTCTTAATAATTTCAATTGAATATCTTAAAGTTATTTAAGGAACACGGAATATAACTGTGTCTATATTTAATCTTCCAAAAATAAGTTCCTTCTTAATTAAAAAAAAAATGTTTTTACACAAAAAGGAAAAACTTTGTTCCTTGGCAAGAACAAACAAAAACGATAAATCTTCGTTCTTAAAATAGAATCCTTCTATAAATCCTACTAAATAGTATATATTATTAATATTATTTTCTGTTCTTCTTCTTCTATTAACGAGGTGATAGACACAAGTATAACACTAGAAATAAGGACAAATTGGTTCAGCCGGGTTTCAGGTTAGCTAAAGTGGACTCATCTTTCATGGGGTACTGTTTGAAATGCTACAATAAAATACCTCCCCACATTCTTCAACTAAAATTTATTTACATCTTATATTAAACGCACACTATGCAGGTAAGCATATTATATGCGAAGCATATTATATTATTGACTTGACGAAGCCCTGGTGGTTGATAGTGTCATGCTCACTTAAATGTCTCGCTGATGGTGGCGGGTGTGTCGGGTCATATAGCTCCCTTCAAAATGGTCGAGCTGAATGGGGCTGATCCATACGTCATGTTTGTGAACGGGCGCTGTCAGTTGGGACTGGTCATTTTTAGCTACCACGGTTCATTTTTAACTTATTTAGATTTAAAATTAAATTTTGCTTTTTATTTACTCTGGACGCTCTTACTGTGCACGTCTTTCTACATCGTTCTCACATATTTGTATAATCTCAACATGAATGATGTAAATACGATTTTGTAAAAATATTATAATTTAAAAGAGTGTCCATGGAGTTTCTTGCCCATTCTTCTCCATGAGATCAACGCTTTGGAATGGTCAACTACAGTACTTTCACAAGTTATTATGCCTTGTGACCGGGACTGTAGACTCATTTTGTTTCTTGACATTCAAAATTCAAAAGTGCCTGTAATGGTCTAATTGAAATAAATGATTTGATTTGATTATAAGTTGGGGGATTACATTGATGATAAAAATTCTTGGCTCAATCCTGGTCCTGCTCCACAACCATAGGGCTGCTCAACAACTCATTGATTAGCATCCGAAGTTGTAGTGGAAGCTGCAGAAGATGGTAAAACTATCTTTGCATTGTGTAGACTCAATTTCCTAGTTTTTTCCTGAAAGTCCATGTGTGATGTACTATGTAATATATGCATTGACTTGATGATGCCCTGGTGGTTGACAGAATGTCATGCTCACTTAAATGTCTCGCTGATGGTGGCAGGTGTGTCGGAGTCATTTAGTTCCCTCCTAAATTATATAGCTGAATGGGGCTGTTCCATACGTCATGTTCGTGAATGGGCGCTGTCAGTTTTGACTGGTCATCTTTTAGCTGCCACGGTTCTGTTTTAATTTATTCACATTTTTAATAGAATTTTGCTTAACTCTGGATGCTCTTACTGTGCACTTTTTTCTACATCGTTCTCACATATTTGTAATTTAAAATAGTGTCGTCCATGGAGTTTCTTGCCCATTCTCCTCTTTGGAATTGGCAACTACAGTACTTTCACAAGTTATTATGCCTTGTGACCGGGACTGTAGTTTCATCATTTTGTGTCTTGACATTCAATAGTGCCTGTAATGGTTTAATTGAAATAAATATTTTGATTTTGAGTTTATAATTGCGAAAGTTTGTGAATCCATCCATTTAAACATCTATAAATGGATGTCTGGATGTTTTCTCTCTGCTCTTTCACGCAAAAACCACTACTTAGACGGATTTGGATGAAATTACGCATACAGGTTCGGTTTTAGTTTATAACCCGGATTAACACATATAATACTATTTATCCCAGTTTTATGTTCCCTTGTGATACAATTAAACACCCACGCGGGCGGCAGATATTATATACTAAACAGAAAATGGTGTCACTGCAACATGGTCGTATACATTCAACAAACACAGCAGACAATGACAATCAAAAGTTTAAAAATGGATTCAAAACGGCTATTACACACTTGCTACACGGTTCGAATTACATCTGTGTTACATTACACCACGAATGACATTGCATGGTGCCCAGTAGACAGACACCCGCTGATTAGACCACAATTTTAAACCTTTTACTTTACCGAATATTTTCAAAAGGGACCCAGAAGCGTCGTCTGAAAGTAGAGGGCAATAAACTCTGCGTTTAAAAAATACCGGCCAAGTGCGAGTGTACACGCGTACCGAAGATTCTGTACAAACTTGGGACATAAACGGCCATGTCTTTTGACTGTATAGATTTAGAGGGTTGGTTTTTTACAGAAAAACATAACTAATTGGTTTTTAACGGATACCTCAATGCATTCTTGAGATAAAGGTTCTTGACAGACAGACAGGCGGACATTAAAGTGACCCATGAGGGTTTCAGTTTTTTCCTTATGAGGTTCAGAACCTAAAACCACACCAGAGCACCAAAAAAAATTAACTTCAAAACAAACGTAACGAAGTAACAAAAGCTCAATGAGCACAAAAGTTTAATGAATGATATTTTGGAACTAACTGTTTCATTCACTCCTATATATTATCCTGAATAAGTTAACTACTAAACATAGGCCTCTTCTAAGACGGTTTTTATCTAAATAGAAGTTGAAGATGGTAATTTAATTATGATTTCTACAAATGGAAAATGGATTGTTGGTAAGTAAATGTACTTATTCTAGAGTAAAAGTTTAAAAAAATCTATCGTTCTAAATCTAAGTGTACCAAAAACAAAACGCTTAAGAAATCACAATTTCTATAATCAAACCACCAGTGCAGTCTATTCAAAATTTGTAGGTAGTAAAATAGAAGGAAAACGACAAAATGAATATTTTTATGAGGTGGAAGCACAAGTATTGGACTCAAAGTCCCGGCCTCCCTGAGGCAAAGCGCGCACACTTCACACCAATGTTGCTGAAAATTCTCACACCACCCCGACTTTTTCGGAATCTTCGATGAATTCCTTTCTAAACAGGCAAAACGAGTCATTTTGTTTTTACGTTATTTATTGCAGTCTTGCACGACTACAATAAGTAGTAAGACACATGGCATGGCATTTTTGTTTTTTATTTGCTATTAAAAGCTTTCGTGAAAAAAGGACATCTACCTTAATATTCGGAATGTTTTTTTTTGGTGTAAATCTGTTCGTAATACCGACACGCCACGGTCGACTGAACTCGTCTGTCCGAACAATCGTATGTTCATATATGTATAGCAGGCTCTCTTTTCATCTACCACAAATTAAAAATCTCTAAAAACTTTTCATCCGCCCGAACATAGGAATGAATGAAGCTGTTTCGATGAACTGCGGTCAAGGCCTGTGTTTGTCAAAGTCAAGTTATTACAATGAAATAAACTTGTCAATTGTTTTGAATTCGGGGAATACAGTTCGTTATTTATTACATTGAAGGTCGAATAAATAACTTTAGTAAACGTACAGCAAAAACACGAGTAAAACTTATTAGAACTAAGCTACAACGACCTATTTTAAATGTACAAAAATACAATTTCTATAACAGTGACGGAAACCCGCCGTAATGCGTGTCCGGCACGCACTTAGTCAATATTTAAACATATACAGAACATTAAGTATAGAAGCTCTGTTAGGCGTTGAAGTCAAATATAAAGAGTATCCATTGAATATAAATAATTGATGATATGTCAGCACTCACTCGTACTGCTATCTCCACATTATATGATTTATGATATTCTTTTGACATGCAAAGATATAATGTGCCAGTATCAGTATCGAAGTTCTGCCATATTTATTGCTTCCAAGCATAATATTTATCAACTTTTGTTTTAGATATAGCAATAGGAACAGTTTTAAACAAAACTAAGTGCACGAAGTTGTAGAGCGGATTTACCGGAAGCGGACGCGTCGACAGCGGCCGTCGCTTCAGGATCGCAACACGCTTTCATTCATCCCGCAGTTAAGTCCTTTCGGAGCCGATGCCAGTTTTACACGGAAACTCTACACTAGGCGCCGACCTCCAGCCCGTAGCGCCCTCTCCCTCGCACCAACGCAACTCACGCCTCGACGACTGAAAAGAGACAACAAAATCAATACTGTCTGGAACACGCCCACCGGTTCAACTCGGTAACTGCGCTTCCTCGCTGGAAATTCGATAAAATAAAACTGGGTAAAAATCATTAAATTTGTGTGTTGGTGTTAGATATCCTATGTCGTCGGATTTGTTGATCGCATCTGTGAGTTGCAGCAGCGGGCGGCGCGGCGGCGGCGGCGCTGGCGACAGTCACATGTTCCGCACGTGGTCGGCTCACGTTACAATGTTTACCTGCGACCGCCTGACGGTCAGGTGAGACCGACGCTACGAGCTACACTCGCGTAGCTATCTATACGTTCTCGGTACTACGGCGACCGACTCCCCGAAATAAGCATTTAAGGCCAATTTTACTACTTTACCGAGTAGACTTTCAGTTAGGGCGCTCTCGCACAAGTAAAGCAAATTGTTTGTAGTCTCTCTTGGTAAACACTCTTAAAATGTAATCTTGTCTCCATCCTCATGATACCCATATTCAGTGGGCGTCGGAGCCGGCGAGACCGCGGCTACGGTTTGCATTTTTATCAACCATCGACGACAGGCAGCAACATTTTATTTTGCGTGTCATAAATATGGAACTGGTGAAGACGAACATACGCCGGGATATACAACATTTTCATGCAAACTTATCTGAAACTATGCATAAATAAGCAGCAACGAAAAGAAAGCTTCCTCTCCGCTATAAAAATAAAACTTAGTATATGTTCTTGTGTTTCCTGCATCACATTTTAGAGAGCTCTTTGTACTTTATGTACACGAGCGTTGATGTTGAGAAAAAAGGTACTTACACAAAATAAAATACACTTCGTACAGCTAAATCATGTTGAAGAATTTACCAGACTATACAGCCACTTTAAGTTACGAAAAACAGTAATAATCATGAGCTGTACGTATACATTTTTAAGATTTTGACCAAAAAAAAAGATTAGATATATAGAAATATGGTTCTTGCCTTCATAAGTTAAAACAGAAGACAGCTTCTTTGTACCCATACCAGTCACATTTTCACGAAGTGCTTATATGTGAATGGAATACGCAATGAGCTGTCCCCTTCCTTATAATATTTATACGAAACGTTAAGGATATCTCAATTTATTACGTTCCATTAATTCCATCGAAATGTTGTGGAAATAGCCACGTGTTAATAATTACTCACTATGATTATAGTCGCAAACTCTTTTGAGCTTGAGGTAATTCTTTTTTTGCAGATGGATAATCATCAAATAACTTGCTCCGCTCTGGGCGGACCGGGGGGGAGTTAAAACCCAAACATATTCCTTCTTTTGACCTTTATGTTCCAGGGTCGCGGTATCTCTTTCGAACAACCCGCAACCCTACCTTGAGCTCTTGGGTTCGATTCCCAAGTGTGACAAGTGTTACCTACTGAATTTTTTTATAAAGAATTTCTGTGAGCTTGCTGGCAAAACCCTCGTCCTAACTGTCTAAACGTAGTTGAATTATTAGAAACACCTTTGCCTAACCGTCTGAAGATTACAAGCGTGATGTTATGCAATCTATACTAAATATAATCTTTTCCTTACTAATATTATAAAAAAGAAAATAAGTTTGTTTGTTTGTTACGTCTTCACGCCTAAATGGCTAAACCGATTTTGATGAATTTTGGTACAGAGATAGTTGGAACCCTGGAGCCGAAGATATATTAAAAAAAAAGATTGAGATATGAGGGAGAAAGAGTTGCTATTACAATAACTAAGGCGCAAGGGCAAAAACTACAAGAAGCAGGTACGTATAAATCAGGAAAAGGGAACTGTGTTACCCCGAATTTCACGCGAGCGAAGCCGCGGGTAAAAGCTGGTAATAATATATTTTTTTAAAGATAAAGAGGAAATATGAGTTTGTATCGAATAGGCTCCAAAACTACTGGACCGATTTTAAAAATTCTTTTACTAGTAGGAAGCTGTATTATCAGGAAGTAACATATTCTATACAACATCACGATACTACCCACGGGAGCGGGGCAGCAACTAAAGACGCGAGTATATGTAATAATTATGGCAGTGGAAAACAAATGGGGTGGTGTGTACTATCATCATCTGTGTAATTTGTACGAGTCAAGAGAGAGACGGGTGCTACGGCTCGAAAGCAATGCAAACAGACTGCTTCTGTAATTTGTAACTGTTGGCTGTACGTTATTTGGGGACCCCTCGAATATGCAGACATGCAGTTTGTTTCCTATACGTACTTATTGCTAATATTGCTGTAAGTTTTGACTTGTAACCCTCTCCGTTTCTGAACAAGATGTTTAACTAATGCAGCTTCTTGCAGTAGTTTTCAGCTTTTGTAGCTTCGTTTTGGAGACTGTTAATACTTGTTATTTTGTTTAAGGACCCTTTTCAGTACAGATATTCCTTCCAGCCGGGATGGGATATTTTAAGGATCAGCATTTTATGAAAATTAGACACATATCCTTATGCTATTATATTGCTTTGGTAGTTTATGAGCTGTTATCGTTTATAATACATATTTAAATACTCTATATGGATGATTTGCTAATCGTTTAGTAACAATGGAAAATGAATACTCGTTAGAAATTATGTGATATATCATTATCCCATAACTAAAATTTTCTTGGTGCTAATCTCCACCTTCTTTCATCTTGAGGGTTGTCAAGATTGTTAATGTTATGCTCTGTTCCCGGGGTCCCTCCATGTAATGCATTTTGGCTCCTGGTTTGTATATCATCTGTTTCAATGTCACTTTCAACACCCTTTTTTTTTTCGGGTGGGAAATCATCCAATGACTTCCCCCCCGCTCTGGGCGGAGCGGGGGGGCATGTCAGACTTGTACTGAATAAAACCCACCCATGTTCCTACTGTTGCCCTTTACGTTCCGAGGCCAAAGAATGGATGGATGTATGGATGTTTGTTACTTTTTCACGTCAAAACGGCTGGACGGATCTTGATGAAATTTGGCACAGAGGTAGATTATAGTCTGAAATAACACATAGGATACTTTATTTTTTCGATGTCACCCGGGCGAAGCCGTAGGCGCTAGCTAGTTTAACACCTAAATATAAATCGGCCACGAAAAACAAATATCTTAAATTATTATTTTGTTTTAGCACTACTGAAGAACTACCAACAAAGATTTAAGTAAACTTACCTTTAAAAGAAAAGTTCGTAGCCACTATTTAGGTCCGTCTACCAATTAAAAGTCATAGTAATTACTGTTAAAGTTCTCGTTTTTATTTATTTTTAATTGTATTTATTAGTTTATTTGATATGTATATGTGTATTAGTATCCGTATAAATATTTATAATGTTTTCGAAAACAAATAGTTTTAGATATAAATATTTTTGTACCCTATCACAATGTTGTCGTATTTTACCCAAAGGTTGACTGGTAGAGAATGCCTTATGGCATTAAGTCCGCCTATGTACCACTATTGTACATGAAGTTTAAATAAATAAATAAATAAATAAATTTAAGTCTTAGGTATCAACAAATATTGTATTTGTTAGTAAGGTGCCATCTGAAGAGCTCATGGCTAAATAAAAGTAACCGCTCGGGTCGATCTTAAGGTTAAGGCACGCTTGCTTAGGTTGGTTTGTGGATGGGTGACCACCCGTTACATCCCAACTTTCTTCCGTGCCTCGGGAAGCATAAGCTGTTCGTTCCGGCTGTCATTTGTAGATCATTGACAGTCGTTACAGACAGTTAGTTTCCCGAAAGTCTGACAACCAGTCTTACCAAGGGGTATCGTATTACCCAGTAGTAAATGGGTACTGGAGGTCAGATAGGCAGTCGCCCCATGTAAAATACTGGTATTCAGCTGCATCCAGCTAGACTGCAAGCCTATCAATAGTTGGGAAAAGGCTAGGCAGATGGTCAGTATGGTGCCATCTATGTGCCATTGTTGTTTGAAATAATTGATGTTATACGTCATGTTATTATCGAATATATTATACCTACTTCAAAATAAGTAACTGTTGTCTCACTAAATCATCATTATCCTGCCTTTGTCCCATTCTATTTGGGGTCGGCGCAACACGTTTTCTTCTTCCATTCTCCCCTATCAGACGTCACGGCATCATTTACTCCTTTCTCCTTCATATCATTCATTACACAATTCTTCCACCTTTTCTTAGGCCTTCCTCTCGCTCTCCGTGCATCAAAATTCAGATCCATCAGTCTTTTAGTCACATGTCCTTCATCCCTCCTCATTACATGTCCATACCAAGACAAACGACTCCCTTTAATTTTTTCTGTAACAGGCGCAACTTTCAAACTTCCTCGAATATATTCATTCCTTACTTTATCCAATCTTGTCACTCCACACATCCTCATCTCTAAACATTCTCAACTCCGCTACATGCAATCGTTTTTCCTCCACCTTTTTTACAGCCCAGCATTCTGACCCATGCAGTACAACAGGTCTAATCACAGACTTATATATTTTCCCCTTTAACTTGAGGGGCATCCGTGGGTCACACGTTGTTCCAGTGACCTGTCGCCATTTCATCGATCCTGCGTTGATCCGATGCGTTACGTCCTGGTCTACTTCGCCATCCCCTTGGACAAGCGACCCGAGGTACCGGAAGTTGGAGCAGATCGGTATAGGCGTTCCGGCAAGGGTTATGGGCACAGGACTGGAGAGACCGCCGAAATCGCAGAACAAGTTTGTTGTCTCACTAAATACAATATCTTAAATGAAAAGAAGACTGTAAAGTGTGTTTCTCACTAAAATATATCTGGGTATGATGCTTGTTTTAATGTGCAATGCATTAGGTAAATGTAAAGTATTAAAAGTGATATAAAAGTTTCCACGGAATAATTGCAACATTGGCACTGGTTGGCAATAAATGGCTCATGGGGCGCCTTACAATCCACAACCAATGTGCAATGGTTATAGTCGGTCTGAAACCACTATACCATGAGTTTTATCAATGCGTAAATATGTTTCTTTCGTGGCCATTCCCTTAACCAGGAGTTTTAGAGGTGTCAAGAATGTTTATTTTTTAAACGCTAAAGGTCAAAGGAGTATGATCTTTATATGATAGACAACAAAAAGATAATAAAAACAAGCTTTATGTAAGAGGAAAGAATTATACTATGCTGGTAACCTTATTTTATAGTCAATGTCAATTTGATTGATATTATGTTGTTATTATTCGAATGTGTTTTCGTGCCAGTATTTAAAAAGGGGGTTTTGAGTTGAGTACGCAAAGAGATCATAGCTCGATAGCACAATAATTGGAAGATAAGAAAGACCTGACCATGCTTTGTCATCTAAACTAAACTTGTATGAGAAAGTTTCAGCTCAATCAGATACCCTGGAAATGGGGCTAAATTCTAAGATTTTATTGCAAAGTTAGTTACAGGTCAAGCTAATAAATGCGAGTTAAAATAACCGTTTAAATTGACAATCGAATAACTTGATAAATATTACCAAAATCTCACTCATAATATCTATCTCGTTTATACATACCAAAAAGTAAGAACCAATAAAAGTACCAACCATACTGTTCAAACATAATCAAGAAAATAATAACCAAAGCAAATAGCTGTCCCAACCATAGATTATAAGCGTATTTGCAATTCAAAAACCTTTAGTTATCTGCCATTCCGTGCCTGAACATAATTAAAATTTGCCTTAGGTGACGTTAGCCATTAATTATTTAGCGTAGTTTGAACATCTTTAGCGGGAGCCAGTCGACGTGCAATAAATGGGCCACAACGCCTTATATTCCTTATATTCAGGGGACAGAGTGAGCGCGTGCCCGGAATAAGTTACCGACAGCGCGCTAAAGGAACCCAGCGATCCCCGTCTACATAAAGATTTATTCCCATCTGTAACTGAGAGGAGGACGCGACAGTTTTTCCCAATTATAAGGTGTAAGCGCCCCATTTATTAACATCTCGTCAAAGAAATCACGATCTCGCCGCTTTTCCTCCGGTTTCTCGAAGGTACGTTCATAGTTTGCTACAGTTACCAAAAGTTTTAATTATTGCGCCGGCTAATAATTCCGAAATTGTGCTACTGCTTTCTACAGGCGACATTTTAATGAGTACAAGGAAAATTAATTCATTGTATTTATTTTGTATGTTTCAGTTCAGCTAAATTCTCGTTAAAGTATCGCTAGGAATCGCAATTAGTCCAACGCACATACTGCAGTGTAATTTTAATATATTTTCCCTCAGAAATAACGTCTTAAATTCCTAGTAGCGCCTTTCAAAGCTATATTAAACATGCAACGATCGTGGTAAAACTAGGACCAAGATTTCTCTCTTAAAAGTAAATACGACACTAGACCTAATTATTTTGCTGGGGACAGTAATTAAATTCTCATATACGCATCTCTATCATATTTGCGGACGTGTATGCCGATTTTCCCGGCAAATATTACAGAACATGTTAGTAAGAAGTAAAAAAAAATATGTGTCACATCTGGGGAGGGTAGTGAGGGTAGCTGCAAACTGTATGTGGCAGGCGCGGTCGGAACTGGGAAACTTCGCCGTCCCGCGACCAACGGCAACTTTCTTGTCCAACTCCACGCGCCGCGGTGCACCGAAATACCGACCGTCTTCTTTGTCATTAAAATGCTTTATTGATGTAATATGCATGCAATATTTTATGGTGGCAAATATATGCACGTCTGGGCACGTAATAGGCATACTTCTGCGAAAACTTTTAAAGATAAATTATTGCACGTAATTAGTTATAGCAAGCGAAATCTCTCCTAGTAGCACTTGCGACAAACTTTTTCGATGTGAATTTCATTTAGTAGTGATATGAACACGAGTTTTGTGAGTGTCTATGACCATTAGCTCTAAACATTAAACTTGATGGTAGTACTTTAAGCATATTTTACGTATACGACGTATGCTCGTGTAATTCTATCTTAGCTCTACCATAAAGCGTAGGTATGCTACGCTTCCACATACCATTAGCAGTAAAAACGTACCTACGAGCAGATAATAAAAATTAATACAATGCGCCGTAACTCGGTATGCATTTCAAACTCAGGCACAATGTAAAAACGGGACGGCAGTCTCTGTAGCCTTAATATCCGCTGTTTCAGACTCGTAACCGGCTAACAATATTGCATTGCGTACGCCACGCGCTAGTTCCGTACTTATCGCGAAAGTTTCAGCCGGCGGCCGCTGGAGGGTGCGGGGGGGAGCGCCGGTGGGGGTGAGGGGCAGGCGGCGCCCCCGCTGCAGTATCGATCGCGTCTGCTGCACGCTGCAACGCTGTCTTCCGCAGATCAGTCCTTATCGTCCGCCGGAACGAGCCTCCGCTACAGCCCCGCACTAAAAAGGCTTTGCGACACATTCTACATAGAGATGCACGCACGCTCCGCGCCGGCTGCAGGCGCAAGTAGCGAGGCGTGCGCTCACGCTTCACAGAGCTAAGCTTGTTTATTGAAAACCGTTCACTGTTATGTCTCAGCGTCTACCTACCAATAGTATATGCCAGATTTATGGGAACATAAAAATAATGTACAGACCGCAATACTTTTGACGATATCATCCGACTAGTTTATGTGAATGGTTATACGATTACTTCATTGAGAGATTATGAGTGATCACTTCTACGCAGAGAAATATGAAACAAAACTATAATCTCAACGCTAAATACAAGTCAAAGATGTCAAGTAACAGAGAAAGAAACAGCAAAGTGAATAACACTTTGCGCCATACGAAACTTAGTTTGAAACTGTCGTGTACTAGCTCGCTTGACATTTCAGGCACTAAATTCATTACAGTTGGGGCGGTTTTATAAGTGATGGTTAAGGTAGGGGTAACAACACCGGACTAACTATAAAATTTATAACGAAGGACCAAGTCGAAAGTTGCAAGCGTTGAAAATATTGTAAGCTGCACTCGTTTCGGGCAAATTAAATGAAAAACGAAGTTTCGCCGCGTGGCGGACAAAGTTGGCCACTCAAGTTTGAAGCTCGGCGAGAGCGCGTGCAGACTACCCAGTATATAGCCAGTACCCCGTCCTCCTCGCGCTACATTATATATAAAGTCAGTACAACAGCACACATAAACCTATCATACTCAACGTGTCTCGATTATATGACAGCTAAATAATAGCAGCCGCTCGAGTCGATCTTCAGGTTAAGCCGCGCTTGTCTAGGTTGGTCTGTGGATGGGTACCCACCCGCTACATACCGAGTTCCCTGTTGGTCCCGGTTGTCATTTGTAGATCTTTAACTGTCGTTACAGGTAGTCACCAGTGTCTCGAAAGTCTAACAACCAGTCTTACCAAGGCGTATCGTACTACCCTGTACTAACTGGGTTGTGGAGGTCAGATAGTGTTGTGGCAACCATATAGTCTGTGGTTGTATAAGAAGATGACAGCTGGATGACAGCCCGCCAAGGGGGGTTTGGACATGCCGGGGAGAGACGACTGGAGGTTTTGGAGTGTATTACAATAAATGATGAAAAGTATTTCTTGACTTCTTCTCTTTCAAGAACCCAGCTAATGTAACAGAACAGATAGGCAGTCGCTCTGTCTAAAATACTAGTATTCAGCTGTATCCGGTAAGACGGGAAGATGACCCCAATATAGTTAGAAAAAGGTTAGGTAGATGAAATGTGTATCAACGTCAGGTTAAGAGTTTTCCAACTACAGATTTTTATTTTCATATATATTATTGTATCAAACCTACATTACACACAACTCATGACTAAATTAGTTTTTTTTTGAGGATGGGAAATCATCAAATAACTTCTCCCGCTCTGGACGGAGCGAGGGGGAGTTCAGACTGGTAATGAAAATAAAACCCACCCATGTTCCTTCTATTGCCCTTTACGTTCCGGGGCCGCGGTATCTCTTTCGAACAACCCGCAACCCCGGTAAATTAGTATCTAACAGTAACCAAACACAAACAATAGGTTGCTGATTACCACTTAACATCACGCCTGTGATCTGTGAAGGGCCAGGCAGTAGATTCTATTTATAGTTAGTTTAAATCTCGATATGTATAAGTGTCATGTAATAGGGGCAAACCTTTTGCCGTCAAATGTCAAATGGGCTCAAATCTAGACTACGGGTTTCTCCTAAGAAGTTCCTATTGGAACAGCTCAATAACACCGACGAAATGGGACTCGAATCCAGCTACCATTATACCAAGAAAGCACTAGTTTACTGATTTTCATATCATTGTTTCGAATCTACAAAATCAATTACCCGTAAAGTACTATCATCGTTAATCCTACTATATATCCTATTATAAATTCGAATGTTTGTGTGGATGGATGGATGTTTGTTACTCTTTCACGTCAAAATGGCTTAACGCATTTTGAATAAATTTTGCACAGAGGTAGATTATAGTCTGGAATAACACATAGGATACATTTTTTAGATCATCACGGGGGCGAAGCCGCGGGCGCCAGCTAGTCTTAAATAAAAATTAATTACTGTTCGTTTGTCTTGCTAAAACTCGAGAATGGCAGGACTGATTTGGCTTTGGAAGATATAAACGGTTAGAAAACATATAGGTAAATACGTATCTAAGTACCCTAGGTAGGTAGGAAGATTACGTAGGGTAGATAGGTAGGTAGGTCGGTAGATAGAAAGATAATAAAAAGTGTATTGTAATGCTAGTTAATGATATAAACAAGAGGTTGCTGAAAATTGCTTACCAATAGCCATAATAGGCACTTAACAAACTCAAGGAAAGCCAGCCGCCCGACGTGTACTTTGTAAGGGGTTTATAAACCTGTCTGAGCCTGCATATTAATAAATGGAATAAATTTCCCCCACCTGGCCGTAAGTTCGCAGCCCACGCAACAAACACTGTAAACTCAAAAGTTATTTAAAGTTGGTACAATCAAGACGGTTCAAGGTGGTAATACTTTTTTTTTCGTTTGGGAAATCATTAAATAACTTGTTCCGCTCCAGACGGAGCGGGGGGAGTGTCAGACTTTTACTGACTTCCATGTTCCTTCTTTTGCCCTTTGTGTTCCAAAGCCGCGTATATCTTTCGAACCACCTGCAACCTTGGCAGGCAGTGGCCCTGGCAGGCCCCTCTGCTGCTGACATCACTTTGAGGCGCGCGTGGAACACTAACGTGCCGATAACACAACCTGTCGTCAATAGACGGACGGACGGTGAGCTACCCATTGCTCACCATCGACAGGCCCGCATCTACGGTGACTTTATGATATGGCTACCAGTATTATAAAATCAATAAACTTAACGTATATATTTATGACGTAGGTAGACGTCTGGGTTGCGTATTTAACGACCGTTTTTCATTATATTTTGTGCAGAAATCAGTCACGTTGTTAATAGAAATTACAGTTTCAGTCAGTGAAATCGATAGAAAGCGACAAATACGCACATACAGTGACTGAATAGTTTGGAAATACGCCAGCCAGGGGCACTCGACCTCTGCACAGTGCACACTGCTTGCCTACTTCACCACTGAGGCACTGATGTAAGACGCCACGCAGCTTTGTGATCGACTGTACCATAACTGTACCGTGACTGTACCTCACGCCACGCGCCCAACGCCTCACATGTCTTCGTTACGTTTTATTGCCATCTTATTGAAATACAAGACGTAATGTTTTCAAATTAAGTTTAATTTTAAAATTATACGCATTCAATGCTCTTTTATCAACATCATAAGACTATTCTATCTTAATTAAGTCATTCGAGTTTTCAAATGTGCAGCAAAGTCATTAAAGCTGTACTTTTTCAAGGGAGTACGTTACAAACAGTCAGTTATTTAGTTAGTTACAAAACTTCCAGCCACTTAACGCAATACATTCGACTAGTTAAACAGAAACTGTACAATTGAAGCGCGGGGAATACTTGCTACGACGCGCTACGCTGGAGCTACGCCAAATTGTGAATATATTTCATATTATAATATGTTTTATAATTACAATCGGCAAATATATTTAAATGGTTTAATTTTTAAATGTGGAGGAGGTGGTGGCTAAACCATAACTGCCGCTCGGGTCGATATTGAGGTTAAGCCGCGATGGTCAAGGTTGGGCCGTGGATCGGTAACCACCTACTACATACCGAGTTTTCTCCGTGCCTCGGAAAGCACGTTAAGCCGTTGGTCCCGGCTGCCATTTATAGATCTTTAACAGTTACTTGTCATTTATAGAATTTTAACAGTTTAGTAGTAAGTGTCTGAAAAGTCCAAAACCACTCTTTACAAGGAGTACCGTATCACCCAGTTATTAACTGTGTTGTGAAGGTCAAATGTGCAGTCGCTCCATGGAATATACTGATATTCAGCTGAATCCGATAAGACTAACCAACATAATTGGGAAAAAGGCTAGGCAGATGATGACGATTTAATTTTTTATGGGTTCTCAAATGGAAGAAACGGAACCCTTATTGGATCAATTTGTTGTCCGTCTGTGTGTCTGTCTGTCAAGACTCTTTATCTCGGGAACGTGTGGAGGTATCGAGTTGAAATTAGTCTGTGGTCCCTTGGAGCTGTGAAAAAATCAACCGTCTAAGTCTACGCAGTCAAAAGATATGGCTGTTTATATCGCAAGTTTGTACGGAACCCTCGTTGCGCGAGTTGGACTCGCTCTTGGCTGGTTTTTAAATATTAATAAGCGATCGCAACTAAAGTATATAATTATTAGTTTGTGACAGACAAACAGAGAGGCGTTATTCACTTGATGAGTCCTCGTGAAGGGATTGAAGGTTCCGTATTCATTTGCGTATACATATAACTAGTATATTATGGTGCAATAAAATATTAAACAAAATTAGGTAGATATTATAAAATGTTTACTTGAAGAAAAGTTTCTAACATTTCTATAAACTTTCTGAACTTCTTAGCTCTGCGAATTCCAAAAAGGTTCATATTTTATTTAGAAGATGATTCAAATGTATTTTGCAGTAAAAGGCAGCAGTCGTTAACGGTGACATCTCCAAATTTTATTTCTCTTCGCGTCGTCATTGTGAAACAGTTTGCCGGTGAACGAGTGAATTTTCTCGTGTTAAGGAGAGCCACATTGGAGGCCCGCCAGATGGCTCTTGTGAGGAGGGCCCTCCGCCGCCTTCGACTGACGCTAATTGCTACCAACTCTTCCGAAATTATCTCAATTATACTGAATTTATTAATGACTATTAATATTACGATTGTTTCAAACTTTGTTTCCTTAAACACGAGTTTTAATAGTTAGGGAAGACTTTTTTACAAACAACTCATAAAAATGCAAAGGCTTCAAAATATTTTTGATGACTTTAAGAGAAGAATTTAATAAAGCGAATAATTGGAATAGCCGGAATTCATCCTGATCGAAACGACTGCACGGGTGTTTTTTTTTTGGTGAATATAATCCTTAGGTCCAATCTGTCGTGTTCAAATGTCGACCTTTTCATATGATTACGAAGCTATCCGCCATTAGACCATAGTACATGGCATCAGGCTGTATCCAAGGGTCGTGGTGTTGGATGTAAGCCAGAACACAATGTCTGCACACAGTTACATTTGTGCACTAGTGATGCACTCGTCTTTGGAATCAGACTCTTTGTCCAGCCATTTTATTCCAGAGGTTTTAACTCTCCCTTTGAGAGTTAGCTACTCACCAACCAACCTTTGCAAGGCTCCAGCGGACGTAATTAGATACTTTACCCGTGTGTAGAGGGACTTAAAGACGGTTAATTTAATATGATAATTACAACTCGTAACTTTATTCCTTAGTCGACAGGGCGACTTTGGAGACGTGAGAAATAAACATGATACGGGTATGTAGGTACAAAGTTTTCATTTCATGTCTGGGCAAACACGTAACGTAATTTCAAAAATAAATTATAACCTCAAACATCCTTACTAATATTGTAAAAGCGAAAGTGAGTTTGTTTGTTTGTTTGTTACGTCTTCACGCCTAAACGGCTAAACCGATTTTGATGAATTTTGGTACAGAAATAGTTGGGACCCTGGAGACGAGCATAGACATTTTTTTTATAAAGTGAGAAATGTGGGAGAAAGAGGGAAGAAAAGGGAAAACTTAGCATTGCTATTACAATAATTAAAGCGCAAGGGCAAAAACTACAGGTAGCAGGTACCTGATAATCAGGAAAGGGTGTTACCCCGAATTTAACGCGAGCGAAGCCGCGGGCAAAAGGTAGTTTTCTATAAATAATGGAATTGAAAATAAATATAACGTCTGTGTTTTGTTAACTTATTCTGTGTGTTTGTCTATACAATTCGTATTGGTTACCTGTGTTGTGTAGCTGGCAACCGTATCGTTTTCATTTCTTAGGAGCCAGACCCGATAACGTACAAAGGCTTTTGTAATACAAATGTTTTGTTTTTAATAAAAATGAAAACGGCAACTTGTTGGGAAAATCTTTTTAAGGAAAAGGGGATTGTGTAATGTCGGTACCTACCTTGCTTAAGATTTTTGTTAACTCCTATGAATGCTATTGTTTCTTTTTGTAGTAAGTTTTCCATTGTGAGAAGTTTTTATTCAGTGTGAAGTGAAAGGGGGTGGATTTAGAGACTGGTTTATTTTAGTTACCATTTCATGTGCAATTTTGGCGTATAAGGCAGATTAAATGATAAGCTTTTGGTTAAAAAGCAACGCTAATTCTTATGGCACATTTGTTAAAAATCCCAAAAATCAATGCACTTTCAAGATTTTAACGATATGTCATTCGTGGCCGTTGTGGGTCGTGGTTTTCCGTAAAGGTTTTCTTTTGCGTGGAAACCAGCATAACCTAGATCCTATCCTAGAAAAATCCGAAGGCGGAAAACCGAAAATCTTATTCTGATAGACTCATTTCTCACCTGCTAATCCAACACAGACGGCCGCTTGGTCAAATACAGTCCAATCCCACTCATACAGAGACGGCCTGTATCCCTTCAATGGGAACATTATGAGCTGGTTATGTGGCTTTTTTTTGGGGTGGGAAATCATCAAATAACTTCCCCCGCTCTGGGCGGAGCGGGGGGAGTGTCAGACTTTTACTGACTAAAACCCACCCATGTTCCTTCTATTGCCCTTTACGTTCCGGGGCCGCGGTATCACTTTCGAACAACCCGCAACTGGTTATGTGGCTATGCTTATGTTTTCAAACTGACTCTTGCTTGATGTCTAATAGATTCGCCATATATTTTGTTGGTACTTAATTTAATCAGGAATCATCATCATTCCCTTACCCATATCCCAATTCATTTTGTGGTCAGCACAGCATGTCTTTATTATTTAATACAAATATTAATTAATCGTTACTAATATTATAAAAGCGAAAGTGAGTATGTTTGTTTGTTACGTCTTCACGCCTAAATGGCTAAACCGACTTTGATGCATTTTGGTACAGAGATAGTTGGGACCCTGGAGTCGGACATAGGCTATTTTTTTATGTGAGAAATGAGGAAGAAATGGGATAACTTGACTTTACAATAAATAAGGCGTAAGGGCAAAAACTACAGGTGGCAGGTACCTGCAAATCAGGAAAGGGGAACTGTGTTACCCCGAATTTAACGCGAGCGAAGCCGCGGGCAAAATCTAGTTGACATATGAAGCAGCTAGGTAGGTACCTAATTAATAGACGTTCACAAAACCAAAGTTAATGGCTGTTCATAATAGAACTTATTTCAGGAAAATTAAGATTTATTATTTCCTCCTCCTTATTATCCATCACAAAAAAAACAACGACAATGCTTTCTATTCTCGCACAAAAATACGAACGTAAAGATCCACCCACATGACGTACGTACAATACAATACATTAGATACCTATATATATTTTGCGCGCATCGTTTTATTTGGTCCATGAAAGATGGAGGCTCATCCCACTTCGGAAGGAGAACACTTGACCGCAACAGATGGCTGGGCTCACCACCTATCTATACACGTTACATATACTTCACTACTATATATATATATACGAGCGCTGATACAGTCCATTTCAATCACTTTTTTTAAAACCCTGCATATTACTAGCCTGCTGAAACTCTCTTTAATTTAAGTTTTCTGCCGGAAATGTTGGTGGACTTAGTAAAAAGCGGATATTCCTGTATGAACGACGAGTTTACGACGCAATTTCTTTTTATTATAAAATCATCGTACCTTGCAGGTAGTCTTGCTTCTCTTTAGTTTAAAATGGTTAGAACATTGCTGAACAAGTCCATTAAAAATAATTTAAACTTGCATTTTATTTACTAGACTTGTTGGTTATAAAAAATATGATTAGAAAAAATTTAATCTAATACAAATAACTACATCTACAGTAGTACGGTGTCAAAACTGATTGCATTCAACTCCAAGGGTCCGACTCCAAGTCAGACATCAAGCAGCTAACAAGCTGTTTATAAAACAAAATCTCCTATTGTCTATTCAAAATTGAAATGTATTAGGAATACAAACGAGATGAAAATGAGGGCGTTCATATCTTCACACGTTGGTTCGCGATGAGACGTGAGCGAGCGTTCCGTTGCACGCAGCCGGCGGGCGCTGCATTTCCGAACGCATCGCCGTTCAATATCCGCGAGGATTGTTTGTAGAACCATCTCCCCCTCCGCCCCCTTCGCCCCGCACCACCCCGCCGATACCGCTGCCTCTAATGGAGCCTGCAAGGGTGTCTCGTTTTAGAAATAGACTTCACGATAAAATGATATCCCTCCTTAAGATTTAGTTTTAAATTAAATTCTATTCGAGCGTGAGTTATTGGATTCGTGTTATTTATTATTAAGTTTTTCTAGACGGTTGTCTTCTCGTTCTAGAATATGGGTATTTACTTCATAGAAGACTGAACTTCAGAATAAATGACACTTACGGGAGAGACGTATTCTTCGTCACAAGGACTATATCTGTCAAAAATTCACGAAAGACAAAGTAACTAAAATTTCTCATTTTCCTCAAGGGTAGGATGATGTCAATGATCTGCTACAGCCCTGGTGACTCCCGTCCACAATAGCACATGGTGGACACACTTCAACGTCCATTGCTCCCTTCACCGAAGAGGTCCATCAAAGTAATTAGTGATCCCTCGATGGAAATCGAAGTGTGCTAATGTACGATGGAACCATCCACTTTATTACTAACATAAAATCACCCGGTATCAGGTACTTAGTTGTGGTGTAACCTAGCCGAGTTCAACCACAAAACAGGGTTTTGTATTATGAGCGTAGTGTTTTTCTTTTTATATCACGCATGAAAGGGTTTATTTTTAGCTTCTGCTGAGGGATGAATGTTTAATTACCAATCGTGGTCTGAGCAGTTTCTTTACACCCAGTGAAGTGAAAAAAGTAAGTTATCTTTTGTGGATGGGTTCAACCAATTAAAACGGTAAAGTGATTTGCGATCTTAAATATATCTCAGTAGGTATGATTTCAATTTTGGTTTACAAAACTGAAAGTAAACCAAATAGGTACAGGCAGCAAAAGAAATATGCAAGCACACTCGTCAGATACAGTTAAAATATTCTTAAAAACCATAAAAGGTAACCCATAATGTTTTTTTTTTTAGAAAACTAACAGTTTCTTGGCTTCCATCGGTTTGTAAGAAAAATGCAACTATATCGGATGTGCCTGATAACTTATCACTTTTGCTAACTGTACATAAGTATACCCCTAACTTAAGATAAGTATAGCTTCATATCGAAGTCTGTGACGCACATAACTTGGAATCAGGCATCTGTATAATATATTTCAGTTGACTCCCTATATCTAAAGGGAGCACCAATAAATACTCGAAGGCCTGAAGGCTATGCGAATGCGTCCCTAGAACAGACGCGATCAAAATAGAGATTATAAAAAGAACTTATAATTTTGTTAGATCCACTGAAATTATACAAAGATACCTAAGTAAAAGACTGAATCGATAAAAGATAAAGATGGACAGGTAGAATTCTTTATCGTTGGTCTAGTTGTCGGAAGATGGACTGCTAAGCACGAGGTACTGAGTTCGATTCCCGGTTCAGGTTTAGTCCTATTGGGTCTTTCCATCAGGATATTCGCCACGGAGATTGAATTCGTGCCTTGTTACTGGCAATTTGCTTGCAGACTATTATATGGGATTTAAACTTAACTTTCGGAATGTGGGTGTACTAGTAGGTACACCGCTGTCTATCCCTACGAGAATTGCAGGCGTGATGTTATGTAATATATTCGTAATAATAACCTACCCTAAGTATTTCTACCTCTTTTGCTTAAAGGTATTTGCTACATAAATTAAGTACTTGCTATAAACACATAACTATACATATAAAAGACAACCAAAATATCCGCAAATAGGTACATAAAACCCCTACCAAGAAATTTATTGATTAGAAGGTCAAGAGGAGTTGCAATTAAGTGCCAACATTTTTCTTTTGGCAGAAACACACGCTGCGTTTGGCATAAAAATGATGGACTCCAACTTTTACGACCTCAGTTACTTTTATATAAATCTTTTGCGTCTTCTATGTGTTTCTGTGACCTTTTTATTAAGCTATCAAAATATGAACTATGATTTAGAAGTGTTCACACACATTTCTTAAAAGAATTTACGTTTCTAAATAAAGGTGGAAGTTCAAAAAAATAATTTTGCTAATTAAGTGTGGTCCTTCAGTTCTTGTGGGAGGTAGAAAAAATCGCTCAAAATTAATTAAGACGATGTATGCAAAAAGTAAACTAAATACAGACATGTAAAGTAAGGAACAATAAGCACTTAAACCGGGAACTGGAGTATCGGAACTATTCGGGATTTTGGTCCTTGGAGCCGGATTAACGTAAAGTACTTGATGGGCCACGCTTCCACGCCCACGAGGCTTATAACTCTTCACAATAATATGCCACCCACGTCTGAGTAAGTAACATAAATAGTAGAGGAAAAGTTTTAAGCCCCATTATACGAGCAATAAGGTCATGTGTGAAAATTCAAGCCTTGGTGACCACAAGGGTTAAATGGGAATTCGTCATGAGTTCGCAGAAAAAAAGGACCTACATAATGTAAATAGATAAATAAAGCGTGACTACTTACTTCGTGGAAAGTATTATTCATAGAGATTTGCGTTTGATGTGAGTAAGTATTACAAGTAGATAAATAGACTAGGTTAGTAACAGTTATATTTGCTCAACTTTGGAAACAACAACAAATTTTATCAACACACAATAGTTCAACCCCGTGTTGAACTATTGTGTGTTTATAAAATGACTTTAAGAGCCTAGGTACTGGACATTTAATAATTGGACCCATTTTTGCAAACAAGAACAAACCCACAGCAAATCTGTTGTGGGTTGGGTCCAATTTAGTGCCTATGTAAGGTACACATATAAAAATCTTTTAGAATGTTTCACAGGTATCTGGAATGTTTAATTTAATTAAAAAGAAGCGAAGTATTTCGTGCAAAACTAAAACTCGCCGTCAATAAACTAAATCTATTAGAAGTAAGTAAAGCGAAAAATGCCAGCGTCATCCTAACATTTCCGCGGCTTAAAACGTATTAACGTATTTCATCTCAATATGAAACCCCAAGCTTTTGAAACTACGATCAAAGGTTACCTCTAATGACTCCACAATTAATAATCCTTAATGTACCCTATAGTTTCGCTGTCAGCTTCAATAAACGGACCGTGTGTCCACAGCAACCTATGAAAATAACTAGTTTCTTGCTAAATAATATATGTATACCTTCGGCAGTACGAAGTATCCAAGTCGTAACACAAATTCAAGCTACAAGTCTGTGAACTGTTCGTATGTCGCATGTCTCCATCGCAAACGCTGGTAACTTCATGCAAGTTATGCAGTCGATTTGGGAACTGTCTCGCGTAGACATTTCTCTACGTATCTATGTGCTTGCTAAGTGTGGTAGTTATGTCGAACAACGCCTACATACATTATTACCTAAGGTTCTCGTTCGCAATGGTCGATTCTGAAACGTTTTCGATGTTAACTGAAACATTAAATTCTGCTTTGAAAGAGTAGGGAACTGATCCTGAAAGTCTTATTATTATACCTACAGATTAGTTGTTCCGCTTTTAGGTAGGTGTGTTAAAGTATTTTAAGTATCTGGGCATGTGGTGATACTGGATTGAGGAAAAAATCTTAGTAATTTTTTATCAACACGTCAGAAAAGTCAGCTAAACTAAACAATTTCATATACATAGTTTTTAAAGAAGTAAGGTTTTAATCACATCATTCGTAACGCACTATTAGATTAGATTTCAAAAAAGGAGAAGATTCTCAATTCGACTGTTTTTTTTATGAGTGTGTTACGCGATTTCTCTGGCAATTGCGGGCCCATTTTCTAAATTCTTATTAAAATCGAAGACATCCCATATACATCTTATCTGTATTGCTCCGTAGTACTCTTGCTGGTCTTCTGTAACTGCTTCTGGTAGGGTAGATGTAGAGGTACCTGTTTTGCTTTTCCTGCTAAAATAGTTTTTTATAGTAACTTCAACTTCGGCCATCGAAGCACTAAAAGTATCAATATGATTAAAGCTTTCAAAACAACTAAGAGGGTGTCGTAGACTGGTAGGTAGTTGGTAAGTGCTTCTCTGCTTATCTCGTAGAGGCCTTGTGCCGGAAAGCCTGGATAAAGATATTGTGAAAACTGATGCATCAAAACTGAATTTACAATATCGCGATCCAAACCAACGTAGCATAAAACCTTTTGGTACGTGTCTGTTTTCTGCTTAGTAGTTCTTTAATGTGGTTTGACCTACAGCAAGTTTTTTTTATTTCTGTATCCTGGTTGCGCGTATACGCTGCTTTTTGCTGGTTTTTTTTTAATGTCGTAGAGCACACATAGACTCATAAACATGAGTAGATGTTTACCCCTTTTTGCGGATGGGAAATCATCTAATAACTTCCCCCTCTCTGGGCGGAGCAGGGGAAGTTCTTTCAGCAAGTGTCAAACTTTTACTGACTAAAACCCACTTATATTCTTTCTTTTGCCCTTTATGTTCAGGGGCCGCGGTATCTCTTTCGAACAACCCGCAATCCCAGCAGGATATCTTTACCGCTTGTACTACATAAAATAACAGCTGGTATTCTGTGCATAATTTTATCATTTTCTACTGTCTCAAAGCATAGACTATTGCACAGTTCATGTATGTCTCCTTACTACGCAAATGTGTCCCGCAAGTTTCTTCCTACCGACAACGACAATATAAATTTTGAACGTGCGGCTATTTCGTCTGTGGAAAGTCTTTAATGACCCGTGGAATCGTTTTTATGGTGTTTACTTTGATCAGAGGACAGCAGCAGAACGTCTTTTATGACGCAATAACTTTGAATTCGACACATAATTAGAAGTTCTACGAACATTATAAGTATCTAGATAATACATAGTAGGTATTATATTGTAATAAATTCACGCACGAGTCGAAACATTTGCTCTAAAAGTGACTTACGATATTTTTAAACTGGTAGATTTGACTGCTAGCGTAGCTAGAATAGATAGATATATTCTGAGATATTTCAGCATCTACCTGACTCATAGAGAGGGCTGTACACGATAGAGTGGTTTACCCCCCCCCCCCCCCAATCTCTCATATATAAATATAAGCGAACTTATCCGAGGAGGAATACAAACATTTTAGCTCGCTAATACATTATACACCTTGCCAATTATTTTTATGTTGATGATTTGTTTTTTGAATTGAGAATGAACAAAACGAACCTTATTTATGCAAGGAGGTTGGTCGAATTTTCGAGTTCGCATTGCTTAGGTACTCTTGCATTCTTCTAATTCTCGATACTTTCTCCTAGTCACTAAAATAGGTGCCTACATTAATCCTTTTTCTATATAATAAAATTATGTACCTACCTGTTCAAAAGAAAATCTACCGCATCCGATGTCGAGCTCACTTCACTCGTAGGTTTCATTCTGCAATCCTCCCGTTCATGGGCTTCTCAATTGCTGGTCTGTTCTAATAAATACAAATTATGCAGAATTATACATTCCACAAAAATTAGTCCTTGTTTGATCAACAAACCAAAACCTAACATATCCAAGCTCTTTCCACTAAGCTGAAAATGTCCCCTCTGGAAATACCTTATCCTGCTAAATAATCGTGATAAAAAAGTCTATCCAGAGACCACAGTTAGTACCTATGTATTAAAAGTAATCCCTATAACAGAAGTAGTAACAACCCCTATAACAGTAGTAGTAACCCCTATAATATCGGTTGACCCCCCCAACCCTACCCAGAAACAATTTCCTGACTACCTACGGCCCTTACAGGGAAGTACCTGATGTACTTACTTACAAGAGTTTTCTCGGCCAGTTATATAAGAGCTCCTTTAAAGAATTTCATTAGAGAAGTATAAGCATCCCTTTCACTTAGGGAGGCGTAATCTACATGGAGTTAATTAAAGAGCACGATATTACATGCCCCTCATTTTTTCAACCATCAACCTTTTATTTCTTGCTCATAAACAGAGGTACGCAAAGCTAAGGACCCCGAACGCTACATACGGAACTTACCCAAACCGGAATGACGCAAAACTCAAAACCTACCACCACCACAGCTCACTGGACGCATTAATTAGATAAGTATACACACCAACCTGCCGACATAATTATTAGATATGCCAGCGGCTTTTTTGTAAGCGTTCTAGCTGGCGGCTACAAGTTATTGCTAGACGAAAAACCTGGCCGTGGCTTGTAATTGCAACCGGGCAACTAAACGTGTACGCAAGTCGCCAACATGGTGGTTGTTTTGGTAAATCTGTAGAAAGAGTGTGACATTGGCTTCAAACACCGTTTTTTTTTTATTGTGATGATGTTTTTGCAGCACTCGCTTCTTCATCGTGTCATTAGCACAACTGTATACCAACCTATGTAAAGACTTCAAAATGTTGGTCCAAAACTTCGCCAGTTTTATAGCATCTTTGGTGAGTCATTTTGATTGCTTGTTTTGGGGCACTCGAATCGATAACCAGGTAGTGATGTAGTTTTTTTCCATTAGGAAATTCTGAGTTAGCACTGTTAGCAGCCTAGACTCAAATTTTGTGTCACTCAGATAACAATTCAATAAAATTGGCTCGATAGGGTCCTAAATTGACTATCCTACATGGGACCAACCCAATGGGTTAAACGTAGATCTAATTGAAATAAATATTACATTACATTCTACTCTACCCCTTTCGGAGTATCCTGCTTACAGGCGCAAGGCGTGACGTTATACCTGTGATCCTATTAGGTACAGTGAGTCGTGTTCTCCTCAGTGTAATGTTCTAAAAAAGAGATAGGTGTTTCTTTTTCTTAGTCACCAGTTTGTCATGAACTTAAATGAGGTAAACTGATCTGCAGAAGCCCTTTGGCACTTTGGGTACGTTTTGCGATGGTCCTGCCATCTATTGGTAGCCAACGTAGTTACAACGTTCGGGAGCTTGGCGTTTGGAGAAATTAACTTTTATTTAATTAATACATAGCTAAATATTATAATATATATATATATTAGGTCTTTAAAGATTTCTTTATTAAGATTTCTTGTCCCTTTTGCTAAACCAACGTGCAGGGAACGAATAACGGAACGCATATGTTTAACACGAAATGTCAATGTCATTATTTTAATTGTCAGATGTCAATTGTGTAATGTGTTGTGAGTTTGTGAGTGTTTATAGCACGAATATATTTTATGAAACACTTAAAATTGTTTTATATTGGATTGAATAGGAACAATAATAAATGGGGGAGTCTCCAATTGATAAGAGACCACAATTTGGCAATAGATATCTGGAAAATGCTGACGAAGTTTTCAAACATAACGCGTGGTACCGTATTCACTACTTTGGTTAGATTTTGTAAGAACGCTCGAAGTGATAAGAACATATTAGAATTGGAAAAAACTAGGCATCGGAAGAAGCCTGCAGGTGGCGGTCGATATTTGAATGATTCCAAGCATGTTTACCTATTTAATGCCTGGTACTTTTCAAAACAAGTTTCTTTCATATAACCTAGGAAATAATGAGATGTTTTTAAAATACTGCTGATTGCAGGGACAATGTTGACTGGGATGAAGAACAAGAAACGGTGGCAAAGGAAAAAGTTGAACAGAATTCTGAAGTAACACTTTCTAAGGAATGTTTACAGTCATTGGAAGATGAAGCTGATAAACATTGGGATGCCTTTTATGATATACATCAAAACAAGTAATGTATTAAGTTAATAGCCCATAACAGTTGCAAGACAAAAGTTTAACCTTCCAGTGGATGTGTGGTCATTTAGAATGGTAGAGGATGTGGAAAGTCCCACAGCCTCTACCATAGACATTGGAGATTAGGAAATAGTACAAAAAAATCGATTTGGTGTCGCTGAACCTCTGACATAAACTCACTCCTTTTTCCCTTGGGCCTTTGCAGAAACCACAGGATCTACTCCTCTACACACATCTACTCCTTTTGCCTCATCAATATACATAAATGCACACCGGTTGCCAGTACTATGTAACTTGATAGCTTAATGGTTTTTATATAAGTATATAACCTAATATATTTGAGCATTTTAACTAATGTGCAGCCCTGTGATTTATAAAATTACAGATTCTTCAAAGATCGTCATTGGCTCTTCACCGAGTTCCCTGAATTGGCTCCAGATAATGCCTCAGCCCCAGTGAGAGTATATCCTGAAGGTGAAAATAATGCCACCCAAACAACTGAACAACCAAAGAGTGGCACGAAGCGGACCATATTTGAAATAGGTTGTGGAGTTGGTAACTGCATATTCCCAATACTGCAGTACAGTCGAGATCCAAACCTCTTTATATATGGTTGTGACTTCTCCTCAAAAGCAATAGACATAATGCAACAAAGCGAGCTTTATGAAACAAACCGATGCAATGTATTTGTACTGGATGCCACTCTTGACACATGGGAAGTACCATTTGAAGAAAACTCTATAGATATCATTGTGCTAATATTTGTACTGTCTGCTATTGATCCCACAAAGTGAGTATCATATTAATTTATAATTTTTATGCTCTCAAAACAAGAATGGAATACATTTGCAAATAGGATTCCATATTATGGATTATGAATCACTCCTTCTAAAGCCTGTATTCAAGCTTTGAGCCCTGATTTATAGCCTGGGATGTATGTATGCTCTAATTCAACCTAAGTCGAAGTTAGTGGAGATTGTGTCTTCTATGCTTCTGCACTTAATTCAATTGTGATGAGTGTGAATCTGATAGGTGTCAAAATCAAAAAAAAACTTTGTAGAGTCAATGAAATGAGAAGAAACAAAGGAAGTTTTCTTGAAGTAATTTGAACCTCTGGGCTATCATTATTTAACCTTTTGACTACCACTCATGTATACATCACAAAGCAAAATGTCTCCAGCACGTCATAGTTACAACTATATGAGCCCTTTAAATGTATTAAACTTATTAAAGGATTAAATTGTAGCATGGTGCAGAGAGCACGCTTTTGCATATTTGATGTGGCGTCCTAAGGGTTGAACATTAATTGCCTTTTCAATACACTTTCTCGAAAACTGGCTCTTATTTAACTACGTCTAGGTTCAACATGCAGTGTATTTAATACGCAAGTTTTTTTTTCTCATTTTATCGCAACAAATGCTTTAATTTTTCTGGTTTCACCATGGATAACACTAATAAAATAAACAACTGATCAAAACACGATAGCCGGCGGAGATTTCTTTCCCATATAACCTAAATTCTAATGCGTATCCCATACTACATTAAAACATTCCCGCTAAAGCTATTGATAAGATATCATCGTTAATTTCAGAATGACATCAGTAATCAAAAATATTTACAAGTACCTAAAACCTGGTGGATTACTGGTATTTCGCGACTATGGCCGTTACGACTTAGCTCAGCTGCGCTTCAAAAAGGGAAGATGCATTTCTGAAAACTTCTATGTCAGAGGAGACAACACAAGAGTCTACTTCTTTACTCAAGAAGAAATAACCATCTTATTCAAAGGAGCTGGGTTCACAGAGGAACAGAATCTAATTGACAGAAGACTTCAAGTAAATAGAGGGAAAATGTTGAAGATGTACCGAGTATGGATACAAGCGAAATATAGAAAACCATTTTAACGGTACTTGGTTATTATTTGTAACTATTCGTATTTAACGTAACGAAATAAGAGGCAATATTAAAATAATACCTACTTAAAAGTAAACTAGAATAATCTAAAAAGCCATGACGTATTTTTAGATTCATTTTAAACTAAAATCTTTAGCAACAAAAGTTACATAATCAATAACAATAAAATGATAGTAGTAATAAAAGAAATTATATAAACTGAGAGTAAATAATCTACATTATTTAGCATTTTCGAATCTAAAGTTGTAAGGACCAACAAATGCATTCGTCAATTTATTGACAACTTTGATTGGAGGTCCTTCCCACGTGACTTTTAACTCATCGAACAATCTCTTCATAAGCGTTTCAATCTCTAGTTCAGCAATTCTTCTACCGATACAACTTCTTATGCCGAAACCAAAAGGTAATGTGACCATTTGAGGTGCATTGCCGTAGTATAGTGGATCGGATTTGTCAGCCAGCCACCTTTCGGGGATAAAATCGTTGGGCTGTGGGTAGTATTTTTCCATCCTGGATAAGTATTCGTTTGGTGCTATCACATCGACCTAAAACGAAAAAAGATTGAAAAGTTATTCTTTTTCACTGACACAAACATCAACTTTATAGTAAATATTTTTTTTTTAGAATGAAAGTTTATAAAACTTTTAATCGCAACGGAATCTAAACTTAAAGTCTGATCGCTAAAGTATATTTTATGTAACTTAAGAATTTTCCCTTACCCCTTTAGGAATGTGATAACCACCCACAATGTGGTCTCTGTCGGTCCTCCTCAAGTTGGACGGGACCACGTGCCAGAGTCTGAGGGCTTCTTTCAAACAAGCCCTGAGGTAACGTTTGTGCGGATCATCGGAACGTATTTCTTCGCGAAGTTTTTCTTGTTTATCTGGGTTTATAGCTAAATTATAAATAACACTTATAGCTGTGAATGCAACCTGTAAAGAAAAAATACTCTTAAGTTTCTTGGGATGGGAAACCATCAAATGACTTCTCCCGCTCTGGGCGGAGCGGCAGAGATTGTCAGACTTGTGCTAACTAAAACCCATTCATGTTCCTTATTTATGTTCCTGGGCCGCGGTATCTCTTTCGAACAACCCGCAACCCCGGCAGGCGCAGGCCCTGGCAGGCCCCTCTGCTTTGTTGACGTCTCTTTGAGGCGTGCGTGGAACACTAACGCGCCATCAATAGCCAGACGGACGGTGAGCTACCCATTGTTCACCGTCCACAGGCCCGCATCTACGGTGGCCGGGAGTTGTCTCGAGACGCTCGGGGCCCCTCCCGCGGCGTCTGGGTTGGTTTAAGGTTCTCTCCCCCAAACGCCCGGCCACCTCCTTCGGACAGTCTTATCGCCACTATGGTGGCGTGCCCTGGACAGGGTTGCGACAGTCGCTCTCCATGCCACCATGAGATCGCACCGGAGGTCTGTATTTCCCCCCGGTGTAGTACCACCGCGCGCCACTCGTACAGGCGCGCGAAATCTTACCTCCAAATCCCACGTCGACTTATATGTCCTTGCCATAGGGTTGAAAAGTTAACCTTCGAATGCACTTACCGTGTCAATACCGGCCATTAACATTTCGTTAGCCATCAAGACAGCCACCCTATCGTCAATGGACAAGAGTCTTTCGACTATACTCTTCTCTTCTTCTGGAATATCATAGCCTCGTTTGTTTATCCTTTTTCTTGCTTCTTCAATGTAATTCGTACTTATTCTGTAGTAGTTATCACGAATGTTAATAAAAATCTTTTGAAATGTTTTCAACCAATTGAATGTGTTCATTTACTTACTTCCATTGCACATCATATGTCTTCATTATCTTTTTGAAAGCCGGTGTCGCTATGTATTTCCAAATGCTTGGCAAAAATTCTAATTCAAAAGCATTTTCGATGATATCTTTCGAGCACTGCATCAGTTGGCGGCTCGGGTGGTCTTCTGGTAAATCGTCCACAAGGCATCCCAATCTTGACCCTAAAGCTACAAGGGCTACCGATTCTAACGACCACTTGTTAATTTCCAGAATAAAGTTGTTTTCCAAATACGTTTTGTCATCTTTCAGTCGCTTTAGCCTAGAATAGATTTTTTGAACGGGAGGTTCAGGTGAAAAGTCCTTTATAAGCCATTTAATATACAGCATGATAGATGTGGTCATATTTCAAGGTGTGATTCTGACCGTCAAACTAAAATCTTTCTCCATAAGACCAACATCGAAAAAGAAAAAAAAACAGTCGTCCGATCAGATCGAGTAGGCGATTCCTTTAGTGGTCTAAGGAGCAAGATATTCAGTATAACGCTACCTTGTGGTACACGCTATGTAAGGCAAGTACAGTTACCATGAAGGCGGGAGAAGTTTCTTAGCGAAGTTCTGAAAATCGGACCATAAATAATTCAGTCTCAATATTAATCTTTTTTTTTTTAATGATAATAATACTTTGTCATTATTATTGCTGATACTAAAGATAAACCACGAAACAAAAAATAGATACTAGCTAGGTACCTCTGCACAGAATCCTGAGCAATTTCGTCAAGCCCTGACGCATATACCTTAACCAGTTTAAGCTTCAACAGCGCTGGGTTGACTTTAGTACGAAAATCACGCCATTTTTCTCCTTGTCTGTAATACAGAAAACAGGAATAATTGTTTATGTAGTTATTGCAATTGAATACTAAATTATTAATAGTATCAATATTACGCTGTAGTTAATCCGTATAGGCCGTCAATAGTGCCTATCTTGGATACTTCTCGGAAATACTCCAATGTTTGAAAACCGGGTCGCAGTGGGTTTGCCTCTTCTGCCCTGTAAACCTTAAAAAAACAAATTCTAATTATTTTTATCAAAATTTTAGTAGCATTACCTGACGACACGGTTGGCGTAGAGGCTGAGCGATCGACTGCTGCGCTGCGTGTCGCGGGTTCGATCCCCGCACGGAACAAATATTTGTATGGTATGTATGGGGTAGTTGTTCCGGGTCTGGCTGTTTGTATATGTGAGATTGAATGTTTGTAAACGCACCCACGATACAGGAGAAATTCGTAGTGTGCAGAGAAATGCGTAGTGGGGAAAAAATATTACCACAAAGAATGGAACGTATGAAATGACGGCTAGTAGACCAGTATGGATGAAGAAAACTTGAGAATGATGAGAGCTACTCAATGTTATGAAGTTACCTGATCTATATGTTCGGGTTCGAACAACATGACCATATCAGCTCTTGCAAAGACCCCTTGCATTTTAACTATAGAACCAAACTTTTTGTGCAAAGTACCGACGAGATCGAAAATGTTTGCTTTTGGTCCGAATTGTCCTGACAAACAAACACATTCGGTCAATTATGATTATTGTTTTATCTGTTACTATTAAGATAAGGTAAGCGCTTTGTCCGCGCAAAGCATTACTTTATGCTACGGAAAGTAGAGGTCAAGAATCTGTAAGTCTATTGACTTCTATATACAATGTGTTAGGAGAATAAAACTTACCAATTACAGGTAGAAAGTGGTGCATTGGACCGATTATTGGTAAAGACGAAAGTCCAGGTATCGACTTAAATGGTTTGGGCTCCTGTGCGACAGAAGAAGAGTAACTTCGGCGGCCATTTCTGAAATAAACCATATAATAATAAATAAATAAATAATAAATATCTTGGGACAACTCATACACGGCTATCTGATCCCAAGCTAAGCAGAGCTTGTGTTATGGTAACCAGACAACTGATATACATACTTATATAATTTATAAATACATACATATTATAGATAAATCACACCCAGACACAGAACAAACAATCATGCTCATCACACAAAGTTTGTCCTGGGTGGGAATCGAACCCACGACCTCCGGCTCAGCAGCCAGGGCCACTAACCACTAGACCAACAGGCCCGTCAAAATAAAATATCATAACATAATGCCTGTATTCCCCTAACGGTTGGGCAAAGGCGTAAGTATAGTAAATTTGCATTCTTCGGTTAGATTTGCATCTCTCGTATGTACGTAATAAAATAGCGAAAAATACATATTGTTTACTTTTTAACTTTGTATCTTTCCTGTAAAGGGTTCCGTACAAGCTTGCGACAATAAACAGCATATCTTGTGACTGCGTAGACTTAGAAGGTTGATTTTCATAGCCTAAAGGGACCATAGAGCTGAGTATATTATGGTTTTACATTCAACTCGATACCTTCACGCGTTCCCGAGATAAATGGTGTTGACAGACAGACGGACAACAAAGTGATTCAAAAATGGTTCCGTATTTTTCTTTTTTTTTTGGAACCCTAATAATGAACCTACTTACTTCACGTAATCGAAAAAAATAAATGGACTAGGTACAATTCAATGTATCTATCACTGGCTTCGTCGTAAACTTCATCCGTTTTATAAAATGTAGGTTTGAAGTATGTACTACGAACGATTACAATATGATAAATGTTGTGTGTAGGTACTTCAACAGCACTTTAAGTGTACTCTCAAAAGAACATTTGTACTTAATTGTAAAATTAAACTAATGCAAAAAATACACCACACATGTAAATGTAAACTATTTAAACTTGCGAAAGTTTCAACCGAAGATCCGCAAGGAAAGATTCTATATTTTGTTGAAAAATATAGCGGCGTTTAAAAAGTAGGTACATTTAATTTTCAACGCTTTATTAGAATTGAGCTAGTACTGCCTAAAATTCAACCGGGGAAGAATAAGAGGATAGATCGAACCCATGACCCTAGCTTTATCAAACTCGTGCCTACGACTACTAAACCGTGTCCAACAACGGAGATATACAAGGAGATTGGAGCACACAGCCACGTGCGTTTAATTGACTTTAATTCAAACTACCACTACGTACCTAATAACGTGAGCATAGTGATCACAAAATCAAAACTCAGCACAGATTTAAAAACAAATGATTATTTTAGTACTTACTGAACAGAGGTTTGCGTTCGGACGGCAAATAATATCGCATAACACTCGCTGAAAGATTTATTTCTCATGATTACTGCGTATTCAGACTTAAAACTCCAAAAACAGAAATAGAATCGTACATCAGTTCTTAGAGGTCATTCGCGCGTGTTGTGTTGTGTTGACCTTGTATGACGGCTGGTGTACGAATAGTAACTTAATCAATGAAATTGATGTGTCTACTGTGAACGATAAACGTAATCTGGTATTTCTGGGAGTGAGACAACTCGAAGATAAGCATTGCCACAGATTTTATTTTCAATACAAAAATTGATTTTAACGGAATATACCGTAATAGTAATATGTAAAAGATAAGGCGCTAATTATCAAAATTGCCCATCTTTCATGAGTAAATGAAACACAAAATAAAGTGAAAACTATGAGGAAAGGTAAAACTTTCTGGCAATACCCGCAAGTTGGGTGAACTTAACTACCTATCGTGAGCAACGTGTTTATTTTTCTCAAATGAAAACCCATTCTCAATATTCCTGATAACAAAGACTTAAACCAGTAATATTTCTTTGTTAATCAAATTATTATTTTTTCAAAAATAACTTGGCAAACTTGACAATCTTTTCGAAATGATGAACGCACCAAAACTTTTTTATAGTTGGCAACACTAGATTTATAGGGTTGGACGATTAACAACAACCAAATCGATATCGAAGCTGAACGACAGTGACCATTAACCGTGTGCTTTTGTAAGTAATTTCCAAAATCTAAATTAATCGCTATGCGTTACGACTATCAGCCCGTTGACCGTTTTATATATATTATTATATTGCGTTCGATAATTGCCAAGTAAGACTATTGCAATGTTCTAATGTAAAATTTCATCGTGCGACTGTAATATTCATTAAATGTTTTAGGATTTTAATTAAGATACACCGTTGTTATTTTATGTTTTAATGAGTTTAATAGATGAGTTTAATAGATGAGTTAAACTTGAAAAAATTAAACTGTTATGTTTTAATTGCTTGAGAGAAATTATCGATAAATGTACAAGAGCGTAGCATTCAGAAGAATGTACAACCTTACTGTTGACAGTTCTAAATGTTTAGGTGGTGGTGAGGTTAATGGTCGATACAAAATAGTTTAGAAAAATATTTGGGTAGGGATTTTCATCCAACTATGAATAAGTCAACAAAAAATCATTAAAACGCATTAATCAAATAGTGTTACGCTTATTCTTTTAACGATTAAGTTACACCGATACCAAGTCTATTGTAATGAAGTTTCTTTGTCATGAGAATAGTTTCGTTATAACTATCGATCGATTACGAAAGAGCTTTTAAGTTTCACATTGTTATAGATATGTGTGGCTTATTACAATTTAAGGGAAGCGTTTAATGAATAAATGTAGTTAAGCAGAGTGCTGTGTACATAATTAACGAGTGAGCGTGATTGTGAAGTTGCTAACGTGTTAATAAAATGTGTTTACGTTCGCTTTTCGTTGTATTCACGCGTTCAATTTACTTAAAAAGTCATAAAGCTAGTTAGTGTTAGTATCGTCGCGTGTAATATGAGATACGTAGACTGAGCCATATCGTAATTTGTTCCTGATATCACGTCCATGTATTGTTGCTCGTTCCTGTAAGTATTATTATATTTTACTGCATTAACGTTATTATAATTCAAACGATGACTTATATAGGATATGCATGCATAAATCACAGTAACAAAACAATGGATAAATATGTCACAATCTGCACTGTATTGTTTATGTTTAGTTAAAATCAGCATATGACAATAGTCACGATTTTTCACAACACTTTAATAACAAAACAGAAAGGAATTTTGTGAGGCCAATGAACTTTCTGAGATTGTGTGTTGTTTTCTACCGGTTTATTTAAGAGATATCACCTTATCTTAATCTTTGGAGGTGAATTTCGTCATGTTTAAATAACCATAGCCCACTTTAGAATGTTACTGTCATCTCTTTACTTACTGTATCATTATCTAAATTAAAGTTTTCTGCTGTTCATAATTTTTTGAACTTGACACTCGATTCCATAATTCTCATTGTAATTTATTCATTTTAGTTACTAATATGTAAATGATACATTAATCCCTGGTTTATTTATGTATTCAACATAGATAAATCGCCTGTTTAATATGTTTGTTCATCTTTCAAGGTTTAGTTAACACTTTTTTTATTTTTATTTATTCATCATAATTATTTAATGTTACTTTCATAGGTATGTGTCTTATATTAATAATTACAACAACTATTTAGAATCGTCATTAAATTAAAAAATAATCAAACTGTAATATAATCATATCAGTCACTATACTGCAGAAAATTATATATGTTTAGCAGTATTACCTATTGTAGATATCAAATTAAAAATGTCATAACAATTACATAATTAGTTCAATTGGAGACAATGGGTTGAAACGAGAACAATCTGCAGTGATTGGTGAATCATGAATATTAATGTTGTTTGCACATTTACATGTTATTATCTTTCTGATAGCTAACCCAGTTACAACTATCATATAGTGATGAAATAAAACCAAGTGTAATTGATTTGAAACAAACAAATCTATTACTTTTATTTCCTGTGTATTTTTTTTATTTTTGCTGCCTCGGTTGTTTAGTTGTTGTAAGCCTGACTAGCATGAGGTCCTAGATTCAATTCCCGGGTCAAGTGTTAGTGGGTTTTTCAATCTTCTTAGTAGCAACCACAGAGTATGAATTTGTGCCTGGTTAGTGGCAATAGGCTTTATTACATGTGATTTAAAACATAAATTTGTTGGTGTACTATTTAGTACATCTGTTCAATAACCTTTTGAGTATTACAGGCACTTAATAATATGAAGTATTTATTTATCAACATTAACAATTGAAAAGAAGATAAAACTAATTAAAATGATAAACAATAATTCAATAACACAACATGGTTGTGTGTAATAAATTATTTAAACAAGCTTTTAAATTGTATAGATTACCAAACTATTGCAGCAGACTAAGGTTTTTGACATTTACTATGAAAAAGAGACCTTAAAAAAGTCTCTCAAAATGTATTGACCTTTGGTCAACTAAGAATGGCTCTCATATTGAACAAAGGTCAAATTTATTCCAAACAAACAATGCTCCACTTCTTCCTTAAATTACAATTATGCTATTAATTTTCCTTATGAACTTGTTAAAGGATTTGTACTGAATCACTTTTATTATTTTAGTATTGAAGTTCATGCCGATGGAGTGTAACCAAAGGATTACAGCTCTCAAAAGTAATAAGACAAATTCGAGAATAAATACCATTTGGAATATTAATTAATTGTATTTACATAGCTTAAATACTGTGATCTACAAAAACATTAGTTAGGTATTTATTTCTGTGTTACATTAAATGTGTTAATAACAAGTTTGGTGAGTTTTCTGCTTTTTTTGGATTGGATATCATCAAATAACTTCCCATGCTCTGAACGGAGCGGGGGGGGGGGGGCAGACTTATACTGACCAAAATTCCTTCCTTTGCCCTTTATGTTCTGGGACCAGAAAGGGGGAGTTTACTTTCTAGCTTTTTGACCAAAGTGCTTTTTCATGTTGTTCTAAGAGTGTACCCTCAAGTATGTAAACACTGCTAGAAAAACCCTTGAATGTCAAATCAGCATATTACCAACCTTGTACAAATTGTACATATATGTATTATCTTCTTTATATTTCCACCTTGTCATGCATGGTAGAGAGAGTAAAAAAATAAGTAACCAACCTCGTCAGATACCTACAGTTTTTTTTTTTATCCATGATGTTTTTTAATAAAGTTAAATTTATTTCATAGAAAAAAAAACGGTGGAAGACGTCGTATCACTTTCTAAGACAAATCCTAATATACCTGATGAACCTGGCTATTTGTATCTCTTTCCCTGACTGTTTATACAATACCAAGTGCTAATTTATCTATATTGCTGTGCATTCCCAATAGTGAAACATTCACATAAACCTTGTTAAAATCGCTATTGTCTCTTGTCTTTTATCATATCAAACATCATGTCTTCATACAAATGATTCACCAATTGGAACACACAGTCAGTTTTATCATCCATAGCTTTTTTTTTAAACGTGTTTCTTATGTGCTAGTTCACGGCTGGGCGTCGGGATGGCGAGCATGAGCTCCACGCTCGTCGAGACCGTCTCCATAAACTACGAAGACTTTAACGAGAGCTTCCTCACCTGCGGCACGTGTTTATGTTAGTACACCACTCACATCATACGAAATAAGACCGATTACATGCATGACTCAGCAGATCTTCCATTGTTTTAACTGACGTATCAAGAAGAGAATAGTAATATGTGGAAAGGATATACGTCTCCCTTTCCACATATTGAGTTTCCACAGAGGAGAGCAGTAGTAGAACAGAAAGATAGACATGTAAACTAGCTTATTGAATATCTTCTCAATCATTATTTCTCTTGCTACTAAAACTGTTGCTATTAGCATGTTTTGTCGTAGGCCTATGTTATCATTAATATTCATTATAGCTGTTAGATACTCGAGCTGTGCTAATCAGAGCCTTATTTCCGTTAATGACTGTATAATCTACTGTAATTATTTATATATAAGTCATACACATAAAACTAGCCACTACGGCAACATAAGAGCTAGAAATTAATTTTGTAACAATGGCCGGCTATTCGTTTTATATTGCTAGCTAAATGAATACTTAAAATAGTTAGAATTCCTTATTTGTAGAATGAACAATATAAGAAAAATAAAATTAATATCAATAACAATTATAGTTGGTTGTTTACGATGTGACATTACAATAGCTCTGTTGTTTTCCAGGCACTTACGATGGAGGAGAGCACACGCCCAAGCTTCTGCCTTGCTCGCATACTGTCTGCCTCCACTGCCTCACACGAATAGCTGCTTCACAGACCAGAGACGCAGGCAGTTTCCGATGTCCTATATGCCGCGAGCTCATCACGATACCGCGGGGCGGGGTTGCCGCGCTCCCGCCCTCCTTTCTCGTCAACCAACTGCTCGACTTAATGGCCCGTCAGCGTCGGGAAGTCATACCTCAGTGTAGTTCGCATCCTGGCAGAGAACTGCTTTTCTGCGAGACCTGTGATTGCGTATTCTGTAGACATTGCGCCGACGGGCCCCATAGCGACACCCCTTGCGACCACACAGTTGTACCATTCTCCATAGCATTGAAAAGAATGTCCGAAATATTGTTGTACAGAGCGAATGAATGTCTCAGTAAGTTAGGCTCCGCGAGAGATGCGGTGGCTAGTGAGCTGAGACGTCTCGAAGCGGCGGCCACGGCAGCCGACGAAGCGATAGACCGACATTTCGCAGAACTGAAGGCTGCGATCGATAAACGGCACAGCGAATTAAAATCAGCAGCGGCGGCTGCTGCAACTCATAAACGGAAATTGCTTGAAGAACAACTGAAATTGATAGATGCGGAGAAAGCTAAGGTGGGAAACATACGACTTACCAAAATCTATTTTTATCCCATCATTTACACTTTTACATACAATGTAATTCTTCAGGTGGAAGCAGAATGTTCAGGTCTCCAGCAACAAGTCGAAGTCCGTGAAGTGAGTAGTAGGGCAGCGGCACTGGGTGCCCGGCTGGGCGACGCGGCTGCTCTCGCAGAACCACGGGAGAACGCCTTCCTTGCCGTAGACTTCGCTCACAACGATGCTCAGCAGAGGTTCGCTGAGGCGCTAGTGGAGTTGGGTCGAGTGAGGACTAGTACCACCTTCCCTGGGCTCTGTACATTGCAGTTAGGTGAGTACAATATACATTAATGTACACACTTAAAAAGGACAATTTCCAAAATGGTCCTGTGCAATAGAGTATCGGAAAACACGATAATCAATTGTCTTTTTATAATGTAAGTTGCAAATACTTCTGTAACACAGACTAGCTGTATGCCAAAATGTACATTTTATAGTATTTTACGCGATTAATAACATCCGCCGGCTGCCATCTAAGCCTAATATTAAGAATACAGGTACCTAGCTATGCATTTTTGTTAGTAGGTAGGGATTAAAAATAGCTAAATGTATTATGATATAATGTTTCAGTTTCTTATAAATCCCTCGTAGTCTAGTCAACAAGTGCTTTTTTAGTCAAAACTTTTTAAAAAACTCGGAAAAATATGGTTGAGGGCTCATTCGATTCGGGATCGAATCTAGAAAGTTTTTGAAAAAATTCAAGACCCGCTCGAAAAAATTGCAAAAGTTATTAACAAATAAGTAAACAAAAAAAAAGGGGTTTAGTTTTTTTGGTATATCTTGAAAACTATTTGATAAATTTTGATTTTGAAAAAAGATTCAAAAAGAGGAGAAAATTTCCTAAAAAAAACTCCCTACTCGCGAAATTGTAGGACCAATATTAAAAATTTTACAGGGAGCTGAAAATACGCCTGAAAACGGGTACTCGGGTTTCCGCAAGCCACGCCCCCTTCGAGCGCTTTAATGAAAAATATTATTTAAACATATTAAATGTTGATATTAAAATTTGAAAAAAATCAGACATGTACAGGACAAATTAAAGAATGAAATACCGTAGAAAAAATATTTTTATCGCGATTTTATAAAATGTTATCCATAAATTAATTAACAATTTCTTCCGACTGGGCTATAAACATTGCAAGTTGCATAATTGTTAAACCAGAAATCTCAATTTTTTTTCCTCTCGTGGAGCTATTCTTCAAAGATTAAAGAAAGGATTTCCGTTGAGTAAATTAAAAAATTGTTAATTTTCGATTTGTTATTAACAAATTACCTAGGCGGCAAATTAAATATTTAAATAAATACTACAAGAATTATTTTTTTTTCCAATGTCGATGATCATTCGTTTTTCTATCAATAAAAGCTACCTAAAAATATTTTTTTATAAATTTAAATTCTTTTTGTTTATAAAATTGTTATAAACAAATAGATTATTTATAAGATAATTGAATTTTTTTTTTTGAAAATAGATTCCTCGTAAAAAAATATGAATTTTAAGATAAAAAACGGCGGAAAGAAAAATTTATTCGATAATAAATATAAATATATATTTTTTTTTTGCAAAAAGGTCATTGGTCGGTTTTATTTTAGTGTAAAGAATTCTAAAAAAATTATACTAAAAAATATTAATTGTTTATAACAAATTGTTTATTTAATAAACAATGAAAATTTATAAAAAAAACTAAATTTTTTCTTTAATTATTAAGGAGGATAATAAATAATGATATTTTAAAAAAAAACGTACCTTAATATTATTAACAAGTGGTAAAAAAAAATTGTTAATTAACAAAACGGTTTTTTAGCAATAAAAATATTTTTTTAAGGATCGTTTTTTATCTTAAAATTCATATTTTTTTACGAGGAATCTATTTTCAAAAAAAAAATTCAATTATCTTATAAATAATCTTTTTGTTTAAAACAATTTTATAAACAAAAAGAATTTAAATTTATAAAAAAATATTTTTAGGTAGCTTTTATTGATAGAAAAACGAATGATCATCGACATTGGAAAAAAAAAATAATTCTTGTAGTATTTATTTAAATATTTAATTTGCCGCCTAGGTAATTTGTTAATAACAAATCGAAAATTAACAATTTTTTAATTTACTCAACGGAAATCCTTTCTTTAATCTTTGAAGAATAGCTCCACGAGAGGAAAAAAAATTGAGATTTCTGGTTTAACAATTATGCAACTTGCAATGTTTATAGCCCAGTCGGAAGAAATTGTTAATTAATTTATGGATAACATTTTATAAAATCGCGATAAAAATATTTTTTCTACGGTATTTCATTCTTTAATTTGTCCTGTACATGTCTGATTTTTTTCAAATTTTAATATCAACATTTAATATGTTTAAATAATATTTTTCATTAAAGCGCTCGAAGGGGGCGTGGCTTGCGGAAACCCGAGTACCCGTTTTCAGGCGTATTTTCAGCTCCCTGTAAAATTTTTAATATTGGTCCTACAATTTCGCGAGTAGGGAGTTTTTTTTAGGAAATTTTCTCCTCTTTTTGAATCTTTTTTCAAAATCAAAATATATCAAATAGTTTTCAAGATATACCAAAAAAACTAAACCCCTTTTTTTTTGTTTACTTATTTGTTAATAACTTTTGCAATTTTTTCGAGCGGGTCTTGAATTTTTTCAAAAACTTTCTAGATTCGATCCCGAATCGAATGAGCCCTCAACCATATTTTTCCGAGTTTTTTAAAAAGTTTTGACTAAAAAAGCACTTGTTGACTAGACTATCGGAGTTATAAAAAAATCATACCTAATAATCGTTGTTATGGTTCGTTATAACCTCAAAATCTAGTAAGTATATTTTTGTAAATATATCTATTCTGCAGCTAGTCCGCTATAAAAATTAAGATCATAAAGGAGTTTACCAATGATATAGAATACAATACATCATTTTCCGATGGTCTTAGTTCCAGGGCCAACAATGTATAGGCGCGGAGCAATGTTCTTGAACTTTAACCCTTTAACGGTTACCCTAACTTTTTCGGATCGAAAATGATTCTCTAGGTTTCAACTTACGAATGAAGAAATGAGATAACGACCTTCATGTGACTGACACACTTTGTGTGAGCCGTCTTTTCAAGGGTTAAGCCGGTTATAGTCCCATTACAAGGCAAAGGCATGAAGCCTTTGTCTTGATTAAAAGTAGAAACAGGCATTGATCGTCAATTGTTTATTGCGTGCAGGTAATTTCAGATCATTACGATTCTAAACGATATTTACCTTTGCCATAAGTCAGTGTTGTCCGTCAAGTTAGAAAGTAGTACTTACATAATTTATGCATCCTAGTATTTACGTTGACTGTTGCCATGCAACTATGTTCGGATAACAGTAAACAAATAGGAGTGTATGTGTAATTACACAAAATCAATGCGTGTCGCCGCAACATTTTTTTTTTTCGTCATGCAATGTCTGTCAGACATTAGGTAGGTACGTACGTAAACGAACACGTATTTTTATAGAATTTCGTTTTGTTATTCTTTGTTTAATATAAATTTTGGACTTCATTCTATTAACACTGGAGAATTTTATAGACAAAGTTATTTATATGTCACAGATATGTTAAGTTAGACGATAATAAATCAAAAATGTCATAAGTAACCAAGATACTTTAAGTATACAGATTAAGTACCTATACAGAAATGTCTACGTCGTTGTGAATATTTTTTAGGGTTCTTAACGTCGTAAGGAAAAAAAGGAATACTTGTAGGATTATCTTTGGTGTCCGTCTGTCTGTCTGTCGAGGCCCTTAATCTCGAGAATACGGTATCGAGTTGAAATTAATATCATACGCTCAAGTATGTAGTTCCATGGAGCTGTGAAAAAATCAACCCTATAAGTCTACACACTCAAAAGATATGGCCGTTTTAGTCGCAAGTTTTACGGAACCATCAGTGTGCGAGTCCGCGTCGCACTTGGCCGGTTTTTAGCCGGGCATGATGGCCCTGTAAAAAAAATGCAATATTCACGCGAGCGATGCTGTAGGCAAAACCTAGTATCTTACTTAATATTATAAATGCGAATGTTTGTGAGGATGAATGGATGGATGTTTGTTACTCTTTCATGTCAAAATGGCTGAACGGATCTTGATGAAATTAAGCACAAAGGTAGATTATAGTCTGGAATAACTCATAGGATACTTTTTGTATCGATAACACGCGGGCGAAGCCGGGCCGCCAGCTAGTCTCAAATAACTCTTTGATCTTCCTTGCTCGTTGTTCGTGCCTTGGCAATAAGCTCGTCCGCTATTATCTGGGACTGGAACATAACTGACGAAATTTGGATGTACTATTAGGGCACCTGGTGGCACCTCACGGCACCGCTGGCGCAGTGGCTGAGCGATTGACTGCTGCGCTGTGACTCGCGGGTTCGATCCCCGCACGGAACAAATATTTGTATAGTTTACAAATTTTTGTTTCGGGTCTGGCTGTTCGTGTGTTTAAATGTTCGTACACGATACAGAAGAAATATAAAGAGTGGGGAAACATTCTTTTAAAAAAAAAAGTCTATCTAAATCCTTGAAGATTACAGACATGGTGTTATGTTATATCACTCATTGATTTCCAGAATCAGCATGTGTATGCGGTTTGGAAGTGGTGGTAGTTCTTCGTACGGTGGACTATCACGGCGAAGCGCGAAGCACGGGCGGCGACCCCGTCAGTGCTGCCGCGACCATCGACGACGCGCCCCTGGCCTGCACCGTCACCGACCTGGATACTGGCTTGTACAGGTATGTATTCTGTTTTTTACGACAGTTGATACTAGCTTGATTGTCGATTGTTTTGGGTACACCGGAGTCTTAGTAATAGTACTAAGACTCCGGTGTCCGTCTGTCACCAAGCTGTACTTAATAATAATAATAAATACTCAAATGGACTCAAACAGAACTGGACGCCCTGGATAGGAAGGTCCGTACATTGTTAACGGCATTTTGTATGCATCACCCACGTTCCTCGGTTATGAGACTGTATATCCGGCGGAGTTGTGGAGGTCGAGGCTTTTTAAACGCCAAGAGTCTCCACAATCGCGAGATATGCAGTCTCAGGGAATATTTCCTAGAAATAGACGTGGGAATGCATCGAGATGTGGTTGCAGTGGACAAAGGCCTCACCCCGCTCTCCTTGGCTACAGAGAACTGGCGCAAACCTGTAGTGCTTGACACTAACGACCGCAGGGAGGTATGGCAGAGTAAGGAGCTTCACGGACGTTTTTTCCGGGCCCTACATAGATCCGATGTAGATCAATCAGCGTCCGTAGCCTGGCTACGTTCCGGCGACCTCTTTGGAGAAACCGAAGGTTTTGTCTGTGCAATCATGGATGAAGTTATGATGACGAATAACTACCGGAGATTTATTGTGAAGGACGGCACGGTTGACATATGTCGGGCATGCCACCGTCCGGGTGAATCAATTCGTCACATTATCTCTGGTTGTTCTCGCCTTGCTAACGGAGAGTACTTGCATAGACACAACCTTGTAGCCAGGATTATCCATCAGCAACTTGCTCTAAAATACAGCCTTGTGGAATCGGAAGTGCCGTACTATAGGTATGTGCCCGACCCAGTTCTCGAACATGGCAATATCACATTGTACTGGGATCGATCCATCATCACTGACAGGATTATTGTTGCAAATAAACCTGATATAGTGGTGGTGGATCGATCAGAGCGGCGCGCAATGGTTGTTGACATAACGGTCCCACATGACGAGAACCTTGTGAAAGCCTAAAAAGATAAACAAATCAAGTATATTGACTTGGCTCGCGAGGTTGTCGACATGTGGGAAGTGGACTCAGCGATCATTGTGCCGATAGTCGTTACAGCCAATGGCTTAATTGCCAAGAGCCTCGACCAACACCTGAGAAGGCTCTCGTTAGGCAGCTGAATCAAGGGCTTGATACAGAAAGCGGTACTCGTATTGTTAGGAGGTTCCTTTCTCTGGAGCCCTGACTGCCGGTAGCTTGGACCCTGTTCCCGATACCGATGGGCTTATATTTTTAAATGTTATTTGTTTTTGCTAAGAAATATGTAAAAAATAAAAAATATGTACACAAATAAATAAATGAATAATGATAATAAAACATTTATTTTCAGGCATCTTAGGCCCATAGATAAATACCTTACAGACAATCATATATATCGCTGATACAATTCGTGTTAGTAAATAAATCCTGAACAACTATGTTAGTAGCACTTCATTGCACCTCATGAACCGTGATAGATTAGACAGTTGAAATGTTCACAGATGACGTATTTCTGTTGCCGCTATAAAAACAAAATTAAATAAATATTTAAGGGGGCTCCCATGCCATGTCGACCGCGTGTTTGTGAAATAGATGTCAGCAAAGCAGAAAGGCCTGCACGGGACATTGCCCTGGTTGCGGGTTGTTCGAAAGAGATACCGTGGCCTCAGAACATTAAGGGAAAAGAAGGAACATGGTTGGGTTTTAGTCAGAAAAAGTCTAACACTAGGTCTCACACCGCCTACAGCGGGGGATTTTTTTTTGATGATTTGCCTTCCGAAAAAAAAATACGGGACTCCCATACAACAAACATGTTTTTATTGCTGTTTTTATAGATAATGGTACGGAACCCTTCGTGCGTGAGTCCAATTCGCACTTGGCCGGTTTTTTTTTCTTTGACTTAAACATGATTGGCAAAATGTAGGTGTACTTTTACGTACACCTGCTAAATCCTTCAAGGTTTATAGGCATTTTTTTGCGGATGGGAAAACATCAAATAACTTCCCCAGCTCTGGGCGTAGCGGGGGGGGGGGGGGGAGTGTCAGACTTGTACTGACTAAAAGCCACCCATGTTCCTTCTATTGCCCTTTATGTTCCGGGGCCGTGGTATCTCTTTCGAACAACTCGCAACCCCGGCAGGCGGTGGCCCTGGCAGGCCCCTCTGCTTGGGTTTACAGTCATGATGTTAAGTTACAGGTGCATGTAGATACACTTAAAAATACACCAACTAATTTGAATCAAGCAAAAACAAAGATTCTTCAATTTAACTTTCAGTTTCATGTCGTAAATGTTGTATGATTACTTACCATTTGCTGACATGCAAGTTTCGGGTGTGGCCGTCTAATTTTAGAGACAAACTGAGCCATTATTCATGAGCTCTCACGAATTTAAGTCACGCTCGCGACAGAAACCTTTTTTCATTAAATTAAATCGCGAAAAGTCACCCCTTATCACTACCATCTGCCTAGCCTTTTCTCTATCGTAGGGTAGGCTTCCAGTCTAACCGTTTGCAGCTGAATACCTGTATTTCACACAGTGCGACGGTCAGAATGCAGAGACTGGTTGTGAGGCTCTCGAACTAACTGACTGTCAAAGATCTACAAATGACAACCGAGACCAACGGTTTAACGTGTCTACCGAGAAGGCACTGAGGAAACTCGGGTTGTGATAGATGGTTATATTGGTTATCCATCTACAACAACCCTGGCAAGCTCTCCTTACCATGAAGATCGACCTATGCAGCTGTTATTAGCCACGAGCTCTTCTTTACGTTACCGTCGCGTTACTTGGCAGAGAAGCTGCAAAATCGACTTCTAGAAGTTCTTAGTCATGTTGATCTAATTTTGCTGGAACCCCATTTTAAAAGTTTGCCCTTGCATTATTGCCCCACCTTAAATGTTGTCGGTCAAAGTTGTTAATGCTAGAAGTTTTTCTGTAAACGTCCATAACTACTTCGTTTTATACTTGACCAAGATTATGTCTGGATTTGAAAGAGACTGTGATCTCTTAAGTTCTCTGAGTAGTCGGAAACATCAACCTCATCTAGTATTATTATTTTGATCGACAAGTAAGTGTTTTTAAATCGACTTACAGAAATAAATAATATCATTTGTAACTGATACATGACAAATTATTTGCAGAATTACAATGCGTCCGTGGAATGCAGGCGCATTATGCGTGCGCGTGCTGGTGTTCGCGCGTGGCGTGCGGGACTCCCCGCTGCGCGCGCACGTGGCGCCCACGGCCGCGCCGCTGCTCGTGTGGGGCTCCAGGGGCACCGGGAAGGAGCAGCTGAGTCAGCCTGTCGCGGTAGCCAGGTTTAACACACACTCTAAATCATAGACATACGCACTTACACATCTTATTCCCTCGTGCAAACTATAATATTACAAAAAGGAAATTGGGAACTTGAGATCCTATTAGAAACATCATTGACCCATTGTATGAAATCTGCCTATTAAGAATCGTGGTTTAGATTTTTACAATGTAATTCCAGATAATTTGAGACATTAAAAAGACTTGATGGTAATCTAGTCTTAATTTTCTACACTCAAGATTTTAATTAATTTAAGAAAGACACGCCAACGTAACCGAGAAGTAGATCAAACTTCCCTACGTTTCCTGCAGTTTGCTTGTCAGTTTCAAGCTGTATGTTGACCAAAATATGAACTTCACCTTTTTAAGAATAAGACTTGTGCGACATAATAGTACAATGTTGCATTTCTCAAATTATAATTTTAATAAACAGAGGTGACATTATCATTTACAGATGTCCGAAACGACGGGAGATCTACGTGCTCGACGCAGGCAACTCGCGAGTTAAAGTGTTGGACGACGAGACGTTTGCGTTTAAAAATCATATCGTTAACGAAGGTAGGTATAAGCCCCCAGACACAATATTTTTACCTACTCTAAGTATTGTATTCTCTCAAAAAAAAGTTATTTTTTTTAAACATTGCCCCACACTAGGAATTTCTCCTGTGTCGTGGTAGCGTTTACAAACAATTAAACTCACTTACACAAACAGCCAGACCCGTATTTGTAGGCCATACAAATATTTGTTCCGTGCGAGAATCGAACCCGCGACACGCACGCACGTCTAAAATGGTCTCTTTAAGAAAACACCACACAATGATCTGTGCTACCGTTCCAGGGTTAGCAGGTCGGAGTTGTACAGGGATAGCTGTGACTGCTGAAGGCATAGTGGCCGTCAACTGGCGGACAAGGACTCTCACTGAGGTCAGTCAATTAATGTTCAAATCCTTATCAGAGTTTCAATAAAACTACTCTAAGTCAGTTATTACTTCTCAAGTTACTTAGCCACGTAACCGAGTTGACATTGGCGTTGACCATAATTAATATAATAAACGCTAATTAATTTATCAATCAATCATCAATGTGAATTGATATGTTGGCTGACAGACCTGCAATTGCATATCAATTTATTTCATACCTTATGCAGTTTATTTACGGTAGGCACCCCAGGCTAACGATTTTTTTTGTATTAAACTAGCTTTTGCCCGCGACTTCGCTCGCGTTAAGTCGAGGTAACACGGTTCCTCTTTCCTGATTTGCAGGTATTTTATGTTGGTGACAAAGAGTGTGTGTACCGATTTTTAGATTCCTACCTTGAAAACTGCGAAAAGTCCCATATAAAATTTCACCCCCTCTTTTAAGGAGTTGGGGCAGATTTCTGAAAATAAATATTCACGATGTTTTTGTTGGAAACAAATAGTCCGCATACTATTTTTTTGCTTTCTACCTTGATAATTGCGAAATGTTCCATACAAACTTCAACCCCCCATTTTAGGGAAGTGGGGGATTAGAAAGTGACAAAAAGTAGCCTATATCCGTCTCCAGGGTCCTACTATATCTATACCAAAATCCATCAAAATCGGTTTTGCCATTTAGGCGTGAAGACGTAACAAACAAAAAAAACTCACTTTCGCTTTTATAATATTAGTAAGGATAGGCCCAATCTCAATCTGAATCTCAGTTAAGGTCATCTGTTAACTACGATTTTAAGGACGTTTTCTGGTTAAGTTTTAGGGTACCTCTCCTAACCTCACGTATTTTTAGCGTTCTGTACCTCAGAATTAAAAAAACGGAACCCTTATGGAATCACTTTGTTGTCCGTCCGTCTGTCTGTCAGGAACACGTGGAGGTATAGAGTTGACATTCAAACTATATACTTTAATCTGTGGTACTGTGAGGCTGTGAAATCGTCCTCAAAGATTAGGCAGTCAAAAGACATAGTCATTTCCATGTACATTTTAGCGAAGCGAAGTAATCTTTTTTTTCATAATATTCAATGGTTTACATGTGCAAAATAAGTGCGTTTTTTCGTTTATTGGGCGGGTTATAGCAACCATGACAGGTTATAGAGATGACTTTTACTTAACCTAGAATTAGATATTGTTGTATAAAGCACACGTCGTAGGAAGCAAATTATAAATGAGAAATCTTAAAATGGCACCGAAAATCACAAAAGTTGACACCAAGTCGAAACGAACGAGAACAACTAAAGCCCCGTTCCAATAAACAAAAAAACCGGCCAAGAGCGTGTCGGGCCACGCTCAGTGTAGGGTTCCGTAGTTTCCCGTCCGTCACAATAAGTGTTCCCACTTATGAGTTTAAAGGTGGAGGAGGAAATTATTTTGTACAACTTTTTGTCTTTGTACAAAAACTGTTGTGTCAATCAAGTTCAAAATGATTTTCCTAGAAAGTCCTTATAAAGTTCTACTTTTCAGATTTTTTTCATATTTTCTAAACTTATGGTTCAAAAGTTAGAGGGGGGGGGGACACATTGTTTTTTACTTTTGGAGCGATTATTTCCGAAATTATAGACATTATCAAAAAATGATTTTAGTAAACCCCTATTCATTTTTAAATACCTTTCCAACAATATATCACACGTTAGGGTTGAAATTAAAAAAAAAACACTTCCCACTTTACATATAGGGTGGCTACCCTAATAAAACATTTTTTTCCAATTTTTATTTTACCACTTTGTCGGCGTGATTGATATACATATTGGTACCAAATTTCAGCTTTCTAGTGCTAACGGTCACAGAGATTAAGCGAGGACGGACGGACGGACGGACGGACGGACAGACAGACATGGCGAAACTATAAGGGTTCCTAGTTGACTACGGAACCCTAAAAAGACTTATGTCAAAATACAACTATCCGTAAGCAAAACGAGTCGTTTTTGTTTATTGGAACGGGGCATGAGCAGACAGTGTTTATGTCAAAATGCCAAAACAAGCAGTGATTTTGTTTTTTATTTCGTTCAGAAGTACACTTTAAAAAAGAAGATAAAAAAAATTAACGATGAAATCGTCACACTTAATAATAAATTTGTCAGTCGAAAATATGTTCAAGAGAGTAATAATAATACAAACATATCCTTTGTACTGAACCGTTGGTGCTACTTTTTTTATTATGTGCAGGTTACAGCCGACGGCACAACACTCCGCACCATCACCTCAGAGCGTCTCGTGGAGCCCGTGTGTGTGGCGGCCGACGTGGTCACTCGACGGCTGGCTGTGGCCGACAACGGCGCGAGAGCCGTGTTCCTCTTCGATAGCCACGGGAATATTGAGAGAGAGGTAATTGTCCTGCCTAGTGATAGTTTTAATGTGCTCTCAGATCATCGATTGATTGCTCATCATCTTCCTGGCCTTTTTATTCTACTTGAGGTCGGCGCAACACGTGTTTTTCTTACATTCTCCCCTGTCACTCGTCACAGCATCATTTACTCCTTTCTCTTTCCTATTATTCTTAATACAATCCATCCATCTTTTCTTTGACCTACTTTTCTCGTTAAAGTAATCTCGTATTTTATTATTTACAGGTAGGCAACGGAGAGTTGGGTTTAGTAGGTGGACTCGCCTTGTCAGAAGACTTGCTCATCATCGCAGATGTCGCCGTCAGAGTGTACGACAGCGAAGGGAATCTCAAAAATGTGTTTGCACCAGTGCCTAAAGGTAAAATATACATATTTGTCATTTTTATATCATAATTCATAATATTAGTAGACGTCCATGTAATTGATCCTAGTTTCATTTGATATCTTCACCATCCTTTATTGTATTTTTGCTCTATAAAAAACTTTTTTGCAAAAAATAAAACCGACTTCCAAAAAAAAAGTGAAAAAAATAACTTTATTTCCGGAAGTCGGTGGCTTTTGTTGGTTTCGTTGACTTTTTTGCCACCGACTTCCGGAAATAAAGTTATTTTTTTCACTTTTTTTTTGGAAGTCGGTTTTATTTTTTGCAAAAAAGTTTTTTATTTCAGCATTTTTAGTTATAGTTTTATGATATAATTTGCAAACACGGTTATTTTTAGCTTTTTAGTGCGTAGGTCCCGTCTTAAATACAAGCTTTAGGCAGTTGTCTCACTAACGACGAGAAAACGACTAACTATCGGCTATTTTCTCGCTCAAGAAACGTACAATAGAATACTTTCCGTGTGAATAAAAGAGATGCATATACAAACAGTTGATCGCTGACTGTTCACACTGCCGGCGAGCACTCGCTTCACTAGTTTGTCGCTGAGCGACAAGAGCTATGAAAGATAACACTCACTCGGCGATACTCGCCAAGCGATTAGAAATCACGCCGAGAGAGCAACCAGTGGTCATGTCATTTGGTCGCGTATGAGGCCGCAAGACTGACTGTACGCTTGACTGCCGCGAGCGAGTGATGCGAGTAATCGCCCGCCTCACTCGCACACTCGCTTATAGCCGAGCTACACAAATATCGGAACTACGCACTTGCTCCCCACGTCTCGCTAACTCGTTTCTAGTTCTAGCTCTACTCGTTACTCGTTAATCGTTGCCGGTGAGACAAGTGCCTTAGTTCCACATCACGCTATAGTATTTAATACTATCTAAATTATGCTTTAGTTTAAAACCAATTCAGAAATCATATGCATCATCGCCTAGGGGATACAGCTGATACTTGATCTAATGATTGATTATGTTTCTTAATGACTGGGTGAGGGGAGGGGAGGGGGTACGGGCACCCTGCTCCCACTCGCCTGCCTACCCTGGCGAAACCCATACTTATACATGTGATTGCAGCAATCACGGCAGATTTGCGGTCATTTATTGAAGAGTTCCGCTGTATATCACTGAAGATCTATCACCAAATTAAAATACAATCACCTCAAAAAACTGCGATGACCTTCCAAATCATAGTGCATAGCGTTTTTTGTTCATTTGTCTTCGACAACCTCTAAAATTATATCATCAACGTAGACGAAGTCAATCTAATACGCATTATTAAAGATAACTCAAAAACTACTGGCCGGATCTTGATATTTTTTTTTATGGGACCAAACGACAACCACCAGCTTTCGAATAAAAAAAGAATCATCAAAATCTGTTCACCCAGACCAGAGTTATGAGGTAACAAACACAAAAAAAAAAAAAAATAAAAAAAAAAAAAAAAACATACAGTCGAATTGAGAACCTCCTCCTTTTTTGAAGTCGGTTAAAAACTGATTTTGAATCTTTAAAATTTTACTGATTTTTGTATTTGTTTACAAATTTGCTGTGACTGACAGATCAAAATGATAGTGTTCTTTAAATAAACGTGACAATGAAGTTGCTATAGGATTGTTGATGTTGTTTCGCAGGTCGCGGCGGCTACGGCGGCGTGGCGCTGGAGAGCGGCGCGGACGGTACGCGGCGCGTGGTGTGCGCGCGGGCGGTGCGCGGACGGGCCGCGCTGCTGGTGCTGGAGGCGCGCGCGGGCCGCGTGCTGGCGCTGGCCGAGCTGGCGGAGCGGCGGCCGCGGCGCGTGGCGGGGCTGGCGCTGCTGCCCGCGCGGCGCGCGCTGCTGGCGGACCTGGCGGCCGACTGTCTGCGGTTGCACACCTACTGGTGAACCCTGCTGTTCACTTAAGGGTCAGTGACTTTCTTTTGCCTATGCACTCACAAAAACATGTTGAAGTCTCTATTCCCCTTGCGGCTCGTTGTTGAAATCTTTATGTAAATTTAACAAGGCTTTTATAAGTGTTTTACCAGTTGAGCATTTAAAAAAACTCATTCTTATCATATTATAAGAAATTCGCAGTAACATTACATTTCGTGCGGGAATCAAACATAATCATTCGCCTATCGCGTCATTGACGAAACGTTGAGTAATGACGACTGATGTTACGGACCATATATTTATTGTAAGTTAAGCATAGCAAATTGTTGACTTAATTGTTAAACATATAATACCCATACCCACATTGGACTGGACTACTGTACCTAACTGGACCTATCCAGTTAAAACAATTCCTAAAGAACGACAAGTGACATAAATCTGATCTTTTTACTTGCAGGTGTCGCGTAAAGAGAGGGGAGCGGAGCGCTGGAGAGCGCATCGTAACGAATTTCATGCTAGTCCAATATTGTAACGGAGAATCGAACTGTTGGCCATATCCACGGACTGCGAGGGGGAGATACTTGCACCAAAGTCTTTAGTCGGCCGCGCGACGGCCACTGCGTTATTCAATACTATATTTTTAGTACTTACAGTATTTATTTCGTATTAAGTTATTTTCTAAAAGTTTTACTTTGTCGATTTTAGTTCGGCGCTTTATACGGAATTTGACAATATTATGACTGATTTTGATTTTTATGTATTTTTCGTGTTTACTTACTTTTCGCCAGCTATGAGGGCGTCGAATTATGGCGTTTATAATAATGTTAAATATATTGTGCACTCTCTTGTTTAAGTGCATGATCCACCGTGCAATCGGAGATATTTTTGATTAGTCTTTAATTCTTGTCAATGACATAATCACTTTATTTATTTTAGTGCATCAAAAAATGTTGTTGGCGATTCTAACTCCGCTAAAACTAGTCGTAAGACGAGCGCATTTATTTTAAAACTAACATAAGTTAGTTTTTGTAACACTCATCGAGGAAATGGAAAAATCTCAAACAATAATAGTTAATAACGACAATATATATGATAAAGTATGTATTTAGGGTATTCCTCGTATGCCTATTCTAACACTTAATACAAACTAGATGATTAAAATAAAAGGGAGATAAATCTAAATCAGTTGTTCGCGTTACATATCCAGTAGCCTTGTTTGATATGCTTAGTGATAGTGCATTGTTATTAGTTGGATGTGTCGATGGGATGTTGGCATGGGACGGATACTGACAGTCCTGTAGCGTACTCTCTAAGTTTGAGGCCAGACACGACATACCACAAAGCACAGTATCTACAGCAACTGTTGACGCGTTGTGCTATGTGGTAGATACTCCTAATCGAGCTACAACATACCAATTTAAAGCTGTTTACCATCACAATCATACTAACTACAATATACTGCGTACAGATCGTCAACCTGTATTTCAGTAATCTGTCTTTTGAGCTTAGTATGTTACATCTGGCCCCACCTTTATAAATACCATAGTTACTTGATGTTCTAACAATAAACAGTTATTATAAAATAGCTACATATGTGATCATTTAAAACTTTAAATAATCGTATTATTACTATATTTCAAGACTATTTTTCATACAACGTTTAAAACTCAAATCATTATTGCCTACTAAATTATTTTTTTTTTCTAATATTCTTAAAGGCTGCCATATTTTTTATTTATAAACATTGTCACTAAAAAAATAATGTTATTTTGTATGCTATTAGAAACTTGCGAACAAAATAGAGTTTATTTAATTCTTAGCACATTACGTTAGAACTGAATTTGTAGTTAAAAATATCATCTTTATGGATTGCTCAATAAAAACATAATAGCATCATATCATGCGGTCGAAGCAAGTTCTCAAGTTCATATAGTTAACTAAAAAAATCATAATTACTAAAATCACCGTAATTTATTCAGATTATACTAGTTTAAGTAAATTTCTCTTCGCTATAGTTTAGTGACGTTGACTGTTTATTCAAGCTATCGTTATTTTGTATCAACTTTAAAATCTTATATAATATATCTCAGTATAAGTTGGTCTATAAGTAATGTTTAACTAATAATATTCGGAGATTGAATGAGTGACTTAGGTACTTAGACCAGAACCATTGGCAATTCTCAGACAAACCTACATAATAGGGTAGATGACACCACCAATCAATTGACATACTTTTTATGAGCTGTCAAAACGCGATTCCCCCATAGATTTTGTATGGGACTCGCAAACGATGACGTCACTATTTTGTCAAGTCAATGACGCAACTATTTATTGATTTAAAAGCAACTAAAAATCGAATTTTAAAGTTATTTTGAAATGAATGGAGTTCTCAGGTCTAGAATAACGTGTTCTTTCAGAAAAATTGTGTCTTTAAATTATTGGTTAATGGTGTCATCTACCCTATTATTCATGTTATGGGAATAATTATTATGTAGGTCTGTTACAATCGTTAAGTATTATAGAAAGTTTTGAGTAACGCCTGAAATTAATAATCTAAATGAATCTTGATCTGCGGTCTTTGATGGGTACTTGCTTTTGACAAGCACTTTAAAAAACTCAGATTAGCAAATTCGGCCGTTGATTAGCAGACGAAAATCGAGATCAAGATAAGTATTGAGATACATTTATAATTTCAGGCGTAAATAAATACTGCTGCAATAGTATTCATTGATGTTATCAAACTTCCAACCAAATTACTACCCTATGTTCCTGCTAAAACCTAAATTGATCTCTTAACGTCATATAATACATACAAAAAGATGTTTTACCAAAATATTCATAACAGCTACTGGCAATTAGGATATTACACCCATTAAAAAAATGCAAATTAATTAGTGAATATAACGATATTATCATGACAAATTACTGTATATAACTAAAAGTCTGTTATTAGCCATTCAACTTGCACAATACATACATATTCTCTATTGTTTTAATACCGCTGTGACGACGTTACCGTAATTTTAACAACGGAATCTCATTAAAAGCGTTAATTTTCATGTGAAATGTAATCAAGGCTTTACATTAACATAACAATATGTATAAAGAAAAAATATTTAATCAACAACTGAACTGCTTTACCTCGTTATTAATATAACTTGTATAACCTGATGTAACTTAACAAACACCGACTCAGAATTATTATTACTTGTCAAAATAAAAAAAAAACGATTGATTTATTTGCGCTATGAAGATTGCCATACATTTAAAAAAAATATTGTGAGGCATTTTTATTTATATGGTTTAGGTTAGTAGTGAACACGCCGCCGGTTAACGGTATAATGCCCCGTTCCAATAAACAAAAACGACTCGTTTTGCTTACGGATAGTTGTATTTTGACATAAGTTCTATGGGACTTGAGACATGTCAAAACACAACTATCCGTAAGCAAAACGAGTCGTTTTTGTTTATTGGCACAGGGCATAAGACGTAAATGGCAGGGATCGTACGATGGCGCGATGCGTTTTCGTCGTGCGATGAAAATGGTCCATTAAACCACACAGCTCGCACGACGGCTTACAAGTTTCGACAACACTAAAGAAGTAAGTTTGAATTCATTGTGCGACGAAAACGCATCATGTCGTCCTACGATCGATAACCAGTTAGGACGACGCCAAGCAGTATAATTAGTCTGGTTTAAATACGAACGTGTTTTTCTATATCATACAATGCCAGCTAACACTATGAAATAACTGAAGGGTTTCAAAAACGCTTTATGCAATGTATTTTAATAACCGTATCGATGCCATTTTCCAACATATTATTGTTAAAGAAACCATACTTAACAAAATTAGTATGTGCGTGAAGTCAAAATGTGATTGGCATGTATAATTTAGAAATGCATGTAGCTAAGAATTGGTGGAAAACATGATATTGGAAAAGTACAGTTTGCAAATGTTCGTGTTTATATGATAATTATTGTCTCGAGAAGTTGGTTTCACTTGTCTTGTGTCGAAAGTTAATGCTGTTATTGCAGCTGTGTAAATGTGACCCTTCTGGGTTCGGTTTCCATCGTGAAAAAAATCCTTGCGCCTTTTTTTATTTCGACGCTGGCAAAACGCTTGCGTGCTCGAGGATGCAAGCGCCCAATTCTATATTTCAAAGCAATATTTATTCAGTGACATCAAAAAAATGCGCGAGAATATTTCCGCTTTGTGGAGACGTACCCCTTTTTTAATTACCCCCGCTGGGACTCGTACCCCTAAGGAGCCACATTTTTTTTTTCATATCGCATCAAGGTTAAATAGGTAGGTATACAAGGTTATTAACACTTGAAACGGGAAATTTACAATGTTTGTTATTTATTTCGAGTTTCGGATATTTTGGTGATGTTGCAAACGCTAATATCCCGTTTTAAATGTTAATAATAATGTTAGTGACCAGTCAGTTTAAGTGTTATACAAGGTGTAAACAGAACGCTTACGAAAGCGTCAACTAAGTATTCTATACGTCAAAGTAATTAACTCTACCCAAAAACTATTGTCGGGAAAATTATTTCATTTGGGGTAAAATATCACAGGTATCTATCTCAATGTAACGAACTCAAAACATTGTACTGATAAATGCATTGAACATTAAAGTCATGGAGGCATTTCAATCTTTTATAAAATAGAATATTTACCACAAATATTTTCGGAACTAATACGTTCCACTCTTCATCTTCTCCACTCAATGCCGCTCTATCCAATCGTTATGGTTCTGAAGTTTCAGTCTAAATACATACCCAGTATTAGCGAACTACACTTTCGCCAAAAATGGGGGACGTAACCATCTCCTACAACATCTTCTATTAAAGTTAATTTAGTATGCCATAATTAGTAGGAAATGCACACTCAGATTATTGTTCTCAATCATATAATGTTACACAGTGGACTCTTAATTGTAGCTGTCATGTTCTCATTGAGTTCTCGAATATTATGTTATTTAATAAACCGCTTATTTCTAACACAACACGTACGTACATAATATAATTATGTTTAGTTATTCATCTTTACTTAGATGAATGACGTAGGTATTTATAAAGTTCCTATAAGTTCATCTATCGTAACAGTTGCATAACGATAACGGCTATAATTGTATGCAATTCATGTTTACATTAATTTGACATAATCGTTGTTTATTTTAATGCACTATATTATAGCATCTATTCATAGCCTGTATGTTCATATACCCGCTGTTTACACAAAATACTGTTATTGCGGTTACCAGTCTTATATAAAATTTATCTTATTGAATAGTTAACGATTCTAAACTAAGGTACATTGTATTGTTTGTATGTATGTTGTATTGTATTACGTTGTGTGCTTGTGTTGTCGTGATCAACTTCAGCTTTAAAAATCGAATTACTTTTTAGTGTTGTCTCATAAAAAACTGTTACATACATTCTGTCGTCACAACTTGCTTACACTGCCTTTATTTTGTTGAGAGCATTTAACAATAAGATTACACTATGAAATCTAAATATATCTGCTTCCCCTTCATAAAATTAATCACCATCAGTACAGTATCTCTATAGATAGTTATTTGAATAGAACAGTTCAACAGCAGATTGGTACAAAATAATAATAAATAGATACGATATGTAATTATTTTTTGCATTAGATGTAAACTGTTCAAATGAATCGTAGTGAAGAACTTGTGTTCTATTGTTTTTTAAAAGATGAATAAATCTATTTTGGCACCAGATCGACTATTTTCAGACAAAATTGATGGAATTGATAGAGGACTCATTTATTGATTGTATGTACGCCTAAAAGCTAAAGTATATTTATTTATCAGAAGCTGTGAATCTGTACTTAAATTATAATCACAGAGTATCTCAGTGTAATGTCGATAACGTCACTTTTGTGCAAAACACAATAAAGTTAAATTAAAAACATTAAAACGGCTTTTTAATTACTTATATGTATTATAAGTAGAGATTGGATAATCGGCTACATATTTACCTAAAGTTACTTTTTGCTAACAAATTATGGAAGCGGCTTATTATATTTTTATTGAAAATAAAATCCCGGGATACCGGACCTGCATAACTTATCAACATATGTATATTATTATTTCACGTAAAGTATTAATTCCTCATTCGAGCATGTGCATGTAAGAAAAAGGGTGGAAACACCGAATCGCATAGTAAGTACAGCGACGAATATAGTTGCATTGTCGGGTCGCTACTTGCGCATAAGCCGATATAATTTGCCGTCTAACTCGCACACTTCTTATTACCTGAGGTTTAATAGGCCCGATTTGAAATTTGTTAAAAATCACTGAAAATAGGGACAAGCAGCCATCTTACGTGACAACAGGGCAGCTGTCATTTGTGTCAAATTGGGTGTACACTTAAACACGGAGTATAGATACACTGAAATTGAATTTTCCGGGATCACGGGATTTCCATAATAGCCAACATCTCAACATTAGTTAAATATGTATCCGAAAATTCCATCTCTGGTAATAAGTATACCGCGCTATCTTTGAGATAAACATTCCTAGATCACGACCATTTAGATTGCATTTGGTAAGTTGAGTGAACGCTAGCAAAAGGGACGTGATCTTTTAAGTTAATAATTTACGAATCCACGTACCGTAGCGAAGCATACCAATGGCTATTGAACTACTCTCGTCGTTCTTCAATTCAATTGTGTCTAATTTACAACTTTCTCCATTCTTAAATAGGTCATTTGTTAATATTGTTCAACGCGTTAGTTAAATGTTAATCTTATTAATGAATACTGCGCAGTAACACAGTTGGTTCATTATTGAAATAAAAAATGGGCGCACATGACGGAACCGAAGAAATTGCATTTACGCCAAATATCGTTAAAGCCATTGTTCTATTGTTTGCACGTACGATTAAATTGCTGTGACCTCTTTTTTAAGCTGTGTCCACACAACGTTTCGTAAGTGCGAATATTAATTTGGGCGAAATAATAATCGGGTAGAATTTCTAAAACACACTGTACATGGGCGTTAAGATCAATTCCTTTTACAACGGAGTTCTCATGCATTGTGTGTGAGTTTACAAAGTTCTCACGGACAAACATCTTCCATACAAATATTTATGCGGAAATCGAACCCATGACACCTAGCGCAGGCGCCAATCGTTCAGATGTACTTAACCTTGGTGTCTGCTTACGAGAATTTTATATTCTCAACTTGTTATAGACGTTTTATACTCTTAAAAAAAAACAACATTTTAAAAACATATAATTTTATTGAGAAATTAATTATAACTAAATGCAGAGAGATTATCACTGGGACAGAACACCAAACATTGCACGAAAATGTGTGCGAGAAATATTAAGTATAAAAAATAACCTTACTCAGTTCCTTGACTTATTGTTATATTGACTCGTACGCATGGGCCGCATCACTCATCGGCCGCGATCAATAACAATATCATTTGTACGTATTTACGTAAAGACACTGAACTATGACGTGGAGGTTGTGAAAACCGACCCTGGCACTACTTGAAAATGTTAACACTTCAGGAATTGCGACACAGCTCACATCCACTAAACTTTAACGATATATTTGTTTAAAAATACGTAAAAGTAAAACGTAGGTACATTAACCTTTTGAACGCCATTTACCACCTAAGTTGTAAAACAATCGCGTGGCTATGAAGCCACAGGCAACCAAAGTTGTCTAAATTATAAATAAAAGAGATTGTCCCATCACTAGCGAAAATGTCTACCAAATGTTTTTTTTTATGGATTTGGCGTCGGGGATTAAGTTACTCGAAAAGGCGCTGGCGTGCAAAATCCATAATTTGCAGAATTTGTATTGTAAATCATCTCTAATTATATTGACGATTCCTGAAGTGTTAATTAAAACTAGTGAGTGAATGAATTATTTGGTACATTAAAAGGAACACTGAGAGGACGAACTTATTAAAGTGCTTATGACAAGGAACCATTTCATAGGAGCTTTTGTATTATAACATATAAACTCAGAAAAACTAAAGTTACGCTGTCTCGGGCTGTTACATTATATAATATTTATCGGTCTTACAATAGCAGTAATAATTATAATTGACATGCAAATGACCACTGCTGTTACTCGAATATCTCGTAACAGATATTATTGGTTCAGTCATGCAATGCAATGTTCTACAAATTCGTATTTCAGAAAAATATATACGAATTATCAATTTAATTTTGAGAATACTTTTGGACCGAGATCAACAATAAAACAATGTCAATGGTGACCAAATAATATGAAAATCAACTTAATCATTATATTCCTATAAATATTGTCGTCAGAGTTGCCAGATTTCAAATCTTATCCCCTCAAAAAGATGAAAAACAAATAATCAAATTAAAACTTTTTTTATTACTTATCAAATTAAATAAATGCGTTTATAATAACCTAATCTTATTTTAAACCTTTTAAGATTAAACTCTGTCTATGTATGTTCTGGCAACACTGACAATTACACAAATGTATACGTAATTATAAAAATATTATATCAAAGTAAATGCAGTTCCGCCAAGATTGTCTAGAGAACAGATAGATGGCGCTACTTTCCGAATTTCGCGAGGGCCTCCTTGCATTCCTGGATGGTCTTTTTCTGTCGTTCTACAGTCGCCGAGGTTTGTTTGGACCCTTGCAGCCTGATGCAGCTTTGTATGGTGGTGAAGTACCCACACACATTGTGCAGCACCCGCACAGCGCGGTCGCCGCAAACAAACAAATATTTTCCGCTTGCATCAAATTTCATGTCGTTTATTAATCCTGAAACAATAACAAGGAAAATATAAGCTCAATTACGTATGGGTACGGGCTAATTTTGATAAATAGCCGTCATCCTTATCACAACTCGTGCATTTATAGACGCTATAAGTACAAGTGATCGATAACGATACCTTGAATAGCCTGCTCAATAATTCACGGCCTCCTGTAGCCTCGCAGCGGAGTTAAAAATACAAAAGTTTCACGTCCATTAGAACCGAAGAGTAAAGGCCTAACTTTTGTTTGTGTTTCGTTATGTATGCCATATAATTGCTAGTGTTTTATGACTGTGCCAATCGATTGTAGTAAAATCAGCTATAAACGTAAATAAAACCTACTTAGTACTTAAGTCATCGGTCAACATTCGAAGGTCTCCTAGATTTTAAATGAGTTGTATTTGGAAACACCATATTTGCAATTCCCATGAAATCGGAATATAAGGTAAATCAACAAGAGCTTGTTTAACAAGAACTTTATTCTATTTTTTTCGTGACGGTCCACCGTAGTCGCCAAGGTCTCAGCGTTTTTCAAATGACATGACGGCAACATAATCGTATCATTTTATAGTTCGATTAATAACTACACAGCATTAATCGAACTATTAGCTTTTAACGTAATGCTCTAATGTATCCACTATGTGATACAATTACATGCGGTTCAATGATTTTGTCATAAATTAATAATTAGCAAATTGGTATCGGAGGAGAAGAACTAACGTAAAAGAACAAAAGAAAAAAAGCAACTTTACATTACGATGGGCAATCCCGAATGGCCTAAAAGGTTTCGTTTTTAATTGACCATAAGCGATTATGACCTTTAAGTATTTATTCCGTCTTTCCTGTTACGTAAACAACAAATTGGAAATTCCGAGCAATATAATTTCCCCCAAAATTTTATTCACTCCGAAGCTAAATTTGATCCGGTCGCTCTGGAGAGTGGAACCGGCGAGAGATGTCGTGCGGTGTCCCACAGGGATCGGTCTTGGGGCCGCTCCTGTGGGACATCGGTTACGACTGGGTGCTGCGCGCCGACCTCCCCAGCGGCGTCAGCGTAGTTTGCTACGCTGACGACAAGCTCGTTCTGGCTCAGGGGGGGTCGCACCAGGCGGCGGCCGACAGTATGACACGCGGGGTTGCGATAGTCGCGGAGAGGATCCGGCTACTGGGTCTCGAGGATGCCTTGCACAAATCCGAGGCCATGGTATTTCATGGCCGCGGAAACACGACACCGTCGGGATCCCAGTTAACGGTAGGAGGGTTTCGCATTGGCGTCGGGTCGACGATGAAGTACCTGGGAATCGTCCTCGACAGCCGGTGGAATTTCGTGGAAGGAGGGAGAGAACATCTGCCCAACCCAGCCGCCGCGGGAGACGCCCCGGGCGCCGGGCGCCGCGAGACGACTCCCGGCCACCATAGATGCGGGCCTGTGGACGGTGAGCAATGGGTAGCTCACCGTCCGTCCGTCGATTGACGACAGGCCGTGTCGACGGCGCGTTCGTGTTGCACGCGCGCCTCAAAGAGATGTCAGCAAAGCAGAGGGGCTTGCCAGAGCCTCCGCCTGCCGGGGTTGCGGGTTGTTCGAAAGAGATACCGCGGCCCCGGAACGTAAAGGGCAATAGAAGAAACATGGGTGGGTTTTAGTCAGTACAAGTCTGACAAGTCTGTCCCCCCCGCTCCGCCCAGAGCGGGGAAGTCATTGGATGATTTCCCAACCGAAAAAAAAAAAAGCTAAATTTGATACATTGCTATATTTACGAGTCTATCTATCTACCTTCGGAAACAAGCTTCCTTCAATTATATCAATCCGTTTTCTTTATGTTATGTATGAATATTCTGAGTAACGTCGAAACCTACCTACATTGTGTTAAGCATTTTAATTTAATTTTATGTTTGCATGGTGAATGAAGACAGCGAAATATGTGAAACCTTTTTACTTATAAGATCTATTATACCATATTTCATGCAAATAAAGAATCTTATCTTATCTAAACAAATCTTAACTTGGCCAGAAAAGTAAAAGTGAGTCTTGGATAGTACCTGTTACTTTTGAATATTAAATTTCACTAGAACCCAAGAGGCGGCAAAGTTATCTGTAAATTTTCTTCCTGAACACGACATCGAACCAATAACCCTATCGAATGACTCCGATTGTGAATACTTTACAAACCGAGCAAAAAGCAAAGTAAAAATACAAAAATAAACTTACCGGAGTAAACATTTTCGACGGTATCGTAAAGTTTCCCGGTGTATGTGTCGTAGAACTCGATTGAGGAATCCACGGAGACCGCTAGTACCTCGGCGTTGGGCGAGAGGGCGATGCGCGGGGGGTTAGCTGTCTGCCCGTATGTGCCGGTCTCAAGAACGTGTGGGGACTCTCCTCGAGTGTACTCGACTGGAACATAAACAAATGTTGTTTACTAACTACGTATACGTGTGAAATAAAATAAATCGAATTAATATGTCGGATAAAAACTAGTCAGGCTCATAAATTAATGGCGTAGATGACGTCCATATCAGTCCTTAACAATCATCGTCATCATCTGCCTAACCTTTTTCAAATTTTATTGGGGTCTGGTTCCACTTTTACAGGATGCAGCAAAATTTCAGTATTTTACATAAAGCGACTGCCTATTATATCCTTGATAAGACTGCTCGTCAGACTTTCGGACAGACCACCAAAATCGACTGTCAAAGATCTCCAATTGATAGCCCGGACCAACGGCTTAACGTGCATGACGTCCCTATCAATATTGGACCAAAACATTAAAAAGCCGGCTACTATTACTTTAAAAAAAAATTGTGGCTAATAAAGATTTATATTTACATAAATTGAGAGTTGACTAACTAAGGATATAGAACGACGAAAGATTGATAAAACTATAGGACACCTCAAAGCAAAGTAGAAACAACAACATCAAAGAAAAAAGGGTCGAAAAAAACATTGAAAAACATCTGTTTTGAAGCATCGAAGCTTCCAGACTGGCATAGATAGAACTTACAATGTTTAAAAGAAACATGTTATTATGTTATTGAAGAATGGATCTAGAAATTTTATTGAACAATGTTATCTATACTATAATATAGAGAACTAGCTGTGCTCAGCGGTTTCACCTATCACTCAGCTCTCATTCTCAACAATTTTTGCGTAATGTTATACAGCCGCTAGCTGTGTATACAGACCAAACTGTTAGAAAGAATATCACTGTGAATTTCATGCAATCCTAGTAGTTTTATCTCAACGCAGTTGGTTCTACTAAGAACTTGCATCCACAGATCAAACTTGGAATTAATACCAGCGTGAATTCATGCAAGCCTAGTATTTCAATCATTATTCATTCAAACCGATCCAGCCGTTTAGTTGCATTATAGATAAAAAATCTAGATACCAACTGCAGCGCTATCTGCCGGGCTGATTTGTGAATCTAAACCATCCAAGAAGCCACCCAAACGCATACAAAAAAAATATTATTCAAATCGGTCCAGCCATTTAGGAGTTCAGTGATATACCCACGTACAGCAGAATCCTTACTAATATTATAAAAGCGAAAGTGAGTTTGTTTGTTTGTTACATTTTCACGCCTAAATGGCAAAACCGATTTTGATGAATTTTGGTACAGAGATAGGTGAGACCCTGGAGAAGGACATACGCTTTTTGTCTCTTTCTAACCCCCCACTTCCTTAAAATAGGGGGTGGAAGTTTGTATGGAGAATTCTGCAGTTTTCAAGGTAGGAAGCTAAACTCGGTACACAGTCTTTGTTACCAACGAAAACTACCCGCAAATCAGGAAAGGGGAACTGTGTTACCCCGAATTTAACGCGAGCGAAGCCGCGGGCAAAAGCTATTTATATACATATATAAAGATTAAAGTTTGCGACGTTGCAGTGGTAATCTCTGGATTTACTAAACCCATATTGAAAATTCCATTCTTTTACCATGATGGCTGAGCAGTAGTAGCAGACCCGTAGTCACACACCCTGTGACTACGGGTACACAGTTGAAAGCGAGCGGGGAAAAGATAGAAGCAAATATTTTGAAATCAGAATAATAAATATTCACTGGCCATTTATTCTAATACCGTTAATTTCGCGTAACATTAAGGCTTGATAACGCATTTTGATGCGATACCCAGATAAACAACTCGTATTTCAATAAATTGGTGTCATCAGTATATTTAACTAGTTATTCGAAATGGGCTTGCCTTTGCAGTGACACGTTTTCCTTTAGAGGCATTATAAACGAGTAATAAAATTTAAATAAGCCATATGAAACATCTCGACTTTATTATAACCTAGATTTTGCCCGCGGCTTCGCTCGCGTTAAATTCGGTAGCGCCTTATTGAATTGTAATAGCAAAGCTAAGTTTCCCCGTTTCGTCCCTCTTTCTCCCTCATATCCCACTCTTTTTTTTTTTAAAAAAAAATAGCCTATGTCCGTCTCCTGGTTCCCAACTATCTCTGTACCAAAATTCATCAAAATCGGTTTAGCCATTAAAGCGTGAAGAGGTAACAAACAAACTCACTTTCGCTTTTATAATATTAGTAAGGATTGAATCGACGGTTGGTGTAGTGTGGGACTGACCCATATGACGTGTCTGTGCGCCATTTGTAATTCCCAGACATTACGTAGTAAACAAACTACGATAGCTACTGACAATGTTTTCCACAATTCCCAATAGCGTCAGTGATTGATTTAAATATTTAGCCAACATAACATCACGTCAGTAAGCCCATAAGGATTAAGCAGAGGTGTATACCCACATTTCGCCAGTCATGTTGTATTCCCATGTAATAGAGGGCGGGACTTATGCAATCAATCGGGCAAAAATCCAAACTCCGTGGTCGCTTCTGAGAAATTCTTGAAATAAAACCCAATAACACGATAAGAACGAACTAGGAACCGAACCCAGTGCCTCATGCTCGGCAGACCTGCTGGCCAGAGCTAAACCATCAAGGCAGTCTTTTTTCCCCTGCAAGCTAGCTAAATATTTTAAGATGCTACCGGAAAATAAAGGAAACAATCAACAAAGCGGCTTCAATGTTTAATGGCGGCCGTGACCTATGTCAACGTAAAGTGCGCAAACAAATAAAATTTCTATATAAAACCCTCCAAGGTGCTAGGAGTATAAAACCGACCGATTTACTGAATTCTCTAGTACAACTTTTCACGAGAGAAAAGAAAAGCCTTGGTACTGGATTCTTACAGTATTCTTTATCAAAATCTGTTCGTCTTTTCGCGCACTACAGACTTTTAAATTAAGGTGAAAGCTCCAACCTACCCGCGAAATTCAAATTTTCTTACGTTTTTTGCAATTTTCAGGCCAGTGCTAGGTTGTATGTTCATTAAAATATTATTCGCGGCTGTAAGACGTATGTAGTTATAGAATTATAATCATCAAAATCACCAATACAACCCTCCAAGTTCATAAAGGCGTAGGAACAAAAAAAAAACAGAAAAAGTCTTTCCTACAGCTTTATGAACTTAGAGCGTTGTATTGATGATTTTGATGATTATAATTCTATAACTACATACGTCTTACAGCCGCGAATAATATTTTAATGAACATACAACCTAGCACTGGCCTGAAAATTGCAAAAAACGTAAGAAAATTTGAATTTCGCGGGTAGGTTGGAGCTTTCACCTTAATAAACCGTTTTTATTGTTTCCTGAAATTTTGCGCATAAGCCAACTAGAAAAAAATCTTAAACTCTCTAACAGCCAACAAAAAGCCCTATCTAGTACATAAGCTCGGAGTTTAGCCACAAGAGTTTTTAAATAACGAAGGAAGCATTTTAGAAGGAGAAACAGAGGATGAAAGTTCTTCAGTATTGCATTTATGGAAATTTCTTTGAGCCAACGACTTTAATTACATAATGTGTCACTTTCACATGATAAATATAAATCATGTGAAAGTAATAAATAGAGGTATACTATGACCACTATATGTGTGCAGTTCAAGGTGGCGTTGCTTGTCATAAAAAATTGGATCGATGCATTTAACTTGGTACATTTATTTAGTTCTGTGTTTTCCCACCGGCATAGATATGTTAGTGGCACTGTTAGGGCAAATTACACAATAACCAACACAATATTAGCACTACACACATAGAAAAAGCTACAGGAAAACATAACATAATTATGCGAACAAATCACAAATTGTACGGCATCAGAGTTATTATCAAAGTAAGGATGCATTTACTCGGTAAGAATGTTATTATTTGAAATAAATACATGTGTATGTATAACTAGCAACCGGCCCCGGCTTCGTTTGGGTGCAATGTAGATAGTAATATTATACATATAAACCTTTTTCTTGAATCACTCTAGCTATTGCTGACAACTGCATTAAAATCCGTTGAGTAGTTTAAAAGATCTAAGCGAACAGACAGCGGAAGCGACTTCATTTTATACTTTGTAAAGATGAGAATAATCAAGCTTTATGTAAATGATCTTCGTCACATACGCAATAATTTTCCGCCAATGAAAATTAATATTTTAACAACGATATTGACAATAACATCAGGAAACAAACACGTGGTTATTTGATGTATCCTTATGGTGATGATAATTATTCATTGACTTGAATCAAGAGTGTGAGAGCAATCTGCGCAATAGAAACTGTAATTTAATACTCTGTGACACGCGTCACAGAGTATTACAGTCGAGCTATGTAAATAACTTAAACAACTCCACGTACTAAATCTTATGTAGGTAAAAGAACAACGTAGTATCCAAGAAATAAATTAAGAGTTGAAGTTAATGACTCAATAAAACTGATAAAAGAACAATGAATTAGCTAGCGTTCCAATTAATTTGAACGTTTATCAAAATAAACGAACACCACATACTCGGGGCGACCCTCCGGTGATGACGTCACTTTCGCGCTACTTGCGTACTTTACATATTCCTCCCAAGACACGTCTCAATACTACATGTACGTAAAATGCAAGTGATAATAAGGAAGCATTTGCGCATTAACACTACTTGTCATAAACTTACTCTTTGTATGATATAGCTTCCACGTGCCGTCCTTCGATATAGTGGCGATGTGTGACGTATCCACGTCGAAGGCAACGTCGTAGACACCTGAAGAGTGGCCGGTAAGCTCGAATGCCTTTGTGATTTGTTTGAACTCCCCGTTCTTTGTGAAGCACACCTCCATCACTTTGACGTCGGGTGTGAAACCCGTCGCGACCACAAAGCGACCGCATGGTGAAACTTTGGCGGTGTGTGTCGTCACTAGGTACGTGTCGAGCCTGTCTAGCAGCTGCCCCTTAAGGTCCCATATCACCATGTCGTTGTTTGAAGAGCAAGACATCATGAACTTGCCGTTGCTGGATATATCGAAGCCGACTACATCCACTTCATGGACCTGCGAATACAAATATTTAGGCATGAATTTAGTTCGTAATCTGATAATAATGCTCTCTATTGCGTTCTAAACGCTAGAAAGAGGTCGCTGTAAGTGCTGGCACTGTTAAGCAAACTAGAAGTGATAAGAGGTAATACCAAACATGGATGTAAATCTAATATTTGACTAACGGATTATGATAGATAAGGCGGTACCTATACAATAATGAGGTTGATGCCTAAGTAGGAATAAGTGTGCAGGATAACACGGAACTAGTATATTGTTGAATATTCAGTGTAGTCCTGACGCCTCGCGCATCATGTTTTATGTAAGCAATATATGTACATATGCGTGCGGAAAACGAACCAGAGAACCTTCCTGCGGCTAAAAATAATATTATTCGAGGCTGCGCGTGCGACGATCCGAACGTAGCTATACTTGAGCAATACATCCAATACACTCGGCCACACAACAAGCCGACCATAAATATTGTAATAAGTAAGCTGTTATAGGCCCTATTGCCTTCATGCGAAGATAGCATTAACGTTTAACAAATGGCGTAAACGATTTGATGACTGTACCGCCAACATCGAAGTGCCATTGTTCCGGTAGAAGGTCTTTTTTAATCGTCCCGCACACAGTTACAAGATATCTGCAAATTAAGATTTATGTAGACGAAACATAGGTATTTCGGGTCAAAATGAACCGAACCGAACCCGATTGGGCGATTCCCAGAGTCGTGACCCGAATGACGCAAGCTTAACTTATGTTTCAAAGTTCTTTTTTCGCGGATTTTCATCACATTGTTTATTACTAACAATCTATAATTTTATTATCACTCCCAGTAAAAACCCCTATTCGGTCCAATTTGTTTTTTTCCCTTATCAAGTTATGTAAAATTATTTCGAGAGGTTACTCAAGTTTTTGCGTTGTTGTATTAATCCGGAGAGAACAAATCGTATAAATGGTTTGTTACCATTTGATTTCATAATATTTTTTTCCATTTCAGTAAGTATTGTATCATTGGGCTGTAGCATATTCATAATAGTACAGTCAAAGCTAAAAGAATATCGACCGCGCACTCAATCTTCAAACCTTCACTGTCATCTTTTAAGCTTCCTCAACTTTCACAATCGACTTTTGAACACTTGGTAATCAGATCAAACCAATAACCGAGTGTCCTATTCAGCCTTTACCACTGAGTCAATATTATTGCCTGCAATTCAACAACAAAGAAAAAGGTTATTGAGAGCAACACTTGCATAAATGGCAGCTCTACCATGTCAACCCGCTAACTAGTGCGACATTACACCGACCCCGATATTTGTGTAAATGTTATACAGACTAGAATCAATACTGGAAAGTAAGTTATATTGTTTTTTTTACAATGTATAATAGATAATATCGATTATAAATGTATTAAACTATCTGTGTCTGCACGTACTTATAAAATTAGTAATCTTAGTTCTTTAACAGAAGTCCTCATTTATAAGTGCGATTGCGTGTGTTCTAGATCACATATCAATAAACTGATTCGATTAAATCATCGTTTAATTCAAAGCCAACACAACTTCAAACATACAATAGTCCTATCAGTCTTTTCACTCTTTGGTACATTTTGCTCTTTGAAACTACATCAGCACTAACCAAAATTAACATCTGTTAACTGTATGAGGTTGTGACCTATTTAAATGTTTGAAAAGCACACCACATTTAGAAAACAGTTTCTATTCAAACACGCCAGTAGGAGACATTTTAACAGAAAACAAGTTCATGATATGATGTCGTTTTCTTTAGCGGTTTCTTTAACGATGGGAATTATTGCGGCATTGAGACACTGCAGAGAACATTCGAGAGTCGCTTCATGCACCACAATTAGCGAAATCTTGTGATCCTATCACCGTTAACAATAGCAAACATACAAAAACATGAGCCGTGTAAGATATATAACGAACAGATTTTCATACAGATTCATACATCGGACGAAACAATAGTCATTTCATATTTTATATATTTTTTGCGGAGGTTCATTGCCGAGCACACAAGGTTGTTAATTCTTATACAAAATGTCGAAATACATATATGCGGGCGTGACTGACATTGTGCCTCCTACTGCTTTTATGGTGAATCCAACTTTTTATTAACAAGCGGAAGATAAGTTCATTAAAGGCGATATATTCTGTACGGAATAATTGATTATGCAAATTCCTTAATATGCGTTGCAACTTGAATCATGTTTAAGCATTATTAAGACTAGATAAATCACGTACCTAGTTATGTTGTATATGTTCTGATAATAATAAGCTACGTAGTTTCTGAGCGATTAGAGCCTACGTATATGGAAGATTTAGATATACCATTATGTACGTGTTCGTATTTGGTACGTAGGTAGACATGCGGTATCATCTAGTTTAAGTTAAAATATTTGTATATCATTGACTGACATCACGTTACTGAGCTTGCATCATCGTAAACACAAAAACAGATATATGTGCAACAAACAGATCTTTGTTCGTATTACAATGAACATCGGCGCGTGATAATTAGTACGTGATATTTTCTACAATCGACACTTAACTTCTCCGCAAAGCACGTAACATTCAATATAATCTCATTTCCATCACAGATATATGATGTAATGTTTCAAAACTGCAGGTGGTGAAACAGTAAGCATTGCGTTTTTAAAAAAGAGTATTTCGTCACCACCATTGAATTCAAAATAACTGCTGTTTTGAACGTCATTACTAGCATGTTTCACCAGGGAGCTGTACTGGTCTCCCTTACGACTTAATTGGTTTGCAAAAATTCTTTTGTGGTAAAATGTTCCTTTTCCTTTAGTCCTTCAAGAAAAGAGGCAATTTAAGGATGAAATTTTCGGAATTTATGCTTTTAAAAGCCCGCTTTAAACTGCCGTCATTAACTTCAGATGTATTATTCGAAAATATACGTAGCGTGTTCTGCCTTGAATAGCAAAGAAAGACAATGGAACTTATTTTTCTTTATTCTAGCATGAATAAGTAAACTGTGTAAATAAACATGATCATTTTATTGGTTCCGTTTAACTGATGTGACAGTTATTAAATTGAAAATAAAATTTTAAAAGAAAGGCGTAGACACGACACTGCGTTTAGTCGCTCCTATTCTACTGCTTTTAAAAATGCGAGGACAAAAATCTAAAAGATTTAAATATTGCCTAGTAGTTCGAGTTTGCTAGTATTGCAAATGAATTAATTAAATATTGCGCATAATAGCATGTGTGTCGCATCCCGGCCTGGCTGTGTGGTCGACGTCTAATAATAGCGCACCCCATTTCTTCCCGTGGGCGTCGTAACTGGTGATTAAGGGATTATTCCAGCCGAGTGGGCCGTAGATACTTATAAAATCAAGTCATGTTGAGAAAATCCGATTTAAGGGTAGTGGAGTTACTTATCCTTGTATTACCTGTCAAACTACATCAATTACCATGACCTAAACTACCGAAAAGTTTATTAGTGTACCTACCATGAATTCAACAATCTGTGGGTGTGGGCGTAGCTCACGTATAGCAATATAAGCTTACGTACTAATTTATTCAATGAGCGCGACGCTCATTACTATTGCAACTACAAACAATAGGAAGCCCGTAGTCCATGAAAACAATGAATCTCACAGTAGTATCAATTTCATTTCCACTAAGCCAAAATTTAGAGACCATTAGAGCGTGCATTTCAGTCAAAATTAATGAACACCGGTGCAGTAACTGTGAAATTTTTGGCCGTCAACGTTAATTAGTGGGTGTGTTCGCATTCGTACAAATAGGTATGTAGGCCAATATCGTTATACGGGCTACACAAATGATTAAGCATACAATTCTGCAGCTTATCACTAAACCGTGCGCTTGTGAGTCACCCGCTGTAAATATACTTGGGAATCATTTGTTACCCATAACAAGGAACTAACTACAAGGTTGATTGTGTTTTTGTGTCTTCATTATCTTTTCGCGATTCACTAAGCCGTTAAGGACCCTCATGAAGTGTTTAACCGTCTGCTTGTCTGAATGTCACAGGTAGTCTCTTTGTTTTGAATATCGGGGTTGTTCCACTGCTTTGTGTAAATTGTGACGTAGTGTCTCACTCTGCAAATCCACAGCGTAGGTCATGTTCCAAAAGTTTGAGTTGCGTTAATTACCTTGTCCGCCACCGGCTTTTTCAAGAAACTAAATATTTTGCAGCCCTTACGTGACATTTCAATCAACTTGCTTATTTCTTTCCTTGAACAAGTTTTTATGGTTTTTGAAACCATTACCTGAACGTCTTTTGTGTGAAACAAAATGTGAAAGAGAACACTTTCAAGTGCTGTTGCGTAAAATATTTCAAAGAGAAACTCTCCCTCCGTTTCACAATAAGGATTGTATGGTTATGTTGAAATATTTTTCGGGGAAAGCTAACTTCGTTTTACGTCATGCATCAAGGTTTAATACCCACAAATTAATTAGTTATGTAACAATTTCAACACAATTAATTAGAAGCTTCTAGTCTTCTGTTTGCATCTTCAATACTGAATCATTTCGTCTCAACAAGTAAAAGTAGCTAAAACCACAAAACATACAAGATAATAATGAAGTTTTAATAAAAGACTAGTAAGCAATTCATTACTGAAGCCGCGCCTTTATCCGAACCAAAACGCGGAAAAACATCACGACTTGCATTCAACCTCAAGCAGCAATTAAAATACGCGTTTAATGATTACAGTAATTAATTAATTACATAATAACATGTTGATTGCTACCAAAAATAGTTTTCGTTCTTATAGAGTTTTATTACGTCACTTCTATAGACTGACGTCAAGACTGCTACGTGTCTTGAAATACGAGGGTAGATAATTGTATTGAGCCTTTGAAACCGTTGTTTATAGTTAGACGTTGTTAGTTGACGTAAAACCTAGGTTTATAAATAACGTTACATTTACAAACTTAAGCTTAATTTACAACATATTGGAATATTTGTTAATTACTTAACCTCCCGATTTCGAAGCTGATGAAATTTTATGCAAAGGAACGCTAAAGGCATCGCAGAATGCAAGTTCGTATTTTCTCTGTAGTCGTAGTTTCTTTGTATAGAATGAAGTTCCTAGATTTCAAGTTTGTCAAAACTTATGGTTGAAATTCGAGTGAAATCTTGAATTTTTTATTGAGTCTGTGTCTTTAATTTAGTTTTAAATGTACTAAAATTGAAAATGGTCCTGTTCTATTTAAGGTGCTTTTTGTATCATTAATTCAATAAAACATGTCTACAAGGTGAATGCTGAATCAATTAATTATGTGTAAACCGTTATTCCCGTGAAACCACTCGTTGTTATTTGCTCTGAATTCAGAGAAATATTTAGGTATCAAATAAAACAATGAGTAAGCCACTAACACGGGTACGTTTTCAGGGACAGAATGCTGACACGGTCTCATATTGCACATACCGTTATTTACGCATATTTTTACAACGGGTGCATGACTCATTCTCAGTACCTAGTCTTGAACTATGACACACAAAGAGCTTAGCTTTACGTAATACAGCCAAAGGATATTGAATAGTCTTTCGAGTTTGGCATCACGCCCTTAATATCTAAAATCGACTAACTATGAAGATTTGTATCAATATCGAATAAAACTTGATTCATATTTTATAGATACTCTGTTTTGATAAAAGGAGATGCCGACGATTGAATAAGTCTAACCACGTGTGGGGACTTGGGGCGTATATTTGAACATGAGCAATTAAAAATCAATAAGCACATATGCATGTGGGTCATCTCGGAAATAGTCGCGGTACGTATCTGCGCAGTAACGGCCGTCTGGCCGAGCCGATATCGGCCGGGCCGCGGCCAGAGCCACACTGTACTAATAGGTATGTATTGCATTGTATAAACATGCAACGGACAAAGCTTTGTTATCTTTGCCCTAAAATTTAAGTTTTAAAACTCGGTCAGAGTAAGTCAAGCAATAAGACAGTCAGACTGAAAGCCTAATTGCTAAATCAGCCTTTGAGCTTGCTCCCTGAAATATGAAAATCATCACATTGCATCGCCTGTTTACTCAACCCAAAAACATATTTATAAGTAGATACTCATAAATATGTTTTTGGATTTATATACTTTGATGTCTTAATTAGATAATTAAGACATCAAAGTATATAAATCAATCAATCAATAATGCTAATCTGGTAGCGCATTTTATTTTCATTTTTGTTGACATGCGGATAATGATGATACTATTGATAAACCAATATTGTTACAGGTAAACATGTTATACTGTAGCTGTTTATTCTGAACAAAATAAAATGTGGTGGTAATAAAATTTGTTTGCACTCCTAATAAATTCTATTCTAAGTAAAATATGAAAGATGCTTCGATTTTATTTTTAAACGAAATCTTTTATTAGTAAGTGTAAGTTCTAACAACCAACAGTAGTAATCTCACAATATGGCACTAAGTATATTTTTGTTAGTGAGATGTTAAAAGCTTGACTACACTCTTTTCTCTACTCAACAACCCACTTCCCCCTCTTATCTGACTTCACATTTTCAATATTTATGCTCTGCACAGAGCAAGAATCTTCGTTCCTCCAATAATCGTCTTGTACGGTGTCCTTCTTACCGCTTTAGTTTTCTTAAAGCTTATGTCCCTGTCCAGGCGGTCTTCATCTGGAATGCACTCCCTCTGAATACCAGGATGGCCACCAATCGGTTCGCATTTAAAGTAAAAGCTCGGGAGCATTTAATTCATTAAGCCGGCAGATTCGTCTCCAAATTAAATGGTTCTTACATAGTTTTTCTTAGTGTATTTATATATTTTTAACTCTTTTTACTTTATTTTGTTTGCGTGTATTATCTTAGTATTTATCGTTATAAGTTATTTGTAAATATTTTCTTGTTTTCTTGTTTGCATCACTCTAAGGCAGAATGATAGAAAATGCCCATTTTCCACTTTTGTACTTGAATGTTTTTTATACATGTGCATAAAGTTTTAATAAATAAATAATTAAAAGTCCCACACATAAATAATGCTACACCACAAACACGTGAAGTTAATCCCAGACAGGCATCCTGTAGCTGTGCCACCGTATTGATAATTTCAATTGCACCGAGGGGCAAAAGCGGCGCTGACGTGACGGGGCGCACAAACAAAAAATAAACCTTTTGTCACGCTTGCACGAAGAGCGTACGGATTTTCAGGCTGTAGGGCGTAGCAGGGCATTATTGACTTTCACGTTGTAGTCTGCTGTCATAAATAGCGATGTTTTATTCGTTCACGTAACACTGCAACGATCCTATTTTCACTTCGCCATGTTTCTTTAAAATCTCGTGTCATAGGTATGGAACGAGCCTCTTATTGCAAACAATTGTGAAAAAACCCAGACTGCTTCAGACTTAATCTTTATTGCAGTCATCAATAATCATCATTCTTTTTCATGTAACTAGATAAGCTTCCCTTCTGTACCTCCCTCTAAGAGTAGACACTTCGAACTAAACACTTTGGAAACTTCTCAAACACTTCTCAAACAGAGGTTTGAGAAGTGTTTATCTCGAAGTTTGACAAGCTTAATTTATTCCACCAAAGACTCGCCAATATCATGCCATTGAACTTCCTACGTTCTTTGTGACCACTTCTTATTGTTACTAAAGGTAGAACAAGCAATTAACTTCACTACATAACCGTTTAGTGGTCATTTAAAAGGCTGAAATGTTTTTGTCTGAAAGAGAAAATGTCCACACGCACATATGTGCGACCTCTATAATCCACGTCAATTACCACTTAAATGATCGAGGCATCTTCCTAGTTGCGCGACAATATTGATAAATATGGCTACCTGAGTCGGTCATTCGTCTTCATTTGATGGACAGCCGCCCTTAATGCGTTACCACTAACGATCAATTTAAATGGTTTGGTTTGTTACACTAACTTTAAACGTATTAGTTACTGCAATTTATTACGGCATTGGTAAGATCGTAACGGTTTCCTGCATTGAAGTTAAATGAGGTGAAGAAATTGAAGTAATTGAATTGACAAAAACAGGTATTAAAATAGCTAAAAATTCAATTGCGGGACCAAACCTCAAAATATCACTAAATGAAATAAAAGTTTAAAAGCACCAGTGTAATCAATGACACTCGCTCCAACAGGACGAATCTTACAACGTATAATTTATGGAAATTGGTTCATCCGTTTAGGGGTTACGAAGGAACAAACACACTGGATATACATTTTGTTTTTTAACTTTACTCCACACTTAGAGTTTCTCCTGTATTGTGTGTACGTTTACAAACATTTAAACTCACACAAATAGCCAGACCCGGAACCACCTGTGGACCATACAAATATTTGTTCCGTGCGGGGATCCCAAATAAACGCAAGAAAATTTGAATGTCACGGCCTACCTTAACGCATCCACCCCCCGCCTTAAATTACTTAGCTGAATAAACTGAAAGACTTAAATCAGTTTTAATTTCATTGGCAGACATGTCTACCTTCAATCTTATAAGGTTATCCACCTTGTTTTTCCGAGTTTAGGTACTACATACAAAAGTCATTATTTATCACAAGCGCATGTCTAGTGATGATAAAACTGTCTGATGATAATATCCTTACTTATAGTATAGTTGCGTAAGTAAGTCTCGTCTGTCGATCTGTCCCCTTTTCACGCTTGGTTGCTCGAAGGATTGTTAAAACTCGGTACTCAGGAAAACAATGACCTAAGTCAGGACACAGGGTAGTTTTTATCCCAGTAGTACGTATCTGCAGGCACTTTTCCGACCAACGAACGGGCAAAGTCGCGAGCATAAGTTACTTGTAGATTTTATCTGTTTTTCACTGTCGATCTTGTGTACATGCTGAGACAATGAAAATGATTTCCTATATTTTATGATAATTTCGTCAAATTCAATATTAAACAAGAAAACACCGGTTGTAACGAGTACATTAGCCCACTTATTCTTCAAACAAAGGCTTTTTTTTATTGATAATAGCTGTGTAATTATTTGCACGAGTACAATATAAAGTTTTCCGGGGTGGTGAAAGAACAGCGAGTATATCTTTGTTAAAGTATCGTGGATATGTTTGTTTGTATCGTTATCAGTTGAAAGCAGATTTGTTTTTTATTATAATCGTATTGACTCAGTGTTATCGTAGCTTGTGGTGGAAGTGTTGCTGACTAATTGCTGTGATTGTGAAGGCTTTCATAATCTGGCGTCGATAAGAGACCTAACCGATCGAGTTTTCTGTGCGGAACAAAAGCATTATCTGGAGACGATGAAAGTCCGATGGCAAGATAGATTTAGGAGATAGCAATCAGTTGTACTTTGAAGTTTGAGATAGACAAAACCTGAAAATAATTCTAACATCCGTTTCGACGATTAGTATTAATGCCATCATCATTTATTGGCTGCATAGGCAACAGCAATTGGTTATACTGACAGCTGCATCCTGCTATACAATGGGCGTTCACAGCCCGAGCTCCGAATGGACCTTCACAGGTTGATGTACTGATCAACCTTCATAACACATACAAGCCATTAAAGTGCAAAATACATAAATCAAGCTCTGTAAATATTTAGAAGACAAGTGCCAAAGACTTGATTAACACATTAAATTATGAATGCTAAAAATAAGATTGAAAGGATTAAGGATCATTGAACCCTTTGGGAAGTTGATCGATAAAATTAATTACATAATTAGAAACTAGAGTTCAGAGACATTTAATTGATATTGTTATTTTCAAGTCTGCTTTTAACAATAACATAAAGAAAATGGCTGCCCACAATGGCGCTACTGCGTATGTTAGCTACTTATATGCTTCTCTTTGTGAATCGCATTGTCAAAGGACGATCACAAATGCTTTTAGAAAATAAAACATCATTTATTGGTTTATTAACTATTTAAATTAATGGACGTTGGTATTCATTGTTGGCGACTAAAGAAAAAGCTGCTCTTCTTGGTTACAACAGTTTTTGTTAAACTGTATACAAAAAGGAAAAATAGAGATAAGCTATATCTGTACCCGCACAAGACGATCTGATGGCCTTTGTTTACTCTTTCTGAACAAATAACATCTCAGATTATACGCTCAAAAATATTAACATCAATTCTTGTTTTTCTTGCACAGTAAATTTTCAAGACGTCAAACCATATAAAATTGCCAAAAAAAAAATTAAGTTTTTTGTACGATAAAAACATCTCGACATGCCGCTTATGACGTTTCTTGTTTCGGCACTGACCTAATCAGAGCAATGTCATCACACGTCATTTTTTGCATCATACTGTATTTCCGTAGTGCTAAAAGAATGATTCACGGATCAAAAAGCAACAACGAAATGATTATTATAAGGAGCGCTGATTTATTTGTTTACATAGGTATATTGCGTTCGTGGACTGATATTTTTTTGCTAATGAAAAAAACTATTACGCTATAACGTTTTATTTCGGAACAACACGCTCGATTTAAATATAATTTTATGTGACTTAATTTGACCTGAAGGAGTAAAATGGCCGCTTTAGCAGAAAACCATAAATAGGATTAGAATATGAATTACATTACAATTCGTAAAGTGACCGTAATATTAATAGTTTGAACCACTTTAGGAATTTTAACGTGGTTCATATTATTATACTAATAAAAATCTGGTAAAACTGGTCTGGTCTGGGTAATAAAAATCAGTTTGCAAAAAGTTCATTGATATCCGAAACATTCGACAAATGCACAGGGGAATCCTCTGCTCAAGACTTGTACTGTCACACTGGCTTATAGATGACTCGATTTAAACCAAGTTCTTGAACAAAAGAAAACAGATCCTCACATCTCAAAAGACGTTTAGTATCGGTCACTCTAATAAAATGTAGTGTTTGTGGTCGAACATTCCACGACCGGCATACATGTATATTGAACTCTAATTTGAATTTTCAACACCCGCGGCCATTGCTCCTTGCATGCGTTTACACTATGACGCCCACCTATTTTCAGCTGCGCCACGCTTTATTGTTTATTTCACGTTATTGTTCCAAATGTAAATATTTCTCTACTATTCGATAAAAATACTTATGAATGTGACTTTGGGGATGCAGAGCGAACAAACACGATCCTAAATAGCCTAGTCTAGAGGACGAACTAAACAGGGCGATGATACGCCAATAGGTTAATGTGCTTGAAACGATGACCCCAGATTATAAATAAAAATATTTGTTCTACTTATCAAGTTAATCCTAAAATATTTTTGATAAGATAAGATATGGATTAAATACTAATGAGACACCAATTCTCGAGTATCCAACGATAATGCATTGGCTTTATTTATATGCTACTCATGAAATCGTACACGTCTGTGATTTGATACATGCACCTAATCCTTTCTCACATAGCTATCAAAACAATGGTTTCACAGCGTTAACTACTAATTTTTATGTAACTATTATGACACGAATAGGTACATAACCTATTGACCCACTTTCTTGAGCATTCATACAATGTATATTTGAGCAGATAGTACACGTACATATTGGTACAATGTACGGCCTGTGCGCTTAGACGCGTGTCGTGAGATGGTACGATGCATCTGCAGCCTAGATAACGAGAGATAACAACAGATAGCTTTTACATAACTAATAGTAGCATATACGTTGCGTGTTTCGACGACAATAAAATGAGCAATAACAGCAATGAATAATAACATTTAGTGAAACTACCAGTTAAAGTATGCCAAGAAAATGCGGTTGCATAAAATCTACATTATGAACGATGACTACCAAATATTAGACACTCGTTCGATGTTTATAATGATACCTGCATCTTTTAAAAATGAGACAAAAAAAGAAGTGAAGCACTTTAGGTTCCGTTGCACAGGTTGCACTCGACATCAACGGACAAAAATGTGACGTTTAAAATTCGAGCGATGAATAACTCAAAAAGAATTTTGGGGAGTCCCGTTTCAGGTAGAGACCTCAGTTGAGACAGAAAGACTCACTAACCTTATCGAAGGTGATGACCGGCGCCGCCGAGCCTATGGTGCCGTCCTTTTTCTTCTCTATCTTGTAGACTACGACGTGATTCTCACGCACGGTGTGGACAATAAATGCCTTCGAGTCAGGACTCCAGGCGACGTGAGACGCGTGGTCAAATTCGATGTTCACACGCAACGTTTTGTGTTCTTTCTGGTTTAGATCCCGAACGTCCCAGAGGATCACGGAGCCATCTGAATACAATACCTAGCGATTATTAAAAGCTCTCAGACGAGCCTCATAATTGGCGCACGTCTGCCACACAAAATTCAAAGAAACATAAAATCAATGTAAGGTCAGAGAACCTCTTTGGGTTCGACCTTTGGAAGCGCGTCGAAGTCACCCCAAAACACAGTTATGTGAGAACATTAACGTGTTTTAAATTATATTGTTTGTGAAAGTCATAAAAACGCTGCAAGTACTGATTTAACTATCAAATCTAACAAGTATTATATGTAATTTAAAAGTCAATTATTTTTCTTTTCAGTGGTCGAATCAAGGTAATTTACCTTCTGTGGTAAGTAGGTACGTAATATGTAAAAAAAATATAAGTCTAGATCGGTATTGTTCTTGGGTAACAGACCCTACCGGCTGTCATTTAATTTAAACTTCTCATTGACAAGTCGTTTTTGTTGCTGTGGGATTTGAGTCAGAATTGGCCTATTGTTAACAACACATTCGCAAATTATGAGTTACAACTTTAGTCTGTATTATGTTTACTAAAGACAAAATTCTGGAAATTAATCTATGTATATATTACATCGCGTTATATTGTATTTAAAAACTGAAGGTCATACGGTTAGATGAATATCTGTACATAGACATATTATAATAATTCAGGTTTAACCAACTTGGCTTCCCGCGAGAACTAATTATAAACCATCAATTATGTATGAAGTCGTTCATTGAATATCATTATGTAGCTGGTGAGTATTTACTTAAACGGAATACAATTATCTTGTATTCACACAACGATGTTCTCGTGTTCTTTCTATGAAGTATAGTTACCGGAATATAGTTTTGTTATGTACTATCAAAGTAAAATAAATTATGCAAGCAACAATGAGCGAATCAGTAAAAGGTCAACGGACCACTTGAGATATCGAAACTGAGTCACTGTATCAAGGCCTCGTGATTTCAGGCAATGCGAATTTAAGTTCCCTACCGTGCGAAACATAAAGGGGCAACGATTTCATGGTTAGAGTTACAATACCAAATCTCAACTTAGAATGCTTACGATATTTTTACGATACTATGAGCTATTATTTACAAAGCAGCCTTGGACGGTAAGTATATAAATAAATATTGTCAATTCAGGAAACGTTTTGAAGAAACATTGTTGACTGTAATTGAAAAAAAAACGTATTAGGTATAAAAGCACCTGCCAGTGTGACCTACACACAAATAACAGTATAATGTATCAATCAGTTAAACGTACCAGTTAGTTTAATCTGTGCTTTAACAGATGCAACACAACATCAATGCATATCCTTGTGCTTCGTTTAAATAATTCATGTCACGATGTGCCTTCTAGCAATATCCTAGTAATTAAAAGATTATCTGAAGATCCGTAACGATCAAATAATATTGATTAAAAGAATAAAATATTTTTAAATTCGGAACGCGTTTAACTCTTTTCGTTCATTGGCCTCTTCGAGCATCAAGAACTAGGAAGTCTGTTGGTGGGCTAATGTGGAAATAAAAAAATAACATACAATAGCCATCATACATGATTGTTACGTAGGTACGTATATATTTTTGTGTTTATTAAAAATAATCATGACTGTTGGTTCATACATACATAATGAGCCCAGCGATTCTTATCCGAGACAAAAACTCGTCTGTCAGTAATACTCGTACCAAATTCAAGGTCCAATGGCATTGTCAGTCTGGTTGAGGCCAGCAACCATCGCGATTCTTTATGTAGGCAGTGGGTGGTTACATATGTACTACCTACTTCTTAAACAATAAATTTATTTAAACTTTCGATTATTTGGTTAAATGAGCACATCCATCATGAGTCCTATGAATCATAGCTTTAATAAATGATTCATCGTCTTAATGAGTTCAGTGACATGTGACATTGAATTTTCTCAAAATCTTATTAAGCCTGCACAGCAAAGAACGAAGGTAGCGTGTAAGTATATGTTCGCCTTATACAAAGCGCCTATGAATAAAGTATTGCATGGTGAGGTCCACGTAGGCGTGTCGGAGTGTGGCCGGTGACGAAACAACGCCTCATTTTGTGCAAGTATTATTGTGAAAGAGGTACCTATTGACGCGGAGGCGAGTCCGACGACGGCGCCATGGAGGCCAACACGATGTACTCTCAATACTATTATGCTTATGCATAAGGCACCTCTACATACGAACAAGCGCATCGTTAAACCAATGGCTCCTAGCATTTCAAGACAAAAACTTTTAACAACACACCAGCAAGAAATAATAAATACTTAATTACCATCCATTTTGACTTGTAACAAAGTACATTTGTGACTGAAGGTTATGAAAAAGATCAACGATTCACAAACACCAAAATTAACATGAATATAATTGAAGACTACTGTAATAAACTTATAGCTTCTTCGATTGCAATATTAAACACGCGTTTATCGAGTTTTCGTACAAAAATTACGACACATCGACTGTAACAATCAGACAACACGAATACGATACGGAGGTTACACACAAACGCTAGTGATACAAACATGCCAGTATCATCTGATTGTGCTGATATCATTATCGGTATCACGAATTCATCGCACTGTACAATACTTACGTTTCTGTACGGATCTATTTTGGGCTGTTTCATTCGATCCGGTGCTGACGTGGCGCGGCTGTCGTCTGCTCTCTTTCGTGGAAGTGTGCCTCGCTCACCGGCAGATAACCAGCGCGTCATTAATGTTTTTTGTTGATACACAGAGTCACATCACAAACTATGCTATCATTCATAACAAGCCGGCTGTTATTGTGTTTATTTTAAATATTTGACATCATATTGTAATATCTCGATCACGAGATAAAGAAAGTATCTAGACGTAATGTCCAGAAATCCTACTTCATATTAATTTAATTATACGTTACACATTGATTAGATAATACAGCGTGGAGCGACTATTAAGAATAGGTTGCGCTATCTGTTAAGGAAATCGTAAATGTAATACAAGTCCTTAAAGATTAGCAATGATTAGGTGGCCCTGTTTGATTGGCACCATTTTAATATTTATTTAGCAAACGTAATTATAGCGCGTAGTATTGCTGGACCTAGTTGATGTGTGATCTTTTAGTGAATAGAGTATAAACGTTTATGGGCGACACGAAACGTAAACAAAACGCTCATACAGACGACCGGGCGGGAGGGCGTTGCTCTTTCTTAGCTGATATACGCAGTATCTTCTGTATTTTAAACACATATATGTTTTTAAAATTTCATTCGTAAGTACATTGTCCTAACTGGTAAACATTTAGAGCACAAGCTTATAATGCCTGATTCTAAATTTAAAAATTAACAATTGCTCTAAAAATTAAGTAAATCTAGTAGAAGACATTGGGGACGCATGTTATGCTAGTTTCATAATTTATATTTTATGTAACAGCATTATGTAAACTGGCTTTGAGTGTACGGTCATTCAATTAGATATGATTAAATAAGCGCCTCATAATGAAACTAGAGCATTATACATTTCGCCTTGATGAACTGCATTAAATCCAGATATTATGATTAATACTCTGGTGCATCATATTTGTCAGACGTTCATTGTAAAAGCTTTTACCGGGAAGCCACATCGTAACGCTCTGACTCACTTCTTGAGAATATCAAAAAATATGCGGACGCCAGGGCTTAGTCATTAGGAAAATTACATCATTATATTATGATGTGCATAAATTGATAACAATTAGGCATCACAACAACGTTAAGGAAGTTTCGTTTAAGAATCATAAGTTTCCTGTGAACTCTGAGATTGCGCACGTGTTATTTTCCCTGTAGTGTTTCCGTTACCCCTCATTCATGAATCATTAGTAGTAGTGGTATTATCTCGCAATCTGGGAATCCCTTACGTCAGACTAATATTTTATATACAGCGAGTCTCGGCGGCTACGTAGAGGCACCTACGTAATTATCAGTATTGTGTAGGAAGTTAATATGAGTTTTTATTCTTATAAATAATGATAACTAAGCGAGTGAAAAACTGTCGAGTTGCATGGCTAAACTAGCACTGGTTACGTAGTAGAGAAACCTAACACAGTGAAAGTTTTTATGGCTCTACCTACAGTGACACACAAAACACTACCACAATTTAATCTAACGGATTATTAATGTTGAATATAAAACGGTGTCACAGTTAATTTTATTCTGATATTTCAGATACGTTCAGATTAAATTAGATGCACAATGTTTTGTAATTTAAGCTAGTTATAAGACGCCTTTATGTGTACATACCCAATTTCTTTTGTGTGTGTTAGGAACAGGATAAAACAAACAAAGTTTTTAAGAAAAATATCACGTTTATTGCTGTAATTGCAATTCGAAGGCACATACTGTTACAGTACGCGCAGCTCCGTCAACGTGACGAATTTGTCACTTAAAAATTGTCAGTCCTCAATCATTATTTCTTGTCCATAGAACAGTCGTCTTAAACTTAACTCAGTATTTAGGCGGCACTAATTAACGGATCATACGGCTGCAGCATGGGAAGTTGGTTCGAAATACGTGTGCGGTTTGCAATTGCTCGTTGTTCATGTACTTTCAGAAGTACTAGGTCCATAGCAGCTCGGGCATCTTCCAGAGGCGAGTGGCCAGCACTTCCGCGCTGTACGATGCGCCCCAGGAGCTCCTCCGAGAGCGCCCGCAGCGAGCGGCGCATGGGGAAGCCTCGCGCATGAGGGTACAGCGCGCAGGTGTCCACCACTGCACCGTGTAACAGTTTCAGTGCACGCAGGTCATTATCTAGGGCATGTCCGATCAGGATCGTGTCCGTCCCCACGAATCCAAGTATGTCATTTTGTACATCTCGTAGCGTCTTAGTCGCGCGCGCCAAGTCGCGCGGCCTGATGCCCGAGAAACGGGTGTTGTGATCAACTACAGGTGAGCTCGGTTTCACTAGTGATTTGTATACAAGTCGGCCATCAGCGGCGATGACCGCAATACTAGCTAATTCCAGGCCTGCCGTTGTGTAACACATCTCTGTATCGATGGCGTACACACCACCGCGAGGCGAACGGGCACGAACATAACCTTCGAGAGGCCCATTCATGCCTGGGCGAGTGCCACTCCAAACATGGAAGCGGGCTGAGCTGCAACCTCTGGCACCCAACGGCGACTTGCAGCAAGTGTAACGGCAATCCCCACTCACACGTCCCCAATGATAGAGACACGGTTCATCCTTTAGATATTCACCTTCGCGAGTCATTCGAAACATTTTATCACAACGTACACACAAATGTTCCACTGTATCCGCTTCTTCATCACTGTCCGAGCGCGGAGTCGAACCCAATGACCCGCGGCCGCTGTCGCCTTGTGAGCCGGGCACAAACTCCGGCGCGTTCACGTCCCATGTCGTTGCTGGCAGAGGTCTAGGTCGAGGCGGCGGGTTGATATACACCACAGCTTTCGACGAGTTCGGATCAATCTCAAGCGGATAACCCAGCGTCCACATGCGCTTGGGTGACAGAAGATGCGGTCGGAGTGCTTCTACCAGTTCTTCAGTGGAGATTCTCGACGGCGTCGACGGCGTCGGCGGCGCGGACGGGGGGCGGCGTCGATCACGCGGCTTGCGCCGGCGTGCTGCAGCGCTGGCAGAGTCCACCGACGCGAGGGTCTCTTCATAAAACCAATCGTGTAATTGAATACAAAAATGCATGTTTCTGTACTAGCTTGTGTACACATAGAGTCGAGATAGCGAGCGCGGAGCTGGAGGCAGAGATACGTGCTATCGCGCGCGCGGGCGCTGTACTAATGGCGCGATGGTGGGGCAGCCTACGCTTTATACGTTACGTAGGTAGCGCGCGTTCGTTAACGGGACACGCCAATCGACCGGCCTATTCTCATTTTTCTAAACAATAAAAAGCTTGATATTTGTAAATAAGTGAAATGTCAGATTGTGTAAAAAGTGTCGAATTAATTTTAATGCGTAAGTAAAAGTTAGTGGACTTACTCCTAATCCTAAATGCTATCGAGAAAGTCCCGCACGCTTTGTTTACACAGATCAGCTGATGTTCCGCGTGGTGTTTACGTACTGTTTTATAAATAAAAACGACACCATGTGGTATTTTTTTAAGAGAAAATACTTTAAGAATGACATTTCTTCTACGGAATATATGAAACATTCGGTCATGGTTTAATTGTTTTGATGTTAATGTGGAAATACCAAGAAGCAATAAATTAAATAATGATTCAGTCATTATAGAATTTTTCGTGTAATGTTTGGAAATATGCTTTCTGGTGAAATCATTAAGAAACCAGTAGATAGTAATACGTATAGTTACGTACAGACAAGAAGTTAATTGTGAGTGAGGGAGTACCGGCGGCGGTAGCGGAAGGAAGGACGGCCGTTGCCCTACCCTGACTCCGCTGTGTATAAGCAAATAGTATTTAAAAATAAACTCTCTGTTTGTCTCAGGGTTTATTTATAAGCTTAAAGGCTCAAAAATATAAGGATTAAAGACTGACTACATGTAAAGTATGTTTTTCTTGTGAAATATTATTGATGTATGATCTATATGAGTCACTTATTTAGGATGAAACTTACACACAGTTTTTCGGAATATTTACATACGTGACTTAATGCAGATAGTGATCGTTCTACGGAAGAAATTTATAAGTATGACAAGTTATTGAGGAAATATGCTTCCACAATAAATGATCGTATTATCAGCTTTATCTGGTGTTTTACTTTAAATTAACATATCTCCATCATTTGAAATAATTAGGTATCTACAGATAAATCTGTTTGTACACATAAACTCGTTAATTGTTTTTGTTGATAAACAATCGCTCCAATAAGTTAATTTTATTCGGATCAATAATCTGTAATGAACTTCACTATCAAGCGCATGTGCGCACGAAGGATACGGTATATAATCGCAATAATATGTCTGTCTGTCTGTCGTTGCGTAGTACATCGTGCGGTTGGTGTCTAGTAAACGTAGCGACATGTATATAGCACGAGCGTGTGAGCATGTGTGCTGAGCAGTTGTTTGTATACAGAAGCGCGTGTGGGCGCGGCGCGCTGGTCGCTGACACCGGCGATAACCTTCGGTGTCAAACGCGCATCGACTCGTCGCGGCCGAACGGTACCGTGCACGATACTTGTGTTGGCCCCGACCACTGTCTAAACTGATATGTCTACTAAATCTTTTGTTTCGGGAGGACCCAGCTCTGCATCTCAGATGGTGCGTTGCAAGTATGGAAAAACTTAGAATCAGTAGAGCCTCTTGAACTCTACTGATTCCAAGTTTCTCTTTAACTCTTGGAAATGGAACCGGACTCTACAGCGGATTGTAGAGCAGCTATGCTGCTTGCACCATCAATTCCTTGAAGAGCTTTGTACAGGGTCTCTAACCACATAAAGTAAATTCATAAAATTGATTCAAATGACATTCAGTTGTATAAACAAAACGTCTTAAATTTATGTGACAAAATAAATGTTTTAAATCCATTTATTCCAATATTTATGGTCTACGATTTTATTTAAATTTAATACTATATGGGTATTTGTCTGTTTTAAACAAAGTTATTTGTATATTAACTGTCCACTATTTTATTAATAAATATAGGCATTTATACCGTCTATATGTTTTAGCAGATTACCTACTTTCGAAAATCTGGCACATTCTACTCTAATGTTTGAAATGAAACTCTTTTTTGTGAGTGTTTGCGTTGTGGTATGCAAATGAAACCGATTATATATTAGCACTAGTAACACGGCATTTTTTTACACGAACTAGAATACGGTTACGTTTATCCGATTGTGTCGAACATGCAAAATATAATAATTAGGAACTATGTCAACTAAACTTCAGCGATGGATGATAAGATATCGTTTTATCAACGAAGTGCCAAATATTGGTTGTTAGTTTATCATTATTAATAGGTTCATTAAAGAACTAACGATGCGCTTCGAACGCTCTCGTTAACTCTAAACTAAACGTGTTTATGTTACGTGCGAACGCTGTACAATAGTTGAACCGGGACTGGCAGTATTCCCCATAAATGTCGCGGGAGCCGCGTCACACCTGGATTTACTTCACCAGTACTAACATCTCCGTTATAAGAGAACTGTATAAATGGAATAAGTGCTTGTCTACGACGCCAATAATAAACGTTAACGCCTACATTTGTTGTTCTACTCGCGATCGCGGTCAGTGGGCCACGGCAAGCGATGAGTATTACCGGAACTTAAATTTCAGTTACCTATGCTGAGTTTAAGACCTTGACAATAAAAACATATATGGTGAATGATTGCAGACAGGCTCTACGTCACACGCACGTTAAATATTGCCGACACACTGTGACCATATTGAGAAATAATTGCATGCAAGTTATTACGTTGATGTCCCAAAAAAATAAGATTGTTTTAAATACACGAGTATCGTATTAACAATAATGCATTCGATTCCGACCCAACAAACTGAAAACCAAAGTCTTGATTTGATTGACTTTTTTTTTCAGTATGAGATTTTTTGCTTGTGTTTTGATGGCGTATTGGTGTGCTGTGACTCAAGTGACAACACAGATTTTTATCAGAGATCTCGTTACTTAGAAACCTGTTACATTATCTTCATAACCAGTTTGAGAATTTACCACAACATGTCAATTCACTTTAATATCTGTAATTACGCTTATGTAAATAACAAAACTAGAATCATTAATTAATAAAACTAAAATACAGTTCTATGTCAATTAATTCATTGTCTACACATCTAACGTTCTCATTGTTTGTGTTCCAAAATAACACTGTGATAATGAGTGTGTAGGTCACAGAGTAACAACAAAGCTGGTGCGGGCTGATAACATCGCGCCACAGTGTTTTGGTGAAAGTTGTACATCATCGGCAGCTGACCACTGTCACGCAACTGCAAGTAGGTCAAGGAGTTTGCGTAGCCACTGTGACTAAGCCAACCGTATGAATGGCTCGCAGTTTTAAGCCATATGAATAAGCTGATCGATATTACTTGAATACAGCAAATATTCGAGGAAATGACTAACAATAGGAAATATGTAATAATTGACAAAGGAAACGTAAGAGAAGGATGATGCAAAGTGAATAATAAGAATCGCAATAACACACCCACTATTGTAAACTATACTATTGTAGACAACCGCTAAATTCTCAAGTGTTTGTGTAACCAATAAACGTCCAACGCGTAGAAGTGATTTTCTTAAGTAGGTAAACGATATGAGGCAGATTAGCATAAAATTATAAAAGATTTGATCTAAATAGCTGCTTATATGTCTTTTGCGAGGTTTCAAAACACTAACACGGCTAGAGCTGGCGCTAATAAGGACTATTGAAATAACGGTAGATTGAAGAACTCCAAACAAGTCTGTAACAAACCGGAAAAATAACGTTTTCGGGGCACGTCCACCAACAACGTTGACACCGTGGTTCACATACTACCTTATACGAGCCACGCATATAATGATACGTCTAATTTTGTCCTATCATCTTTGTCAACAAAACATTACATTTGCGATATTATTCAAGTCATTACGTGTGGAGCAAAACTCACAATAAACAAGTCAATCTTAAACATAGCTTCGTTTTGTAAATAGGTTGAAATCAAAGTCCGAAGATTGAACCTCGCCAGACAGTATAAAGGACAAAGTTGTAGTGTTTATCCACAGAGATGTGTATTCAACGTTACCTTCATATTTCCACCTACATTATAGGCAGGTTCTAGTAATTATAATCGTACAATGCTTTTTATACTCATCAAAGTCAAAGATAAATGGGAGTAAATTGACGTTTGATAATTCATGGACAGCGGATAATGTTCGAGTTCATAACTATTTGAAAACGGTTACAACGTATCGATTACTATTTGCAGTACGTTTGTTGCATGAGTTGCTGATTTTCAATAATATCTGATGCTTTGGTTTTGTTTATAGTTTTGTTTCTTACCTTAGATACTTTACTTACAAAAGACAGAATGTGTTTTACTTAGTGTGGTATTGACTAATCTCAGTTAATCATCTGCGTGGACATAAGAATACAGTAGCAACCGAACATTGTAAGACCAAAAATATAGAACTAAATATATATGTAATGCTTACGTCTTTACGTGGGACATGGTCAGCCGCTACGTGCAGTGACATCCCAATGAGAGAATCTAGGTATAAAGTTAGATGTAATATTTTTCTGAGAATTAGTTTTGAAAGAAGACTCAAAACGTGGGTTTTTAGCCTACAAAAACGCCTTGGTATCAGTTTTGTTTTGTCTAACTAATAGCATCTAATGACAAATCCTAATTGGCTACTATTATAGACAGATCATAGATTTGGAGATACTTATCATGTACACGGAATTCTAACAATGGTATTACGTTAATGGGCAGTTAGAATTATGAGTAGTTATTCTTGAATTGGTAAATAAGTAATTGTGATTACATTATCAAATGTGATGATTTATAAGTAGTGCATAAGCCGCGTCCAGACAGCGACCCGTCTGAAACTACCCGATACTTGGAAACTATGTTTCCTACAATGACCGCTTATCTGTGCGTAACTGCGCAGTTGTAGGAACACTTGCATATCACCAATGTTTATTTTTATTACTCCACTCTTAATAGTGTTAATCGTACTTCCCTAAATACCTACTGAAGTTGATTATATACGACCTACTTAAATATAATCTACATGTGTAAATGCTAATTCAGCAGTCGTTAACCAAACAGGTCTTAATAACATCAAAGCTTTGGGAAACCAGCGTAGTCCGTGAACTCGTGACGCAACGTTTCATTGAGGATTTTTACAAAATGGGTCTATTATAGGTTGACAAATGGATGGGGTGTTTTCTTATTTTTAGCTATGATCAATAAAATTTCAAGGTGGAGGACAAACGAGGCGGCGACACGCGCCATCGGATTGCCCAAGTCCGGCGGAGCCCTGTGGCCTGGTGCCAACGTGCGACGCTACTCCAACATGCGTCACGCTACGTAAAAATCTGATAACTTCATAATATTATGATCATTACAATTCATATACTATTTAGTTCTGATGAATCGGCTAACACGATTTGGCTTCGAACACAACAAATTGGATTCATCATCATTAAAATTATCTAGACGATTTTTTTCTGTCAATTAGCCAAACTGGTCAGCTTAGTTCTACTACAGTCCGCAAATGATTCCCTATTATCCTGATATAAGAACTTCTATGACGCCCATGGCCTCGGTGGAGTGATAGTTACTGGCTGAGTGAATTGTTTTTTTTTTCTCAGGTAGCTTTTTCTCCTCTTAAAAGTAGTTTTTAAGCGACAAAAAAAGCTTCTTATCTGTTTTTTACCGCCAAAAAAGGTTTCTCCTTCGGTTCTTTTAATGGAGTTTATACAATTGATTTGTCACAAGTCAGTGGTTTCCTGCTTACTATCGCTGAATTCAAAGATACTTTTATTTAATTGGCTAATTTTCAAACCGCGCCAATCACTACGGTAATGTTTCTGAAGAGTGAAAGACCTACTGAAATCAAAATAATTTAATTTAAGGACTACCATTTATATTGATTTATTTTCCTCTTACTACAGTTTTAGCTGATATACTTGTAACATTGAACCTTGTTAAGGAAACCAAAATGCCTGGAGATATTTCTCGATGGCCTGTTAAGGCAAGTCAGAGGCCTCCAAGCGACAAAAATATATGACACCACACAAAAGGAAAGAAAGAGTAAAAAACCCTATTCATAATTTTAGTGTCGTCTTCATTCATAAATATAATGCCGGACATTTGCTGCTCTATTTTATAAGACAGTTACAAACAAACAACCGTTTTCAGGAGACTGTAAAAGCGATTGATGAGCCCAATATACATAAATTGTTATTGGCACTTAAACGGTTAATGTCGCCTATCCGCTTGACACAATCCCTCAGCAGCTTTCACAAGACCCATATCAAAAGAAAAGATCACTTCTTCCGTGCGGAAGCCACGATGTTCTATGTTATTAAATTAAGTATTCGTAATGAAATGTAACAGCACTACATTCACTATTTGTTTGATAACAGGTTATTTAAGCAAATGTGTAGCTGCGGCCGGTGATTTTATGCTGGCTAGCGAAGTAAACGTATGGCGGTCATCGGCCTTGTTAGTCCATGAACGGTGTTGTCGTCATATGCAAATTGCTTTGCGCTAATTAACAGAAGAGTACAATGCCATCCACTTAATCATCACGATCGACGTGTAAGATACAGACAACACGCATAGGTTGTACATAAACGTTTTTATGAAACACTCTAAATTCCAACTAGGGTGTGGCTGAAATCGTGAGTGGAAGGTTCGTTTTTATACAGCAATTTACTAATACTATAACTTCCAATATTGTTGCTCGGGTCAGTAACAGTTGATTTTACGTAGCAACAACTCACTTCAGTAAAGCTTTACAAAGGGAAATATTAATATATTATATTGTTACGATCCTGAACTAAACAGAATTTAGGCCACATTTGAATCTATACCAAATAGTTGCCAAGAACAACACTAAGTACTTGATTTAGTTTTGACCCAAAATCGGTACAAGTCGTGAAGTGATCCGGTCAAACAGTACGCTGGTGCTCAACTGCTCAATTGATAAATTGTTGAGTACCATAATTGTGTGGTAGGTACGTTGTGACTACCTACTTGTCGCCTTTTTGTCGCTAAGTAATAGACAACCGAAAAAAAATGTAAACAAAAAAATATGTAGGAGTAAAAACTGTAGGTATATTATTTAACGTTCAGCTAACAAACCTTTAAAACTATCGCTTGTTCCTATGCCGACTCGTGGACAGATTACAGCTTGATCATACAATCATCCTGTGCACACGGTACTGATTTGGTATTCCCGTAAATATTGGGTTTCATATGGTAGTGTTTCCCAGGCATTCGCCGATAGTATGCTTAACTCGACACTTACGCGACTTCTGCACAGTTTTAATGCCAAGCTACATGGTTTCTAAGATATGCTAAGCATTTTATACTCAAATAAAATAATTATAGCTACGACACATCAATCTAAAAAAGGCAAAATCTACAGAGTGCTTACACAGTTTCCACGCTATGCTGTATAGAAGCTGCGCCATACTACGCAGCTTTAACGCTATGATACGGAGATACAACGCAATGCTACGAAACTCCTACGGCATGCTACGCAGCTACAACGCTGTGCTACGAAATGCCTACGCTACTGCTACGCACCTTTAACGCAGTGCTACGAAACGCCTACGAGTTTTCGACGCTAACTAATGCTGCTCAATGCGATGCTACGGAGCGCCTACGCAACTCAACGCCACGCTGCGATTTTGTTACATTAGGGAGCGGCTAAGCGACGTTAACGAAGGAAATTCGGGTTGCACCCATTTTAGTCTCAATTGAAATCTTTTTGTGAACACAAAACCAATCCTTTATATTAGCTGTTTCCCGGAATGTAGAATACCCTCATTAATCGTCCGAGTTTTCAACTAATGTAAATGAGCTTTGAAGTCGTATGAACTAACGGAAATGAGTCATTGTGGTGTTAAAAGACAATAGGTTAGCTACTGTTAGCGAAGGAATTTTAGGTTTTGTATTTTCACACATTTACGTCTAACAGGTTAAATGAGGTAAATTGTTTCTTGAATAAACAAGAGGGCTCCCCTTGAGTCTAATGAAATGAATGAATATTTTAGACCACAAGCCACGTCAGTAAATGTGGCGTTCGATGACGTAGACTACCAATGAACGTGGTAGCAACTGACCTTACATGAGTTTTTCCCCATTGATATTAAGACGGAAAATGTATTTAATATGGTGTGCAAATTAAACATGGAACCTTACCAATAATTGAAGAGTAATTATGTGTAAGTACAAAACACAATTAAATGTAATTCGATACGAAATTTTAATTTAATTACAATTTTGCAAGGAAAATTGGTAACTACACACGTAGCTAAATTACAATACAGTCTCTCGTATTGATTTTCTTACTAGTCAAAGGCGATACATAGTGTTTATGTGGTGCATAGGCTATCATGTATTGTAGGTACATAATCAGAGCATCGTCGGTACAGCCGGAACCCGATCTCAAAGCTTATTAGTTATTACTGCGTAGAGTCAATTATCACCGAGACGAGCAGCTAACGTTCACATGGAACTACATCGTTACATTACGAGAAGGATGTGTGACCGAAATAATACCATCCGTGTGACGGTGTGACGTCAAACATCTTATTCACCTCTCACGGGATATTCTGCAGAAACAAATCCGTTTACCTCATCGTATTGGAGGAATTACCGGATCTCAAAACAAGGAAAATTGCTAAACGTTGGTATGATATAATAATATACGGCGCAAGCAGATTATTAGGAAATACTACATACGCTTTACGCTCGTTAACAGACGAATTATGCGCATATTACAGATTGGACTTCAAGACGTCTAGAATGAATAATGCGAAGATTAAAAAAAAAGTTAATATTAATGTAACAAATAGTGATAATTTAGCCTTTTGATGAGTATACCCTTGAGCACCAGTGCCATGTGAATAAGACGCGACCGCAGCCATCGCAATTGCTCAATAATTTAAACAGCTGGTTTCTAAACGGAAGCACCAAGCTGCAGTGCCTTTGTACGAGTGTTATGCAAGCCGTTATCCATGTAATGGTGCTGAAGGTCTTGCAATTAAAAAATTCAGTGAGCGACCCGTTGGATTCGCACTACAGTTTTTTTTTATTCTATTTAATTACAACAAAAAAGTAACTGTAAAAAATAAGTACACCATTTTACGTGAATTCTTTATCAGATAAAAACGTTTTTTTTTAATGAGGAATGAAACAATTCGTATTTTTTAACATCACTAATGGACATGAACAAACGTTCGGTTAAGTAACTTCGTAGTTTGGTAAACCGTAACTAAATTAACCATAAACCTAACTGTCTTACTGACCTCGCAAGTCTGAACATAACATCTTTTACACGCGAAACAACAACTATGTATTTCTAGCACGTGTTCTTGTTTCTAAATAGGAAACATATCTTACATAAGTCAGTACATATCATAATCATTATTTATTTTTGTGCTTATTTGATAAGTATAATCAATATAAAGGTAAATTCGTAGCGGATGTGATCCCTTGCCAATTGGCAACAGAATTGGGTTACAGTATCGCTATGAATTTCCTCTGTTTATTCAGCATCTGCATGGATCCGAATGCAGGATGACGTTAGCGGAAATAACGGAACGAACCTCTTTTGTTCTCCCATTTTAATTTGTGTGTCATGAATGACGATTAGTCGAATTTACACGCGATATACATAATATAAAACATTATTGTTTTGACAATGTTTTTATAACATACCTAATTCAAACTAACGGCCTGTCCCAGCTTTTCGATTATAATATAAAAACGCGAACACAGACACGTCGAGGCTTCTATTTAAATAAACGTCACGGTGGCAAAAGTAGTTCGCATTTATTTGGTATTTTAATATAAATCTTAAATCAATTTCAGTGTTAAGACTAAATATTTCAGCAATACTTTGAGATCCTTAGAGATATGGCAACTAATTTGCAAAAGAAATAAAAAAGGAAAACAGATAAGATTTTCAATGGGTTCTGTGTCTGTCATATAAAGGACAAAGTGTAGAGGTTGGCGCCAACTTACAAGAAAAGAAAAATAAAAATGAACGCTATAAGTATCAAAATATTTTTACATTTCAATGTCTGTCTACCAAGTCAATCACTGGTTACTTAGCTCCATTATTGCCTATTGAAAGAGGCAGTGACGCGATTTCGGCGGCCATGGCCTTATGCAAACGTGGCCATTTCGACAATCAGCTTCTAGTAACTTCGACAAATTAGCAAACAAAATTGAGATGAGAGAAATCGAAGACTGCAAAATTTGACAGCTCTGACTACGTGAATACGCACTTTTAAGGTCAGCTCTGATACTAACTAGAGACGTATTCAATTTTTATTAGAAAATTATCTTAAAAATGACATCTGCATCCGTTAAAACTCCGCATCGAAATTATTTCTAGGTCAATCGAAAATTCAATAAAACTGTTGATGTTCTATCCTTATTTTCTCTCCTGAACTGTGATGGCTGCTCCAATAGGAAGGAGACTGGTTGAAAACTTTTCTTACGTCGATGTGCTCGTTTGAAAAGCATTTCCCGGCGCGGAAGCCGGTAAACTATGTTGTTATATATTTATAGATAAACATCAACTGATAGTGAGCGCCAAGTAACTAACGGAAATAGACTCGCTGAAAAGGAGGATTTACGTAACAATTGAATATGGTTGGAGAATATTTTTCCTTGTGAAACAGTGCCTATGACGCCCGCAGTTCTCAGTTGGTTAAAGTTTTTATTCGAACATCGTAAGTACCTAAGTGTTTCTTGTTTCAGTACTTATTCAGATCATTTTCAATAAATTACGACGTCGTTGTGTACTTAGGATGCGCCTGTCATTGAATTGTTTTCCTGCTTCCTACTCAGTGTTACGGGCTTTGTTCTTTGCGAGCGCCACGACTGCACTTAGTGTTTACTGTACACGAAGGCTTCACATTACATTCTTGTTCAAAGAGAATTTTAATTAATCATGTTAAAAATTGCAACTTTACATAGCAGGTAATTTTACTGACATGGCGGCCTTTACGTTGGTATATTTCCTACCTGTAAGATAATTCGATAAGTATAACTGAAAATTGACCGAATGTGGTTTGCAAGTTTTCGTGGAGACGCTAATTTCCATTAGGTACATAACAAAAATACAAAATAGCGACACTGGCCGGAGCTTTGAACGGTGATTCGTAACGGTTAAGAGTTGAATGCCCAAGGACTACGCGTTTTTACGTTACATAGCTCTAATTTGAATGGAGCTAATCTAAGTAGCACGCCTGTTACTTTTATTTATGCTTTATGATTCCTACTTCTAGCCTTGTGTGTTAAACAAACCATCACGTAATCGGTAAATCTATTAAAAACCAATCCAAGTTAACTTAAATTGTATTATCCATCACTAGACTTGACCAGAGGGGTTTGCAAAATTTATGCTAAGTAATTCGCAAATAAAATCGCATATTTAAATATGGATCAAAAATAAATAATCCATTTTCATAGACATGTCGCAAGAAAGACACGTTTCTAGGCAGATGAGAGATTGATGAGATAAATAAATCACTGTCGTGTATATGTATTTATCAGTCACGAAAGAAGAAAACAGATAGTCGCTTTCTATTTACTCACTAATAAATCTTGGCATTATTCGTACGTATCAGTTGATGTAAATATAAATCATCCTTTAAATTACCAGTAATCTTTCAAGAATATATAAATCTTCCAAGCCCTTGGCTTTCGTAGTACAAGATTCATTTAAGAATCAATAAAATACAAGTGAACGTCCACGAAGGTCAAGCTCATTGCAAAAATCCTATGTTTTTCAGTACATTTCAATGGCATTGAATACGAAATTTAAACGTTTGAGAACATGGATAGCTTAATCGTTTTTTTTTTTTAGAAACATACCCTAACAGCACGTGCTCTAAATCCAGCTTTTTAATTTTAACACTTTTAACATTTTTTCGGAATCTCGGCTCTTTGAAAACACAAGCAAGTCGTTAATTCTTATAAAAATAATATTTAAATTAATCTTAGTATTATACCATCACCAGTGTTAATGAAAAAAGCGTAGCGTTTAATGGTTATGTTACATTGATTGCCTGTCATGTGCATTTTCGATGGTCCATACGGTCGTTTGTTCCTAGTTCTGATGTAAAATAAACGAAAATATAATCTAAATAAAATTAAATAATACTTATAAATTAGTAAGTATAAAAATAACTTATGATAAGACAAGCTAAACTAAATAAATATGATTTCGCAATAAACATGCATTATGTAAGTTAGAGGGAAACAAAAGAAAATAATGAGAGTTCGAAGATAAGCCAACAATCAATAAGGTTTCTTAACGTTTCCCAGGCTTATATTATTAAACCAGTTCTATAGATTCATTGGATGACAGCCAAAGTTCAAAAACCTTAGAGGTTTTATTATTTTGTTTGTAAGTAAAATGTCAATGGAGAATAAAAACTTGATCAGAATTACATATTTTCATGCAAGCTGATGTCATGGTTTGTTTACTTAATTTAATGATATAAGCGTCATCCAAAGCAGTATGCAAACTAGTGCATGATTCGGTTCAGCAGATTTGCGTAATTGCTAAATACATTAACCGAACAACAATGCTTGGATACATTAAGTACAGGTTTTCCTGAATTTTATTTCTTTTCGATCGATTTCATGAGGTTTCTAAAAGAATTTGCTTAAGTTTCTAAACAATAGAGGAATAAAAGATAGTGAAAACAAATACGTAGACAGACCTATTGTAATTAAAAGAAAAAAATATATGCAGGTATGCAGACTTCATTGTGTGTATGAATAAATTGCAAGTACAAAAAAAACATCTGGAGTGGAAGTTCCCGTCATGGAGCCAAACGTACAATAACTCTAAAACTGACTGTGTAAATGTGCATGAAACCAAGGTTAGAACCGAGGACCTTCCGCACTTGGGGTGACGCCGCTGTTTGGAGACAAAAGACCTCGACGTTTTACTCTTTTCCTAGTTTTTGTAAATTCCTACGCCCTTGAAATCGACAATTAACTGACATGTTTTCAGTCGAACTTAATCGGCGCCGAAATAAATCTAAGTCCAATCTAACACTTCGATTCAATTACTGAAGTGTGTAAACACATATATAAACACGTATATTTTTTTTAATTGAATGAATAATTGAGGTTTAATTGAGAAATCTAAATGAAAATTAAAACATACACAATAAATTATCATTGCTAAAATTAAAATGAAGACCTCTACTGGTATGATATTATATTCTACACATTGAGCTCTCCGTAGCTGAATAATTTTTCGAACGCGTAGTGCCATCTGGCGGCTATGCATAGAACGCTGAGACAGGTGACTCAAGCTAGTGAATCTACACTTAACAACTAGATGGCAGTGTTAACAGTAAATTAAACAGCCGCTGTCTAGACAAAAACTTTATTTAATGAATCTTATTAAATTAGAAAAATAAACTAAATCATATTCTATAAATAGGTATAATTAGTCAATCAGTTGTAGTTTGAGTACAATAGCAACTATTTAAGTGCGCCTCTACTTGTTTCACCGGCGATAATTTAATTAAGATAAGTTCATTGAGTGGCAAGATATGCCAACGGACTGGTGATTATACCTAAATATAAGTATAGTAAAACGTATTAGTAGCGATACGCACACTACGCACACCGCATGGCTCACCGGTCGATGCGTAACAATTCGTAGCGCAATAATGTACCACGTGTTTTTAACTCTATCGGATCGGTCAACTAGAATTCATAGTACTGAAGACAGATCATAGAAGACTTACAAATGAATTAATGATTTTTTTCTGAGCAATTTCTTTTCCTTTGTTAATCCCGACTGACGGACTGTTCCATAAAATACAAGCACGTAAAAGTATTGGCAGTATTGCGTTTGAAATTTTAAACGCATATTGAGAGTTGGCTCGGATGCAAGGAGGGTGAAAGTGGATCGACTTGTTTAGTGTGACTTGGTCTGCACCCAGCGAGCTAGGCATTTCACCTAGCTTTCCATTGATGCCAGATTGCCAGCTATTACGGAAATAACGATACAATACATAATAGTACACAACATGAAACTACGTTTATCCAATGACCAGTTAGCAAATTGAAGGCCATAAATTAGTTACACATGTGTAAATATTACGTGAATAGTGTTTTTTGTATCGTGCTCGAATCATTATCTATTACCTGTTAACGATACGGATTATATCATCGATTGTTTATCGCGAATTGTTTTACGAAAATGTACGACAATTAACTGTATGTGATATTTGCAAAAAACATAAGACGTCTTCTTCTGAATACAAACAAAAACTAAAATGTAAAATATTGTTTTAGTTATAAGAAGGCACAACACTCATACTGAGCTGTAGAAAGTGTGCAGTGAGACAACTTTCGCGACCGAATTCAAGAGAAAGTAGTCCGGAGCGCCGCGCGCATACATTATATCACTTTATCCGACTTTGGGATTATATCACAAGCAATGTTTACAAATAACAGTATGTATCAACATGTCCGATTTTAATAACTCGTTTATCATGCCGGCTTTATTGAACAATCGTGTCACTAAATAAGTGCTACGCTTTCGTTGTATACCATTTATTGTTGTCGCTAAGCGGAATTGTTCACAAGACACATCCGCTTCGGCGGCAAAACTTTTGTTTCAAAAATCTCAGCTTTCGCTTTCGAGTTGCGCCGGCGCAGCATCCACGGAAACTTTGGCCGTGCACGCCAAATTAACATGTCCGCGCACTAAACACCTCCTATTTACAGAAACTAACAATGGAAGGTCACAGTCTGGGTATACATACAAATGAGAAGAGCTCTGTCGTGGCGACAACTCCTCTGCTATACTGTCAAGTAAGGCATAAGCAGAGGTGTTTCGTCTTCCTAGTTCAACTCTGACTGATAAGAAGAGAAATATTTGTTGACCTTATCTTCAATTCTTTAACACAGTTCCCTTAATCATTCGCGGTTTCATTTCATAAGTTAGGTATTATAATTTTACTGATATAAAGCAATTGCGTATTAATAATACAGTGCGTACTGGTAGTTCTGAAAGTAGGTGGGTAGGTACATATATAAGTGATAAAGTAAAAAGGAATGTTTATGTAAACATTGAAGAATTTTGTGATATCACTGACCGAATAATATTTATAAACTTATCTTACATATTTTGTAAGCACTTGATTTCTTTTGACGAAATGACTACATTACATGTACGGAACTTACCTATCTTATAAAGAAAGTTTCAAAACAACATATTATAAACATGAACTCGTACTTTTGTTTCTGAAAATCTCTTTTAGCAAAGCTGCATATATCGCGATATAATTTTATTAAAATTCCATTATTAAACTGCCTAAACCGATAAAAATAAATGTAATCGAATACAATAAATATAATTTTCCCAAATGTTCGTTTTTCAGGATACTGTAGAAAATACCAAATTTCATTCAATTTCTTGGTTCCCAAAACCTTGTTTTTTCTGTGACCCTCGTCTAGTGCAAACAGACTAATTTCCGGCTGGTTATAATTTTACAACTAGTAACAAAGAATAGACTGATGATGTTAAACGCGTCAGAGGCCTACGTCTAATTCGATGACCTTAGAAACACCGTCATCGCTGATGTCATGAACACAATGCCTTTAACTAAATTAATAGACAAATGAAAACCTACGTTTAGTACCATTCACAAACTTACGTTTACTTTAAACAAACAAATTGTACAAAGAAAGATATGATGGGCCTGTTTAATATTTATACAACGTCTATGCAATAAACGTATATTAAACAAACATAAATACAAGGCTCTTCTTGGAGATTTTACATGTACAAGGTTAGTTCCTTACGATTTCATCAACAATTCCATATTTTAAAATGTAATTCGACATGTTTTACATAATACTATGGAAATTTTGGGTGGAACAGATACCCCGCGGTCAGAGGTTAAAGGTTTGTCTCGTGCAAACGAAACAACTGATCTCTACAAATGATTTCTACTACGAACGTAATAATAAGTAACATAACTGGAATTGCTATTAGATGCTACCACATTCACTGCATAAATTATAACGGATAACATTTAATTTATTGAATGTCTATTTTAGAATAAGACAAACTGCGATAAACCAGCGAGCTGATGTCTGAATATATATGGCGGTTCATTTCACATTGTTTACAATTTACCTCATCGACGCAGAAATGATGCGAAATCTATTATTCATTCTATATTAATCAGATGTTAGACCGGTATGGTCCACAAAAGCATCTAATAAATGACATTATAGGAAATGCCAATACAGTCATACGCCGTGAAATTTCTGTACATTTTATAACAATATTGCAAATACAAAACATGAGTGATAAATCACTAAGTCCCTAACTTTCTCTATATGAAAATGCATATTTTTTTTACAAATAAAGATAAATTTGCATACTTATACAAATTCTAAATGTGCAATCCTATGTCTGGGAAAGTTAGAGGATCATGACATTGACATCAAAATGATCTATCAAATTAGTCACCACACAACACGTGGTATTTCCAAATAAAATAAGAGAATTTTAAAATATGACTTTCCACGAACTTGCGTATGACTACCCACCTTAAAATCAAGTCAATAATTTATTACAAAAAAAAAACCTCAAGATTTCATTCACGTATGTCTTATCAGAGGAACTACCAAGGATTCCGCCGGATGCCCATATAGACATGACGCAAGCACAAGGCTTCCTAGAATCAATAATATCCAAAAAAAAAACAAATGACGTTAACGCAATGTGGGTAGTCACAATGAACCTTTTTTTATGTTACGTTAAGAATTTATGAGAACTTCCATCACGGCATCACATAAGTGGGTGAAGTAACAATTATCATGTAACAAGGAAATGAACAAAAATTGTAAAGGCACATCATGATAGTGACGAGCAAATTACTGAAAAAAATCAATCGTATCAACTCGATTTTTCTGATTAATTTATATTATTTCTAAGAAACACTGTTTATCAATTTCTTGTCTTTATTAGCTGCACGTAGGTGTGGCCTGAAGGAAGTCGAGTACCCAACTTTCTTGTGGTTCTACTCGCTGCCTAGTGCCCACTTTACAGCATTATTGCAACCTATAATTTCGATATGTTATGGTTACGTGGTCGAGCAGTACCTAACCCCGTAAAGGGAAAGTTTTGCGATATAACATTCGTATTACTGACGGTGGATTATACTGAGAATGTTGGTATTAGAGGTGAAAGATAGAGAAGGGGAGAAGTACAAATTACATACATTCTAAGACTTAGAAAACACAACGCCAATGATGCTATCCAATTTTTTATACGAAATCTGTGTTTGGCCGCAATTCGCCTGTTACAGGTTTATGGGTATTTAACGGGAAAACTTAAAAATGGCGTTATTACATTCTCATTAGTAATTGTTATCTATGATTGGCCACACGAAGAACGTAAAAACTCCAGGAAGCATGTTCGTTATCATTTGGTGGGTACATTACGATCGGAACCTTATCACATACCAACACATTGATTGGCGCTGCATAACGACGTAATTAGATAAAGATAATACGGTGTAAGATAGCCTGGGAGTGCCATGACTGTCGAAGGATTAACATTTCGGTAATCACCATAGTGATCAGATAGTAAAAGGAATTATTAGCTCAGTTTTTCTGACCGATAACATTAATCAATAAATAGAAAAAAAACTTATTTATCCGCGTGTCTTAACTAATTTAATTTAATTTTAATGTTGTAACTTCATTTAATATACAGTTTTGATTATTTTTCGTTTAAATACTCACTTTAATAAATTAATGAAGTAACGTTTAGGATAAATCTGGCAATATCTAGGCTAAATGAAATGTCAGATGATATTACTAAAGAAAAAAATTACTACCAACCTGCAGTTAATTTTCTTTTTATCTGATCGGATGCATAAACTCTACTGATTTCAATTTACGATCGAATACAACTTGTAGTACTGACCTCGTTTAACGATATAGTAAAATCATTTCAGCTGTATGAATAAGCGATAACAGAAATATAAGTTTTAATGTATGTACACACGACGACACATCAACCTATACAAAACCAGTTTATGCTGCTCTCTGAACAACGGATCGTACACCATAGATTTAAAGTACAATGAGAGATCCGCATAAACTGGTTTTGTATAGGTTGATGTGTCGTCGTGTGTACATTAAAACTTATATTTCTGTTAAAAAAAATACAATAGTCGTCATAATTTGTTATGACGATTATTGTATTCTTGTTCATTCTTGAATCAAACAGCATCTATATTCGCTTTGAATAAACAAATCCTAGTCAACAATGATAATTAATTCGAGAAATTCTTTGTTTGTTTTTGAGTACTTTTACATGTTTTTGTCTTAAGCAAATACCATATAAATAAATATAATAGATTCTATAACATAATTTCATCAATAAGTACTCAAGAGACAACTATCAGTAACAAACTACATTTCGATGAAATCCAACAGAAATGTGTTAAGGCAAGAAGATTTAATTAATGCTGTAATTCGTCCATTGAAATGCACTAACCATTGCGCTTTAAGAAGATGCAAGCAATGATGTCAAGGCAGTCTTCTAGTTCTCAATCTAATGAGTCTAGATTCCATTTAATTCATTGAAAATTCCCATAATTCAATGCAATTATTTTATTAAGCAATAGTTTATTGTCTCATGCAGAATGGGTCATTGAAGTTGCATATGTATGTAGATTGGCAGCAAATGTGGGAGCATGCACTCGCTTCATAAAATGAGTTGCAACTTGAGAATTGATTGGTCCAATGCCACCCAGAAGCCTATGCAAGGAGGCACTACATCACGATAGCTTTAAACGAGTCTGTTTCAGAGGTCGGCGACGTCGCGTGGCGTGTCTGACAACTCGGTCATGCAGCCTGTCGTATAATTTAATGGCCTATTGTATTCTTTGACGTTTTGCTTTTCTTGTGTGCTTAGAGAACAAAATTCGCAAACTCATCGTCAACCAACTATATTTGCGGACTGATTTCTAATTTCATGTACCTCAACTTCTTTCTTACCAGTGATTTCACAGTAATAATTGAAGATAATCGATATATCCACTACGTATTACAAGTAATGCTTATCGCGTGCACAAGTACTACTTGAAAACAAGGAATAGTACTTGCAAACTTCATTACGAAACTTGGATAACACAAAAGCATAACACGTTCACGGTGTAAACGCGAAAAAAGAAGTTATTTTATAACTTACTAAATACATGGACTAGCTATGAAGAATGAACGTACGGTTTGCGCATACTGCATTTAAATATAGTATTTTGTGTACGCATAAAATGTTTAGCACAAGCACCTACCTAGGTTATGTAAGTAAAGGTAAAAGTAATGAAATCTTTGTTCCAATCGTATTAATGTTAACGAACCAACGTGTATTGTTAATTTACTGAATCTAATGGAAAATTAACAGATTGCTAACAATTTAAATATAATTTGACATTTTATAAGGTCCGAAATTGCTGTATACTCCAGCACACACATGTATAGTATAAAGTTATTAAAATACATACACAAACAAAAATTAATAAAATTGTTATTTCCAACAGAAAGTGGTTGTCCTAAGTCTAGGAAGAGGTATTTTATTTTAGCAAAATATTATAATCTACAACAAAATACGAAAACAAGTTGTAAGTTTTACATCTCGAGCGAGTAGCTGCGAACAGAAAGAAGCTAGTGTAATTTAAAGGATACAAAATATTATTGAGGATATTAAAAAAATCAAGGTAAACACATTTTTGGTTTAATGAAGTTGCTACGTCTTTTGTTTGTGCAATACAAATTTAATCTGGTATACTTACTTAACAATTTTTATAAGGATAAAGATTTTCTGTATTAAAAATGCTACTAGCCTAATTTGATTCACATATTGTTAAACTAAAAGACCTAATCAATAAAATAATAAACTATTAACAAAAGCATTATTTTATGGTTGGTATCGGCAAGGTAATCAAAATTGGCCTGATAGACAAACTAATACAATAATAGTGACGATACATTACAAATGAGGACAGTGTTAAAATATTTTCAAAGCAAAACTAAAGTTTGCCAAAAAGACGAACACCTCGTCGAAACTAGGAAGCGTTATAAAATAAACCAAGGCCAAATACGACGCGACGAGATAATTCTTATCATTCAACATTTAGCATAATGTGGCTTCACAAGAAAAAAAAACAGATTTATTTATGTCATTATCTCACCTACTTGTTTATACTGAATTACATGGTGCCGTTTAACAGTTTAACTTTTTAACTCTGAAGGCGAAAAAACAATGGTGCAACAAACTGGTTGACTTAAGTCATTCAACACAAGGTTCATTTAATTGATACATTATGGAGATGCACTTCATTTATTTCAGTATTGTTTGACCGAAATATGATACTTAATTTTTATAATCAAAGAGACGTGCAGTGTTTATTCTCAATATAAAATTAATATCTAATAACTGGTATTCCCTACAGATATTTCAGGAAATTGGTTTTTTTCGCCGATGATAACGGTGATTAATACGCATGGGTTAGGTAGGTTAGGTTATGCAGTCATCGGTGTCCCTACAGGCGATTTATTTCTGCTCACGAGGTAGTCACGGATCAGGTATAGCTTATACAACGACAACACGCGATGACGCGTGAAGTATGACCATGGAGCGACCTAGGGCGGCCGTCCTCGCACATCCATAGACCATAACGACAGCTTCATATTGTCCGCAAAACATTATCTATTGTTCCGCTACGTAAATAGATCGGCAATAACTTATCTGCCAATGATAGATTAGAATCAGCAACCGTCATCGCGGATTTTATTTTGCAATCAACATTTGGAAGATCGGGTTGATCGTTTGTTTGATCAACGTATCAGCATTATGCGTGCTTTGTCATTAAATATTCGAAAATTAGATGTTAATTGTAGATCGCGTGATAAATTTATAATTTATTAAATAACGTACCTACTTAACGGTTTTATTATCATAATTGCTACCTGTTTGTAATAACAGTTAGACAAGTTATAATTATTTCGGCATGTTAATTGTTTAAAAGCAATTTCTTGTAATTTCCTTTTTTCATCAATCCTACTGGTTCGTAGTATTTCAATACATTTGAAGTATTACATAAATCTGTTGATGTTAAGAAGTCAGGTCAGATTGCTAATTTAGCAAGGTACTCTAACTTTTTGCCCGTTCGTTATGTAAATAATGATTTATGTTAGAATGAGGAGGCAATATTGAACTCACAAATTATGTATGGCTAGATACGACGTGTTATAGGCATAGCCTTCCTTATGCTTCCGCCCTGCGGCTGTATACCAACCGCACGCTAAACATACATATCATTATTCAGCATCTTTGTCATTGCGTGTCTAAATTATGTAATTCACTTCTTGCCAACATGTGACTGTGCGTCCAACATCTAAGTATGCTGTTTTAAATTTAAAATAAACTACGTACTACCGGCATAGTTCATCCGAACATTATTTCTGTTCTGTTTCGATACATTCAGTAAATATTTCTTAATAATACTTTTTATTACACACACAATTCTTGGGAAAATCGTTACATCAATTTTACTCACAGGAAGCAACGATAAGATAAACATGTAAGAACTTGAGATTTAAGTGTTCAATCAGATGGCGAAGCTGATGCACAAAAGTAAGATTTAATTTTTTTCACGAAAAGCATGTGTCACTTTATTTAATGTATTTAATAGTTCGACCTAGTTAAGAAGTGTAAACAAAGCCTGCGGAACAGGGTCGCAACGTTTGTACGAGGTGAGCGACCCCACAATCATGGCGATGTCGATCATTCCGGTTAGTTTATCGGTACAGACGCGGCTGCCAGCTGCCCAATACCGGCTGATCGTCAACAGCCGCAAATTAGAGCGGGAAACTGATTTTTTGCCGCGATTTTGTACTCTGCCATATTACCTAAATATTGCGCATTTTGCGAATCTTTGCTTAATTACATAATATAAACTCTATTCAATTAACTTTTTGTTTCAGTTTCGGTAGGAATTTTCTAAAAACTTTGAATTAATAAACCTACTGGAACCATTTGGTTCTCGAATGATCCTAGTTTTAGCTACAAAAGCAATTCAACTATTGAATAATAATAATTGATTTAAGTCGGTCTATTGTCTAAACTAAACCATAGATCACTTACTTTACATTGTTTTGTTGCAATTATTCAAAAATTGATTTGATGCGGCTTCCAATTTGATGGCAGAAACAATCCTCTTTTACAATTAAATCTTGATTAGCAGATACTTAATTGTAGTTAACATCAGTTAACATCTAAAATTAAATGTCTGTTTAATGAAGTTGTTTTGAAGAAATAAGAATATTGTTACTTGTGGTATAATAAGCAGCCTATGAAATGATGAAAATTATGTTCAGCTGTATTCTCACATAGATTCTCAAGTGATACTTCGTACGCTTGCCTACTACAAATACTTCGTGGGTCTGCATATTACAACTAGGATTCTATTACGCTATTATCTTATCATCTAAGGTATGATAAAACAATCATGAAGCATAAATTGGAAGTAAATCCTCTAATAATCATCAGAATGGTTTTTGCCACGGTTGCAAGCAACTAATTAATGAGTAAATTTTGATTAAAACATATTCATATTTAAAATTAAGTTGACCCGTTATGATAATTTAACATTTTAAATTATGAATATCATATTATTATATGGAGCTATATTTGCGTTGAATTTTGAGGATATCAATTTAGGACAGTTTAATCATTTCAAATATAGAAATTAGTTAAAGTGTAGTACGTTGTGAGTGCTAGTAACCTTATCTACCTGATACCAATTGAATGAATTGACTCACTCTTATGTAGTATTATGCACTTATTAACATAACCGAGATTAGATTTCATTATCTAAAAATCACAAAAGCTAAATACTACGTAGCTGAACTAGTATCGTATAGACGTTATCAGCATCTTCTGCTCAAGTATAAGGAAGTCATTTTGTAGCGCTTCCAATCAATTAGTACTCTTCGGCTAAGATTTAATTTCACACTAAGCATCATGCTAAGACTCCAGTTGGAATTCGTAATCAACTTCATTCTGTTGACGCCTTTCACCTGATTGGGAAATCTGATATTCGCTGCAGGTTATGCAACTGTTGACGTGAAATTATCTGCATAATATTTTGACCGTGTTTTCTGGATAGTTCCAGTAAGGTAGTGCTAACAGCCTTGGGAGCGACTTCGACCGGCGGACCTCCAAATTACACATAACAGTGGCGTAGCGGAGTGGGACAAAAACGCGAGGCCTTGGCGGAACCACGGGCTCGACGCTTCCTCATCCAGCCATCCGACGATACCATCCGAGCAATTCATTTCACAACATCCGAACAATTCTCAAAATCTACTATCGGACAAATCAATATTATCGAATGGCTGCACGATAAGCTTAAATTGATAAAGCTGGTACACATTGCTCTCTTTAATATTACAAATTAGTTCCAGAACATTTGTTGCAACAAATGACTTTAACATTGATTCATTGGAATGTCAGGAGTATTTATGAGAGCACTATGTCCAAGCCAGACTTACAATAATATAATACAATTTTATTATTATGTAGATATCTGATTGTTCATCTTAATTTCAGCAAAGGTTTAAAATATGACATACCAATGTCTAATTAGTTTTTGGAATCGAACATTCCAATTCTCTCGACTAGATTTTGTTTGATATTTGAATTTATAAGACTATATTCAGCTTGATGAAATTCAGATCGATCAGTTTATTTTATATAACACCAAATCTAGTATGGCTAATCGAAGCACTTTGGAAATAAACAAATTGTATTACGTAAGGCGTTTTGATTGTTTTATATTCGCGAACCAAATCATCAACAACTTTATTTATAGATTCCAATCATGCTTGTATTTCCTCACTAGAATCAGCATTTAAAATTAATCTAATAATTGCTGATTTAGTATGACAAGAGAGTATTAACTGTATTACGGGCAAAATTACATTTACAGCCGTAATTCTAATGCTACGCGCTAAAGCACAGTTATAATACTTTCTCGTTACACTAAGCCTTCGTCGTAACGGCCTCATAATTCACGACAAATTAATTTTATCAGTATTCAAATATTTAAAGCATGCCTGCATTAAACTGTTCCTTCATACGTATACGCTCTCTAATATTTACAAGACATGCAAACACACCACACAGACTATTTACAAACTTTTCAAATTATTTATCATTCATCTGATTTCTTATTATGAAAATCGGAAAATGAGGCCATTCGTTTTCAAAGGAAATTAAATAACATTTTAGCGTGAGACTGCTCATTAGTAAGAACAATAGAGATATAAAGTGACTTACCATCACAGGTAGCGGCCATGAACTTGCCGTTGGCAGAGAAATCCACTAGAAGAACGGTGCCTGGGTGCCCTTTGAGATTCTTTAACAGCCATGGATGACTGAATTCTGATTTTCCTTTCCATGTTGCGCGTTTCTTTGATTTACCACTGATCCGGGTTTCAGTCGTGGTCGTTTCCGAGCTTACTTCTTCTGCGGGAGCACCTGTAATACAAGTAGCTTTATTGATTTTGCGATGGCAGTTAATGTACCCGTCTGTTCCGACTTTCGGTATCTTGGTTCATTCGTGCAAAGCCAAGGCAAAAAAACCGGCCAAGAGCGTGTCGGGCCACGCTCAGTGTAGGGTTCCGTAGTTTCCCGTCCGTCACAATAATGTGTTCCCACTTATGAGTTTAAAGTTGTAAAGTGTTTTAAGTTGTGTCAATCAAGTTCAAAATGATTTTCATAGAAAGTCCTTATAAAGTTCTACTTTTCAGATTTTTTTCATATTTTCTAAACTTATGGTTCAAAAGTTAGAGGGGGGGGGACACATTTTTTTTTACTTTTGGAGCGATTATTTCCGAAATTATTGACATAATCAAAAAATGATTTTAGTAAACCCCTATTCATTTTTAAATACCTTTCCAACAATATATCACACGTTAGGGTTGAAATTAAAAAAAAAATCACTTCCCACTTTACATATAGGGTGGCTCTTCTAATAAAACATTTTTTTCCAATTTTTATTTTACCACTTTGTCGGCGTGATTGATATACATATTGGTACCAAATTTCAGCTTTCTAGTGCTAACGGTCACAGAGATTAAGCGAGGACGGACGGACGGACGGACAGACAGACATGGCGAAACTATAAGGGTTCCTAGTTGACTACGGAACCCTAAAAAGACCAGTTAATCACAAAATTTGCACTGCTTGGATGAAATGGCGGCAAGTCCCTACACTAAAAAATTTGCGACTTCCGCAGAAACTGTAAACTCAGGGGCAGGTTAATAAAATGACGGATTTTTAAACTTGCTGTCTTGTATGTATCAAAATGTTGGGCCACAAAAGTGATTCATGATGAAAGTGACGTGGCTGAGATGGGAATGAAAAGGTATAATAAATGTGTGGTGTAACCTAAATGGTTAAAATAAGGAATTAGTATGTATCTAAGAGGAAGTCTAAAAGTGACGTCGTTAACTAAAAAAACATATAATACGGACAAAAGAATGCGGAAAATGTAGTGAGGAAAATGTTCAGCAAAATGTAGGAGTAGAGGAACACTAAACTATGTAATGACTGTGTGAAAGATGATATGGCTAGAAAGGAGGTGAATGTTCCAACAAGTAATAGAGAAGTATGGAAGAAGAAAATGACATAATGCGCCGACCTAAAATGAAGGCTGGAGAATAAGGATGATGTTGATAGATACTTAAATAAGCGACAGGTGGACCGCGTGCCTTAGAAAGGGTAATGAACTAAAGATTTTTGCACTCTATACGATCAGTAAACAAAAAAAAAAAGTAGTCTATTGATTTAATGTTAGTGCACAGCCAGTGACGACAGGTCATTCACTCATTTACAAAACGAACTTGAGAATGCGAATGATTAACCTGTTTTCCGATTTCCTAAAGAAATTAGGTATTAGTATCTGCTAATTGGACGAATTCGCAAACTCATATACATCTTTAAAACCCTTCCGTATGTGGCCTATGCCATTGTTATACGAAAACTTTATTGCGCACTTTGTCTATCTATCGTAATATATTGAACTTCCTGTTGGGGTGGCGCAGCTAAAACTACCCTCAAGCCGCTAGAAGTAGCCCATTGAGCAATATTAAAAGTAGCCACTTTTCGTCCTATTCTGTTCCCAACGGATCAAGAATACAATGACTGCAAAGTTCTGAATTATGTTTGGAAACACTTATATTACATTATATTACAGACAATTATCCTGCAACACCGAAAAACCCTATACCAAACTATAGAAAAAAAAACGTAGTAACCGTCGGAAGGACAATGATTGCACACTGCCACATGTACCTACGTTAAACTTTTGAGCGTTTTTAAGTAAATTAATATAACGTTTATTATAATTATTAAAATAAGATGAGGTTCAGTCGAGATAAAGAATAAAAATTGTTTTATGATGACGAATCTTGAAAGACATACTTAGTGCCACAAACATACAGCTTTAAACTGGAAGTAGGTTGAAGTGATGCTTATAAAATAACCGTTACATAGTCATGATCTCGTGATGACTAACGGGCTAAAATTTCTGAACAGATATAATATACATGCCATATCTTGTTACAATTGGAAGCTGATAGTTTCCTCGTACATGTGTCGTGTAGGAATTAGAAGATGATGTCAGTTACGCGTCATTGTGGAGGCGTGAGTTAGCATTCGATTTTGTTCACTTTTACATGCTCTTGAAACTAAAGTTTTTAACAAGCTTAGACTTAGGTTTTATTAGATTTTCCAGTCGGTACGAAACGAAAAAAAATTAGAAAACTTTCTTAGAGAAGCTTCGTTTCACTAAATATTGGCGCCAAGATCTTTAGATTCTTCCTGTTCTATTTTTATCTTGAAAAACTTTTGATCAATAAATTCTAGTAAATTAGTACAAACACGATAAAACGGGCATTCTGTGGAATACGGCATTGATCATGGATAAGATTATAATTTATCAGAGTTCAGCAAAATCTGCCTAATCGATCGCTATTTATGATTCATCATTATCGTTTTAAATACATGTATGTATGACGGCGAACCCAAAGGTGACTCGAACACTGTCCTAGACATTCATGGAGTTGAATGATCTTAAAAATTCTTGCACCAGCTTTTGTCGCAACGACCTGAAAATACATACTGTTTTTAATTCAGTTCTTTTATTATTTAAATTAGTAATATTCAGCGTAAACCACTTATTGTTTCAGCCACATTAAGCCTAATTAAACAAATGACATGCCCGGTTGCCCGTTGTCGTGTGAGAATAAAATGATTTTGAAAGATGTTTTAGGCTATTGTTTGGACAGTAAGCTGTTACCTATTGCCCACTTACTATCTGCAACAGATCGCAATTTCTAAGTCATACAGCGGAAACAGCGGAAACGAAGAAAGGTTTCGTCAATTAGTTGTGGGAAAGTCTGCTTGCTTCCTTTATGTATTATACCGTTCAGTTTATTTTTTGTGCGACTTGGGCACGTTCAACTCATTCAAAGCCGTTTGGCGGCAAAATGGCAGATGTGTTGTTGCATTATGTTGGTAGAACGTCTCGAAAGTTCCTCGAAGGATCCACATGCTTTTTTTTCAGTAATTATTTGTATCTAGCTAAATTGCTAAGTTGGTCAGGTATAAAAGTTTAAATTAGTTTAGCTGCTATATCATATTTATTATTCAGGTGTTATAGAAATAAAATATTTTTTTAGAACCTGCTTGCTTTGGTTGGAAAGATTTACAGACATACTATGTCCAGGACGAAATAATACGCAGATGAATGTTTGGGAAATGATGGTCGGCTTAGCCTTTATTACGCCAAGTCCACCCGAACGTGATTTACCGAAATAGAAACTGAAAAGAGTTAGCCGATCAGTACACGCCTATCTTCGGGTTGCCTATGATTTTTGATTTTCAACAAATAAGTACTACCTACCAACCAAAAAAAGCTTGGAGCACCCCTTATTGACCACTACAACATTAAATTCGAAATGCAAAAATAAAAAAGTAAAATCAATAAACATTTTGCGATTTATATTTTTAGTGTGTCGAAAGTAAACGACTTAAAGCTTCTTACGTAATGTTAATAATGTTCACTTGAACGGCGGCGAGAGAAAGTGAGGCAAGCCATGGTATGCTGCACTGAAATAAAACTTTTAGAAAAAAAAAACTGTGAAATAATGTGAAGTCAGTTTTTTTTCTGTACTTGCTAACTACTACATGATTTGTAACATGTTGAGCTACTAATCCAATCTCTCATTTATTATTAAACAGGATAGATTTTTTAAAATAAATATTATAATAATATGTGTAAGTACTCATTATCTTAATGTTTTTTTTTATGCATATAATTGCATTTTAACTACAATATATAGTATGTACATAAGTTACCTGAAAATAAGTAAATGATATATTTTTAAAGTGATCTATATGACTCAATGTACATAATAAAAACATATGGTAGATGTGACCCTTACAGTGAAACAATAGTAAAATTAACATAAAAATGAATCATATAATGCATATATTTTTCTTTATAACTATACAAACAAGTTTTTCTGTTATAGTTTTCTTTAAATATTATTTGTTCAGCTGCCATGTGTTATGTATGGTATATTAAAGCACAATTATCATCTAATGCCCTCCATTTTTAATGTCAGACCCATTTTTAAATAGAACAACAAAGTTAGTCATTTATGCACCAATAGTTTAATTTATAAAACGTGAAAAATATTATTATATTAAAATATTAATTATTTAATATTTTTGCTCAAAAGTTTACAACAACAAACAAATAAAATATGATCATTTAAAATTCACAATATTTAGTTGTCATTGTTTTAGTAGCGCAAAACACTCAATTGAATGGTTTAATATTGTAACTATTGCACATTTGCAAGATAGGCACATGGTGCAGTAAGGTTTTACCATTTACATAATATATCTGTTTAAGTTATGGTGGTGCAATAATAATTTGAATGTAATAATAGTGTTTTTATAGTAAATCTATGCTGTACTCATTAAATTTATTAAATCGTTAGACTTAAATTAATTAAACATGTAATAATTATTTGCACACAAATTACAAAAAAAGGAGTAAACTAAGACTAAAACTATATAATTTTTCCTTGTATTTAAAAATTAAACACCTGACAAAAAAAAAATGTACTTCATTTGATCATGATTGTAGATGTTTTATTATATTTTTAGGTGTACATAAGTAGAATGGTGTAAACTTAAAAGGGATATTTTTTTGTAAATAAATGTAATATTTAAATTCATTAGAGCACAAATATAAATTTCGGGTTAAAAAAAGAAATGAACAGGGAGGTCGAATGTTTTTTTTTATTGTAACTATTCATAGTTTAGTCACATTTCCTGTAGGATACAGGGGGAGGGGGAATAGGGATCACATGGCACAATGCTGTAGAACAAGCATGGTTTCGGAAACTTTATTTAAGTTTTCAATGTAGGTAAGTTAGGATGCTTCAAAAAATAATGATATAGGTACCCATCTATTTAAAAGAACACAATTCCGAAGTGTGCCAGTTGCAATCTTCTTAAATACAGTTATAGCTTCGTCCATTCACATCTAATTAAACCGCAAGGTATTCGTCCAGTTATTCACATTTCTGCCGCCGTTTTTAATCAAAGTTTGTCACAAAAACCATGCTCAATTATTTATTAATAACTATTGGTGTCATATTGTCATTATTCCTTCCATTATTTTAGAATGTTTTAGACTATTAAACTTACCAGAATCGCTCTCAGTTTCATGTTGTAGTGCTTCCTTTTTCTTGTTTTTGGAGGAGATCTTGTATGCAAAGTGTATTAATACACAAAGGAAAAATGTAATTCCTCCTATCAGGAACACATTAGTGTTCTGACCGGCATGAATATCGCCCATTTTCACTAAAAAATCTTTACGAAAATGTTTACTAGTCACAGAATCGAAAATCACGACAGCTACGATCACGCGGTCACAAAGTCACAATAACTGACCACAGATATCTTTTGCTCGAGTTGCGATTGAGTTGATTGAATGAATGAAGTATATCTGAGTCGTTCAACCAGTCACTCTTTGTGAACTGCAACGACGCACGGCACAGGCACGACACAAGCTATGCCGCATGGCTATGCCGCATGGGACGTATTTATTTTCTATCATAAGGGGCGCAAGCGCATTTTAGAACGCCACGTGGTGACATACCAAGTAGTGATGTGCCTGACTCACAATGACCCGGTTTTTATTCAAATAAAATGACTTATGATATCTAAATAATATTTAGTCTAAGTAATTAAAACCGGATTATTAATTGTGATTTAACAATTATACAAATTCAGAGGCTTTTTAAACCGACTGTACTACCAATGAAATTGTAGGACAGAAGGTTTTCTGCTTAAAAATTAGAGCGGTTTATTGTCGTAGTTGATTTTACGATTATACGTTTAAAGATGGGGTGACTAGATACCGCGGCCCCGGAACATAAAGCGGCCCTAGAACGTAAAGGGCAATAGAAGAAACATGGGTGGGTTTTAGTCAGTACAAGTCTGACACTCCTCCCCGCTCCGCCCAGAGCAGTTATAAGATGATATCCCATCCGCAAAAAAAAAGGGTGACTGCTGAAAGTAGCTAGACCATACTGCTACGCGTAGTTTTAGCAACACGCAGGGTGAGGCTCTTGGTAGCGGTTTTGCAAAAACTGCACGTATGTGAGGATTCGCCACTTTTATTACCGTACGGAACCGGAAATTGCCGGTTCCACTTCAAAAAAACACTGTTACGTTGACATCAAAAACGTGTTCAACATCAAAACCCTTAGTCGCAGGGCCATCACCAGTCCGTGATAGCAGCGATGCATAAATATGCTAAAACAAAACGCCTATATGAGCACCAACCGGTACAAATAGAAACTGTGGCCCATGAGTGAAGACCCTAAGGTATAGGACTAAGCTTAAACCTTTTAACTGCCCGCTTATAATCGAATATTGCTGGTTGGAGGAAACTTATTTCTAGGACATTAACTAATAAAAAAAAACGTTCAAGACGTCAATCAAAATAATCAGCAATGGAAACACCACTGTAATAACTTGAAATTAAATTACAATAAATTCATAGAACAAAATATTATGCGCAGAGGGGGAGGAAGAGGAAGCAGGTTAGTGTTTTTTTTTTAAATAGGTGGGGTTTATACTGTTACTCAAGTTTATTGTAATTGGGTACAAACATGAAAATTAGAGTCCAAAGAAAACGCAAAAAGCAAACCAGACGGTTGGTCGTCTTCATACCACTGCTTTGAAAAGGCTTGAAGTGGTAAGATCATAGAAGGAGTACTATGTTTTTGCCATCCATTGTCTGTATTTTATATATTATATTACTGACTGCGATTCTATAAAAACGCTCAAACCCTAATTTATTTAAGATTTCGCATGTGTTTAGCGCTCAATGCAAGTTCAGCTTATTTATTTTGATTCCTGGTTGTTAAGACTTCATTGGTATTCAGATCAAGATAGTTAACTTATTTTTAAATAAATAATGTAAAATCAAATCATAAAAAGAACGCTTCCATTTATAAAATTATTTTCGTTATGTTGGTCAACCGGTAAAATTTGCTATCTCTGTTGCTCGTGTGGACATAACTGAAAACAAAACGGAGATAGCAATAGCTATTCTAAATATAAATATTCTAGAAAAGTTTTCGCTCTTCAGTTGCAACCTTCGAAGCTAATTATTTGACAGCGAAGTGTCAGTCAGTCAGTTGTATTGGAAGTGTTGTTCTTGATTGAACAGGATTTCTGTGTAACCCCAAGTTAGTAAAGTTTGTAAAAAGATGCCTCGACGTGGAAGATCCGCGAGCCCACCACCAGCTCCTCAGCGACGGTAAGTTCGTTTTCAAATTGCATTGGGATTTGAATATTACATATTATTTCATCATGCGGTGATAGATAACCTGGCGAGATGTTTTCAGGGCTGCACCTCCACCACCGAGTAGAGTCCCAGCTCATGCTCCGCCATCGACTCCAGCGCCTGCAATGGCCCAACCTCAGCAGCCTTCTATGTTCGGGCAGATGGCAGCCACTGCTGGTGGTGTTGCCGTCGGATCGGCAGTGGTGCGTAATTTGTTACGTAACGTAAACACGTCGAAATTTTTTGACCTTAACCATAACCTTAAAAATTATTTCTAATAGCAAATACAGGTTATTTAATATTGAATTTTATTAAACCTCTTTTGCAGTTGCATTAAGTCTGGCTAGGAGCCAAGCAATGTGAAGATGGTCACATGTTAGTGTGACGTTATCTGTTATCATGATTCGGTTCTTTTGTTTACAGTATGCACAATAAATAATAATATTGCATGTTTTATTATTGGCATAATGATGAGTTGTTTTTTTTTCTAGAGGATCAGCTTAGTTTATTGGATTGAGTTCTTTAATGTTGTGCCTAAAGTTCAGATTTCAATGGATATAATATATTTTGCTGCAGGGCCATGTGGCTGGTCATGCTCTAACTGGCATGTTTAGTGGTGGTAGCAGCAGCGAGCCTGCCCAGCAGCAGGCGCCAGCACAGCCTGCCGCTCAGGCTCTTAACCAGTACCAGAACCAGCCTCCTCAGGGCCCTTGTGCTTGGGAGATCAAGCAGTTCATTGAGTGTGCTCAGCAACAACACGACTTGACCCTGTGTGAGGGCTTTAATGAGGCTTTGCGTCAATGCAAGATAAACAACCATATGTAAATTATAGTTTCAATTCATTTCCAAGGTGCCATTTAATCTAAAATTACTAATAATGAATTACAGTTTCCCATCATCTCTACTTATGCTGTACAAGATATGTGTGCACAAAATCTTTTCCATAAAAGGCTTTGTCAGAATCAAGACTTTTTATTTAGATAAAAATAAGAGGCACCTTCCTAGTAGCTACTATTTCTGATTTAGTTTTGACAGTCTTCATTCTCCTAGGTTATTGATTATGTGTAGTTATTAAATTGTTAGCGACTTTACTATTGTTTTATATTTAAAGACAATTTATGTGATGTAGAATTTAATTCTATTTGAATTTATTAATCCATTTCTTTTACGTAAATATACATCAAAATACAATGTTTTTGTTTCTTTTATCTATAATACATACACCAGCAATTATAGGGACCAATTCTACATAGCGAGACATTTTATTATGTTGTTTCAGGGATGCAACCTATCCATATGTGTACAATACAATACAATACTGTTAAAATATTGGTAATAAAATATGTACAGTAGAGTTACACATATTAGTGAATGAGCACAAGGGGGCTTTTTTTTTGCGGATTGGTAGTCATTAAATATCTCGACTGTCCCTACGTACATCATGTTAAGTAAAAACCGAGGTTTACAGGAGAGTGTAATTTGTGTTCAACACACTCTAGAAATAATTCTATGAGCATCATCATTTTCCTGCCCTTGTCCCATTCTATTTGGGGTCGGCGCAACACGTTTTCTTCTTCCATTCTCCCCTATCAGACGTCACGGCATCATTTACTCCTTTCTCCTTCATATCATTCCTTACACAATCCATCCATCTTTTCTTTGGCCTTCCTCTCGCTCTCCGTCCATCAACATTCAGATCCATCACTCTTTTAGTCACATGTCCTTCATCCCTTCTCATTACATGTCCATACCAAGACAAACGACTCCCTTTCAATTTTTCTGTAACAGGCGCAACTTTCAAACTTCCTCGAATATATTCATTCCTTACTTTATCCATTATTGTCACTCCACACATCCATCTCAACGTTCTCATCTCCGCTACATGCAATCGTTTTTCATCCACCTTTTTTACAGCCCAGCATTCTGAACCCATACAGTACAACAGGTCTAATCACGGACTTATATATTTTCCCCTTTAACTTGAGGGGCATCCGTGGGTCACAAGTTGTTCCAGTGACCTGTCGTCATTTCATCCATCCTGCGTTGATCCGGTGCGTTACGTCCCGGTCTACTTCGCCATCCCCTTGGACAAGCGACCCGAGGTACCGGAAGTTGGAGCAAATCGGTATAGGCGTTCCGGCAAGGGTTATAGGCACAGGACTAGAGACCGCCGAAATCGCAGAACAAGTATTCGGTTTTAGTTCTGCTTAATTTCAGGCCAACGTTCTCCAGTCTTTGCCACCACACTTCCAATCTGCTCTGGAACTCTTGGCCGCTCTCGGCAACCAACACAATGTCATCGGCAAACAGCATGCACCAGGGAGCCTCTTCCTGGATGTCTGACGTGAGAGCGTCCATTATCACCAGGAAGAGGTAAGGGCTAAGAGCCGACCCTTGGTGCAGGCCGACAGCCACATTGAAGGTGCCGGTAGTGCCCGCTGTGGACCGGACTTGGGTACTGCACGACTGTACATCGCACGGATCAACTGCACATACTTCCCAGGTACACCTTTCTCCTTAAGAGCCCACCACAAAACTGCACGCGGTACCCGGTCGTATGCCTTTTCGAGGTCGATGAACACCATGTGCAAGTTCTTATGTGCACTTCTGTATTTTTCGCACAACTGGCGGATAGCGGAAATGGCATCCGTCGTTCACCGACCAGGCATAAAACCGAATTGGCTCTGTGTAATTTCGCTCTCTTCTCTCAGTCGCCTTTCAATAACTTTCTCCCAAACTTTCATACTGTGTGACATTAGCTTTATTCCTCTATAATTGTTGCACTCCAGCACATCACCTTTGTTTTTAAAGATGGGCACCAGCGAACTGTTACACCATTCGTCAGGTATGGCCTCTTCCAGCAACAGTTTATTGAAGAATAAAGCTAACCACGTCCATCCGTCCATCCGCAATAACTTCCAGCTTCGTCTTTTACGCATTTTATCCGACAAACATCCTTCGAATTTCTCTCTAGCTCTAGCAAGCCGGTAAAGGTTTTTTTGGCCTGCTGGACTATCCAGTGTATCATAGAGTTGATTCTGGGCTTTCGCCCTCGCTATGGCCACAGCTCTTTTGGCTTTTTTCTTGAGAGCATCATACTCACTCTTCCTTACAGCTTTCAAACTAGCACTCTCATTTCCAACACTATGCCATTCTTTGAACTTCTTCTTTTTTTCCTTCAGCACATTCTGTATCTCTGTCGATTGTGCCCTTTCCTTTCGTCTCTCCCAAAATACCTTTTGCTGCGCTCCTAATACACCTTGCCATCTCATTCCAAGGTGTATTAGATAGAAGAAATAATTCTATGAGCAATAATAAATATTTTCTTTCTACAATATTTTAACAGTTTTAAGAGCTTTATGATACCATTTACACATAAATTAATTAATTTAATTATTATTAATTTACACATAATTTATTTTTTCACGTTTTCTTAGAAAAACTGAGAGATGACCGTTTCTACGACACTTATTCGTTGTATTTATAAGACTTGTTCTCTTATACGATTTCTAAAACAAGGTAAATAAATTAAATAAAAATCGTATGTCAGCATGTGCGCATAGATAATATAAACCCAATGAGACAACAAAAAAAATGCCATTTTCGACATGTCTTTATGTACGTAGGGACCGTCGATCTCTTCCCACTCTGGGCGGAGCGGGAAGTAGTGTCAGACTTGTACTGACTAAAACCCACCCATGTTCCTTCTTTTACCCTTTATGTTCCGAGGCCGCGATATCTTGAACAACCCACAACCCCGGAACAAGATAATTAACTATAAGAAATATAATTACAAGTACAATACAGTATTTTGAAACCCCTGATATGAAAAAAGCCTAAAGCTACGAGTAATCAATTGGCGGGTAATAGGTTCTAAAGCTTCAGACAAAGTTTGTCTGAAGCTTTAGAACCTATTACCCGAGCGCACACAACACAGCGAGCTTTGTCTGACAAAGCTCGCTGTGCTGTGCTGAAATATTTAAACAAAAACCGTTCCTCGAAAGGAAAAAACCGGAACCCTTATACATATATTACTTTGTTGTCTGTCTGTCACAACTTTTATCGCAGGAACGCGTGAAGGCGATGCCTCCTCGCGTTCCAGAGATAAAGGGTCTTGAGAAATCTGTGGTCCCTTGGAGCTGTGAAAAAATTAACCCTCTAAATCTACGCAGTCAAAAGATATGGCTGTTTGTACGGACCCTTTGGCGCGCAAGTTCGACTTGCACTTGGCCGGCCACTCCAAGCAAGTATAATAGTCCTTTGTTGGTCAAATGCAAATTTGGTCAACTGTAGTTGTTTCCCAGAACACAGGTGCAACGCCACGGCCGCCTTGTTTTAAATATTGGAGTTCGCCTTCTCGAATTCTCAGGACTCTATTATCGAATTACAAAGGTTGCCTTTTTCTATGATTTACAGAAAAAAACCGGTCAAGTGCGAGTTGGACTCGCCCACACAAGTTTCCGCACCAAACAAAAATATCAAACCTATTTATCAAATCTTGTTCAAATTAATTTTCGTTGAAAGTTTTTCTTTTTACGTGCTACAAACTTATTTTTTTAATTTTCCTTTGTTTATCGAAATTTAGAGAGGGGAGGGCAAATGTCTCATCATTTACTTGAGAAAAAGGAAATAATTAACGTCGATATATTATTTTTTAAGAAAAATCGGTAACCACCCTTGAAATATGAATGTGGCAAAAAGTACTACAGCGCCATCTACGCAACCACTGAACTAACTGCGAATTTCTACATCTTGCAATCAGTTATTCGCGAATTATGCGTAAAACGAGTAACCGATAAACAACTGTAGGGCCACCAGATACGACACCCGTCTGGTCGGAAGATCCTCCCTTTTTTATAGAGGATGAAGGATGAGATACATCCTGTTCTTGTTACTACTAAAAAGGCATCTGCTACCTAAATTTCAACTTTGTGGTGGCAAATTGTTTTCGGAGTTAAATAGCTGTGACATGCGGTTTTCTCCTAGTCTCAGTTCTGTACGATCGGCCAAAATTATTTACCACAGATGATGTGCAAAAATATAATGTAGGTAGGTAGGTATCTACCCATAGTTCGCGCCCCTCGCTCGGGCTCGGTTATTTTTTTGTTCTCGTCTTGGGTACATGTAGTTCTAAACCGCCACTATACTTCTGACATTTTGGTATTCAAGTACTAAGTACCTTCATTTCAAGTTAAGTAGGTTAAGAAGGTAACAGATCAAGTAAAGTTTGTTCTTTCTTCTTCTTTGTATAATTTCAACCGCTATTTTACGGTACTACCTTAAATACAATTACCTCCTGTCTTATTTTATTTCAGTACCTACCTATTTGTTATTCTATTCGAAATATTGAATGCTTTTATTAAGTAGGTACTTAAATATCTTGATCTCAAAATGGTCCCTAAATTTTATTGGTGTGTGTATGACTATGAGTTGAGTCTGTAAATGTTTAATCTAACCTAGAAGTAGGAAGGCCCTTATTGTATACAAATCTTTATCTTTCAGTTTTAAGTTTTATTAATTGTTCAAATAAATGATCGATTTAAATTGCATTGCAGGCTCTACTCAAATTATTTAAGCACAAATTGTAATCTGCACCATTGAATCGGCAAGCATCCTAGTTACAACAAAGAAACATGTGCACCAGATGTGGTGGAGCTAGGAAGCAGGAGCGGAAGTTATTAGCTTTATAATTTGTACAGCATTCATAAGACGTTAGCTGGAATGCGACAGGGTAGCCCGCGAACAATTTTTCTTACGTTTTTTTTCCAATTTGTAGGTCGGTGTTGTATGTTGATTAAAATACGATTCGCGACCGTAACAAATATAGTTTTACATAATAATTAAATTTTATTACAGATATTTTATAACATACTAGCTTTTGCCCGCGGCTTCGCTCGCGTTAAATTCGGGGTAACACAGTTCCCCTAGCGCCTTATTGATTTGTAATAGCAACGCTAAGTTTTCCCTTTTCTTCCCTCTTTCTCCCTCACATCCCACTTTTAAAAAAAAATATTAGCCTATGTCCGTCTCCTGGTTCCCAACTATCTCTGTACCAAAATTCATCAAGATCGGTTAAGCCATTACCTAAAGCGTGAAGAGGTAACAAACAAACAAACAAACTCACTTTCGCTTTTATAATATTAGTAAGGATTAAAATCATCAAGAGTGCTGTCAAGTGCATGTAGGTAAACCTATTAATTTATTGAGTAGCTTTGCGTTGGACTATGGAGCATTATAACGCACAGGCCCTTCTCACCAGTGTTGCCAACACTTTCAGTACCCAATCTAGCACTATTTTTGTTAGACTAGTACTGAAATCTGGCATTTAGCACCTAGCACTAAATGCTGATATTTTATTGTATTTTTTTACAATTACAATTTAAATACAAGATTGTTATTCAAAACACAAGTAAACTCAACATAACTTATAGAACACTAAACAATAATGAATGTTATAGATTTTACAAACTTCCTTAATTCAACATGTTTTGATACAATTCACTACTTACTTATTTTTAATAAGTTTGGCAAATGCATTTAAAAAAATGCACAAAATTTAATAGAAACTCGAACATGAATTTTAAGTAAGCTAACATAACATAGAACATTGAACAATAATTTATGTTATAGTTTTTACAAACTTTCGTAATTCAACATGTTTTGATACAATTCACTACCTACTTATTTTTAATAAGTTTGTCAAATGTATTTTCAAAAAAGCACAAAATATTTAATAGAAACTCGATCATGAATTTTAAGTAAGCTAACACTTGTGTCTGCAGTTCTTGGCTCTGCAGTTCTTGGCTCTATAATACCCTCGCCTAACGGCTCGAGCATTAAATTCGCCTCAGCCGCAATGGCGAAAGTTTCCTGACTTGAATTAAAATGTACTACTTGTATTACTTTTTCGAAATTGGCCCAGGCATTCAATACCGTGACCAAGGGAAATAGGGATCCATTTTTATATACTACTATGTCAAGAAAGTACCGGGAAAAGATCAATAATATACAAAATGTCTGTTATTTCATCCAAATTTATTTTATCACCTTCAAAGTATGCTCCTTTAGAAACGATACACTTGCGCCAACGAATAATCCATTCATCAAAACATTTTTTAAACGCTGCTTCCGGAATTGAGTTCAGTTCTCGCCGCGAATTCTCCTTTATGTCTTCTATCGATTGAAAACGGGTGCCACGAAGTGGTAATTTGAGTTTAGGAAAAAGAAAAAAGTCAGCAGGAGCCATATCTGGTGAATATTTGTTGAGTGTTTGGTCAAAAATTCGTTCACAATGATAGCCTTGTGCGAAGGCGCATTGTCGTGGTGCAAAATCCAAGAATTTTCTTTCCACAAATCTGGCCTTTTTCGTCGAATTTTCTCTCTTAAACGCCGCATAACGCTCAAATAATATTCTTTATTTACCGTGAGACCTTCCGGTAAGAATTCAGAGTGCACAACACCGCGATAGTCAAAGAAAACAGTCAACATGACTTTGACTTTTGATCGACTTTGGCGTGGTTTTTTAGGTTTCGGTTCAGTTGGAAGGCGCCACTCCGAAGCTTGTTGACTAGTTTGCATGTCAAACTCGTAAACCCACGTCTCGTCACCAGTAACAAAGCGTTTCATGAATGTTGGGTCCGAACTGACTCGTTCTAGCATGTCCTCAGCGACTTTAATGCGATTGAGTTTTTGGAGAAAATTCAGATCTTTTGGGACTAGCCGAGCAGCAACATGTTTCATACCCAAATGATTAGTTACAATGGTACGGGTTGACTCGTGAGATACAGAAAGTTCGACGGCTATCTCTCTCAGAGTTGAATGGGGATTTTCAGTCACTATTTTCTTCACTTTTGCGATGTTAACTTCAGTTGCAGACGTTGACGGCCTACCAGAGCGAGGCAAATCTTCCATCACATCTCGACCGCTTTTGAACGCTTTGAACCACTCATAAGCACGAGTTTTTGATAAAGTCGATTCACCGTAAGCCTTCTGTAACATTTTCAGTGACTCCGAACACGAAATTCCATTGGCGATGCAAAATTTAAGACAAACTCTTTGTTCGATATTTTTGTCCATTATGAAATTCGCAATACACACTATATATGATATTACTAAAACCAGCACTGTATTTAATATAAATAACAGATGCATCTCAAACTCCGCGCCAAAATGGAAAACAGTTGTGCCAATCTAACAACTACAAAAAAAACAAAAATTTTAATTTGGAACCATAAACAAATCATCCATTCCTGATACTTTTTTGACTGAATGTATTACTAGCTTTTGCCCGCGGCTTCGCTCGCGTTAAATTCGGGGTAACTAGGGTTGCCAACATTTTTTGATAAAAAAAACGTATAAAATCGTTTAGATAAGGAAAAAATAAAGTATTTGAAAGAAAAAAAAAGTATTTTTCAAATTTAATGTTTTATTGCTTTAAAGACGTACTTTTGTATGCTTAATATGCTTATAGCACATGCTATTTTTTGCTATATTTAAATGTTTCAAAGCTTGTTCGACAGTCAAAATTTAAATAAATAATTCGTTTTTAATTAAATTCATTGACGCTCTATTTATTTTTTATTTTTATTTTCTCTCTTCTCGCCTCTTTAGATTCATTACTGAAAAATACTCTTTCAGTGAAAGCATCACAGTAAAAGTTAAAAATAAAGTATTTCTATTATTTGTACGCAAAAGTATAAAGTATAATTACCAAATATAAAGTAGGATACGTTATTATAAAGTATGGTTGGCAACCCTAGGGGTAACCCTGTAACCCAGTTCCCCTTGCGCCTTATTGATTTGTAATAGCAACGCTAAGTTTTCCCTTTTTTTCATCTTTCTCCCTCACAACCCACTTTTTTTTTAAAGTTAGCCTATGTCCGTCTCCTGGTTCCCAAATATCTCTGTACCAAAATTCATCAAAATCGGTTTAGCGTGAAGAGCAGAAGAGGTAACAAACAAACTCACTTTCGCTTTTATAATAAGTACTAGCTTCTGCCCGCGACTTCGTCCGCGGAAAATTTCTTGTTTTAACATAAGATTACACTCGATTGATATTACTGTATTTAATTTTATTAGTAAAATATTTTTTGGAATCAGATCAGTAACTTCAAAGATTACCGAAGTTCTCTTTTCTGCTCAAGGTAACTTAACCCTTAGTCGCCTTTTAGTTATTTTATTTATTTAAGTTAGGTAGGTATCTATTTAATTTGAAGCTTCTCTATATACAATGTTTGAGGTTGTTTTATTTTCCGGTAACAGAATAATCTGCTTTTCGGATGATCCCACTCTTGATAGACCAACATATAATTGCCACGGGCCCGCGACGTCCTCACATTTTGGCTAGTGAGGCGCTGTGAGCGCTCGGAGATAGATTCTCTAGCGCGTGCTTGCGAAATATATTCTCTATTTCTCGAGAGGCGCTGCTCATTTTCAGGGGCAGATTCTTCCGTAGGGCGTACTCGAGCGGCTCTTGTCTGTGATGTCTGCCGGGACAGTTGAGATTTCCTTTTAGGCATGCTCTCAACAAACTACGCACGGACTTGAAAACAATTATGAACAAAGGGAGAGCGACTCGAACACCGTCCGCCTTTACAAAACAAAACAATCGTAATATCGAATAACTCGTATCGATTATTACGATAGAACGAAGTACGAAACTACGAACATACAAAACCAACGAACAACGAAATTACGATATTTTCGATTATGAGGTATCTATCAACAACAACAACCATACGAACGAAACAATAAGCAACTGATATGTAATATTTAGAGGAGCTCGTGGCTTAATAATAGCAGCCGCTCGGGTCGATCTTTAGGTTAAGCCGCGCTTGCCTAGGTTGGTCTGTGGATAAGTGACCACCCGTTACATACCGAGTTTCCTCCGTGCCTCGGAAAGCACGTTATGCCGTTGGTCCCGGCTGCCATTTGTAGATCTTTGACAGTCGTTACAGGTAGTCAGTGTTCCAAAAGTCTGACAATGACAACCAGTCTAACCAAGGGGTATCATATTACCCAGTATTAACTGGTTGTGGAGGTCAGATAGGCAGTCGCTCCATGTAAAATACTGATATTCAGCTGCATCCTGTTAGACTGGAAGCCCTATAGCTCTCAGGAATAATGTAGCTTTCTGCCAGATAAAAAAAAAATGAATTGGATTATGAGTTCCAGAGATTACCCCCTACATACAAATTTACAAACTTACAAATTTTACCTCTTTATAATATTAGTATAGATTAGTAAGGATGGACTATTTGAAAAAAGTAATTCAATGGGATAACATGAATTTAGATGGTTGTATTCATGATATTAGTAGATTATTAACCAAGGGGATAAAGCATCGTGCGGTGTCCCACAGGGATCGGTCTTAGGGCCGCTCCTGTGGGACATCGGTTACGACTGGGTGCTGCGCGCCGACCTCCCCAGCGGCGTCAGCGTAGTTTGCTACGCTGACGACACGCTCGTTCTGGCTTAGGGGGGGTCGCATCGACGGCGCGTTCGTGTTTCACGCGCGCCTCAAAGAGAGTCAGCAAAGCAGAGGGGCTTGCCAGAGCCTCCGCCTGCCGGGGTTGCGGGTTGTTCGAAAGAGATACCGCGGCCCCGGAACGTAAAGGGCAATAGAAGGAACATTGGTGGGTTTTAGTCAGTACAAGTCTGACATGCCCCCCCGCTCCGCCCAGAGCGGGGGAAGTCATTGGATGATTTCCCACCCCAAAAAAAAAAAAAAAAAAAAAAAGGGGGGGTCGCACCAGGCGGCGGCCGACAATATGACACGCGGGGTTGCGATAGTCGCGGAGAGGATCCGGCTACTGGGTCTCGAGGTGGCCTTGCACAAATCCGAGGCCATGGTTTTTCATGGCCGCGGAAACACGCCACCGTCGGGATCCCAGTTGACGGTAGGAGGGGTTCGCATCGGCGTCGGGTCGACGATGAAGTACCTGGGAATCGTCCTCGACAGCCGGTGGAACTTCGTCGAACACTTCCGACGTTTGGCTCCCAAACTCGAGCGGACGGGGGCTGCTTTCAAGCGGCTCCTGCCCAATCTGAGGGGGCCAAACGCCTCCTGCCGTAGGCTCTATGCCGGAGTCGTGCGGTCCATGGCCCTTTACGGGGCCCCGGTATGGGCGCGTTCTTTAGGGCGGCGCGCCGCCCACTACCTGAACGCGCCCCAAAATTTGGTAGCCATAAGGCTGATCCGGGGCTACCGCACGATCTCCGGCGAGGCAGCAAGCCTCCTTGCCGGACTGCCACCGTGGGATCTGGAGGCGATAGTCCTCGCGCGCCTGTTTGAGTGGCGCGCGGAGGCACTATACCGGGGGGAAAACCCGCTGCCGCGGCAAGTTGCCGCTCGGCGGGCAGACCTCCGGTGCCATCTCATGGTGGCATGAAGAGAGCGACTGTCGCAACCTCGTGCAGGGCACGCCACAATAGCGGCGGTAAGTCCCCTCTTTGAGGAGTGGCTGGAGAAGCGTCATGGCGTCCTCACCTACCGCCTGACGCAGGTCCTCACCGGACACGGAAGTTTCGGGAGGTTCCTGCACATCATCGGGCGGGAGGAAGCGCCCGGGTGTCACCATTGTGACGATCGCCCGGAGGACACGGTGGGGCACACTGTGGCGGTCTGCCCAGCTTGGGCGGAGCACCGCCGTGCCCTCGTGGAGGCGATCGGCGGCGGCGATCTCTCGCGTCCGGCCCTGGTTCAGGCCATGGTCCGGAGCGAGAGGGAATGGGAAGCGGTCACCACCTTCTGCGAAGCAGTAATGCTAGCAAAGGAGGTGGCCGGGCGTTTGAGGGAGAGAACATCTGCCCAACCCAGCCGCCGCGGGAGACGCCCAGGGCGCCGGGCGCCGCGAGACGACTTCCGGCCACCGTAGATGCGGGCCTGTGGACGGTGAGCAATGGGTAGCTCACCGTCCGTCCGTCTATTGACGACAGGCCGTGTCGACGGCGCGTTCGTGTTTCACGCGCGCCTCAAAGAGAGTCAGCAAAGCAGAGGGGCTTGCCAGGGCCTCCGCCTGCCGGGGTTGCGGGTTGTTTAAAAGAGATACCGCGGCCCCGGAACGTAAAGGGCAATAGAAGGAACATAGGTGGGTTTTAGTCAGTACAAGTCTGACATGCCCCCCCGCTCCGCCCAGAGCGGGAGAAGTCATTGGATGATTTACCACCTGAAAAAAAAAAAGGGGATAAAGCAGTTTCACAGTCGCGAGTGACGATTTAAATCGCGAGCGTAACGAAGGAGTCGAGGGTCACTTCCGAGCGTAGCGAGGGTGTTAAAAACTTAAATCACGAGCGAAGCGAGGGATTTAAGACGAGTCCTGAGTGTAGCGAGGGATTTAAGTTCCCCCAAGACTAAGACAGCTTTATCACCGAGGAAAATAATCTACTTTTCGTACCATTTGCGAAATTAATTAACACAATAATAATATATTTTTAGAACATAATAAACTTATTTATAAAAATAAATTAAAATAAACTTATGTATTTGAAGAAAACAAAAACGCGGCAGATTCCTAGTCAAAGAGTATGGTGTTCAATATAACACTTGTTTGATATTGGTGGTTTATATTAAATAAAACACTATATGAACAGTAAGCAGCGTGCAACTAGAAGGGAGAAGTCGCCAAGAGGGCTAGTTTAGGACTAATCGGACGTAGCCGTCGAGTTGACCTAGACTAGAAAAGCAAAGGCATAGCATAGCTCATACGGCCTCGTCGGTTTTCGTAATTTTATTAAATAATCATAACTGCATAATATAGTAGGGGAGCCCATGCGGGGATTTCGGGATTTACTAAAGCGCGGCAGATTAATATACAGGGGGATACCTTGTACCCGGTTAAGTACCTCCACAAAACATGAGGCCCATATGTAAGGCCGCCCGTGAAGGATACAGGATCAGATTAGTAAAAAAAAATTGACCATCAGAAATTCTCGAGCGCGTCAGATTAAGGTAGGGTGAGTTAATTACATCCTAAAAAGTGTATATTCCACTAATCTGACAATTTGAGAGTGACGTAAAAAAAGGGGAGGGCAACAAAGTTGTAAAAAAAAAACGTCATCTCGACATTCTGGAGCGTAGCTAATTTTTTTTTTTATTTTGAAGGAAATAATTCAAGAATAATGAAAAATATATAATCTGACGATTTCCGCAAGCCGAAATAACAAAAATTCGTTGATAAAGTTAAATCTCAAAGCATTTATTTCAATGCTTTGAGTGCGTGCAGCTGTGTGATGCCTACATTTCCTTCTCCGCGTTTCTATTCCTCTCTCACTCTTTCTCTATCTATTACTCTCTCACTCCGTCCCCACTCTGGTTTCTGCTGCCATGACGCCATCAAAGACTCGTTCGTGGCATACTGTTAACAACGTGTTTAAAATTTTAAACAATTCGGGAAGTTATTGGTTTTACCCCGTTTTGCGAAAATCGAGTTTTCATCAGATCTTGACGTTTTAAGGTCATAGGAAATTCAAAAAATTCAAAATTCAAAACCATTTATTTCAATTAGACCATTACAGGCACTTTTGAATGTCAAGAAACAAAACTAATCTACAGTCCCGGTCACAAGGCATAATAACTTGTGAAAGTACTGTAGTTGCCCATTCCAAAGCGTTGATCTCTATGGAGAAGAATGGGCAAGAAACTCCATGGACACTCTTTTAAATTATAATATTTTTACAAAATTGTATTTACATCATTCATGTTGAGATTATACAAATATGTGAGAACGATGTAGAAAGACGTGCACAGTAAGAGCGTCCAGAGTAAATAAAAAGCAAAATTTAATTTTAAATCTAAATAAGTTAAAAATGAACCGTGGTAGCTAAAAAAATGACCAGTCCCAACTGACAGCGCCCGTTCACGAACATGACGTATGGATCAGCCCCATTCAGCTCGACCATTTTGAAGGGAGCTAAATGACCCGACACACCCGCCACCATCAGCGAGACATTTAAGTGAGCATGACACTATCAACCACCAGGGCTTCGTCAAGTCAATAATAATACATAGCACTCACATATGGGCTTAATAATTATACAATACTAGAGAATTGATTCTATACAATGCAAAGATAGTCTTACAATCTTCTGCAGCTTCCACTATAGCTTCGGATACCAATCAATGAGTTTACCCCTATTCTTGTGGAGCAGGACCAGCATTGAGCCAAGCATTTTTATCATCAATATAATCCCCCAACTTATAATATGCTTGCCTACATAGTGTGCGTTTAATACAAGATTTAAATTTCGTTTCATTCAGTTCAAGAATGTGGGGAGGTATTTTATTGTAGCATTTCAAACAGTACCCCATGAAAGATGAGTCTACTTTAGCTAACCTGAAACCTGGTTGAACTAATTGGTCCCTATTTCTAGTATTATAATTGTGTCTGTCACCTCTTTTACTAAAAATATGCAAGTTTTTCCTGACATACATGATGTTTTCATAAATATATTGACAAGGTACTGTCATGATGTTAATATCCTTAAACTGTTCCCTTAAAGAATCTCGCCTACGTAGGTTATATATGGCTCTGATGGCTCTTTTCTGCAGAATAAATATAGACTCGATGTCTGCACCCCGTCCCCAAAGTAAAATACCGTATGACATGATACTATGAAAATAACTAAAGTAGACTAGCCTCGCGGTATCTACATCAGTAAACTGACGGATTTTTCTAACAGCATATGCTGCTGAACTAAGGCGTCCTGCAAGAGATGTTATATGCGGACCCCATTGTAGCTTTGAATCGAGTGTTATTCCCAAGAAAACAGTTTTTTCGACGAATTCTAGTTTCTCTTGATTCAATACTATGTCACATTCACTGTTTTTGACATTTGGTAGAGCAAATCTTATACACTTCGTTTTTTTCCCATTTAATACTAAATTATTAGCGGTAAACCAATTATGTACCTGCATTAGGGCATTATTTACGTCGTCAAGATTTGTAGCACGTCTGTTTATCTTAAATATTAAAGAGGTATCGTCAGCAAACAACACCATTTGTGGTTGGTTTTTAAATAAATGGGGTAGATCATTAATATATACTAAAAAGAGGAAGGGACCTAATATCGATCCTTGTGGTACACCCATCTTTACATTTAAACCCATTGAATTGACACCATTTATTTGTACTTGCTGCTGTCTATCATTTAAATACGATTTTACTAAACTAAGCGCAAGTTTCCCTAGGCCGTAATGTTCAAGTTTCAAGAGAAGGGTTTCGTGGTTCACGCAATCAAATGCTTTTGAGAGGTCACAAAAGATCCCTATGGCATCCTGTGCTTCCTCCCACGCAGTAAATATGTTTTTTAATAGGGTGACACCGGCGTCAGTCGTACAACGTCCTTTGGTGAAACCATACTGTTTCTCATGTAAGATTTTATTGGTGTTAAAATGGTTAAGCATTTGGTTAAGCATTACCTTTTCAAACACCTTGCTGAAAACCGGCAAAACGGATACGGGTCTATAATTATTGGTGTCTTTACTGTCCCCAGATTTGAAAAGTGGTATTACCTTGCTGAATTTCATAAGGTCCGGGAAGACTCCTTGGTCCACACACAAATTAAATATAAAGGCTAAGTACGGTGCTACAGTCTCAATGATAGCTTGACAAACTTTAATAGACAATCCCCAAAGGTCTTCGGTTAATTTGATTTTTATTTGTTTAAAAGCTTTAATGACTGCAGTGGGGTTAATATGGTTAAATTGAAACTCAACCGAGCATGGTAAAACGTTTGCTCTTAATAAGTCAACAGAAAGCAAGGGTGACGAATTTAACGTTTCAGTAGTTTTAATTGGGATACTAGTAAAGAAATCCACAAATTCTTGAGCAACTTCGTTTTTAGTGGTTAGAAGACCACGTGAGGACTCTAGTGTAATATCATTATTATATTTTTTATTTCTATTAGTTTCACTATTGATTATTTTCCAAACCGTCTTAATTTTATTATCGGCGGATTTAATCTTGTTGCTTATGAATAAGGCTTTAGCTACCTGGCAGGTGTTTTTAAAAGTTTTTGAGTAAGTAGCAACATAGCGATTGAATGTTTCTGAGTTGATGTAAGGCTTAAGGCCGTAAAGCTCAAACAATCGTTCGGAAGCTTCCCTGACTACCCCCGTGATGTTATCACTATGTCTGTATGTGTGTGTGTGTGTGTGTATGTGACTCGCTTATTACTTTTGAACGACTAAACCGATCGGAATCTACTAAACGGCGTTCTAAAGATTTCCCTCAAAATTAGATTTCCTGTGAATTTGAACGGATTCGGAACGATAGATTTTAAAAATAATTTAAATACCTATCTCAAAAATAATAAGATTTCTTTTTTAAAGTGGTTTTTTTGGAATAACTTTTAACCGGCTTTATCGATTAACTTCAAAAATAATCCGCCTTTGAGCTTGAAAAACCACGTCGATCGCCACCAAGCTGGTCAAAATCGGTTGATTCGTTCGAGAGATATCGTGAACGAAAGAAACCCGAAAAAGTGTTTTTTCGGGATTACTCCGAAATTTGTGGTTCGATCAATTAAAATTGCAAAATTACTTATGAGGATGATAAAACTGCGTCGAATGCCGCCAACCGCGTGAAAATTGCTTGATCTATTCGAAAGTTATTGCGGTTTGAAAATTCCAAAAATAGTGTTCTATGAAACTTCTATCAGACTTTCGAGCTGGGAGAGCTCAAATACATAGAAATATTATTTCTTTGAACTCAGCGAGCTCAAAATATCACTTAAATTATATTTTGAGCTCAACAATGTCATAAGTACAATTTTAAGCGCCCAGGAATGGAATTAGCGGGAAGTTGCAGGGATGGCCTTTAAGGTGAACCGTTTTTCTAATTTTTTTTTTGTCAGATCAGGCGAATCCCTCTAGATAATCGTCAGATTATGAGACAGTACGTTTAGAACATAAAGATGAACCATATATATCTTAATCTGACGCGCTTGAGTATTTCAAAATGGCGATTTTTTTTTGCACATTAAGAAAATGGCCGCGAGTTTGCGTCCCATCGAAATCGTCAGATTAGTGAATGAGAGCTTTTATTTGGTGCACTTAACACTCCCTTAGAAAATCTGACGCGCTCGATTATTTTTATTTTTTTTTTCATTTTCAACCCTTAAATACAACCACCCGCATCTTGCAAACGATCAGATTAACATACGTACATTATTAAAAATACGTAGGGCATTGATGCTATCAATATCTGACGCGCTCGAGGATGTCCATGCAACAGTTTTTTTTTACATATTTAAAAATCTATAGCTGCTTCCCCCACCGATGTAAAGGTATAATCATATAACATATTTTTCTTCTTATCATCTAAGCTTTGCATCCCAATAGGTCTCTACGACGCTCGAGTAAATCCCCATTTAGCATCGTGGGCTCCCCTACCAATAAATGCGTATTCCTTTTTCAAAAAGATGTATAATGCGTTATATACAAACTCAATGGTGTAAAGACAGATCAGATGTAGTTCAGTATAAAGGTCGGGAAGTACCTATTCCAAATTTAAATCACATTCTACCCCTAGCTAGAGGATGAATGATATTCAGTAGGTACAATTTTCTTTCCCTGTTTTTAACATATTAAAAATGACTATTGTTATGATCGCTTTTTGTGCCATAGAATGTCATTTTTTTGAGCAAGTGGTACGAAAAAAATATTATAGTTCTGTAAATACACACGTTTTACGGTCGCGAAACATATCTAGATTCAAAATACAGCTTGACGTTGAATTGCAAATTTCAAAAAAACGATAGAAAATATAAATTTCGCGGACTACCCTGGCGCTTGCACTTAAACGCTCGACATTTGGATGCAGCGGCACCCGTTATTCACGACAAGCTCAGCAGCATGCACCTGTTCAAAGTGCTCCCCCTATGATGACTCGGACACCACTGCGACGATCATTGCCCGGTGAAGCTGCTGCGATCGCAGGAGGAGTCACCGTGGGCACTGCTGGGGTACGATCTAGGAAACATTCAGTTTAGCTTGAGTCATGTTGTTGCTGAGGTACAATGCTGCTTCCGTGGTTTTTAGAACCGTGGTCGATGGGTCGGTATATACGGGTCGTGGTTATAAGGAACATATGTAGGTAGGTACCTCATTGTCATCATTTTTATTTGCATAATAATATAAAACTTTTTAGGTGTAGGATAAGTAAGTTTGTTTGTATTACTAATCTCCCGAGGATTGCACCGATCACATAAATAGGTAGGCGATACTAAATATTTCATTTTGTAAAGTAGGTAGGTACCTACCAATAAAGTGAATGACTAAAAAAGTTGTTTTTCTCCAACATTATAGAACGTCGGAACGCTCTTTCTCTAATTACTTAGAATAGGTAAAGGATTTCTCTCAAATGGGTTTAAAAAATTACCACGAACTCTCTTCAATAGATTGTATAAAAATAAGAACCTGAAATAATAATTATTGTGACAGCTCACGTTCAAACTTCCTTTGACGCAGTAGTAGTTATGTGTTTATGGATAATAGATATAGTTAGATAGTTATCTGACGCATCTCTACATGGTCTGGCTCCTAGTCAAAAACGCAACTGATGGATGAAAAAGATTTGCTTCACAAGGAGTGAGCGAATGAATAAATTCTGCGGCACCCAACTCTGCGGCTTTTTTTTTACAAATGATACAAATATAAATAGATGTACTTGGTAGCAAAATATCTGAGCAAACATAGTGTACTTTATGATCATTTTTAGGGTCACGTGGCCGGTCAAGCCTTATCAGGTCTGTTTGGTCATCGACGAGAAGAAGTGGTACATGCCCTTCCACGTGACTACGACATTGGATCTGAACCCAGCGGCCCCTGCGCATTGGAAATAAAACAGTTCCTGAATTGCGCCACCAACAACGAGGACATATCACAATGTGAAGCGTTTAATGAAGCTCTTAAACAATGCAAGCGACAGAACCGTACGTGAAATTTAACAAATCTTTTACACTTTTACCAAGAGCATACCGTGTATGCCGAAGATCCCCCGAAGAGACATGAAATGAGATCTTAATAGCAAATTACAATTTTCCAAAAGCATTGCACCAAATTATGTGTTCCATCCATACGATAGCAGTCTCTTTTATGTTTTAGACAGCCACTCAATTGTCCCACTGCTGGGCAAACGCCTCCCCTTTCTCCTTCCAAACTTCTCTATTCTGTGCGATATCTGGCCATGTTCGCCCCGCATATAAGACTATATCGATACACCACCTTTACGGCGGTCTATCTCGGCGGTTATTTCCATAATCTGGCGTCCTGTGAGTGACGATGTTGGGTTGGGTGGTGGCTCTCCGGGTTCGCGTAGCCACCTTTACTTTTTTTTTATGTTACACGGTTAAACTAACCCATCTTTCTAAATTTTTATCTTATGTGGTAGTTATAGGGGTTTTCTAATTAACAGGGCAAACTTGAATCCAGTAAAAACATTCGAAATGGGTATAAGATAATTTTTTTTTTGTTGCAGGTTTACCGTAGCCACTTTTCTGCAAAATCGCCACTTCAACCAACACACCTCCCCTTTAACAAAGAACGTTCAACTCATTGGCTTAATTCTTGACAATAAATTTCTACAAATATTTTGTGGTTTTATTTAGAATCGCTTTTACATTAAAATTTGGTTTGCTAATGGCGGTAGGCAAAAACTACTGAATGACACATTTTGCGAGTCTCATTACTAGTTTCATTTCAAATATTTATTTCGCTATCACCGAAAGATTGATAGCTGGATTTTATTTTGTGAATCTTTTCAATTATTAAAATAAATGTGGCATTTCCACATACGTTTTAAAACTGGCGGTGGAGCTAGGAAGCAGCAGGGGTAGTATTAACTTTTTATTTTATACTTCTCATTTCTTAAGATATTATTTAGTGCTCTAATGCTCAACATTTGGATACAGTGGTGGTTCCCGTTATTCGGGACGAAATCAGCATGCACCTGCGCGAAGTCCCCCCCCTGTGATGACTCCAACACCACAACGGCGATCATTGTTCGGTGAAGCTGCATCAATCGCTGGTGGAGTCACCGTGGGCACCGCAGTGGTACGATCCATTAAAATTTAATTTAGCTCCAGTCTGTTTTTGTCAAGGTACCTACGCCGAGCATTTTATTACCGGAAATACGAGTATGCTGCAGCAGCATGTTCAATATGCTGCCTTAAAGCTGAAATCACAAATTACAATACGACCGACGGCACTGATCAAAGATTACGCTTGTGACGCTCAAGTTCGGGAGTGAATTTTTGGGTTCAAGTCAAAGGAAAACTAGTAGCACGAAAAGCTAATGTTTACACATTCGCTTTCTAGTTGTTTTCGTAGCAAACGGCCTATCAAGCACCATAACTAAATAGATTGAACCAACAATCGTGTTTTTGGGGCTTTACTAAAGTCAGACAGTGATCTGGAATCCAAAGCATGGCCATCTTATTAATAAACACTGCTTGGACTAGTATTTATATCAAAACTAGCTTTTGCCCGCGGCTTCGCTCGCGTTAAATTCGGGGTAACACAGTTCCCCTAGCGCCTTACTGATTTGTAATAGCAACGCTAAGTTTTCCCTTTTCTTCCCTCTTTCTCCCTCACATCCCACTTTTTAAAAAAAAATATTAGCCTATGTCCGTCTCCTGGTTCCCAACTATCTCTGTACCAAAATTCATCAAGATCGGTTAAGCCATTAAAGCGTGAAGAGGTAACAAACAAACAAACAAACAAACAAACAAACAAACAAACTCACTTTCGCTTTTATAATATTAGTAAGGATAAGGATTATATCAAAAGTAATGGCCAGTGAACGATTAAAAAAAAAACTATTTTTCTTCACAACGACGCACGACGTCGATGCCGTCCATTTTCGTCAAGCTGAAGAAAAATGAATAGACGCGAATATATGTATAAGCGGGCACTCGCATAGCCTAAAGCCATACGAATATTTACCTAGTATATCTTGCCAAACAATTCGATATAATATTTGCAAATGCAATATCAAACTTCCTATGACAGGCTGGCTGTTTTTTAAAAACGGTTAATGTTGATAGTCATAATTATATGACGCATCTCTACATTGATTGGCTCTCGGTCAAAAATGCAACTGATGGATGAAAATAATTTAATTAATTTTCTTTAATATTTCGTCACTAAAGACGAGAAGCTTCGATCCTGGCTAAGTGTTGACAGACGAATGGATCGCATAGATCGATAGATCCATGAGGGTATCAATATCAATCCCAGTACTAACCTTGTTGTGACGGTTACATGGGCAGTACTGGTATTCAGCTGCATCCGGTTAGACTGAAAGCTGACCCCAATCTCCTTGTTGAAAGGCTAGGAGAATTGATGATATTTTCATTTCATCACTAAAGATCTGATTCATAAGTGCTGTATTTTTTTTAGAATAACTTGTTCTTTTCAGCTAGATACCTTAGAAATTAAAAAATCTATTTTATTGCTACTTTTAGGGTCACGTGGTCGGGGAAGGCATAACAAGTATGTTCCGCGGTAGTCGCCGAGATGAAGTGGTACATGCCCTTCCACGTGGCTACGATATGGGATCTCAACCAAGCGGCCCCTGCGCATACGAAATACAACAGTTCCTGAATTGTGCCAGCAACCACGAGAACATATCAGAATGTCAAGCGTTCAATGACGCCCTCAAACAATGCAAACGATATAACGGTAAGTCAAAAGACATTCTTCAGTCTTGAATATTTTGTAACCGAAAATTAAAGTGCCGGAAAAATTAAATACGTTTTTATTACGGTAAATAACGCTCTTGACTATTAATTAGCGTCAAATTAAATGTCATGTAAATCTAAAGTAAAGCAACTCATTAATATCCTGGCTTTATCCTTAGAGTTATATTGTACTGAATTTTTTTGCTGCCCGCTGCCGCGCTGGGCAATAATGTGTTTTGAATTTGGAACCTCAAATAAAAAATAGCATGTTTTTTTTTCTAAAGGTCGCCACGTAGGTTTTTGTTGCCATCGATAAACAAAATAATTAAATTAGGTAATTTAATAATTATTTAAGTAATGTGAAATAATAAAAATTAGTATCAAGTCCAAAATGATTGCCTTTAGCTTTTCATCTGTAGCGGTAATGGCGGCAAGTCATCACATGATTGGCTGTAGTTCGCACCACTACAGCTGATCACCAATTTGTGTTTCTAGATCGGATTTCAGAATTATTCCTATGTTCAATCTTTGCAACTTTCTTCCGAATTATATTTTTTAAAGAGGAAATAAAACAGTTTTCTTTTACAAAAAGTTCCAATTGGTCTCTTAATTTGTGTCTGTTGTCTGATCCAGTTTTCGCACGACATCCTGCAATCGGCTTATAATACGCAAGATATAGTTACAAGTTACTAATCCGGCTGTATAATGTCTCTTGCTTTCCTAAATTATAGGACTAGCTGCGCTCCGCAGTTTCACTCGCGTGGTACAATGAATTGTAGCCTATGTGTTATTCTGATATGTAAGCTATGTTATTGTGAAGTTTCATGAAAATCCATTCAATAGTTTTTGTGTGAAATAGCAACAAACATACTTACATACATCCTCACAAACTTTCACTTTTATAATCTTAGTAGGATTGCAACGACATGTTTCAAAAATCGAATTGGTTTTTATTTCCTCGCAGTAGGTGTAAAAAGTAGAGTACGCTCAGGTATAAAGGTGTCTTTGTCTTGGACTTCCTCAAATCCTTCACTTCTCTCAGGATTCTAGTCTTAACTCCCTCGCTTCGCTCAGGAGTTAACTCAAAGCTCCCTAGCTCCATTCGGGAGCCCTGGAATCCTTCGGTGCTTTCGAGATTTAAAATAGTGACGTAAGACACGTGCTTTATCCCTGGGTGCATAATCTACTATTATTATTACGACGAGAGTACCTATACAGAGGTGATTCAATTACAGGGCCATAACCCATTGAAACTCATTCCAAATGCTTAAAGTTAATTTTGTTTCAGGTATACCGTAGCCGCTCAACAGCAGCCAGCAAAATCTCCACGTTCAATCTACACACCTTCCCCTTTACAATGAACTAACTCACCAGCTTCATAACAATAAACCTATACAAATGTTTTATTGTTTTATTTAGAACTAGCTTCCGCCCGCGACTTCGTCCGCGTAGAATAGTTACTTTGGGCTAACGCTAACTTTAATCCACGACTTCGATTATATGTACCTATAGGTGAGTACGTACTGGTTCTGGGTCATAAGCAAAAGCATAATTCAATAAGTTGTATTGCTTGCATTACCGTTTACACAGCGGCAGCGCACGCAATGTAAGCTTACAAAAGTAATCCATTTTTCCCGTTTTTCCAACATTTTTCATATGTGCTCCGCTTCTATTTAATGTAGCGTAATTATATATAGCTTTAGATAATGTATCTTTACATTGGTGAAAGAATTATTTAAATCGGTCCAGTAGTTTCTGAGCCTATTCATCACAAACAAACATAAAAACAATTAATCTTTCCTAACAGTACTAATATTATACATATAAACCTTCCTCTTGTATCATATTAAAAAAAACCGCATCCAAACCCGATTTGTAGTTTTAAAGATCTAAGCATACGTAGGGACAGACAGACAGTGGGAAGCGACTGTGTTTTATTTTATACTAAGTATGTATCGATTTATACCATCTACCACGACCCTTGCATTCCTTTGCGTCATCATTAGAATGTTTTTTTAGGCCTAACTGATTACTGTTTACAAATGTTTTTTTTCTTTTACTCAAAGATAAAATATGTTGATTTTGCTTTGTAAATCCTTTCAAAAACTGATGGTGAAGCTTTCAAGCAGCAAGGCTAGTCTTAGCTGTTTATTTGGTACATAGATATTATTTGTTAAGCCGTTAGTTAGTACCCTAATGCTTAGCGTTTGGATACAGTGGTCGATCCCGTTATTCGGGACGATACCAGCATGCACCTGCGCGAAGTCCCCCCCCTGTGGTGACTCCACCACAACGGCGCGGGCCATCATTATTCGGTCAAGCTGCATCAATTGCTGGAGGAGTTACCGTGGGCACCGCTGTGGTAAGATCTCTTTATTATTTAGTTAAGCGTTAGTCTGTTGTTGTTCACGTTTATGACCAGGGGGCCAATTCTCGATTTTAGAGATGGTGTCGAACTCGACAAAAATGTCTAATGACGTAATTTTTTCGACAAATTTTAAAAGTTGCTATTCTGGGGATCTCGAATTCGACATTTGTCGAAGGTTGACGTTCGAGTTCATGTCGAGTGCTTCTGAGCAGTAGAGATGTCATGTCGATTGTAGAGATATGTCATTTCTGAGTGAGTTTGTTGAATTTTTGTTAGATTGTTATTGCGTTACATTGTGTTTTATTGTTTTATTGGACGAGTTTATTAGCATCTTCATCTTGGAGTTGTTGGAAAATAGCGAGCAACAGGCTAATTCACGGCGACAACAGCCCATTTATCCCGCCGTCGATAGTTATGACTTGAGCGAAACAAGTACCTAATTAAAAACTTCAGATTAAATAAAAATGTAAACAAAACAAAAAACAATTTTCAAAAGATTTGAAGGAACTGAAAATTCTTCAACTGTCAAGCTGATTATTTTTAGACTAAACGTTTCGTTTTACATAAAGAATTAAGTTTGGTCAGCGTTTTAAAACAAAATCATAAATTCACTTATAGTTACATAAAATGGAACGTGCGATTGTTCCTAATGGTAACATTATCTTCACTCGACTCGACATTTTCGTGAAATTTATTTCTATTTTGACTGAGAATACGGAATTCTGCTCATTTCGACATTTTTTGTAGAGATAGAGATATTTTTGATAGGCATAGTGACAGACTTTGAATCTCGAACTCGAGATAAATGGCTAAAATCGAGATTTATTTCTATTTTGACTGAGAATACGGAATCCTGCTCATTTCGACATTTTTTGGTAGAGATAGAGATATTTTTGATAGACATAGAGACAGACTTTGAATCTCGAACTCGAGATAAATGGCTAAAATCGAGAATTGGCCCCCAGTTATCTCTGTAAAATCCAACCAATTCGAGGCCATTTTTTTGTGGGTTAAGCTTTACACAGGCTGTCCATAGACACGTTAGATAATTCTTCACTAATTGCTGGTAGGTGTTATCTTATGTTCATGTTTCTAGTTCACTTCTTTGTCATATGGGGTGTTATTTTTATAGAAAGGTAAATATTGAAAATCATGCAATGTGACGCATCTCTAGTGTCTGGCTTCTTGTCAAAAATGCTGCTGATGGATGACGAAGATTTCATTTATTTATTACGATACTTTACCTACCACTAAATATCGTGACTCATTTTTCTTACAAAGAAAAAAAGAAAATATATTTATTAGTCGCAATGACGACGAGCACAAAAAATACCAATACAAAATAAACTTTAAACATACAAAGCATCACAAATATATATAAATTGATTTGGAACATATTAAAATGAATAGCTTGCACGCCGTGACTGCGACAAGTAGCTGTTACCAGACAGCATGATGCTGTGCTATGGGAGCCCACAGCATAGCGCTGGTTTTCAGTGGTCAACCCGTGAATAAAACGTACCTACGGAAGTCAAGACAGCATACACAAATATTTAAAAACTTAAATAAAAAAAAAACTAAACAGTATTTAAATTAGAAAATAATATCAAACAACCCAATGAATTTATTTAGGGTGTTTTTTAAGATTTCCCTGTAGATAAATATTATATTATTTCTATTAGTATGAAAGTTTTCTATATTGATAATGTTTCGTTTATTTAAGTTAGTGCTTAAGTTGTTTTTTTTTTACACACTGTGTCTACGTGTTTTTTTTCCATCTGTCCTATCGCAGGTCTGCTGGAAGAGATTTCTTTATGAAATAAGCAGTACCTTTGTGCTCTTTTTTCCTTATGTACTTTTTTTATACATTGTTTTGTGTGTACATAAATAAATAAATAAATTTTCCAGTGCAAAAATTTAATACCTATTTTCAGGGTCACGTGGTCGGGGAAGGCATAACAAGTTTGTTCCGCGGCAGTCGGCGAGATGAAGTGGTACATGCCCTTCCACGTGGCTACGATATGGGATCTCAACCAAGCGGCCCCTGCGCATACGAAATACAACAGTTCCTGAATTGTGCCAGCAACCACGAGAACATATCAGAATGTCAAGCGTTCAATGAGGCTCTCAAACAGTGCAAACAATATAACGGTAAGTCAAAAGACGTGTCTCCGAAAAAAACAATATTGCCAGGCAGTTAGCAACAAAAAAATAATATCGTAGGTATAGACTTTTTTTGTATAGAATGAAACCATTTCCAATAAAGCCTAGGTATAGAATTAATATTACCGAATAAGTTTAACTCATCATCTGCCTAGCCTTTTCCCAACTATGTTGGGGTCGGCTTCCAGTCTAACCGGATGCAGCTGAATACAAATATTTTACATGAAGAGACTTCTTATTTTACCTCCACAACCCTGTTAGTACTGGGTAATATGATACCCTTTGGTAAGTCTAGTTGCCAGACATTCGGGACACTGACTATCTGTATATAGTATAGATACACACAAACTTATAAAAAACTGAACAGACACTATCCGTACTTTACGTACATTCTTAGCCCATAACAAAGTCTAAAAGTGAAATACTTCTTGTAACATAATAGGTATGCGCAAATCCCGGGTGCTCTCGGACCAAAGAATGAACAACTATAGTAATTAGACGTGGGCAGGGGTAAATACCTAAGGAGAAAATACCCAGATTTTTACCCAATTTGTGTAAATACTGGGTATTTATATGGCAGAGTAGGTACCAAATAGACAGGTATTTTCATTATCCACAGTAAAACAATAAATATGAAGAGATTTTTTTCGAACATATTTTATACATTAGTCTGAAGTTCGTTTAAAGTCCTCACCGCTAGGAAGTATGACACCATAGGACGCCATTATGGTTTTAAACATTTTGTACACAAAAATTAAACTCTTAAAAATAAATCACGGTTTTCTTGTGGGAAATAATACGCTCAACATTTTTAGTATTACAACTAGAGTATAGGTACGTGATTCATGACAGGGCAAAATCTATCCAAAATGTTCATTTTTTGTTGCAGGTATACCGTAGCCATTCAACAGCAGCCAGCACGATCGCCACAATCAATCTATCTACACACCTACCCCTTAACAATGAACTAATTCACCGGCTTCTTAACAATAAACCTATACAAATATGTTATTGTTTTATTTATTTATAACTTCAAATACTAATTTAATTTATTGTTATTGTGTTTGTCGATAAGAGTAGGCAGAATGTATTGATTGCGATCGTAACAACTTTTTACGCGACTGCCAAGGGTTTTGTTAATTGCTCTTCATCATTATGGGAGTATTGTATGACAGCTAAAATTCTATTTTTTCGAGTGCAGTCTAATTTAACAATTTGAGCTTATTCGCAAGCTCAATTCCATTCCACTGTACTAATTTCTGACGTCATGACATTGATAAATAGTCGATGACTCGCTGTTTCTTAGGAAGCCGGATATCACAAGTGCCAATAGGAAAAATGCCATTTTCAGTATCACCAAATAAATGTTGCACAATGACGCGCAACTTTGCTAGTTATAAATGCGAAAGTTTGCGAGTATGCAATTATATATCGGATTTGGATGAATATAAAAACATACCGTGGGCGTGGGGAAAATGGTGGAAAATGTGGGCGAAACTAATAAGCCAGTACAAAATAAAATTATAAAGAGAATATGAATTGAGCTTGTATGCATGCGGTGGGTAACATGGTCTGGTCACAGGTGGATCTGGCTGTTTGTGTATGTAAGTTTAAATGTTTGCAAATGCACCCACGATACAGGAGAAATTCACCAAGCCCACAATCACCCGTCTGAAAAATTCTTTCACCATTATTTGAAAGGTACTTTATTTTGCATGCTCTGCACCACACAGGCGAAGTTGCACAAAGGAGCTAGTATACAATAAAACAATAGATACAGTGTGTATATGTATAAACTTAAATTTTATTTACACAAAAGTACACTTGTGACGTTTTGCAGCATAAATATTCCAATTTTTTTTCTAGATATCGGTTAACAAAACAGTTTCGGCGTATTCATTCGAGATTTCGTTTTACATTGCTGTATTTACATAATTTAAATTAAATTATTAATAAAGAGGCATTTCATATCTCATGTAATAATGTATTTTGTGCTCAATACATGAGACACGAAATACGTGTCATAATTATGATATTTCTGTATAGATAGAATATTTATGTACACAAATAATAAGTAGGTATCTGATATTTTACAATTTGGCACATTTCAATTTCTTGTGGTTCATCTAATATTCGTAATGCCTGACTTAACATGAAATTCTTTGGGTGTGCAACTCAAATCTTATTATTGATTTGTGAGATTACTGACCGAAAACAAATATAGTAACGATTAACTTTAATAGAATTGTAAGACAATATCAACTATTGAGGAAAAAACATGTGTTGTAAAGTGATAATCTAATTATAAACTTTGACAAAACATGAGCAAACTTCATACGGAATAGCAACCGTGATCAACAACAGATTGTAGACAAGGATAACATCAAGATTATACAGTACATCATAAATTCAACAAAATTTTCCAATCAAGTATGTAAAAGCTTTTCGTTCGATTTTAAAATGTTCATTTTCACTGCAATGCGGTAGCATTACATTAGTTAAGTGCACAGAAATTTGAGAAACTTTCAAATATTGTTTATCTTATTTACTAATATTTCCATTAACAGTACATTTTAACGCTTAGCTAAATCAGTCTAATTCTTAAAGCGACATTAATATGTCTAACAATAAAGCTTAAACAAATGCTATACAAATCATACACTGGAAATTTTCAAGTACATTTTAAGGCCACCATTATTTAATGTTAATTGTTATGCAAATTAATTTACATCCAAAACTAAAAGTTTATTAGTAAATGTTAAAAATGACACAAACTAATTTAATGTTATTGGAATTTCTTCTTTACAAGCAAATTTTACAAATGTAATTTATTCTAAAAACAAAGGCGGTTCGAGTTATTCATTAAATTATATTTTACACTGAAAATAGAATGATAAATTGAAATTTTACAAGAAGCCATGGTAAACAATTTTTTGATGTGTTTTGACGTTTGGCAAAGTGTAAAAAAAATGTGGGTGGCAAATAGACTTTTTTTTTATTGTCTGTAATGTTGATTGATTTAAATTAAATTTTTATAATCTTTAGGTACTGCCAAAGTATATTTTTTGCTATCAAATCGATAAATTGAAAGTCTTGGCCCAATTTATAATTATGTATAACGTTTAAGGTCTATTAAAAACGTATCATGACTGTGTTACAAACTTCATATTATTCTGCTCATTGACGAATGATTCGATTAAAAGAGCAGGCTCATTGGTGTCGCTAAAAACGTACAGTTAAATATAAACGCACCCATGATCAATCTTTGTAAATTTACTAATATTTCAAAAGTTGATCACAAAAATAATGCACCACTTCTCAAGTGTTAAATTACTAAACCAATGTAAACGTCGAGCTAGCGGACAGCAGCTCTAACTTCAAAAAATAATTTAAAGCTTTGCATAATTTACAAATGTAAATATTTGTGTCACACAATTACTTCAGTGCAACACTAACGCACGTGTAGGTAGCAGCATCGTAATCGCAATTCGTGTAAAACCTTAACATAACGAGTCTACGTATTAGCACTATATATACAGGCCATCGACAAATTAAATATGACACATAAATCGCCAAGTACAATCATAGCATTCGTTGAGCGAACACTCTCCAGGGGAGCGGCGAGAGTCCCCTCGTGAAGTCCGAGCGGTCACAAGCGCATCTCCCACAGGATGAGGTGCGCGTCCTTGGGGTTGGGCTCGGCGGCGGGCTGCGGCCGCTCCGCCGCGTCCGCCACCTGCCGCCAGTCCACGTACCCGCGCCCGCCCACCACCGTCAGCACCGAGCGCCGCGCCGCGCCCGCGCCCAGCACGTAGTCCGTGCCGCGCAGGCTGCGCGCGGCCGGCCGCGGCTCCGCGCGCGTCACGGACCGCTCGGACGCGCTGGACTTGGCCGAGCCCGAGTCGGGCGTGGACGCCGCCACGGGCGCCAGCGCGGCGGCGCCCGACGCGCCCGAGCTGGTGCGCGACACGCCGCGTAGCGCCATGGACTCCTCGCTGCCTGACGACGTGCACAGGCTGGACGCGCGCGAGTCCACAGACCAGCTGGACAGGTCCAGGCTGCGCGGGCGGCCGGCTCGCATGCGCAGGCGCCGGTCCAGCGTGCTGACGCGGAAGGGGATGGCGGCGAGCTCGGGGTCGCTCCGGCGCAGCGCCTCGCCCCCCGACCCACCCACGTCCGCCTCGCCGACACAGTCCTTCACGAACATCAAGTCTCCGTACAACCCGTATACGTCACACGCGTTTAAGTTGGCGCACTTGGGCAGAGTCTTACTGAGTCGCACGTCACCCGGCTTCTTCCGCCGCACGACCGCGGACTGCACGCGCTGCGGTCGGTACGGGCTGGCGTCTTCTGAAACCCGCCTCTCTAGTTTCGGCTTGTCATTGTCTTCCTTGCCGTCCTCTTCTTTGAACTCGTGCAGAGTGTTAACGGTCTCGGCGAGGTGGCGAGCGTTGGATAAATTCCGGCGCACCGTGTTGACATCGACGTCTCTAGTTTCCGGCATGAGGTTAAGTAGGAAGGACACAGGTCCAGCGTGTGCATGATAGGAAGCGGCGATGTGTCCGCCCACGAGTGGCAGACCCTCCAGCTTTGGCAGCGGCACGGTGACGCTGATACCGGCGGTAGTGCCCACCCACAGCAGGCCCTGGCACGCCAGTAGAGCAGACACGTACGCGGGCTTGCTTCCCTCTCGTGCTCCAATGGTTTTCGCAACGTCAGCTGCGATGTCAATGTTTTGGAGGTGTTCAAAAGTTTCTGCGTGATATAAGCTCACATATGTTGAGTCGGAAAAGGCAGTCCAGAGGCCGACGCCCGAGTGCGCGAGATACTTCACAGATCGGTCACCGTCTCCTTTAAGTTCTAGAATGCGCATAATTTCTGCGGTGAGTGCATTGATGGCGAACACTCGTCGTGCGCAGGTGGCGTAGATGATGCCGTCGACTGGCAGCACACAGTGCACGGGCCGGTCGCCGAGCTCGATGGCGAGCGGCTCCTGCAGCGCCCACGAGTCGTCGTGGTTGCGCCGGTACACAGACACGCGCCCGTTGGCCAGCCCAACGAACATGGCGTCACAGTGGTATCGGATCTGCGTTATGGACGCGATCGTCGGCACTTCGCTTAACTTCTCCTGCTTTTCTGGCTCTATTGCGGAGAAAATGATAATTTTCTTGTCTTCCGTGCCGAGCCATACCGTGTCGCCGCAGAGTGTCGTCGCTTGTTGCACTCCGCGTGCATGTTCCATTGAGGTAACCTGAAATGAATAACACGTATTAGGAATATAAATAAGCCCAACATTGTATCCATCACGCTTAACTGTAATCTCGGATGTGACTGTGCGCGGCGCCTCCGGCCGCTGTATGTGACGGTCAGCATGTCCTGCAGAGCACGTACCTTGGTGTCGGGCAGGTCGAGCGTGACGAGCGTCTTGAGCTTGGCGGCGCGCTGCGTGAGCACGGCCACGTGGCTGTGCGCGGTGCCTCCGGCCGCTGTATGTGACGGTCAGCATGTCCTGCAGAGCACGTACCTTGGTGTCGGGCAGGTCGAGCGTGACGAGCGTCTTGAGCTTGGCGGCGCGCTGCGTGAGCACGGCCACGTGGCTGTGCGCGGCGCCTCCGGCCGCTGTATGTGACGGTCAGCATGTCCTGCAGAGCACGTACCTTGGTGTCGGGCAGGTCGAGCGTGACGAGCGTCTTGAGCTTGGCGGCGCGCTGCGTGAGCACGGCCACGTGGCTGTGCGCGGCGCCTCCGGCCGCTGTATGTGACGGTCAGCATGTCCTGCAGAGCACGTACCTTGGTGTCGGGCAGGTCGAGCGTGACGAGCGTCTTGAGCTTGGCGGCGCGCTGCGTGAGCACGGCCACGTGGCTGTGCGCGGCGCCTCCGGCCGCTGTATGTGACGGTCAGCATGTCCTGCAGAGCACGTACCTTGGTGTCGGGCAGGTCGAGCGTGACGAGCGTCTTGAGCTTGGCGGCGCGCTGCGTGAGCACGGCCACGTGGCTGTGCGCGGCGCCTCCGGCCGCTGTATGTGACGGTCAGCATGTCCTGCAGAGCACGTACCTTGGTGTCGGGCAGGTCGAGCGTGACGAGCGTCTTGAGCTTGGCGGCGCGCTGCGTGAGCACGGCCACGTGGCTGTGCGCGGCGCCTCCGGCCGCTGTATGTGACGGTCAGCATGTCCTGCAGAGCACGTACCTTGGTGTCGGGCAGGTCGAGCGTGACGAGCGTCTTGAGCTTGGCGGCGCGCTGCGTGAGCACGGCCACGTGGCTGTGCGCGGCGCCTCCGGCCGCTGTATGTGACGGTCAGCATGTCCTGCAGAGCACGTACCTTGGTGTCGGGCAGGTCGAGCGTGACGAGCGTCTTGAGCTTGGCGGCGCGCTGCGTGAGCACGGCCACGTGGCTGTGCGCGGCGCCTCCGGCCGCTGTATGTGACGGTCAGCATGTCCTGCAGAGCACGTACCTTGGTGTCGGGCAGGTCGAGCGTGACGAGCGTCTTGAGCTTGGCGGCGCGCTGCGTGAGCACGGCCACGTGGCTGTGCGCGGCGCCTCCGGCCGCTGTATGTGACGGTCAGCATGTCCTGCAGAGCACGTACCTTGGTGTCGGGCAGGTCGAGCGTGACGAGCGTCTTGAGCTTGGCGGCGCGCTGCGTGAGCACGGCCACGTGGCTGTGCGCGGCGCCTCCGGCCGCTGTATGTGACGGTCAGCATGTCCTGCAGAGCACGTACCTTGGTGTCGGGCAGGTCGAGCGTGACGAGCGTCTTGAGCTTGGCGGCGCGCTGCGTGAGCACGGCCACGTGGCTGTGCGCGGCGCCTCCGGCCGCTGTATGTGACGGTCAGCATGTCCTGCAGAGCACGTACCTTGGTGTCGGGCAGGTCGAGCGTGACGAGCGTCTTGAGCTTGGCGGCGCGCTGCGTGAGCACGGCCACGTGGCTGTGCGCGGCGCCTCCGGCCGCTGTATGTGACGGTCAGCATGTCCTGCAGAGCACGTACCTTGGTGTCGGGCAGGTCGAGCGTGACGAGCGTCTTGAGCTTGGCGGCGCGCTGCGTGAGCACGGCCACGTGGCTGTGCGCGGCGCCTCCGGCCGCTGTATGTGACGGTCAGCATGTCCTGCAGAGCACGTACCTTGGTGTCGGGCAGGTCGAGCGTGACGAGCGTCTTGAGCTTGGCGGCGCGCTGCGTGAGCACGGCCACGTGGCTGTGCGCGGCGCCTCCGGCCGCTGTATGTGACGGTCAGCATGTCCTGCAGAGCACGTACCTTGGTGTCGGGCAGGTCGAGCGTGACGAGCGTCTTGAGCTTGGCGGCGCGCTGCGTGAGCACGGCCACGTGGCTGTGCGCGGCGCCTCCGGCCGCTGTATGTGACGGTCAGCATGTCCTGCAGAGCACGTACCTTGGTGTCGGGCAGGTCGAGCGTGACGAGCGTCTTGAGCTTGGCGGCGCGCTGCGTGAGCACGGCCACGTGGCTGTGCGCGGCGCCTCCGGCCGCTGTATGTGACGGTCAGCATGTCCTGCAGAGCACGTACCTTGGTGTCGGGCAGGTCGAGCGTGACGAGCGTCTTGAGCTTGGCGGCGCGCTGCGTGAGCACGGCCACGTGGCTGTGCGCGGCGCCTCCGGCCGCTGTATGTGACGGTCAGCATGTCCTGCAGAGCACGTACCTTGGTGTCGGGCAGGTCGAGCGTGACGAGCGTCTTGAGCTTGGCGGCGCGCTGCGTGAGCACGGCCACGTGGCTGTGCGCGGCGCCTCCGGCCGCTGTATGTGACGGTCAGCATGTCCTGCAGAGCACGTACCTTGGTGTCGGGCAGGTCGAGCGTGACGAGCGTCTTGAGCTTGGCGGCGCGCTGCGTGAGCACGGCCACGTGGCTGTGCGCGGCGCCTCCGGCCGCTGTATGTGACGGTCAGCATGTCCTGCAGAGCACGTACCTTGGTGTCGGGCAGGTCGAGCGTGACGAGCGTCTTGAGCTTGGCGGCGCGCTGCGTGAGCACGGCCACGTGGCTGTGCGCGGCGCCTCCGGCCGCTGTATGTGACGGTCAGCATGTCCTGCAGAGCACGTACCTTGGTGTCGGGCAGGTCGAGCGTGACGAGCGTCTTGAGCTTGGCGGCGCGCTGCGTGAGCACGGCCACGTGGCTGTGCGCGGCGCCTCCGGCCGCTGTATGTGACGGTCAGCATGTCCTGCAGAGCACGTACCTTGGTGTCGGGCAGGTCGAGCGTGACGAGCGTCTTGAGCTTGGCGGCGCGCTGCGTGAGCACGGCCACGTGGCTGTGCGCGGCGCCTCCGGCCGCTGTATGTGACGGTCAGCATGTCCTGCAGAGCACGTACCTTGGTGTCGGGCAGGTCGAGCGTGACGAGCGTCTTGAGCTTGGCGGCGCGCTGCGTGAGCACGGCCACGTGGCTGTGCGCGGCGCCTCCGGCCGCTGTATGTGACGGTCAGCATGTCCTGCAGAGCACGTACCTTGGTGTCGGGCAGGTCGAGCGTGACGAGCGTCTTGAGCTTGGCGGCGCGCTGCGTGAGCACGGCCACGTGGCTGTGCGCGGCGCCTCCGGCCGCTGTATGTGACGGTCAGCATGTCCTGCAGAGCACGTACCTTGGTGTCGGGCAGGTCGAGCGTGACGAGCGTCTTGAGCTTGGCGGCGCGCTGCGTGAGCACGGCCACGTGGCTGTGCGCGGCGCCTCCGGCCGCTGTATGTGACGGTCAGCATGTCCTGCAGAGCACGTACCTTGGTGTCGGGCAGGTCGAGCGTGACGAGCGTCTTGAGCTTGGCGGCGCGCTGCGTGAGCACGGCCACGTGGCTGTGCGCGGCGCCTCCGGCCGCGACCCACAGCAGGGAGCGCGCGCGCCGTAGGGACGCGCCGCGCCCACCGCCGCACGACGTGTAGAAACAGCCGCAGCGCACCTGGGAATTTGCTTGGTTGTAAATTTGCTCGTAAATGTCATATTATTTCATGCAAACCTAAAGTAAAATCATCTCAATAATGTCCTTGAATTTGGAACCTTTTCGTTTTGGGCTTGCTTAAATCCCTCACTTCTCTCAGGATCCTAGTATTAACTCCCTCGCTTCACTCAGGAATAAACTCAAAGTTAGCCCTTACATCCCTCGCTGCGTTTAGGATTCTAAATAGAGCCCGTGACTTTTTATTATTTTCCTTATGGACAATTTTGGAGAACAAAACCAAATTTTTATAAACGTATACATTCAGTCCAAAAAGTATCGGGAATGGATGATTTGTTTATGGTTCCAAATTAAAATTTTTGTTTTTTTTGTAGTTGTTAGATTGGCACAACTGTTTTCCATTTTGGCGCGGAGTTTGAGTTGCATCTGTTATTTATATTAAATACAGTGCTGGTTTTAGTAATATCATATATAGTGTGTATTGCGAATTTCATAATGGACAAAAATATCGAACAAAGAGTTTGTCTTAAATTTTGCATCGCCAATGGAATTTCGTGTTCGGAGTCACTGAAAATGTTACAGAAGGCTTACGGTGAATCGACTTTATCAAAAACTCGGTTCAAAGCTTTCAAAAGCGGTCGAGATGTGATGGAAGATTTGCCTCGCTCTGGTAGGCCGTCAGCGTCTGCAACTGAAGTTAACATCGCAAAAGTGAAGAAAATAGTGACCCATTCAACTCTGAGAGAGATAGCCGCCGAACTTTCTGTATCTCACGAGTCGATCCGTACCATTGTAACTAATCATTTGGGTATGAAACATGTTGCTGCTCGGCTAGTCCCAAAAGATATGAATTTTCTCCAAAAACTCAATCGCATGAAAGTCGCTGAGGACATGCTAGAACGAGTCAGTTCGGACCCAACATTCATGAAACGCATTGTTACTGGTGACGAGACGTGGGTTTACGAGTTTGACATGCAAACTAGTCAACAAGCTTCGGAGTGGCGCCTTCCAACTGAACCGAAACCGAAAAAACCACGCCAAAGTCGATCAAAAGTCAAAGTCATGTTGACTGTTTTCTTTGACTATCGCGGTGTTGTGCACTCTGAATTCTTACCGGAAGGTCTAACGGTAAATTAGTCACTCATCAAATACCATCCAGCAACCACCATATTCACCAGATATGGCTTCTGCTGACTTTTTTCTGTTTCCTAAACTCAAATTACCACTTCGTGGCACCCGTTTTCAATCGATAGAAGACATAAAGGAGAATTCGCGGCGAGAACTGAACTCAATTCCGGAAGCAGCGTTTAAAAAATGTTTTGATGAATGGATTATTCGTTGGCGCAAGTGTATCGTTTCTAAAGGAGCATACTTTGAAGGTGATAAAATAAAGAACAATGGCCAGATTTCTATAGGAGCTGGACTTGACTTTTGTTTTTCATGTCCCAAAATAAACCATAGTGAGTTTGGTTTGTTTTTATGTTAAAAACACCATCCTGTTTGAAAATCATATCTAAATAGCCACGATTTTTTATAATTTCCTCATCAATACTTTGAGGTTAGAATCAACAAGTACATTTTACCAGACTCGACGCGGTGCAGTCTAAAAGTGTAGTTAGTATTAAGCGAGCAGGTAATCAGGATGTCGTTTATATTTATTTCGATTACTCAGAATCAGAAGAGAGATTTACCCAAAAAACGGACATCTTTCAAAGCACAATAACCGTTTGTCTGTCCATCAGACTTAAGTTCGATGTCAAAGAGGCTCCACGAATCGGTTGACGATAGTGTTAAACCGACTCATGGAGACTGGTCCGCTTCGACGACGGATTTTGACCGATAATTCAGTGAAAACTACATTTAATTTGCTCTAACCTGCATAACGTGTGCTGTAGAAAACCAGAGATGACATAACATCACACAAACCACAATAATTCAATCTATTGGAAAAGTCTGGCTGAAGAGAGTTAGTCGCTAGACCAGCTAGACTATTTACTCTTTCAGTCTTCAATACTGAAGTTGCATAGGTATTGACAAACCGAGTAATGGTAGGTTAGAAGAGTAAATGAAGTGTACATAATGGTAGGTTAGATTAAATTAGGTGTAATGCTACCATTGCATTTCATTTACTTTTAGGGAGTACTTAAAGTAAAGAAATAGGCTTGACAAAAATACATTTTATTCATCATCCTCTCTTACAACTACAGCAGAGAGAGTGGGCCCTGGCCCATAATCATAACATTTGCAAAGCACCCAACCGTCCTTGGACCAACTACAACTAGACAGTTGCAGCAATACTCTATTAGAGCTTCCCTTCCAGATACATTATTTTCAATTAATATATATAATATTTAATGTCCACAGATTAAGTAACCTGTCGATGACAAATGACGTTCTGTTATACGCGTTGAACAAAACGCTTATACCAACATGAACTTATATAATTATTTTTTGTGACAAGAATCCGTAATAATAATCAGTATATTAGTTGATTTAATGCCTGCACACTAATTGTATTCAATTGCAGTCAACAACTATTCAGAAAATCGTGAATAATTATAGTCTTTGATTAAAAACTCATTTTAAAAGCGAAATGGATCGTCAACGGGTGCGTTCCGAAACAACTATTCTAAATAATTTCGAAAATGTTGTGAAAACTAAAATAAATAGATAACTTTTTTTTGTAGCCACTTAAAAAGATATTTCTTGTGTATTTTAAGACCTTAAAAAATAACGGTATTTTTCATATATATGGCATATTGGGACGCCATCGTTTCGTAGTCTGGTACGATATGGCCATCATTCTTTGGATGAATAACAGACATTTTGTGTATTATTGATCTTTTCCCGGTACTTTCTTGACAGAGTAGTATATATATATCTCATCAACCATTTACTTGAGTTAAAAATATATAACAAACTTCGATATAACTTTTAAGATCCAATGATAGACACAGTTACATATTTTATTTTTCAAACCTCAGTTTTGCACGTATGGTAAGCCACCACATATTTATTTATTTTAATAGTATTTTAGTGGTTTATATAAGGCATCTACTCTCCAGATTTGAACCATTACAGTCTCGGAGTAAAATGACTGTGGCCCATGGAAGACAGGCAATGTAACCCTACAAAATAAAGGCGCCATCAAAATCAATTCTACACACCTCAGTAAGTTGCCTCGACGAATACACCGGCGTGGCAGCAACGAAGAGCGGCATCTTATGCGCGGGCGCCAGCTGCGACGGGAACCTCCAGGCGGGCGAGTTGGCCGACGCCTGCGCCAGCTGCGCCAGCCTCAGCTCCGTGGCCCACGCCAGCCGCGCGCCCGGCTCGCTCGCACGGAACGTAAGGGGCTCCTCACGACCTCGGATCGTGAGTTGGAGGCAGCAGGAGTCTACCCATGCCATCTCGTCGTCTTTTTTCTGTGAAAGTGAATAGATTGGTAAAGGCTGAGTTCAATATAAAATTGATATAAAAATTTTACTGAAATTAGAACTCGATAAGTAGTCGGCCATCTCCCATTGCTCTACAAGGTCTACCATGAGGGTGAGGGTGTTGTGTCGGGATCGTTCGGGAATATTCGTCACCTGTTTACTGTGCTGGAAGTTCTGCAGCAGCGCGCCATGTAAGATACGGTCTCATATCGGGAGCATTCGGGTATTGCTCGTGAATATTCGTCACCTGTATACTGCGCTGGATGTTCTGCAGCAGCGCGCGGAAGGTGTCGGAGGCGAGCTCCGGGTAGGACATGCGCAGCGAGGCCGCGAGGTCCGCCATGCGTGAGACGGTCTCGTAGTCGTGCATCAGCGCGGACATCTCGCTGCAGAGGGAGTCGCCCGTTGATGTCGTCATACCGCTGCTCGAGTTTGATCGCAGACTTCCGCTGCGATTCATACCTGACACACACCGGATATTTTATTTTAAGGCACATTTTTTATTTATTTTATTAATAAAATAAAATTTTAAAACAAACGTATTCCGTACCTTGAGCAAGCACCCTACTAAGCGTAGGCGAGGTGCCAGTATCCAACACCTCTACGTCCTGCACGGGATGCGCCCACTTCAGCCCAAGCCGCTCCGCGTCATCGCTGCCCGCGCCCACCGACACGCACACTACTAGGTCGTTCAGTAGCAACAAGCGACGCGGCTTGCACTTGGTAAGACCGCCCGATTGGTTGAACTCCTGTGAGGCGAAAATGTTATTTCTTGAAACTGTCGCAGTATACAACAATATAATTAATTTCGAGGGTCTCGTTAATGGTCATCAGTTGAATCTATGTATTTTTATTGATTTAGATTTTAGAAAAAAAAAGTTGTCATACAGTGCAGTGTTTTGAGTGTAATTTGTGTGATTTGGTAGTTTGAGACGCCTAACAGCTAGAATCTAGATGGATCAACGACTCAAAGATGGCTTGGGCCAACTGGACGCGGATACCCGATGAAAGTGTCGTGGAGCAGCCTAGAAGAAGATATCCAGCAGTGGACTGCGATTGCGATTTGCCGAGGCAGAAAATTTTATTCTATGTTTGATATCATGCAATATGTATAATTAAAGTGAATAGCGGTATTACTGACCAATTGTAGCAAGTCATCCTGTCGCAACAGATGCCTCTTGTCGGCGCGAGACGCGAGCAGTCGCGCGGCTCCGAACCGCGCCGCGCCACCCGCCCCTCCCGCACCCGCTACTCCACCGCGCGTTAACCGTCTTAGTGCTGCGCGGAAAGCCTGGGGAGAAGATATATGTATACGTTAGACAAGAATCTAAGGGAGGAACCTTAATATAATGTCAAATTGAGCAAGTAATAATAAATGCATGATTTCAAACTATCTAAGAAATCAGTGAGCGTAAGTTGACCAACAGTTTAGTAATACAATTCACTCCTCATGCTTTTTAACATTATTTGTGCAACAAGAACTCCTCATGCTTTTTAACATTATTTGTGCAACAAGAGAGCAAATTTATTTATTTTGTTGCGTGTGCTGATTTTGAGTCCCGAGCAAGCGAAGGCTTCTATGATTGAATCACGAGCATAGCGAGGGATTCTAAAGTTTTATTCAATGTTCTTCGTTTTTCGTATGGTCAGTGCCTAACCAAGATAAAACAATGAACATGAATTGAAAAAGAACAGATTGAATTGAAATAACGTTTATAAGCGCGTTCTGAAACAGCACCCTTGATATTTTATTTTTAAACGTCATATATACGTTTTAACTGCTGTAATAAATACTTTACTTACTTTACAATTTGAGCGATATTATGAGTACAATTAAAAAAATATTATAATTTACCTGTGTCCGTTCAGCGTCACGTTTCCTCTCGTTCAAAGCATCGGCTAGAGCTTCTAGCCTCGTCAAGGCACGTTGTAGGGAGACCCGGTCCGAGTGTCCCGGGGGAGTATGTTTTAGTAAGTCCTGAAAGATAGAATACACATCCGGATATCAAATCTCTAGTCATGATATCTATTAGAATATAACGGCAGATGATACTGGAGACATCAAGTGACGAATGAAAAAAAAAAGAAACGTCTGACAAAAAAACCTTTTTTTTTCAAATCGCGAACCTAAGGCTGATGCCACACGGGCGTTGCGTCGTTGCAGCGTAGTGATTTAAACAAATGAACGTCACGCGAGAGCTGCGACGTGTGCCACTCATTCGTTGACATCGCAGCGTTGCGTCAACTCAACGCGCCAGCGTCGCCCGTGTGGCATTAGCCTTACGCGTACGCTAGTGTTTATTATAAGCGGTGATATAAACTTCGAAAACACGTGCCTTAGAAAGAATGAGTAAATGCCACCTGTCATGAGAAAACATGTGTATGTTTGCAAATTAAATAATGCTTATGTGTCCGTTCCAAAGGTTGTCTTGTACAATCAATATCAGATTACGTTGATTGTTCTATACTGAATTATGCTAAATTGCAAATTAATACTTAGTAGTATGGTGTCACCTAGAAACAATTATTATTTAATTACAATAGTTATAAGAATCAGATACTACACTATTCTGTTAATTTTGAAACATTCAATTGATAAGATTGATTCTGTGAGAGAACAAAATAAGGTCATAGTTGTGAATGAGTGAAGGTTCGGGCACCATTAGCAACAGAGATTATTTGTTTCTAGAAACATACTTCAATATATTTTAGGGGATGCACAAACGTAAACACTTTTTAGTTAACGACACGACACACTATCACAAGAAACCGTAGTTTTTAATTAAATATTAATTGGTAGCTGGTAGTACACAAGGAACAAAAGGCGATAAGGCGCTCTTTATACACTCGAATGACAAACAAAAATAACAAATCTTTTGTCACATTAACAATTAGGGTCCACCCTTTATAGCAGAACTTTTTGTCATAATTTTATTTTGCATAACAACGGTTAGCATAAACTTCATTTCGCAGAAAATTGTTTGGCAGACACTCATTTATCATATAAGTATTCAAAACTCATAATTTTGTAAGTCAGAATCATCTCTAGACATAAATTTCATATCCATAATATTTAAAAAGTAAAAACATATATCGCAGAATGTTCACAATCAGAATCGTCTTTTGGCATATATTTCATATCGATAATCATTAAATGGCAGAATTGTCATATCACAGAAAGTTTATAGTTAGAATAATTTTTGTCATTTATTTTAATTATTTATTTCTTTAAAATAATGTCATTCATTTTAGTTATTATTTAATTGAATTTTAAATAATGTCATTTAATTGAATAAGTAACTATCCTAATCTAAATAGTTCAGTTCCGGGTAACCTACTAAAAACAATCTCTTTTTTCTATTAATGCAAGTCGTTTCTGCCACTCGCCGGCCGCTGCCGCGGTACCGCTCGCTCCGCTCGCTCGGCTCGTGCCTAGGAGGTCGCAGTTTTAACCTAACCTACCCATTTTTTTTTACAAGAATTTAACCATGTAGCAGGTCACGGTTTTGCCCTAACCTAACCTAGCCATTTCTGCCATCTGCATAGTATGCCAGGTGAAATTATACCAAATAATAATAGCTCTGAATGAACATTATGCTAAGCGATATTATGCGAAATATGAACTCTGCCAATCGTAATTATACTAAATGGAATTCTGCCATCTTAAAAGTATGCCATTGTAAATTCGAAGTTTTAAACATTATGCCAAACGTTAATTATGTCAAATAATTTTTATGCCTTGAAAATGTTCGTTTAACGAAAATTATGCTAAGTGTGTTATGCCAAATAAATTTCGGAGCATCAAAATTCAGCCAGATAGAGGGAACTCTAATAATTATCGTAATAAATTTCCATCAAAATTACCTGTAAAAACATAATAAACTGCGGAAACCGCTGCACAGGCTTCACCATTAGTCCAAAGAAAGACAGTCGGTCATGCGCGCTGATCTGCTTCACTTTAAAGAAGTCTGCGAGCGCCGACTTCCGTTTGGACTCCATCTTAGCCAGCTCCATAGCAACCGAGAAGTTGTTAATGAAGTCAGAGTACACATCCAGCACCACGGCCTTTGAGAACGCGCTCAAGAAGACCTCGCCTGTAAAGGAAGAAGGGACAAATGTTTGAAACGCCAAGTCGAATCACTTTTTAGGCATTTTTAAACATTAATAAGACTCAGTGGTTGATTGAGACTCCTATCGAGGGTTGTTGCTTATGTGATGGGTCTTGGATGATATATGTATACAAAATAATCACTGTTATTGCAAAATATATTGCTAATAGGAAAGCATTAATTTTGTTAAACAGGTCGGGAGTAAAATCTGGTTAATCAGACACTAAAAGGATCATAATTTTTAGATAATCCAAGGGAAAGGAAGGGTTTTAAAAAATGTATGTAATTTATCAATTAGCTCCTAAGGTCAGTTAACAATGGTCACACGACCGTGAACTTTAAAGCAAGTTTAATCATGATTTATGTTTGATTTTATTTGTTTTTTCCCTATTATAAGTAATATTAAAGTGCCTCTGCCAATTAATTACATCCGTCCATTTTTTGCCACATTAAACTTATTAGTAAAACTAATTTTTAATCGCTTTATAAGCTTATTTACTTTGTCAATAAGTACTACTATTGAAGACGACATACGGGCTGAATAAAGACGTTTTTTCTTCACAGGCTGACTTAAAATCAATACCAACGCCCGCATCCGTTTGTTTACAAAGAAAAATCGAATATGCGCAGTTGTAATCTTGGTGCCAACATCTAGCTTCCTTATTCGCCAGTCTATATACGCCCTGAGTCTGAGCCGATAATTTTGTAAACTGGCAGTCGTGGATATAAACTCAAAAAGGCACTATTGAATGTCATAAAAAAAAGATGCAGCTACAGTCCCAGTCACAAGACATGATAACTTGTAAAAGTACTGTAGTTGTTCATGATAAAACTTGTTAGAGTTGGACAATACCTCTTTTTTTTGGTTTTTTTTCCAAGATGTATGGTATGGCAAGTATGCATCCCCATTCCCATTTTCAGTTTTTTCGCAAATAACCCCCCGGTTATTTGCGAAAAAACTGAAAATAGCATCATTTTATTAGTTACATGATATATTATCATCATGCCTGCTATTCCCGGAGAGTTAACCAGAGGTGTGCTTAATAGTACATCCACATTTTGCCGTTTATGTTTAAGTCCAATATTATAGGGTAGAGGAACTTCATAAATTACTAGCCCCAAAAAAAAACATGTCGCCCGCTTCTCTTACTAATTGCGAAAGCTTTTGCTGAGATAAATGTTGTCCAACTCTCACATTTACTATTGAATCTATGGGTTTTATAAGCTGCGGCAGTTTGAAAGTAGTACTTACCAATTTTTTCATCGCGGTCCCACGTTCTCGCGCAATCGGCCAGTGCTGTTCGGAAATGTAGGTGACATTGTAGAATATCGGGCAGTCGATGGAATAACGTCTGAATCTTGCTTGCGTTCAGGATAGCTGGGCTGCTCTCTTCAAGAGGCTTCTTGTAATCCTGTAAAAATAAGGCATAGTTAATCAACAGTTTGAAAATTACTTCCATTTTATCCGTGATCCCCCACAGTTTGCTGTTTTTTGGACAAATGGAAAATCGCTATTTGGCTTATATAGTTCATGGCAAGAATAAATGTCAGTGGTGAGTTTCATTTGTTATTATTTTTTTACAGATAATGCAACTTATATGATTTAGGTTTCTTATTCATACAAAGAAATTGTTAACCAAAGTAGATCGACAGTAAACATTTTTCAATATGGATACACTTGGGAAATGGCATAGCCCTTTGTACAGTGAAGAAAACCATGACAAAGACTCGTATTGCATAATAGAATAGATTGTTCACGTGTTTGTCATAGAAGTTAATACATAGACATGAGTAAAAAGTTGTTCGTCCCTGACTTGCAGGTAATGCCTGTAATATAACGTAAATTATACACATTAATGCACCGGCATTACCGCGTTCATTTACATTTAATGTCCATAGTTACTACCGATCATTTCGAGCACTTCACATCACTTTTTGTATTAAACAAATGTTGTAAAACAAAATTAAGCAAAGTCCAGCCGAGATGTTGATTTTGTTCTACCTTGTTAGAAATAAAAACTGATACGCTGTCATAAGTTGCGTCATTTCTTAATATAAGTAAGGCTTATTGAATGTAAATTGTGGACAAACCTTTGTGGGTCTTGTGAGGCAAAGAACCTATGGGACAAAACTTGAAGTGCAAGATTGCTTCCGCAAGCGTCATGTTTCATACTCCAGTTTGCCATAGGCTAGACAAAGACAAACTGAGAATTCCATTTAGTACATACTTAGCTCGTTATATTTCTCAGCCATCTACAGATAACTAGTTTAGATAAATAAGTGTGCGCTTTGTTTTTGTTCTTACTGAAATGTCCTTCACGTACCGACGTTCATGTTATTATTTCTGGATTTTTTCTCTTAAATGGTAATGTTATGCGACTATCAGCTTATAATGTATTTATGACATAAGAAACCCTTTTATGACCCGAGTATTTCATTGTGCAAAGTACTCTGGTAGATGTGTGTGTAAGCAAATCGTTACTGTTGCATTGTGCTCAATTTATGGAGCTAAGGTAATTGCAAGTGACGACATAACATAGTAAAAAGATTGAAAAAGATAGCAATAATTACATGATGTACAAGGCCGTTACGTGAAGAAGATTCTCTGAAGCATCGCTTATTTAGACGATTATTTACTGTAGAATTGATCGTGAAATCAATGGGCGACTAGACTTTAGTGGGTTAAGGATACTTGCTTACAATATTGTTTTCTTAGTCACTCGAAACAATACGAAATAATAAGGATAATTTATTTTGAAAACAATATTATATCGTACAGTACGTTGGATTCGCGGTAAACTCCCAACAATACTGCGTTTTACCTACTAAGTGACATGAGGAAATTTTACAAGCGAATTTAGTATCATTATTACTAGCCTCGTTAGTTAATTAGGTACTATAGTGGATGTAGTAAATGCGAGCTTCAAAAATTAACAAAAAAATTGAATTATCCTACTAATATTAAAATGCTAATGTTTGTGAGGATGGATGTTTGGATGTTTGTTACTCTTCTCGTTAAAACGACTGATCGGATCTTGACGAAATTTGGCACAGAGGTAGATTATAGTCTGGAATAACACATAGGATACTTTTTTCGATCGTCACGCGGGCGAAGCCGCGAGCGCCAGCTAGTATGGTATAATTAATTCCTTCTTCAGGTGCTTACAGACACAGCTTTCATTTTATGGCAGTGTTTAATTCGTACAAATGACAAACTCACGGGAAGTAGGGAATTTCTAACCACAACTACAATAAGTTTGATGTTAATTGGTTAGTCATAATGTTAACAATACATATTGTCAGTGATTTATGGTTCGTGATGAATAAATTTACAGCGCAGTCTTTTGTAAGCACAAGGATTTGCAAACTAGGATGCTTTAGACTTTCTAACGAGGCTAAAACGTTTGTGTCTCCTGTTTCATTGAAAATCATCTAGCTGAATACATTAGAAATGTCCCATGGCACAAAACAAACAGTATTAGGAACAAAAGCTCTAATTTACCGTATTAAACACAGTCCAGTGGACGTCGGCGGCATTTTCATTACAGAGGGACGACCTCGTACACTCCGGTTGCAAATAGTGCCTATTCAAATTGCCCCACTTCCTAATATGCTAATCTATGGCATGTGAATTGTGGGCGAAACAATAACAAAGTGGGCCAGACAGGTTCATATTTACATACGTTAGTTTAGTTGAGATTTTTGACATTACTAATGCGTTGCGACTTCTGTTTTCTTATCCGGCATTGTTGCCTCGGAAACATAATAAAAATTCATAACCGTTTGTCTCTGAAGAAAAAAAGAAAGTTGCGAAAATAATAAATTCTAAATACGGTTGTTTAGAGAAAGCTTCTCTCTCCTTTGTTTGTTCGTGAAATCTGCGCAATTATTGCAATGATAAATGTTAATCAAGCAATTGTAATTTAGTTAAACATCACGAATATTGATGAACATTTCTTGACATCGTGATTTCTCTATAAAATATCAAAGTCACCATGTTCATTTTGGGCAACTCAAGATTCTAATTAGCACCTTGAGTTTTATAAACTTCTGCTGAACTTAAATACTATTCAAGTTCAGTATAAGTTTTATATAAATTCAACTGGTTACCCACAGCAATATAATTTATCCTTACTAATATTATAAAAGCGAAAGTGAGTTTGTTTGTTACCTCTTCACGCTTTAATGGCTTAACCGATTTTGATGAATTTTGGTACAGAGATAGTTGGGAACCAGGAGACGGACAAAGGCTATTTTTTTTAAAGAGTGGGATATAAGGGAGAGAGAGGGAAGAAACGGGAAAACTTAGCGTTGCTATTACAAATCAATAAGGCGCTACCGAATTTAACGAGAGCGAAGCCGCGGGCAAAAGCTAGTAATATATAAGTTACATAAGAAAAGTAAGCTATTCAGCTAACTCCCTTCAACCACTTTCAGAACAAGTAATCTCATTAATAAGCATATCGACATGGGCGCTAACGTTTAACACGCAATTTAGCGAGTCAGCTGCTTAATTAAGTGCCCTGTCAAGTCAATCAGGCCTCCCTGATTTAGAAAACAAAAGTGGCTTTTACAAGCACTATTTGCTCTACAAGTCAACAAGTACAGGTTACGCAATGGGAACTGACGTTATTATGACCGTATTATAATTGCTGGCTATTATGCCATCAATCTAAACGTGCTTCCTTCCCGATCACGAATTTCACCGGAGTCATGAGAAATGTCAGCGTATGTTATTCAAACATTATGACTTGTGGATCTGAGATACTAACTATGATAGTAAACCGGTTCGTGTATTATACAGTAACTACTATTAGCTAGTTGGTATGTTGACAGTGTACTTGTTTCGGCGAACCATAATTGGTCAACGTAAATATTTAGCGAGTCCCCGTGTATGGATAATTACAGATTATTTGCCAAAGATAAATGCGGTTGATTACAATTATTTACATTCTGTGTTGATATTATTTAGTCTAAGTAATGTTTACCCCTAGTTATTTACAAGAACGAACTAATTATGTCATGTGCCGTAGCCCCTACTAGGTACAAAGTGTCACACATCAATTATTCGAATGAGTGATGTGATGTCATTCAATCTCAATCTTTGTTTATTGACATCTGTCATGCATATAGTCGCTCCATTTGTGTTGCAGCTAGTTATAATGCAACAATGGTAGAAGAGTTCCGCGACGGATATGATGTTAGATACTTATAGATAACAATGTGAACAATATTTACGACAAAACACGTGAGAGACTAATGAGAGTGTGAAGTGAAGAGTACCTATGTTTAGATAAACATAGTATGAAATGTCTATGTATTCTTATTTTCTGTTCTTCGTAAAATTGTATGAGCATGTGAGTCCACTATCTGAATTAGATTTCAGATTATAGGGTGATGGAGAGTGTCTTTTCTGGTTAAGTCGGACTTACGTTGATGAGCCTCTGCAGCGTGGCGACATAGGAGTTCTCGCTGTGTATGATGGCGGCCACCACATGGCGGCGACGCAACTGCACCGGGCCCAGCGAGTCCGGTGGCGCGCCCAGCGATGGCGGCGGCACTCGTCCGCCGCGTACCTCTCCGCCGCATGAGAACAAATCCTCCTCCAACTGAAAACGTCACGTACACACTGTACATCTTCCACCATTTCACAATACACAACACAGAATCAAATTCGCTTCAAGTTTCCGATGACGCTATTCGAGTCGCGTGTCTGTTAAATGAACAGAAATAACTTGTGCGTGATTATTCAACTCGCGCTTCGAGGACGCTTTCCGGCCGCTCGTACAATTTCTCACACACCGAAAACAGTCGCCTTCCCGTCTAATCACGTCACAAATCGCGTCATCAGAACCACTGTCTTACTTATAAAACGTAAACGTCAAAAGTAACACGAACCCGACCACGTGACTTACGTTAAAACTTGTCAACGAATACTGAGCCTTGTCATGGAGAAGTTTCATACACGACGGACAAAACATTGTTACGATCGTCTAGAAGCGTACTGGCTTTGAATTAACTTTTGACATTTACGAATCACACGTTATTCACGTCGTCTCACTAAAAATAAACTGAAATAAGAAAATTACTATCGTGTACATGAATCCAATATGGTAGCTGACTGGTATCCACTGTGACATCATTATATCACATGTTAAAATAGATTATTTGTTTAGCGACTTAGACCTCCGAGAGGCGCGAGGCGACGCGCACTACGATACACTCGTTACTGCGGTTTGTTGTTGACTGACTACTCAATGACCCGATCATGATTCATCTGTAATATACATAATTGTGAATCATCCTATGTTACACTTGATAAATGTTACATATTATAATACCCAGTCATGTAAAAGGATAATTGAAGAGCTGTGTTGGGCGTGCTATTCCAGAAATGTCACTACTACGTAACAGAAACTCGCTGGCTGGTTTGTTGTTATGTCTACTTATAAAATGCATTTCTTGTATATGCCATTGCCATCATTGAATGAAGACCGGTCATTCATACAAACTGAATACTGAATAGTAAATACATTTATTATGAGAACTGTACAGTGTAGCTCCACCGAGTATTACAAACGGTCTCATTTGTCTATTGATAGAAAGCGTCGTTCGGCCGATAATGCTTCAGAGGTCCTGGAATCGATCCAGCAAGCGAGACCGTTCCAAGTGCCAATGCGTATTCTCGTGGAGAAATCGGAATAATAAAGCAGGTCAAAATATTTGAAATACCTTGAACCTAATCACCAATCACATTAAGTTTTAACACCAGCAAAGAGTTTAAGTGCTCCTTGGAAGGAGAATTTCTTCTTCAAAGAATTTCAGAAACCCAATTAATTTGAGCAAACCGACGAGGTATTTTTATTTTCCTCTTAGAATTGTATAAGACGTATTAGGTTTAGTAGCACAACTTTGCATTTCTGGGAATTTCAGGCGCAAAAACTATCTACAACACAGCTGCTGTTATCTGCATTGGAAGTAGCTAAGAATAATTCAGACTATTATCGAGTATCGCGTGAATGGTGTACAATAATTAGAAGTCTCTGAAGAGGTTTATGGAGGTGTGATAAGCAGTCGCTCCATATAAAGTACTGGTATTGGAGCATTCTGCTTGACTAGAATAGTTAGGCAGATGATAATATGGTACAAACCTCAGGCAACTTGGGCATCTTGTCGGTCTCGTGTCCATGCATGTCGTACTGGTGCGAAGAGCCGCGTCTCACGCTGAACCACCGGGCCAGTCGCCCCCCTCCCTCGTCGTCGGGAGGTGGTGCCGGTGGCGCAGGAGTCGCTCCGCCGCCGCTTCGCCATCGCTCGCACAGCTCACGAGCGCGGCTCAGCGTATTGCGTAACTGGCCGGTGCTCCTGAATTAAAAACATAGAACATTGCAAATTTTTTTTTGGTAATAGTCTGAACTAGACTAATTTCAAGATGAGAATTCTAAGAAGTTTCTACATCTAATATGTGTAAAAGACAGGACATACTGTAGGTGTCTACGCTCTGATGTTTGTAGTATATTCGAATTATGGTCGACAAAGCGTGACCTAGACATGAGTTCTGGCAAATTGTCGTATTTGAACAGATGGCGTCAAGTGCTGTTGACAGTAGGAAACGTGATGGTGATATACTAATAACTGAAGTATGCAGGTAGCAGATACAAGAAGGGGTGGCCACCTCTCGTATAATTTTCTAGAATACAAACTAACTTACTAGCGGAAATTTTCCAGCTCTGACTTTTTTATTTGGAAAGTTCTAAACACCTTTGTAGCGTTTATAAAATCTTTGAATTTCCACAGAACCTTAAGTACTGGGCTTTACCTAGTCAGTGATGTAATTTAAAGGATATGGACAATTAGCTAACACGGAAGACGTACATTTAATGATAGAAAACAATAATTACTGGTGAAACTTGTAATAGAAACTAGAACTGATCCGACTTTCTGTACAAGTCTATTACTTTCTGAAGTACAATCGTTAAGCTTTAGTTATGTAAGGTATTTTTATTTACCATGCCAAATTACATGTAGTAATAAATAAGCTATAAAATAAAATGCGATTACTTAGTAGGCGACCGCTTGAGCGATATTCTCTAATGAATTTCCGCTAATCATTCAACGATAACCATTATAACCAATCATTAATCATAATATTTCTACAGGCAATAAGATTCAAATTAAGATGACACAATCGACATACGACAATTATATTAACAATGGAGCAATTAGTTAGTAAGACTAAATACTAAACAAAGAATAAGTTGAAGGTTAAACCAACAATGTAGCAACGGTTATAAAATGTAGTTATTGAATGTTTTATGTATGAGTCGAAGTCGCGAATATATTAGAGCTTATTTTGGCGATGTGTTGTAAGACTAAATAATTATTGTCTTTGCGGTTGCCTCACTCAAAGCAATCTGCGTAATGCAATTTTATGTTGGAGGCGTCGACTTGGCTGGAGGGAACGCTACTGTTTTTGTTGTTATTCGTTTTCTTTCTCCGTTATTGTTGTAAAGTGGGGCAAAACATTATTCACTCCAAGGTCGTTTATTGTTTCTCTCAGCGTAGTAAATAATAAAAATTGCACTAGTGTCTACCGCGGAATGTTTCTAGATAATAATTGGTCTAATGATTGCACAAGCTCTTGTTGCGTTACCTGTTTTTATTAATTTTACGTGTTTTAGGGCGATGAAAACTTGAAAGCATTGGGATGAAAATACAATTAAACTGTGTGCAATTCGTAACAGTTAAAGCACTTTTAAAGGAGAATGTCAGGAAGTTTACGTCCTCCAAGAAAATTGCCTGACAACTAGCTAACTCCCAATTCATCAGTGCAGTTCTGCAAAGTCTTAGTAATTTGTTTCAATCTTATATTAATAAAATGAAAAGAAGAAAATTGGGTTCAACATAACAAAGTGCGAGCGAGATAACCAAGTGTCGTGTCCGTGCTAAGGAATTCTTTCGTGAGGAGGTGATCCTAGCGATCAAGTCATGTTTCATCATCGTTATTTTCCTGCCCTTATCCACAATAATTTGAGGTCTTCTTCTTGCACATCCTTCTTTTACTCGACATTTCATCAGACACATCCTCTCTCGCCTTCTTGGCGATTAAGTCATGCCTGTCGTAAATCTGGGGGCACGGCAGTGCCCCCACCAATCGAGTAAAAAAGCGTCACGGCCGTTATGTATTATCGCCTGAACCAAAGGTATCTGCAACATTGCAGCTTAATCAGTTGGGGGAACTAGGCTTGAAATTCAGTTGCAGTATTTGAACAATACACACTAACTAATGAGGCAAGTTTGAAGTTAAAAATACACTAACGACGCATTTCACATGAGCATACATCAACAACGATTTCCTATTTGTTCTGATTTACCTTGACCAGTAACATGTGTCCTTCTAATTGGCCACCTAAAACATTTGAATGCAAAATCTAACACCTAAGCAATTGAGTTAGATTTTCACGCGTACCTGCTAGATTTCGTAGGCGAATAAATAAACACAAACGGTCTTGCCATCTTGTTTCTGCTAATTGTGTTCGAAAATACAATCATCGCTTGATCCCAGGGTTAAGTCTGCGTTAATCGAAGCTTGGTACGGGGTACCGTCTGCTAACGAGTTTACAATTCTCATTTGATTAAGACGATTGGGGTTTAAACTTCGTTTAAAAATAGTGTTTCTTATGAGAACTTTTGGAATTAAATACTTGGTGACGCTATGACTGTATTAAATTGCAATAGTATTTAGTAATTAGCAGTTTATGGAGATGGCGGGAGGAACTGTAAGTCATTACTTGAGGATTGGAAAAAAAGTAGCACAGAATCGTGACCGTTGGAAGGAATAATCTAGTCTAGCCGTGGGACAATATGGGCTAGCTTAAACTTTAACGAAATTATTACTTAGTTGATACGACAAATGACACGGCCGGAACTTGTATAGAGCAATACCCTAACAAAAAAATATTCATGTACATTAATGTACAGTACGTCATTTTAAAGCTCACATGCAGGGATTATATTTTATCATCAGAAAATAGGCGAGAGACACTATAAGTAGGAAACAAAAAAAGCGCCTTAACAATTTGAATAGCAATGATCAAACATTCAGAGATTTGTAGGCGGAACTAAACGAGAAATACTATTCAGACGCAATTTAGTAAATAGGCTACGCTATTCATTAAACAGCTAATTCCACAAGAAAGGTAAAAGATGCGTTGGTACGACGACATCATACAACAGCAATCGTGCTATTTTACAAGAAAACAGCGTCAAACTTAGCGCTGCCGTAGCGACAAGTTTCATAGACAGTCGTCTGGAGTCGTCGCTGCAAGCTGTCGCTCAAAGCTCACTACAAGAGCGAAATGAATAGTAGTGTAATGTAAGTGAAATAATAGTAAAGTAGTGTTATATGGTTCCGGAAATCCAGGTTCATTTTCCTGTAGTACTTCAAACAATTTTTCGATTGGCTCGCATCGATCAGGAATGAAATCATGATTGCAGATTTATCCTCCGATCCTGTAAGGATGATTGTCATTTTTAGCTTTGCCTTTTAAATTAATAAAAATGTTACAGACAATTTAATAAATGTGTGTTTTTTTCTCTGGATACCCACATATTTGTAAAACGTAATTTAAACTAGCAAGTCCAATAAGTACAGCAGAATATTAATATTAGAAGCGTAAACGATATTTTGTGGTCTAGTTTCAATAGTAACAAAGTACGATAATACGTGATAAAATCAACGCAAGACGACAATGAAAATGTCAATCAATGCAATGTCAGAATATAAAACCACACAATCAAAGAACAAACATATATTTTTTTTGCATTTTCAAAAGGAATTTTCATATACATATTAATCATTACTGTGCATTATCAGGGCAGGATCTGGCCATGTCCTTTACTTTTACTACGAATTTGCAATGAAAGCAACGCGGACATGTTGCGTTGGTTAAGTGTGGCTATTAATGTATACATGGGTGGAATACTCTTTATTGAACACCATAACATAAGTAACTTGTGATGGAACTTCGTCTCAAAATGTTTAATCTATGAGCAAATCCAATGCATGCTTACTTATTTGATGTAATGTCACCAGTAAGGTTAAGCGTATTTCCTAGTTCTTACATAACGCAATTATTATTATGCATTAGGTCTGCAAGGTCAAAGTCTTAAGTCTAAACATGCCATCACTACAGAGATAGACAATCAGCTTTACTGCAGCCGATCTCACCACAAAATATAAACAAACACTACAACAATATCACAGGTCTTAACTAACATTCTAATCATTGCATATACGGATCCCAAGTATTTAGAACAAAAGGTCGAATAATAGTTGTAAAGTATATACAAATCTTTGTTTCCAAACTAATATTACCTGTAGAATATGCCATAAAAATCTTTCAGTTGCTTTTCCCAAAAACACATATTTGTTTGAATGTTTGGAAACCTCATCGTGAATTCATTTTACGCGTCAGTTTTAGTTAAATAACTGTGTAATTTAATATTGTTTACAGGCCAATAAAGTAGAAAACATGATTGTACAAGTTGCAATAAATGGAAGATAGACGACGCACTGTCTGCATCGAGTCAGCTTATCTGTTGCAATGACCCGTTTCATAATTATAAACAATGATATTTTTATTATTAATGCATCGATGAACCGCAAAGTCCGTACTGTGTATAATATTTATTTAAAATTAGCATTCTCAATCGTGTTTATTAACGCCTTCAAACAATGAAGGAAAACATCGTTGTCATGTGGAAACCGCGAACAAAAATGTAAATAAATTAAACGTTGATATAAACATTTATAAACACACACACACATACTTAGTGGCAACAGTGCCACCTGTTGCCACTAAGTATACAACATAACAGTCAGCAACAGGTTTATTCTAATTGCTAAACAGGAAAATCTTATTTTATGTTTCCCTAATTAATGTTTCGTTTCACGGCCATTATGGAGGAGGACTATGCGAAAGCATAATAAACTTCAGAAACCAATGTCGGATAAATATATATTTATTTTTAGGGTTCCGTATCTCAAAACGAAAAAACGGAACCCTTATTTGATCACTTTGTTGTCTGTCTGTCTGTCAAGACCTTTTATTTCGGGAACGCGTGGAGGTATCGAGTTGAAATTATACTCAAATCTGTGGTCTCTTTGTGCTGTGCAAATTCAACCCTTTAATTTTACGCAGTCAAAACATCATCATTTTCCTGCCCTTGTCCCATTCTATTTGGGGTCGGCGCAACACGTTTTCTTCTTCCAATCTCTTGTTTTCTTCTTGGAAGATCTGCATTATTTACTCTTTTCTCCTTCATATCATTCCTTACACAATCCAACCATCTTTTCTTTAGCCATCCTCTCGCTCTCCGTCCTTCAACATTCAGATCCATCACTCTTTTAGTCACATGTGCTCTTTTAGTTTCATGTGTCCCTACTCATTACATGTCCATACCAAGACAAACGACTCCCTTTCAATTTTTCTGTAACAGGCGCAACTTTCAAACATCCTCTAATATACTTATTCCTAACTTTATCCATTCTTTTCACTCCACACATCCATCTCAACATTTTCATCTCCGCTTCATGCAATCGATTTTCATCCACATTTTTTACAGCCTAGCATACTGACTAGGGCATGCAATTACCGTAAAAATAAATTACCGGTAAAAAAAACGGTAATAGAAATATTTTTACCGGTAAACCGGTAAAACGGTAATTTTTGTATTTTTCAATGTGATATAATAACAATATGATTGGGTAGTCTTAAAGCAAAAAATAAACATATATACAAGGTATACGGTGGTAAACATGTTTATATTATTGCTTAAAATGAGCATAGGAACACAAATTCTACAAACATGACATTTCTTTTGGCGCAGTCAAGGGTAAATGTAGCACATTTATAATTTAATCAATTTTCATTATCACATGTTAACAAACAATTAAATTATAAAGGTTTTTTTTAATAAAAAACAATCAGTATGTAAGCTACCAATTTTAGTAGTCTTAATTATCAACTTAATATTTTCCGCAGTATCTGTACTGAACAATTTAGCATATCAAGAAAGTACCGGGAAAAGATCAATAATACACAAAATGTCTGTTATTCATCCAAATTTATTTTATCACCTTCAAAGTATGCTCCTTTAGAAACGATACACTTGCGCCAACGAATAATCCATTCATCAAAACATTTTTTAAACGCTGCTTCCGGAATTAAGTTCAGTTCTCGCCGCGAATTCTCCTTTATGTCTTCTATCGATTGAAAACGGGTGCCACGAAGTGGTAATTTGAGTTTAGGAAAAAGAAAAAAGTCAGCAGGAGCCATATCTGGTGAATATGGTGGTTGCTGGACGGTATTTGTTGAGTGTTTGGTCAAAAATTCGTTCACAATGATAGCCTTGTGCGAAGGCGCATTGTCGTGGTGCAAAATCCAAGAATTTTCTTTCCACAAATCTGGCCTTTTTCGTCGAATTTGCTCTCTTAAACGCCGCATAACGCTCAAATAATATTCTTTATTTACCGTTAGACCTTCCGGTAAGAATTCAGAGTGCACAACACCGCGATAGTCAAAGAAAACAGTCAACATGACTTTGACTTTTGATCGACTTTGGCGTGGTTTTTTCGGTTTCGGTTCAGTTGGAAGGCGCCACTCCGAAGCTTGTTGACTAGTTTGCATGTCAAACTCGTAAACCCACGTCTCGTCACCAGTAACAATGCGTTTCATGAATGTTGGGTCCGAACTGACTCGTTCTAGCATGTCCTCAGCGACTTTCATGCGATTGAGTTTTTGGAGAAAATTCAGATCTTTTGGGACTAGCCGAGCAGCAACATGTTTCATACCCAAATGATTAGTTACAATGGTACGGATCGACTCGTGAGATACAGAAAGTTCGGCGGCTATCTCTCTCAGAGTTGAATGGGGATTTTCAGTCACTATTTTCTTCACTTTTGCGATGTTAACTTCAGTTGCAGACGTTGACGGCCTACCAGAGCGAGGCAAATCTTCCATCACATCTCGACCGCTTTTGAACGCTTTGAACCACTCATAAGCACGAGTTTTTGATAAAGTCGATTCACCGTAAGCCTTCTGTAACATTTTCAGTGACTCCGAACACGAAATTCCATTGGCGATGCAAAATTTAAGACAAACTCTTTGTTCGATATTTTTGTCCATTATAAAATTCGCAATACACACTATATATGATATTACTAAAACCAGCACTGTATTTAATATAAATAACAGATGTAACTCAAACTCCGCGCCAAAATGGAAAACAGTTGTGCCAATCTAACAACTACAAAAAAAACAAAAATTTTAATTTGGAACCATAAACAAATCATCCATTCCCGATACTTTTTTGACTGAATGTAAACTCAAATTAACTTTCAATCAGCTACAGCGTTTCCTTTTAATTATAAACGACAATCACAATGTAATTGATCACATAAACTCAAGTTAACTTTCAACTTACATTCTCGATAATATTTTAAACAAATCGTATAAAATCAAAATGAACTTCAAATTCAACTTATTAAAAACCGGTAAATTACCGGTTACATATTTTTTTTACCGGTAATTTAATAATCGCGAAAATGGGCGGTTTACCGGTAAAAATGAAAACCGGTAAACCGGTATTGCATGCCCTAATACTGACCCATACAGTACAACGTTTATGTCGCAAGTTTGTACGGAACTCTTGGTGCGCGAGTCTGACTCGCTCTTGGCCGGTTTTTTTTCTAACGAAGTAAATATTAATCAGGTAAATAGATAGTAAGATTTGCAAGATTATTAATAATGAAGATTTCAACATGCAATTATACTATACACTGATAACACAGTAGATGATAAGTTTGTATCGTCTAAAGACTAAGACAGATATAAAACTTAAGCGAAATGATAAAAAGCTAAGATACAAACTGTATTAACATCAAGTTTATTATTACAGATGCTACATTTCCATTAAGATAATCATCAATTTATTAAGATTTCTTTTAAAACTAACAAGCGCAGCTGCAGAAAAAATATACATACGTAATTGCGTACTCATACATTTTATATTAAAAAAAAAAAACTTGTAAGACATAATGCATCAGGTGTTTGCCAGCCCAGGCAGTAATAAAAGTGAGGGAAACGAGTTAATGCTGAGCTCTGAGGCGGCTCGCACGCAACCTGACACTAATTTTGATATAGATCGGAAAGCAGACATTAGCAATGAGCTGGGAGCAAGAAAGCATAATTATAGCGGAAATTAGTTTGAATTGTTATCTTCACTTCGTGTTATTATCAGAATCAGATATTACATGGATCAGAAGTCAGTCATCCAATAGGCAACGGATGAACTATGTGAAGGTTGAGATAGCAAGAAAGGAGGTGTCAGATGAAATTACGAGTAATAGAGAAGTATAGAAGAAGACATGGTGCACTGACCCGAAATAATATAGGATAAGTGCAGGAGAATGATGAATACAAAAGGCAACGGATATAGAACATAATCCCAAAATACCAGAAGGATTACTTGAAAACTAACCTGACACCAACAGGTTAAAAAACAAATCTAGAAATAATTATGTCTGGTGAAGAAAGAAGGAAATAGAAGAAAATTGTTGAATTAGGCAAAGACACACAAAGGTTTTGAAGTAAACTTTTAAAAGCATGCGACCACATAAGCCGTAGAACCAATTATAGACGTGATTTTGAGTGGAGACCGACAAACGTGAGAAAACAGGCCCACAGGCTAGATGGAGCGAATTTTCGCAAGGTACCTGGTAGCAATTTTATGAGAATTGTCTAGAATCTAGTTGAATGGTGTGCGATTGAAAATATCAGCAAAATTATGCCAGAATCACCTCTTTTTTATTTTAGGAATAGGTTAAGTAGACCTTTGTTGCATCTTATCCGTCAAGTAGTTTGTTATGGCTTGTAAGGTAGTGTTACCATACATTCCTTGATAAACAAGTAATCCATACATAACATCAACTTATGAATCAGCAGTAGTTAATGCCAGGGGTCGGAAACCGGTTGAAATTCTTAACCGGTTACGGTCATTGACCCCAAACCGAAATCGATTTAGGTTAAGGTTTGCACTTTACCGGTTTTAACCGGTTTTTGCGAGAAACCGGTTTTTCATGAATTTTGGTTTTGAAAGTGAAAATTAACCGGTTAATACCAAATTTGAACACCCCCCGCCCCCGCCTCTTTTACAAGCACGGTCAAGACGTTGCGATGTTATTTAGTTACAAAATAGTCGTATCAAGTCGCATGCAAGTTCGCAACGTCGCTGCCACACAGTGGCCACTGTGTGGGTCAAAACTATGATTTTAGTGACATAGGCGTCAATTTCGTTTTTTTTGCGTTTTCTGTATGCGGATCGATAGAACTCAGCTTCAATAATAAATATCTCTTGACGTTTTTCTCTAAACTTAATAGTTTGGGCAGAAAAATGAATTTTGTTTTTTTTTGTATGGAACGGATCAAATAAAATCAAATTTCGGCTAAGTACCGTTAGATCCCGCTTTGCAACGCAACTTTTAACTTTAACTTTTTTATTTTTCTTATACCTTGTGTCATGTCACTATCATTTGATGCTATGAATATTTGCATAAAGTTGCAACTCTGCCTAAAAATGATGATTGAAAAAATGAAAAAAATACATAGAATAAAAAGCTTTATTTTCGTACGTTCTTTTAGTTCAATTTTAATATGAAATACAATGACAAAAATAAAATAGTAAGACAAAAGACGAATTAATACAGGTAAGTTCTTAATCAGTAACAAAAATACATTTAAAAGATCTCATATACGCTTAAATTGGTAGGTACTCGTAATAATATGTTATTTTTAAAAGAGGATACGAATGTGCTCTTTTAAGTAAAAATGTATACTTACTTAGGAAAAAGGTAAATAGTAGTAAAACGTACATAATAAAGCTACTTACAAAAGATACATAGTAAAGGTTTAGTAAAGGTACACAATAATACACCTAATCAGGACTAAGAATATACAACACTAATACTTACAAAAAAAAAACTATAAGTACACTTACAATCTATCAAAATCTTATTCACTATCGCTAGGACTAGGATTAGGATTGTAAATTATTTACATCAATAAAATCTAAATCGGATTCTGTTGGAAAACTCATCAGAAGCTCTTTGACTCTTGGAGAGAGACCCATATTTTGTCTTTTCATTTGAGGTCTTAGACTTGTGATCTATCGTATCTATATCTTCGTTTGTCGCCGTTCTACTTACTTTTCTAGAATGGCTTTCTCAGTAATTCCAAAAATCTTAATTGCGAGCCTCTCCTGCTTCTTCCGACAGTTTACCGACAGGTATGGCACCAAAATGCTTAATTATGTCAGCCCCATGTACCAACAATTTGGGAACACTGGATGCCGTATAATACCATGGATATTCCTCACCGGACACTGAAGTTTCGGGAGGTTCCTGAACATCATCGGGCGGGAGGAAGCGCCCAGGTGTCACCATTGTGACGATCGCCCGGAGGACACGGTGGAGCACACTGTGGCGGTCTGCCCAGCTTGGGCGGAGCACCACCGTGCCCTCGTGGAGGCGATCGGCGGCGGCGATCTCTCGCGTCCGGCCCAGGTCCAGGCCATGGTCCGGAGCGAGAGGGAATGGGAAGCGGTCATCTCCTTCTGCGAAGCAGTAATGCTAGCAAAGGAGGTGGCCGGGCGTTTGAGGGAGAGATCATCTACCCAACCCAGCCGCCGCGGGAGACGCCCCGGCGCCGGGCGCCGCGAGACGACTCCCGGCTACCGTAGATGCGGGCCTGTGGACGGTGAGCAATGGGTAGCTCGCCGTCCGTCCGTCGATTGACGACAGTGTCGACAGCGCGTTCTTATTTCACGCGCGCCTCAAAGAGATGTCAGCAAAGCAGAGGGGCTTGCCAGGGCCTCCGCTTGCCGGGGTTGCGGGTTGTTCGAAAGAGATACCGCGGCCCCGGAACGTAAAGGGCAACAGAAGGAACATGGGTGGGTTTTAGTCAGTACAAGTCTGACATGCCCCCCCGCTCCGCCCAGAGCGGGGGAAGTCATTAGATGATTTCCAACGCAAAAAAAAGAATAAAATAAAAAAATACCATGGATATAAATTAACATATAATTTAGCAGTATCATTACAATATTCGAAAAATTGTAAGGGCCACGCGCTCTCCAGATGCCACAGTCTGAAGAATCACGTGAAACCTTTCAATTAACTCTAAACTAATTCCTGTTATGCGGGCTGTTGTTGGTGGATCTCTAAAAATCTTTTAGCAGTATTGCCATCATTTGTTGTGCCTACTCCTTGCTTGATAATATCAATGAGTAAACCGGTTTCACTCTTAAATGCTTGTTGCTGTATAGCGCTCTTTTTGAGCATATTTTTTTCTTTATCATCGCCCCTGCAACTCCATTTTTTAAACTCCAAACGATAAGCTGCAAAGAAAGAGGAATGACACTTTATAAAAGGAAATTAAACATAAATGAAGCAGAAAAAGGATGTAGTAAAAATATAATATATACTAACCGATGTGAAGTAAGCACTCTGCTTCTTATCCAGGCATGTAAAGATGGCAATCCATAATGGTACATATCTTCGTTTTTTTCTCTTTGAGCAATTGATGGTAAATTGTTCATCTCGGACGGTTTTGCTTTGCAAATATCACAAACAGACGATGATGTCTCTGACAAATATGAAGTAATTTTGCCGTGTATCATCGTCATGATCAATTTATGCGTTATTTCAATTCGACTGAAGTTCATCTATTTCTTTTTCTATGCAATTTTTTGTACTTACCACTGTTGACTGTGTAACTTGTGTAACAATTCTTTGGTAAATTTAAACATAATCGGACGGCAATAGAATGCTGATGAGGGTCGGTCGTTTTCCCAAACAATTGTGCCATCAGATTGTTGAAGCCTTACAGGAACTAGACTGGCCATGAATATAGTTGAATCATCAAAGTCTATTTCCGTCTTTTGTTTGTAATTACTTTGCCTTAGGTTCCATCAAAAAATCAAAACCCCATTTGCTTAGAAGCACTAAATCTTTTGCCGAGCTCAAATCCAAAGCAATCACATCTAATAGACTCGAGACCGTCAAGTTGAGTACCTAAAGCTTGCAGTTTAATAGCAGCTCCATCTTTTGTTATAGTTACGTTTACTTTTCCTGGGTAACATTGTGACTTTTCTTGCTTGATTTCATAATAAGAAGAGTATAAGTCCGACCCATTTTTACTTGCTGCTCTCTTAGACTTATATACTGCTATCTACTTAATTTAAGAGAAACCAACAAAGACAGTGCCTTATCGGGTGAATATTGATTACTTTTCACTTTTGCACTTAAACACTCCTTACCTTTTTATAAATCTTCGGGGTTATTTAACAAATGATGCATTATTTTTCCTACATCTTCATTTCCAGTATTTCTTAAATTAGCATTTGTGGTAGCATTCAGTTCTTCCGGGGATATTGAAAACGATTTGTTGATTTCATCAACACGTCTCCGTTTTTGTCTGGATCTCAATTCTTCGAAAGGTTTTCGAGGTGTAAATGTAGATGCTGAAGCTTCTGCTGTAGATGGTGGTAGATTTTCAACATCTTTTTTATCACAAACCTCAAACATTCTTTGTTCAGTGTCAACAGGTTCAGGTATTATTCCCGCAGGCCAACTTACTGCACTTTCCAACCAATCCCCATTTTTTCTAATAAACTCTGCCAACGTGCGGTTACTTCGCTCCCACCTTGCATTTATATTTGAACAAAATCGCGTACAGATTTTTTGGAGTTCAGCACTGTTTTCTTCAGACACATTATTTTTTTCTTGTAGAAATTGGAAAAGGTTTGAACTATTCGACAATGAGTGCAGCTGCTCTCTTAAAATCATAAATAAATCTAAATTATTAACTAAACCTTCCATTATAGCCAAAAAGGTATGATCACAATCACTGGATGTTAGAAGTAGTACGAATAAACGAATACTAATTAATATAAAATAAATGTGGGCTACATTTATTTTATATTAATTAGTATTCGTTTTTATACCAGTGACAAACAGATAACTTCTAATTTTTCTGCTTCCTATTTAATGAGGGTTTATTAACTAATGATCCTCATTAGCATTACCATAATGGCTAAAAGTGAAAATCTAACGCTACTTAGCAGAAATTTGATTTTATTAGATCAGTTCCATACAAAAAAAACACAAAACCCATTTTTCTACCAAACTGTTAAGTTTAGAGAAAAACGTCAAGAGATATTTATTATTGAAGCTGACGAGTTCTATCCATCCGCATACATAAAACGCAAAAAAAAAAAACGAAATTGACCCCTATGTCACTAAAATCATACTTTCAACCCACTGTATGGCGTAGGTTTGCTCGACGCTTTGTTTGCGGGCGCGCAAAAAACTAAGCAAGTCGAAACATGAATCTACCCGCACCATTTAAGTTCTCCGGTTGTATTTGACGTCCTCAGATCAAACATTTGTTTTTTCCTAATTTTTTCTGGGGTACTAAATGTATTAATGTCACTATAACTTGTTGGAAGTATTAAAAAAATAGACGAAAAATATTTACGAATTACGGAATTAACCGGTTAATTTGGGTGTCAAAACCGTTTGTGCTTATGTAACCGGTAACCTTTATCATTTGGGTTACATATGAACTGTTCACTTGTTTAACCGGTTAATGAAGGAACGATATATTTACCGGTATTTTATCGAAATTAACCGCTCTTTTTAAACCGGTTCAGAGCCCTGGTTAATGCTACAATAGTACATACTTGGGCAATACCGATGTTGATAACACGCACACTTTATATTGGCGGAATTCCAGTACTAAACATCACTTTTCCAGTAAAATGCTTTATCTTCTTTCTTGATCTACTTTTTGTAGCACAAATTCCCAAGTCACTGGAGATGCATTTTCAAATATTTTTTAAGCTATTGTAGTGGTCTCTTTAGAAAAATATAATTACTAGAAATTTTTGCTTATTTATGTCGCGTAACATCTTGCATAAATTCGAAGACATGGCAAACCCGCATGATCTTTGGTACATAGAGGATAATCCTGTTATTCAGCAGACAAGGTTATAAGTTGATAGGTATACTTTTGTTAATTCTCTTATTATATGCTGTTGCACGCGGTCTGAAACTGAATCAAGCATGACCTTTCCAGTTCATAAAACACTAGATCTAAAAAGTTATTTCCTTCATCACATCACGAGTTGTAAAGCTAACAGGCATTTGACCTCAATTAGAGAAAATAAAAACTCTAGTCAATGACAAAACAATCAATGTTAATGAATTGCGTTACAGATTGGTTAGTTAGCTGTTGAAAGTTTACTTTATTACTAACTTTGATCACTATCTATTGGTAATAGCTATTATTTTGTTTAGTCAATATCTATTATTGCGAGGTTGATATGGTGTTTCTATGCTATTTGTTTTGTAATAGCTTAATTAACACTATTTCCGCATTGTAGTCGTATTTATTTTTATATTCGCAAGATAATAATACAACGAAAAGAAGGTTCAGTTTATCATAACATAATATCATGTCTTTTATTCTTGAAGGGTAAGGTAAATAGCTCACCGTCCGTCCGTCTATTGACGACAGGCCGTGTCGACGGGGCGTTAGTGTTTCACGCGCGCCTCAAAGAGATGTCAGCAAAGCAGAGGGACCTGCCAGGGCCTCTGCCTGCCGGGGTTGCGGGTTGTTCGAAAGAGATACCGCGGCCCCGGAACGTAAAGGGCAATAGAAGGAACATGGGTGGGTTTTAGTTAGTACAAGTCTGACACTCCCCACGCTCGAAGGGGGAAGTTATTTAATGAAAAAAATTGGTTGTTTGTAAAGTAGGTTTACGATCGAGATGTTTACGTGATAACGTCTTATTGGTGATATAAGTTATCACCAGTAGTGACATCTAAAATGAAATTAAGTACTAATTTAAAGTTTTTTTTTCGAGCCAAGTAACAGATGGCGCTACCATCTTTATGAAATGTCGCTTGTGAGGTTTTGGTGTGACACAAGTTTCTGAACATGTCACCCGACTAAAACGATTTTAAAGACGTTATCACGTCAAAAAACGGGTAAGGTAAACGCACATTTCGCTAGATATGTCCCATGCAATATGGAGCGAGCACATTGGTGTTTGTTAACTGGGCCCAAAGCCTGATTTCGGGTTGCTACTGAGAAATTCCTGTTTTTCTTTTATCAACAAGGTAAATACTGCTGACAACATTTTGTGACTAGACAACGTAAACAATAAAACTAATATTGAAAGAAAGATTGAGCAGCGCCTTAGATAAAAAGATAACATGAGAAAACATTTGCGCATAGTAAATAGTTTGCTCTATATTTTATGATAAAGATTTCCTCTTGAATTACTGAATAGATTTTAGTGTACGACCGAAGCTTCGATTCGGTTTTAGCCAACTTTTTTTTTTGCGGGTGGGAAATCTTCAAGTAACTTCCGCCGCTCTGGGCGGAGCGGGGGGGGGAGTGTCAGACCTTTACATTCCGAGGCCGCGGTATCTCTTTTGACCAACCCGCAACCCCGGCAGGCGGAGGCCCTGGCAGGCCCCTCTGCTTTGCTGACGCAAAATATGTTTTTATTTACATTTTCTTCTTAGCGTATCGATAACTATCCAAATTGAGTTAATCCAAACCTTGGCAACAAGTTAGTCGTTTTCAGTAGCGTTTATAAGCTCCTGTGATGTGCAAATGACAGGATTTCAGGACATGTTATTAAGTGTCCCATCGTTTGTGGGGCAACACCTCTTCTATGTTTTTGACTTGCTTTAAGTAACTGAATTAAATGGGGTTTTGGCGATAATTGATTAATCATCGGTTTCGGCATGAAATCGACTTTCTGCCGGACACTAGTAAGGAATAAAACTAAATTATGTAGATATTTGTTGTGGTTTTCAACCGAGCACCCAGAATAACTACGGGAAAATACTATCTGTCGCTTCTAATGCACGTACTTTAAATGGAGCGAACAACTTATGTTGTTTAAAATTTAAATAATCAACACTATACGGGTCAGGATGACTCAGTTCAAAATAGATAGTGACTTGTGAGCTGGTACTATCATCAACACGAATGCAAATCAACGGCTGTGGTCCTTGACATTATTTTTAAACATTATTTATCTGCTTATAAATAAATACATGTCACAAACAATTCATCTGTTTATCCTTTTAATATAGAAACGTTGTCAAAAGCATTCGAATAAATATACAGGAAAGGGTTTAAGATGTAGTTGGAACATTTAATTTTATATCCCTGCGCAAAGTTCGTTTACTCGTATAAGGTGCAATTAAAGTGAAGTTTTGGCACGTTTTGCTGCTATTTTGGGCATAATAAAGACAAAGACACGTGTGCTTTATTGACATTTTGGATGACAACGCAGTTTTGGATATTGTTTCTGGAATAGCAGAGGATGTGGTCAAACAAATATCAACTTAAGCGAGTTCCTGAATCTTGAATTCATGCTACTATCTTCAAATTTCAATAGGGGATTTAATATAAATCTTAATGATGGTATCGGCCGTTAAGTCGTTCAAGTTATTTCGCCTCCGTATTTTGGTCTTATTTTATCAGTAGCCCCATCGACTAGCTAGGCCGCAGGAGTGCCACAGTAACCTATTTCCCACAGTCAAGTCTAACATCTTGCACGCAATGATTAAGTTTATTCCCAGAACGACATGAAAAAATCAAGTGCATGGGAGTTTGATCCTAAATCGAGAAACATCTGGTAGAATATTGGGAATTAGTCACAGACTGGATTTTAAAGATCAACTTAAACGTTGCGAAGTTCATTGTGAACAGAACATTAACAGCGATTGGATCTTGAACTGAATGACAATAGACGGTATCCGTTAAAGCGTGAATGATCATTTGCCGGGAGGCAGTGCCCTCTGTTGGCCTCTGGAGTTTGAACACAGGAAATTCGTGTTAATTGGACGCGCGCCGCTCGCTAATTGTCAAGCGAGACTGGACCACACCGCGGTCTGCGCAACGACGCGACGGGAAGTCGCATGCGCCAACTGTCAACACCGCGCATGCGCGACGTTATGACTATCAGTCTCATCACAAATGATAATGTACTGGTACTGCAATTTTATGAGACCCTGGTACTGGATGAAGTAATTAGTACATGACTAAGCTGTTTTACGCACATCCTTTAAACAGAAATGCCAAAGGGAATGTTGTTTTGTTTTTTATTAGTATCTGGGCATGTTATAGCAATTTTCATCTTAGTTGATGAAATTTGATCAGCACAAGTAAACTGCGTTCAAGAGCTGTCAGTGTCATCATTATTATCACGCTCAGTTTCAACAGTGCTAATGTTTATAGTTGGTTTTATAACATCTTCATTTTTGTTTCTTAATACGTGTCTGCTAAAATATAGTAGTTTTATAGATACATAGTAAAAAAAAAACAGTCAAATAAGTTTCATTTTAGATTCAGACACCCTCTTGAAAGGAGAGAATTGGTTCTAATTCTGGAAGTACAATCAATCACACTTTGTTCTGACACCACTTAACGGCTTTCTGCGTTTGATTGTACATGTGCTTATGTGCGACACTATTTCGCTTATTTTCGTTGGATCCCAGTTTTTGATCCCACTTTAATATTTTTGGCGTTGGATCCCACAAAACATTATTATATATTTCCGTTGGATCCCAAATTTGAAAAATACAAAAAAAATACGTTTTATTGCCACTGAATCCCAAAAACTATTTCCGTTGGATCCCAGATGTTTAAAAACATCTGAATGCGGGTACATCCAACAACAAAATCACAATAATATTTTAAGGCGAAATTTTGTATGTATGTTTGTTATTCCAACACGCTCAAACTTCTAGACTGATTTGGATGAAATTTGGGTATGTGGATAGGTTATGTTAGAATAACGGGTGCCTGCCGTTTTGCCGAAAAGATTTGGACAAAATGTCATTACCCAAACAAATTATAGGAACCGGGAACTAGGTTTGGTTAGGTTAAAACTGTGACCTCCTACGCACGAGCCGAGCGAGCGGAGCGAGCGGTGCCGCGGCAGCGGCCGGCGAGTGGCACAAACGACTTGCATTTATAGAAAAAAGAGATTGTTTTTAGTTGTTTACCCGGAACTGAACTATTTAGATTAGGATAAATACTTATTTACAAAAAAAAGGTTAGGTTAAAACTGTGACCTGTGTGCCAGAAACGGCCACATTATTTAAAAAAATATGGAAAAATTATGACGGCAGTATTTTTTTTTGAGCTTAGCGGCGCTTGTTTTGAAGGCGTTCATATTTATTTATTTATAAACATCACAAATAAACCTGATCATTTTTAACTCATGCCAGTCTAGTACTATTTGGAGTACATCATTTGTCTCATTTATTCCCCAGTGGCGACAATCCTAAAAAATCCAAAATACACACACGGTGTTTTTGAAATATTTAATAAAAGTAAATCACTTTTCTTCTGAAATGTACACATGTTGTCATAAAATGGGATTTAATGGTAATATCAAATGGGACCCATCGTTAATACCTAAAAAATGGGATCAAAAACTGGGATCCAACGAAAATAAATCCACTATTTGTGAGTGATAATAAAAGTTATATTACTTGGAGTAGGTACTAATTGATTTAATGCTGCAGAATAATAATTTAATAATTGCGATAGATCCATTTTATTGCAGCTGTATCTTTTTAACTGTTATTAACTATTAAATATAACTTTTTTAATGAAACTACTTAAAGCAATAATTTTATTAACTAACGACAAAAATTACTATCTCAAACGCCTGACTTTAGTGTTTCTGAGTAAATATGACAAATCAGTCAATAACAAGGTAACAAACATAACATTAATTCGCCAACCAAACTTATACGAAGTCATCAAATAAGTTTCAATTAGCAATATTTAAGAAAATGAGTTTACTATCGCACTTGCGCACGAGCATATCGTACCGCGAATTAGAACGAGACCTAAAGGATCACACACACACGCACACACGACGTAGTAATAAGAACAGTATACGTCCGGGGCACCAAATCATTGGCTCAAAAGAAACCGGATACCTTACATAAAAAAAACAATGGTTCGTTACCTGGAGTCCAGGGTCGAGTTGAGTCTCTGTGAGCGCCGGAGCGGTGTGTTCCGCACGGCACTCACAGGCTCCTCCCAACTGCCGCCAGCTGACCGGTGCTCATCTGCGGGTAAACAAAAATAACATGAATATTAAATGTTATGGGGATTTCATTTCACGCGACGGAACTACACGTAAAGCGACTATAGCGGTTTTCTACATGAACATATTGTACGAGTGGGTTTGCATGTTATTAAGTCTACTAGACAGGGTCAAACCTTGGGGAAGTAACTGCATATGTTGGTATTTGTATGCTTAGGACTTGTATTTTTGTAAACAATGTCTACTGAAAACTGAATCATATTTTTTTATAGGCCGCTAGAGTGACCTTAGAATTTCATTTTGAGTTTAAGGGTTCATTTTACTGCGACGTTTTTTCTGAACGCTCATTGGAAGATTGGTCGGGTGTATGACAACAACTTTGCAGGCCTAAAATAGCAGTAAGTAATGATTTTATAATAAAAAAATGATCCTAATAAAAAAATTGTTCACCAATTCCTTTTAAAAAGAAGCTTTATTATTGTATTTAACTTTAAATACTTTTCTATACATAATTTCATAGAAAAAGACGTTTGAAATGTTAAGTTACTGCCACATTCATGATTATTTTTGATCGATCCCACTAATTTATATAATATCATGTTTTGATTTTCAGACAGCCTTTGGTCATATCTCAAACATTAATAAAACTATTTTTCATGGTTTTCTATCTGTAAAACTGCGCCATAAATAATTATTTTGCTGTTGTCGGGTGCAATACAATTTCAACAGTGTTTTAAATCAAAACATAACTCAAACAATATCGGTCAAAAGTCAGTCAAAACATAATTAAGATTCCAAGAAATTTTCAACTGATTTATTACTTTAAATAGCTGTTCGTTGGTCACATCATAAACTACTACTGATAAAGTTACTATTCCTTATCTAAGACATAACAGATGGAGACACAGAAACGAACGTTTTCATTTGTAGTTTGTACGGATAAAGTTAATATTGAATTAACCTTGAAATAAGTCTCGTAATTGAATGATAAGAGCAAAAAAAGGTTTCATACGGGGGCTAATTTCCATAGATAATTATTAAGTGCGGTGTACAGGATTGGAAATAAATAGACATACAAACGCAAAGCGAATGTGTGATTCTTTTTTGCAGTACATATGAATATTATAGACGTAACATCAATTATCCAAGTTTAATTTAGCGTGAAAAGCAACATGTTAAATGGAGAAATACACTGGGAATGTTCGTTGCAACATCCTTTCGGAGTTATATCGGTTCATTCGGCTCCATAAGTCGAAACGCTGATTAATTGGATTAGAGGCCTTGAAGGCGAGTGTAGGCGGCTGAGGCGACCACGTTTTGTAAATACGCCCAAGAGCGGACCACGAGAACTAAAAAAACGATAAAACTTTTGCATATGAATTCAATATATGATATGTGACCATGATTTATAATGGAATACTAAAATTAATATAACTACCTACTTAGCCTGTGTTTCCTTATCAACTTGTGTTTAATTTTAGTTATTTTATCACACTTTCTTGCATTCTTCGTGTCACCATACCGGTACATATCCATCACACCACGTTACGTAACTGCGCCCTCTCTCTATTGCAAGATCAAGGTTCTTGAATTAATATCACGGGAGTTAACACTGCACAGTGGGTACATGTATAAGGTAATTATGTACATATTACTATAGGAATGAGAATTAAATTGGCTAATTTTTATCACAATAAACACAATTAACGTCGTCCACGTGTCGACATCGCGATGTTTGATCACATACTAACCGAGACTTCTCAATAGCTAATGGTGTTACACTAACGAATGGATAGTAAGTTATTTGTTAACATCCGCGGGCCACAGGGAGGACCACTGACCAGGGTTGACGACCCGTTAACGGGCGTTAATGGCTGTTAAATTATGTATTTGCACAGTTTGTTGATGCTTTTGTATTATTATACTCATTGTTCTTAATAAAGCCTATTATTATATGAGCTATATTTATTGTTGACACTACTCATTAACCAGCTCTCAGTCACTGTGTCTCAGTTGTCTTTTTTAAAATGATCTGATAGTGTTAAAGTAATTATTTGTCTACTTTTCCGAGAATATCTTGTGCAACGACATAAGGCTGGTTACAAGAATTAATAACTGTATGAAAGAATATACAGGGGCCAACACTGATAAGACGGTTTGTTTTGATTAGTGATTTGTTGCGATGAATACCTATATAAGATGTAGGTAACTACTGCACCCAACAACCAAATTAATTGGGATCAGCATAATGATGACAAAACAAAAACTAAGGAATTTCTGTAAAACAATAATGCTGTTTACATTTCATTTATCGTAGTGATAGCCCTGCTTCCATTATTTTCTTATCATCATGGACGAAATTAAGATGTCTACATCCTGAACATTGTTGACCTCACTTCAGTTAGAAATTATAATGGCAGGGTGAAAGATAAATCAGACTGACAAGTAAAGATAGCATTTTATAGGCCATTAAAAGGACCGACAGACGAGGTTTAAGATCTCACTTGGAACATAGAACAGTGAACATCCCACATTTTATAAGGAAGAATGATAATAGTTTGATTATTGTTTGTTAATCAATCATAGCTCATCGTCTTTAATGGATTTTGGATGTTTGGTAATCAAAGGCAAGTGTATTCTGATGGATATTAAACAAAACAACACCAGAAAACGAAAAGAATTGTGTCTACATGTGTGGGCGCAACCGCGATTAGTCAGCTGTTGCACGTTGTTGTTCCACGTTGAACATAACCTTTACTAAGTTCTCTCCTTCCAGTCTCAAATGCTTAATTTATCTTGTATTTCGTGGACAAATAATCTGTCTTATAAGCGTGCTCACACGACCGACTTTTAATCCAGGTCGAGATTACAGTTGTTGACTCTTTCGTTTCCGTGAAATGCGAATTCATACAGGTGGTCGAGAATCAGCATCGTTCAGGCGGAACGCAGATACTTCGCCAATAGACAAGACATTTTGGGCAAGTTACTAATAAAGCACAGCGAAGCAGAAATCGGAACAATAGTAACTGGGTGGAAGCCGATAACCTCATTAGATGGGATAATCTGATGCAGGTAAATGTAAATAGCAGGTCCATAACAAGATTCGATTTATGTTTCGGTCAGTATAATCTGAGTATCGCAGTGGGTCGAGAATGGCGAGATCTGAGGAGCCGCGCCGCACCCGTCAGTCAGCCTCATTGTTAGGCCGCCTAGATATTATGATTCATACGGCCATATTACAAGTTTCAGATAAGAATGCAGCAAATAGGGCGTTGCAGCCGACCGTTCAAGCCGACCATTATGTGCTTGACATAATTTCTGACGCATGGTGTGCGCTGCGCTGCGGGAATAGTGTATGTGGGCTCATTCTACTGCACATCTTCGGGCGTTTATTATTTTGCGGATTGTTCGTTTGACGTCAATGAAGGAGTCACAGGGATCTTAGTCAAGAAATTACATGGAACAATATCAATTTGAATGAGCAATTAAGGTAGTGTCAACCAAATGTGGTTTATTTGTTAGGTATACGATCATCGTTTCCATGTTAAGGCGGAAATATAAAGTAAATTACCCACTACACACAATAAACATGGCCTAATATAAGCACTGAATTTAAACACGTTACTATGATTAGCTGCGACCAATTGTGTCTCGAATTTGTCCAGCTACCGCTACAAGTAGATAAGGGCAATGGGTTGATAGAAATTGTTCAATTACGTTTATTCAGATCGTTAAGAATGTCACTTACAATATTGTTCGGAGTTGCCACACATGGGCGGCGTATGGGCACCCGGCAGCTGGTGACACCTACCAAGCTAACGGTTCTGTCGTCGTATTATATTCATGAAATAGATTGAGTTGGTTATGATTCATAATACGATTCTAGGTTAAATATGCTTGCCAAATAATTTTGCAGGTTTATCTAAAAGCTGGGTAATAACGCATGTCGTTGATGTTTGTTATTTTTAGCCGTTATAAGTGCAAATTAATGTAGGTTGCAATTTTTTTTACTGAAATCTCAGTTAATATTTGTTTTTATTGGTGATTACGATTTCTTTGCATACGAAGCTATGCGTATACGTTGCCCTGATTTTTTAAGCCAAAGGCAATCCACAGCTGGAGAACGCCTCTTTCTTTCTACGCCCCGATACCCATTTTTTTACTTTCCGTATCCACTTTGCCGACCCTATAAGAATGAACCAATTGACCGACAGGATCATCAGAATCAAATGTGTCGACACAGCCACTCTTGCGACCACCTCGTCATTTTGGCTTTCGATCAACAAGTTGTTTATTGTTGATCAAATACTTCGAACGTCATTAAAGTTCAAGGTAGCTATACTATGTGATAATAACATGACATAAGTTCTATTTATAAATAATAATGATTTACAACGAAATGAGTACATATTAAAAATAGTATAATTAAATTGAAATTGTGCTGTTATAGTTGAAGGAAATCTGCTAGCATGGAATAGTCCAGAACTACAGACAAAATATTACATAATGCGCGTCATGTTCTGTTTACCTATAGGTTTCAGCGGCTCCTCTATCAGCGGACATAGCTTGACTTTGTTTACGACGATTACCAACGTAAACTGCATTGTCGCACAACACCGGCACACACACTAAAACAATTCAACTTTCTCACATAACTTCTATAAATTAATAAATGCATCGTTCGCAACGTGCACTGTACTGCACAGTCCCTTCAAAACTAACCCGGATTAACATAATTGGTGCTTGCGGCAATTGTCGAGCCTACCACTCAGCAGCCATGTTGAAAAATTAATACTAACATTGGCTTATGTCCAGCAATTATTATTATCAAGCACGCCAACAAAGCTAATTGTAAATATGTGCGCCTCCCGCATCAATTGAGCGCATCGGCGGCGGCACAACGGGGGAACTTTCAGTGACGGAAATAAACACAATTGTTACTATTTGTAGAAATAGCGAGTTCAGAAGGGAATATTAATCCTTGCGACAATGTAAGGAGATCGCTAACATTGTCGCAACCAGTCCCTTTTCATGGAAACTGAATATTTATCGCACAATAGTCGTTAACGCTCGTCATCCTGTCTGTCTTACAATTAATGGGCGTCCGAAAATGGTCATTAGGGTTCCGTACCTCAAAAGGAAAAAGCGGAACCCTTATTGTATCACTTTGTTGTCCGTCTGTCTGCCTGCCAAGACCCTTTATCTCAGGAACGCGTGGAGGTATCCATCCAGTTGAAATTATAAACATATGTATACTTAACTCTGTGGTCCCTTTGTGATGTAGAAAATCAACCCTATAAGTCTACGCAGTCAAAACACATGGTTGTTTATGTCGAACGTTTGTACGGAACCCTCGGTGCGCGAGTCTGACTCGGTCTTAACCGGTTTTTTTTTAGCAATGCTCTTCTTTTACGATACGTAGACTCTTTATTATGTTATGTTTATGGTGGATTCTTGGATGAATGGTAAATTGCCCGCGATAACCGCTAAACCTAGGAATAGAGTAACCGCAAACGAGGAAACATTATCACATGTTTCATTCATTAAAGTAAACGCATCGACTAAATCGGTTTTACCGAGACCATTACTTATTGAACTAGTATTTTGGACGCAGTTACCCAAGATTTAAGATTTTGATGCAGCATATTAAATTTATTATTATTTCAATACAAGAGGCATATGAATGTTTTGCGACGCTTGAAATCCATGTTTACCTACATTGAGTGTTAGTAAATCTTGATGGACGTGTCACAGCCTCAACATAGCTTATTTTACACAGGCATTACGTCATTTATCTCACAGTTCAAGGCTAGTTAGTAAGAAGCGATTGACGAGTGTCTTGCTGCACGGATCATAATAATGCATATACCACAAGCTGAGAAGACATTCGAGAGTTGTAATAACACATAATAACCGCGTATAAATATTGCTGAACCGATCGTGTATAACAGATTGCTGGGCCGTTGCTACAAGACACATGAATTAATACCAAAGCACATAAAAATCAAGACGTATGCAATCACATAGTCGTGCCAGCAATCAACATATCGAACGGACGCAGTACGCAGTGGAGACCAGTCCAAAAATATACAAAAGCATATTGCAATGAGGCCAATGAATCTATGGCGATTGGCGAGCCGTGCGCTACACTGATTAATCAATGTAGGTATAAGGTTGACTGACGACGGTGAACGAATTTAAATCAACATTATTGAGCTAAATATATTTTCAAAAAGCGTGCTGTGGCTTCTAGCGTAATTAGGCATGAGTACAAAGGCGTCTAGACGTTGAGGAGCAGGATTCTATATGGATTATGGCCGTTTGAAGTATACTGCCATTTAAGTCTTATGAGATGCAGTTCGATGTCCGAACATCTATAGCGGTGACTCAGCTAACCGCTTATGTATAGTTGCTCTAAAATAAACACAACTAATAAAGTGTCGGGGATTTCTGCTAACATAATATAATAATCTAATCTATGAAAACATTTGTGGTGCTTTAAAATTTACATTAGGCTGAGCTGCAACATTTATCTAGTCATACTTTGATACTCACTAGACAGAATAGAGTACAGCCATGTCGTAGTGTTTGTTCCCCTAGGAAAATGAATACAATGGTAACACAGAAGTATGTACAAACTTAATTAATAGTCAATTTATTATATGTGCTGTGTTGCGAAGAAAAACATGATCTTGACTACCACACCTTTTTATAAAATAATAATCACAGATTATTTGATTAGCGTTGGCAAGCTTGTTGTATTGTGTTTATAGACGGTGTGCTTCCATTTAAATCCCAGCCAACTGCGAATAACAGTCTACGCCTCAGAACAACAACATTGGTTTAAGGATTTGGTGTGCAGTTCTGTGAATTTGCAATTTGGCTTGACAACACGTTAGCAGGCTGATTGTGATGCAACCCATCAGTCTACACGATAACTGTCGTTGATTCAGTCAAAGATAATGTCTGAGTACTCTAAACGTAACGGTTACTATACGTGGGTGTTACTTACATTTAATGAGTACGACCGAGTCGTGGGGCTCGCACTGCACCTGGGTGGCGTTCATGGCCAGCAGCCCAACGCTGCCCGCCCCGCCACCCGCTCCGCTCGCCTCTCTGCAATCACAACATTAATTTAAGCACAACTTCATTTGTATATTTCCCGAAGGATGTTGGTATAATGGTTCGTCCCCTTTGCCATTAACTCTCCGTAATGTCCATGGGAATTTCCTAGTAGAAAAACGCAATTTGCCCTGACCTAAGCAAAGAAATCTTCACGCTCGGCAGCGCGTATTCATGATTTCTTGCGACCTTATGCCAATGAAGGATTAAGTATTTCATCCGTTTAATGTTGAGCTGAGCATCTACTTTCTTGTAGTGGCTAAAATAAAGACATTATTCACATTTATTTTTTCAGCTGTAGGATCTATGAGCAATAAATATGACAAAGTTAAGAAAATAAAAGTTGATCCGGGATTTTGAACAAATGAAAGTTTCATAGTTTTCATGGACCAATGAAGCAGTACATAATTACTATTGCCCTATTACTGTGTTAGTATTACGTTATTATGTAACAAGGCCGTGTCTTTCACAAGCGTTGCGATTGCAATAACTGCGCTATGCCAGGTTTTAGATTGGCAGCAGGAAAAAGTGTGAAAGTACGCATTTTTGTAGGCTATTCGATAAAATCAATTAGGCGATAAGAACAATCATGTGATAACGCATTAATGTAGGCCTAATCGTGACACAGATAGTGGAAGACTACAGAATATGTCACGTTCATCTTGATTACTGACACTCATGAACGATAGTGATGTTACTCAAGAAATTATCTAAGAGTGGCTGGCTAGCATTTAGATACACCTCCGTTTACTGCCATTCGTACTAAGTCCTTCCTACGAGTCAAACAAAAGGCACAAAGACAATACTTTCTCGTACACTGAAATCGATTTTCGCGACCTTGGATAGTATTTTAGGAATCTCTTATTTAAGAATAAGAGTTGTAGAATCTTGTAGGTAAACGAGCAAGGAATAGGTAACCAAAAGGGAAATTATCATCATAAAATCATCGACGCATGAACATGGCTGGTGCAGTTATACTCTACAAATACAATCAACAACTGCTGGACGATGATGTCATCATCATCAAGCTTGGCAGGCGGATGTGTAATTGCAACATGTCGTCATCAGAACACAAGTGGATGAAATTTTGTACCTGAATAAACCATACTAGCAACTGTTATACCTTCTTCTCCGAAAGTAGGAAAGTAGAGTCAGTTAGTTTTAGCTGGGAACCATACTTGTTACATCCTATAATTGCACCATGAAAATAACTGCAAAAGCGATGCACAGAGTACTAATAACCAAGCTAATGTTGACTTGCTAAGCGTTAGTCATCAGCTACTCCCATGTAGAACAAAGGAATTAAACATTGCGACAGTATAAACTAGAGGAATTAATAGATGTAGTACACTATACTTGGATCGTAAAAGCAACTCACAAGAACTTTATTTCGAAACTTGGTTCATTTGAAAACCTCAATTTTTGAATGGATCGTGAAAATTCCGATGCCGCAGTTGCAGATCGTATTTACAAGTGATTTATTAAGTTCATTTTATAAACTTATGAATTCTGCATATTATTATGCTGCTTAAGCTCTTTCAAAACATTTACGAATTCGAAAAGTCATAATTCAGTAAGAAGGTGGCATTTACAGCTTCCGTGGGATTGTTTGAAGCTTTGAGATGACGAAGTATAAAATATTTTAGCTTTCTTTATTTGACTCAACATTTCGGGTTATTTCAAAGGTGGTAAATATGGCTCTCTGGTAAACAACATGTCAGTTCTCAGAATTGTTCATACGAGAAAGAGCTACCATGCTAAGCAGTGTCATCTCTGACTGCATCGGCAAGAACCAATGACTAGAATAGCTATTTGTGGCTGAAAGATCAAAGGTCTATATAACCTGTGACAGGTTGAAAATCCAATGCTCGCTGTAAAGTTTGAAGTTTACACCAAAAATTACGTCATTGTGCCGAAGAACCAATATCAGCAGATCAGAAGAAAAGTTCACGAGCACAGAGAAGATATCGGTAAGGCGAGACAAACAAGTACCTACCTACTACGAGAGTACCGATACAATAAATTGTATTTTCTAGCCACCATAGGAACAACAAAACCATGCAACGTGATACAGTCACGTTTTTATCCATTTCGTCAATTAAGCGAAATTGGATCAGATCTGAACCAATTTCGCTAATCATGCGTTCTTTAAACTGGAGTTCTATTATTGAGTAGCTACCTAGTAGACTATTGATCTGAATCTCTTGGTAAAAAATATTTGTTCTCGTATGCTTATTACTAGTGTCAGTCGTGTTTTAGTGTACACAAACTTGGGACATCTTTTTCAGTGTCTTATGTGAATGTATACCTGCATCACAGCCTGATGACTTCTAGCTAGCTACTCTCTACTGATGAGTGTGCAGATTATCTAGCCTTTTTACAAACTGTGTCACTATTGTTTGATATCAATGTGGATTTATTTTTGATTATTATTCATTATTAGTTTTAGTGATTTCTCCATGCTGATAAAAATTGGTTAACCAAGTGGACATTTTGGCATTGAAACTCGAAAACATCTTCCCAAGTGAATTTAAATTTCGTTTCATGGCTCATCTTTTGCACGCAACGCGAATTAGTGTCATGAAAGCAATTCAACTCAATGGGTACAAATTGATGCTGATAAGTGCGCGTTGTGCGATTAGCCTTCATAATGGTGAATGTAGGAAACTACTAGGAGGATTGATTTCAATGTGTTTTGTTTCGAACAAGGACGGATTAATAATGGTCTTTATTTATAAATAGAATAACTACGTATTGTCTTAGTAGATCTTCCTTATACAGCAAATCAAAAGAGATCAAAAACATATTAAGTCAGAGCATCTTAGATGATATTTTAAAAAAAAAACCTTGCTGATGGTAGATATTTTTCTGCAAGTACTTTTGACTTTTCAGTCTTCAGAGTACACTTCACACATTATGCAAAAGAAAACAGAACAATATTTTTAGGCAACAATTACCGACCCATTTAGGTACTTACTTGAAACTTATTCTACAGGCTATAAATGTATTCAGTTGAATACAAAGCATAACTTCACTCCTGTAATCCCAAAGAGTCAGGCAGAGGTGTACCTAATAGAGAGGTGTACTACATTTCGCCAACTATGTTAAAGTCTCATGTAATAGGGGAATTTGCAAGGCGAGAGGCATGTTCAGTTCAGAAGCAAATCCAGTCTCCATGGCTACTACAAAGAAATGCCCAGCAGTCGCTCTTGCGGACCATAAGAACAGCGAATTGAATATTAATCTACAATTAAAATAAGTTTAATGGACTCTGACAGTAATTGAGCAAAACATGAAAAAGGCAAGGAGCGTCCAGAAACTTTATTGCTTGACAAGTTATGTATGATTTTTTAACTTTATTCAACCCAGAGCTTCTGAAAAGTACATAATTAAAAATGTATTCTAGCAAAAATATTGTTGCCGCTGAGTTTTATTTTGAGTGCACACATTTACTAAATTTAAATTAAAGCTATAACTTTTTAAATTGCAGTCATTTTGAGTGTGGGCAGTAAAATTAAACTAAACAGTTACTTGTGCGTGACATTTTTTTTTATATTTTTTTTAATGTAAAAATGAGATACCTAAGATAGATTTGATAACATAACATTAGTTGATGCATAATGAATCATGAGGTGATTAATTATAAAAAATAAACTTTATTTTACAGTTGAGTCGACTTAATTGGTGCTGTAAGTTATAAGAACAGATTCAAGTTCAGTTACTATTAGATCAGGTGTTGTGCCAGTGAGATTTAGAACATTTCTGGTACTACAATCTAGGTGACTAAAATTATAGAATTTGTTACTAGAAAGCCTATCAAGATAGATAGATAGATAGAATATTCTTTATTATGTACACCATACAAGTAACAAGAATAACACTAGACAAACTTATAAATAGGGTGACACAATGGGCGGTCTTATCGCTAAAAGCGATCTTTTCAAGACAACCTTTGGATGGATATAAAAAGAGGAGAAACAGTACTGTAGGTAGTCTGTGGCGTAACATTTTTACAAAATTAATTTTAAACATTTTTTAAATTTACAAAAACAAATACTTATATATAAATACATATATTATACATATGGGTGATTCTCTGCTATTTGGAAATTTGTCCATGCAAGACTGTCCTAAGCAAATTTTATTAAATGTTGAGAATATTAGTAGATATAATAAAGGGCAATTATAAATTAAATATATATCTTAAAAAAGCCCATACATTTTCCTCTTGGTTTTTGAGTTATTGAGGATTTTATGCAAAATCGTGACAGGGGACTGTTGTAACCATCCAGGGGAATGTTTTTATGAACAAAAACAAGTATTTTTCTATGAAAGTAATAAAAAGTCTTTATTTTTATACATATCTTTCTTAAATTATGTATTTAAAACGCAATGCAGATAATTTCAAATCAATATTTGCATGTTTAAAGCAAATGCATGTATCCCGTTCGTTTATCTCAGGTGTAAACGGTAGAAAGTCTGGTAACTGATTAGGCCAGAGTTATTGCTCTTAAATTTCTTGTATAATTTAGACAATGTATCTAATAAATATCTTTTTTGTTTTTTGACTCCATTTCTGGTTACACATTCCCGTTTTCCTTGCGACTATTATCATCATTTTCATAAAAAAATTGCACTGTATTCATGTTTTCGGACGAAATAAGCGCTAGACGACTGCGTTTCGTTGGTAACAGAGATTGTATTTTGGATTTCTGAAGTCGCTTATATGATATAGCACTGCCTTGCCAAGTCAATATACTTGATTTGTTTATCTTTTTCGGCTTTGATAAGGTTCTTGTCATGTGGGACCGTTATGTCAACAATCATTGCGCGCCGCTCTGATCGATCCACCACCACTATATCAGGCTTGTTGGCAACAATAGTCCTGTCAGTGATGATGGATCGATCCCAGTACAATGTGATATTGCCATGTTCGAGAACTGGGTCAGGCACATACCTATAGTACGGCACTTCCAATTCCACAAGGCTGTATTTTAGAGCAAGTTGCTGATGGATAATCCTGGCTACAAGGTTGTGTCTATGCAAGTACTCTCCGTTAGCAAGGCGAGAACAACCAGAGATAATGTGACGAATTGATTCACCAACATTATTTACTATTATTATTAACTTTTTTTTCAAAACGCTGTAATCTTTTTTTATACTTTTCCATTTTCTGTTTGTATTCCTGAATCTTCAGGTCTTTTTCTTTGAGTATTTTTCGGCGTTTCTTTTTCACTTCTTTCTTTCTTGCTATAACTAATGCACTTTCTGTTGATCTTAAAGGTGCCGAACGTTCCACTGCAGAATCCTCTGAATTGGGTGTATTGTCCCTTATAAAAGTATTTGTTATGTCTTTCATTACTTTTTTCTTTGCACGATACTTAGAACAATGCTCTTTCCAAGACTTTTTTGCAGCCTTATGCTCACGACGACTCATATCCTTAACTAGTTTTCTTGTGCCTTTTTCTTTTTTCTTTGATGTTTTCGCCTTTCTTTTTCTTTAATTTCTTCTTTTTTTTGAGCGTCATTTTTAAGTCGCTGATATCTTAAACGTTCAGCTATACGTTTCTGTTCTAGTATTTCTTCTCTTGATTTGGGTGGCTTCTTTTTCGGTGGCATTTTGAGATACTACCTGCAAAAGAGATGATATTGTTAATGTTAATTGTCATAGATGCGCAGTCTGGTAACTCAGACTTGATAAACATAAGACGCGGGCCGAACAGACGAGGCGCGCCGGCAACGCGCCACGTTCCGCGCCTTTTCTACCTGGCCCGTGCCTAAGCAAACAGTCCCCTGTGGTGTGAACAGTCCCCTGAGTCATGGAATGTCAGGGGACTGTCATTTTCATAAAAAAACTTTATGAAACAAATTCAGTTAAACATATCAAATTAACGAAACAGATGTAACTTCATACTAGTTAATCAATTATTTTGAACAAATTATCGTTATTAAAACTCTTAAAATAATAAAAATAAGGCTTACCAGTGGACTGTTTACACTAACGACCGAGACGCGTGGTTCACCGAAAGACGCAGTCGTAGCACTAAAAAAAATGGCGGCTGCCGCTTAGCTCCACAACTGAACGAACTTCACACCAATTGCGTTCCGTTACACCGTCTGAATGGTACGCGCCAAAACCAAATTTTACTTCAGCGCGGTTTTAAAATTTTCTCAGGGGACTGTTGTAATAATTTGAGGACAGCATTCACACAGATATTATGATTAAATTTGTATTGTAAAAATATATTTGTGATGTAATAAAGATGATTACTATTCTGTTTTATGTACTTAAATATTTTTTATTCAGTTAGCAACAGCAAAAAAATAAATATTGGTAACAAGATTTGTAATTCTGGTAAGAGGACGTACCAGGGGACTGTGTTTTGAGGTGGTTGAGGTTCATTTATTCAAATATTACATTATTAAATTACTAAGTAAGCTGTGGTGTGCCAAGAATACTTAATACTATATCATTATAAATTGTAAAAACTGAGAAATAATAAGATTTACTACACAAAATATGCTTGGGACAGCGATTTTCCATTTAGTGGAGAATCACCCATATAAAATAACAATCATGAAGAGCAAAGAAATATTTAATATTGTTGTTTATGGAGAGAGGTAGTGCTTTTTGACCAGAATTTTAAAAGTGGACAGGGTTTGAGCGCTCCTTACAGACATGGGCAGGGCATTCCATAGCCGTACAGCTTGAACCGTAAAGGATTTATCGTAGAAGCTAGTAGAATGCACCGGCATCTCCAGTCTCAGGTTTTCCGATGACCTCAGATATCTATTATGTGTGTCATGAAGGAACTTAAAACGTTCTTTAAGATAAGGGGGGGTTCTGGGATTAAACAAAATATTGTATAGCTGAAACAAGATATGAGTATTCCGGCGAAGTCTTATGGGAAGCCACTTGAGCTTTATACGGAATTCAGAGACATGATCATATTTGCGCAAGCCAAATATAAATCTTATGCAGACATTCTGGAGTCGCTCAAGTTTATCTAGTTGTGCCTCAGTGAGATCAAGATAACTGACATCGGCATAATCAAGGATGGGAAGTAATAGGGATTGAGCAAGCGCAGTTTTAGTAGCAGTTGGAAGAAAATTCCGCAAACGTCTCAGGGATTTAGCAGATGCAAAAATTTTGCGACATACGCCCTGCAGCTGAGGACCCCAAGAAAGATGCCGGTCGACCCAAACTCCAAGATTCTTAACTTTATCATTTATTGGAATAGTAGTTCCTTTAAACTGAACCTGGGGAAGCTGCGACCAGTTTATTTTGGGGAACATCCTTGAGCTGCCAACAACAATGACCTGAGTCTTTGCTGGGTTAACCTGCAACCCATGCGCCTCACTCCATTCGCAAATTGAAACCAGATCCTTGTTGATGATATTTATTGCGTAATCCAGGTTCGAAAAAGTAGCTTGCTTATAAATTTGTAGATCGTCAGCATAAAGGTGGTAGGAAGAAAGAAGTTGCTTTGAAATTGAATTAATGAATATCGCAAAGAGTAAAGGAGATAGGACGCCGCCCTGAGGCACACCGGCAGAGGTATCGCACCACGACGAGCACGACTCTTCTAAACATACACGTTGCCGGCGGCCATACAGGTAACTACGAAACCAGTCAATCGCCTTTGGAGATATGTTAAGAGAGCGAAACATGGCCAGCAGGATATCGAAGTCGACGGTATTGAAAGCGTTACTGAAATCCAGTAAGCAAAGCACCGTTAGACTTCCTTTTTCCATGCCTAATCGTATGTCATCAGTGACGTTAATTAACGCAGTTGCAGTGCTGTGACCAGGACGAAAACCGGACTGGAAAGGATTCAGCAGACTATTTTTGCAAAGAAAAACACTTAGCTGATCATGGACCAGGCGTTCAAGGACTTTGGAGAGAAAAGGTAATATGGAGATTGGGCGGTATTCTGAAAAAGAAGTTGGATTTGATTTTTTGGGCAAAGGAGTTATCTTGGCATCTTTCCACATCGACGGAAAGACACCAGAGGATATGGAGTAATTTAGGATATGACACAGGATAGGAAGAATTTCGTCGAGGACAGGGAGAATCATCTTACGACTGACACAGTCACTACCAACTGCATTCGATGTAATCGAAAGAACACTCTTCTTAACATCACAATCAGAGAATTGACTAAAAATAAATGGGGTATGATCCGGAGTTGGAAGGTTTGAAAGATCGTTTACCGTGGCTGCCTTAACGGTCCCATTGCACTGGGATGAAGAAGAGAAGTGTTGGTTGAGTAAGTTTATGTCTAAGTTTTTTGGAATTGATTCTTGGCGTGATTTTCCGACTCCCATGGATTTAAGAAATTTCCATACTTTGGCTGGATCTCCGTTTTCAACTGAGGTGTGAATATGGCGGCGTTGGGCATCTCTACACACCTTATTGCAACGATTTCGAGCATCAACAAGGATCTCACGGTTCAATGGTGAGGGTCGACATTTAAATTTGGTTTTAGTAACCGCCTTCTTGTGCATAAACGCTCGGATATCATCTGCAAGCCATGGTGCCGGAAGATGCTTAAGTTTAATCGCACGAATGGGAGCGTGAACATTGTACAACTGCACAAGGTTTTCCGTCAGCAGGTTCACTTTAACATCCATGGACTCATCATTTACCAAAGGACCCCAGTCAATGCTGTTAGCATCTCTTCGCAGGTCGTCTGTGTTCATACCACTAAAATTGCGTTGCAGGAGAATCTTAGGTTTCGCTTTAGGTGGCCGAATTTTGTAGGAGAGGAATATTAGGTCATGATACGAAAACATGTCAGCTGTGCATTGACCATGCTTGCTAACATGTTGAGGAGAGGAAACAATAAGAAGGTCCAAAAGGGAGGGATTACAGTTTGGAAAATGATGTGTGGCACTTAATGGGAGAATTGTTAAATTTAATGACTTCACCATTGACTGAAATGATGAGGAACGGGAATCGAGTTTCAATAAGCAAGTATTAAAATCCCCCATGATAATTGTATGACTGTAAGAGGGTGTAAGGTTTTCAAGGATCTTTTCAAAGGAGGAAATAAAATTAATACGCGATGAAGGGCTATAATAAACACCTAAAAGGACTTTCACGTGATTTAGGTTTACTTCCAAGAAGAGATGCTCGCCCGCGTTCTGAGGTGGAGGCTGTGCAGATATATCTACAATTGTGAAAGGAATGTGTGGACGGATATATATAGCAACACCACCTCCACCGCCACGCGCACGATCATTCCTTATTAGTTGAAAACCTGGCAAGGAGTAGGAAGTCGAAGGGAGACATGGCTTTAGCCAAGACTCCGAGACAAGGATAGCGTGGATGTTCTTACAGTCAAGGTTAGCTAGCATGTCAGAATAATGTGCTGGAATACTTTGGGCATTTATATGGACTACATTAAAATTCTTAGGTACATCAGAAAACTGATATTCGAGCGCGTCGGAAAGGGATGGGCAACTACCAAAACTGTTATTACTAATAGACGACAAGGAACCTTCGGTGTCACTGACGTCATTGCCGTCTGACATCGACACAATATAAAACTGATTATTAAAAATTAACAATAAAAAAAAAACGAAATAAAAATTTAAAACAAAAATAAAAATCTAAAATCCACCCGCCAGTTGAGTGCTTAAAAACTATACGTATAATAAATACAAAACAATGGCTAGTTTCAAAAATCGTCTGGGTAACAAAACAAAGAGAAGAGAATGACCTAAGATGATTAGCACTATACTATAATTAATATTGTGTATTATTATTTGGTTTAAGTAACAAAACTATATTGAGATCACTATCAACAGGTTTCTGAACGAAGATTTGTAGATGACACAACATTACATAGTTGACAGTTGACAGGTGACATATACAAAAGCATAATGAAAATTGTGCTTCAAACCGACGTATAAAAATATTAAGTTGAAGAATTAAAGTGATAGTAAGAGGGTATGACTAACACACGAATTGCTACCCGGACGGTGATACTACATAAAAAGTGCACGGGATCACTTCTTCTTCATGGCAGCACGTCGAGCCTTTTTCGGCGCCGGTGATGGAGATGGCGATGACAACAATGGGGATCCGATGACAGACATAGCCTTATCACTAACCTGCTCGATGTTGTTAAGGTCATGCAGTGAACTTACTCGACGCCGCGACCCGTCAGCACCAAGAACATAAATAATCCCTTGCTTGGTCCAGCAATGAGTTTCACCAAGTTTTTCACGTACAGACATGAATAGCTGATGCCGCGATCTCGTCAGGAACTCCGATGCCGTGATTCCAGTACCCTTCAACTTAGTCTTAGCAAACCAGACAGAATCTCGAATACCAACATCCTGAAATTTGCAAAGGATAGGCCTGGGTTTGCTAGCACCAGTTTGCCTGCCCATGCGGTGGCACCGCCTGATGTCAGCAACTGTGAAATCTGTCAGCTTCAGATGACAGCGCACAACTTCTTCCACTACCTTTGGTGTGTCCTCCTTGGACTTTTCGGTGACACCATGTAGAAGTATCATCTTCCGCCGTCCACGCATCTCCAGATTATCAAGTCCCTGCGCCAGTGCCACTAACTGCTGTTGTAGACAGCCCAGTGCTTCAAGTATGAAGTTTTTAAAGGAAGTGAAATCTGCGACTAGACTGTCTGTGTTACTTGGAGCTGGCTTTGCCTGCAATTCTGCCTCGAAGTTTGACATCCTGGTTTGGAACAGTGTCATCATTTCCGACATGGAGACCTTCAGTGCTTCCATGATAGACTTTGGTGTTTACTAATTGTTTTTGTGAGTTGGTATGATGGAGATAACACTACACTGGTGGGTTCTTTATGTTAGCATGTATATGAATGCATTAAAAAGCAAAAATTAAAGCTTCTTTCAATTTTAATAAATATTTCAAACCAGAGCAAAAATTTTTTCACCACTTCTTATTATTATCAAGTTAGCATTATCAGCCTAGTTTTTTTCCCAACAACAGGGGGTCGACTTTCAGTCCAGATGCGAATAGTAGTATCTTAAATGGAGTAATTGCCTATCTGACCTCTACAGCTTAGTTACTGGGTAATACAATACCCCTTGGTAAGACTGGTAGTATTTTTTTTGTGCGCTTCTGACAATCCCTTATGACTGTCAAAGTTATACAAATAATAGCTGGGACCAACAGGATAACATATTTTCTGAGAAACAGATCTTGAACGGAACTTGATATGTAATGGGTAAGTCAAATCATATCAGTCTTATTATTTTAGTCTACAAGCAAACAAAATATACATAAACAGTACACTATACAATTCTCATTGTCTTTGTAAGTTTGTAGTTCAAAAACAAACACTATCTACTGTGAAAACATAAGGATTCCAAGATGCTTAGAAATTCTAACAATACCTCTTTCTCAGTACATGTAAGCAAGTTCAATGGCAAGTTTATTATTTACATACCAAAGATTACTTGGAAGAGAGATTATAAAAAGGGACAAAAACTTTTCCCAACTATTTTAAAGTCAGCTATCAGTCAAACCAAATACAATTAAACTTACTTTACCTACTTTACATGGAGTGACTACCTATCTGAACTCCACAAGCATGTTAGTTCTGAAATATTTGATATCCCTTGACTGTTAGTCACACTTTCGGGCTACTGGCTACCTGTTATAAGTGTAATTTTTTCGAAGAATCGAATTTGTCTGAAGCTATGCTTTTTATTATTTTTTTACAGATGGGAAACCATCAAATAAATTCCCCGCCCTGAGCGGAGTGTCAGACTTTTACTTATTAAAACACACTCATGTTCCTTCTTTTGCCCTTCATGTTCCAGGGCTGCAGAATTTCATTCAAACAACCCACAATTCCGGCAACTGGCACTGGCAGGCCCCTTTGCGGAAAGCTATGCTTCAATATTTAAAATGTTTGTTTTCATTCAGATAACTACAACATGCACGAAAATCAAATTGCAGATATAGGTCAAAGAGAAACCTGTTATAGATAACAGTAATTCACATTACATTGTATTATGTTACTGATACCAGTTTGAAGTGCTTCAAAGATTATTATATTACATAAAACTTTCATAATGACTTGATTATCTCGGCATCTCAAATGATTACTTTCATGACTATACATTTGTTCAACTTCTTTCATACAATAAAATGAAAAGAGTAACAATTTTAAAAGAACAAGAATGCTTTCTTTTATGTTTCCTTTAGTTAACAAGAAAATAAAAAGGTGGGAGAGACATCATCACACATAACATTATGGAGGGTGTATTCTGAAACATGTGGATTGATAATAAAAGTGATAGAAATAGCATCTGTTTCCACAGTGGTTTTTGAAATGATCTGTTTTGAAACAAGTGTTTTAATGACGAAGAACAAAGATGAGGGTTACAAAACTAAAAAAACTGGGTGGTCTACCAAATGAAATGAATTAATCATTTACATGAATGAATCATAATTCAAAATGAATACACATTGTTTTATTATCAATAAAAGTTCTGTTTGTGGAATGATAATAATGTATTAATTAGTTTTTCACATGAAAGTACAGCTGGCATTGAGGAAAGACTAATTAAATTAATAAACTTAATTTATTTGTGGAATAACCTAATTTCCAAGAATTACTGTAGCTACAGGAAGTGCCTTATTAGTGAATAGTGTTGCCTTTTTTCAGTATAACAATGAAATTTGTGTATACATTATGTGCATTGTTTCCTATAAGACAGTCTAAACATAGAAAACAAAAAAAACTGATTTTATGGTCATATTTATTTATTTAACAGTTCAATGGAGGCTCACCTTTACTTTCATTATTTAATTTACTTTATCTTCATTAATTTTCAATTATGCTAAATGTTTAGATAACAAAACTTCAATCTTAATTGGCCAAATCTTCATAACTTTGTTTGTGTTTACAGAACTTCATATAATTTCAATTTTTCATAGACAATTTGAGATTGAGGTAAAAAAAACTAGTTTTAATAAATAAGTAACTTGTTGTCAGCCAACTTAGGTGAGGTTTTTGTTCAGCAGTTGGAAGGCTGTTCAAAATTTAATATCTTAAAGATATTATTCTTAATCATTTCCTTCTATATAAATGAAGTCATCCAGTTAGTCAGTTTTAAAGTCTGCATTAAGGCAAGTACTTGCATACAATACATAGGTACCTACCTACCTAGTTCAGTAGAAATGCTATGACCCTGCTTTATATGCAAATAAGATAAGTACTTGCATAGTTTTATCAATTGTTTGTTTTTAGTCAGAAGCCTATCCCTTTTATTTACTTGGGTGATAATGTTTTTTCCATTCTCTTTGGAATTCAAGAAATAGCTGAGAATTGTTTCTCAGCAATTTCTTGAATATTGTCTGGACTTGCTGAGGTGCACAGGAGAACAATTATTAAACCAGAAAGACTAATTAAATTTTGAGATGCACAAGAAATCCCATTCAAACCATATTTCTAGTGTTTGAAATGTTTTTTTTAAACTAGGTAATTTAAATTAACAAGCCAAATATTGGACAGTTTCACGGGTTTTGCTGTTCCAAAAATCAAGTGGTGTTCATAATAACAGTTGGAACAATGACAAGTAGGGGAGTTGCCTAACCGCAACACTGTTATTCAATAAAGGGAACAGCTACTTGTTTACAATTATTACCAGTGTTTTTCGTGCCAGCTGGTTACTGCATGTTGCACTTAATTAAACCCACTGAGGTAGTTTCGCCCTGCATTCAAGATAATTTATACACTCGAGTTCATAATGCATTAGTTCCACGAACTATCATTGGTGCAGTCGTAATAAATCTCCTAAGCTTCACACGCTGACACACCGCACGATACCACGTCTGACATCTGACACTGGGCTGGTCACCAGGCGTTGTCATAATTTTATTTTAGGTCAAAGTACGATGAACTTGAACGCGCTTTACTCACCGTAAAATGCTTATTGCCGGCACTTGCTTCCCTACGGAATGCGTGCAGGCAGGGCCCGCATTCGCTAGGAAAGCATTACCCACTGTTTTATGCACGTTTGGAAAGTTTCCTCACTGGAAACCGGCCACGACAACAATCACTGGTCACACTGTTGGGTCCACGGGCACAAGATCTGACAATTACGTACTGAACAACTAAATACCACCACCTCTCATATAATCCACTGTTTTACAGACAAAAGACACAGGTATCCATGTATCGAACACTTTAAAAAGTCACAAAGCACTGCAACAGTTCAGACGGTTAGGTTTCAGTGTTGCATTCAAAAAATTCACACGCGTATCTTGTCTAATTAAAAACTTGATAACTTTTATTTAGATAACAACAAAATAAGAAAGGAACGTCGATCGCACCGCAAAATCCGAAAAACACAAGACGCGCAGCTGGCTAGCTGTCGCCTCTCGCTTGACTGCGGGGACAGCGGGTGTGCGGGCGGGGTAGAGGGGCACGCGACCGCTTCTACCGCGCCCCCTATGCTTCCCGCCTCGTCTCGCAAGTCATTTCATTATTACGTTACGTTCATTTTATTTTATTTTGAACATGCATTCGTCTGCGTTCGGTATCCTACTGCAAGAGAGATTATTATCAAAAAGCAGTTGGTGCTTATAATTACAGGTGTATTCAATTACAGATTAATTGATCGAGATTGACCTCTTTAAAACTGTCTAAATTTCGTAATAAACTAGCAAATTAAACTGTAATGTCTTAACAGACAGGCAGTCTGATATACTAGTGCAAATAGTTTGAACTGGGAACTATCTAAAATTAGCTGAAATTTTATACATATATAAAATTGTATACATCGTAACAATAGACCAACGACGCTCCTGTTCCTTTCCTTCCATTCTGCTTATCGTGAGAACTTTTACAGGCGATCGAGCAATTTACTTGCACTGATTATGTAGATGCACCTTGTCGAACTATCATAGAAGTGGACGGGTGAGTCGTAGTCGGCTGCCTCGTCTGGAACGCGGTATGCGCGAATGGCAATATAAACAAGCAGCTGTTTTGTTGATGAAAGTATGCGCAGCGTGCAGTGGTTGGCCTTCGTCGACAGTGATATTTATGCCTGTATTGCATATTTTCGAAAAAAATAATTTCACACGGCCGACTTTCAGTTAATTTTCGAGAAAGTAATCCTTCATTGGCGATCTATCAAGGAGTGCAACGAGTTTCTCCTTTATCATTACGGGGCTTGGATAACCACCCCTGTGGCCTGTAGGCCTGTAAGCCTGTAATTACTGGTAGTTTGCCGGCAGATGAGTAAATGCTTTAAATTCTGGGTTGTAGGGAAAGTGAAGTGTTAATGCGACAACTTGATCATAGTGTTTCGTGCCTTTCTACCGGCGAACTGGGAAGGGATTCCGCGAACTTTGAGTTTGACCTCGCTTTAAACAGTTTATAACGTAATTGGTTATTAAATTAACCATGATACGAAGAAGATCCTATTTATCTGTTCGCGTAAATATGCTGTCAGTGAGTTCGGGACCATCTGCTTCTGTTTTTGCTCGATAGGTAACAATAAACTTTACCCCAATTCATGGAACGGAAGTGGGGTGTGGTTTGGGTGCGTCCTTGAGTCGAGTTCAACCCATCATTGGAATCGAGACCGGAAATTTCTATACCAAAATTTTTGAATTAGTTTTAGTTTAAACTTTAATGAAGTAGGTACATAAGTACAACTGGTACCTAGGTAAACAAAGCATTACTCCTTTTATTGTGATGTCGACACATTAAAGTAGCATTAATGATGTCATAAATAAATAATGTAATAGAGAAATATTTCAGATGAATAATGTATCTAATGTAAGTTCACACAGTTCGAACGGATATCCTTTCTATTTCGGTCCAAGGATAAATGCTAATGGTACCTGCCTGGTTGGATAATATTTCACCGTTTGTCAACATGCCTAACGGTTGTACAAGCATTAAACTTAGAGACACATAATGGACGTTTCTGTACCTTTATGTTCTGCAGTTAAAGATTGTACGCCTACGATTGTCATATTACCAGTCAGACACCCGTTTATTTACGTTATAACTACTTTAAAAGATAATTTTGAAACCACAGTCTATTCCTTAGGTTACAAAACATCATTGTTAAACAGAACCTTAACTTGAATAATCCCGTAACTTGTAAGGCACTTATAATAATTAGAATTACCCAATACCACAATCCCATTACTTACACTTTAAGTTCTTCTGTTGAATTTGATAATTCCTATGCTGAGAGGTTGAGACCGTTTAAGCAGTTATTAGAAATAGATACATGTAAAACACATCACCAATTTTGCTTATTTATAGGAGCTGAAAAGAAAATTTGTGGAAGGCTTTGGGCCCAAGATGTAGGACTCACTCTAGGTACATCGTTTGTACAGTGTACATAATTATTCAATTTTTCATCCTAATTTTATGCAGGTCATGTCTTTACGTTTTTTTTCCCGTTACCAACCCATGTACCTAGTAGCTATCGGTCTTAGCTAAACAAATTGACTGTAATTTGCTAGAAGTGTTTGCTAGGTAAAATACGAACAATTTGCATTTTAACATGATGAAGAAAGTTTTGTTTGTGGACGAAAATTTATGTTAGCAGTATGTGCTCAAAAGGTTTCTAGTTTCTACTATTACCCGTAATTCAAGTAGGCAGGTAAATATTTGCGAAATGTAGCTTAACCAAATGGAGGCACTCCATAGACACGGTGTAACTCAGGAGTCAGAATACAGGCGAAAACCCGCCTTTTAAGTTTTCTTTTCTTCTTTTTGCGCTCTACCACCAGTGAGTACCACTTTTAGTATCGGGGGGAAACCTTCAAAAAGCGACCGGCCTTTGGGGGTAAGCCGGGGAGTTTGGGGTCTTAACCTCACTACTAATAGACTTTTACGAGAACATTTGTAACAAAGTTGTAGACGAGGCCGGGTCATTCTAAATCCCGACTCAGATCAGATAAATAATTATTAGAAAACATTGTCAAAAACAAGGAAAGTGTTGTCTACTGTAGATGCAGACACGATAAACTATAAATGCCCGCTGATAACTCCCGTAATTGAAGATACAATACTTCAATCTTCATTACAGCACCAAGTGCCAGCGGTATGGCATGGGACTACATTTTATTTATACCTTTTCAAGTCGCATACTCGACGCGCCTTGCTCAAAATATCGCGTCGTGCCGGCGACTTCCGTCGATTCAAAGCCGACTACCACTCATGGAGTTTTTTACCATGACACTTTCGAATACGACATTTTGTTTATTTAAGCGTTTTGGAGAATAGTAGACATTAGAATAATTTTCTTTTAAGATTCATTGACAGGCCATTAAGCAAGCAAATGTTGTGTTAATTCGTTAAAGACTCATTAAAGATTTAATAGAATAATTAATTAAGCAGACAAAGTAGACAGCGTGGTGCCAAATGAATAGAAATATTAAAGTGGCTATTAAGCATTGTCAGGACGATAACAATGACAAAGGGCTGACTTTAAAAGGTACTAACAATAGGTCTTACGTAACTGTAAGGAACTTTTCCGAACATCAAAAAGCGGAAGGAACAGGGACGACTGTAAGAAAGAAATCCAAACAAGGTGTTAAGAGAATTTGGTTTAGAATTTTAACCAGGAAACTACGTGAAATAAAAGGAAATGTAAAAACGAAGGTAAGGAGATCGAATGAGCATTACGTTACTTTCTGAAGAAACTGACCGTAGGTGTTACAATTCTATCAGTAATTATTTGATAGACCTCGTCCTCATCATAAACATTAGTAACTTTGTCAATTAGCGGAACTAGAAACCTCCTTTCTGACTTGTTAAATCAGTAAAAACATAGAACTTCCCAGTATCCTGTGGCAATGGAAACACACCATGAACACATTTTTTTCTGGTAAGTTTTTATGTTCATATTGTCCCAAGTTTTCGGCGGCAGACGATGACTTATCAGACGGTTGAGTGCCGGCATTTTGTTGAACTCTGCGCTTCATGTGTTTGTCTTGAGCTAAAAGTAACGGATAAGACGTGACTGCTGAGACAGATCTAAAAATATGTCACCTTTTGATATTTAGGTACACACAAGTCATTAGGCTACTCTTAATAGCGGGTAGGTGAATGTCCGAAAGAAGTTTTGATACATGTTTGTTTTGTTAATTAATTAACAACTTGACAGATTATATATTACATAATGAAACTGGTTTGTTTAAATAATCAACAAAAGAAAAAAAAATACTCGTTTCCAATTTTATCTTATAATAGATAAATGGAGAATTATATCGTTATTTGTATAATTTGATTGGTCTCGTCTATTTATAGATATTTATTTTTAAATTATTTAAATTCGGTGCGGTAAATCCGGTTATTTTCAGATAAATCACTCAACCAATTAAAGGGACATTAGCGAATTGAATGGCGAGTATCAATACAAAAGCATTGTTATGGGTTCATGGTGGCACGGACCATTTAACCTGCCTTATCAATCGGTAACGGTCGGCGCTAGGGGCGGAGGTCAATGCACCTACTTTGTTGTTGTTAGTATTACCTTTTTAGAGCTCCCCGTTATCCGACATATTATGTAATAAACTGATAGGAAGTTTATATCACCGTTTCCGTGTTATCGTAGTTCAGTGTTGCATGCTGATCGTTTGATTACCCTAATTAAGTTAATCTTTATGATCTTTGCCTTAGTTAAGCGGTTGTTGAGAAAATTCAAAGTCATTTCAACTAAATCTTACTCAAACTTTGTGGTAAACTTACGTCAGAGTTAGATAATTATAATGAGTTCTAATTAATTTTGCTGATTTCTGCGAACTTTTATTTAATTTTGTCTTTGGTTTAGTAACTTTTTAAGACCCCTGAAAAAATAATGAATATAATAGGTAGGTATACGGTGCTATCCACCTACTAAACAAGAAAAGAAGAGAATAGCTTTAAGACTGCAATTGATACACAAACTCACTTCAGTTGTACGTAGATACAGTTTGAATGTCAATGTACTATTTCAAAAGCCAACAGTAACCCAACATTGATCGTGTCATCATCAAAAAAGCCTTTCATACAGTGCAGTAGAGTCTAAACAGGTACCTAATGTGAAAATTATTTTTTTGGCCTCCTGCATTGTCTAAACCAGACAAGGAGACAGTGGCATGCCTAAAGACCAACAATACGGCAAGCCGATAAGGCCAGCAGGCTGTTCAGAAATCCTAACATCATGAAGAGTAGTAGGTAGGTTATGATCACCGCCACTATCTACATGGCGAAATGTCTCTCTCATCTCTATGTGTTTAGATGAGACATATGGTTATGAGCGCTCTATGGCGCTGAAACATAGATGCTCTACTATACATCCCCTGCAAGTAAGACAATCTTTTTCTCCATCCAAGAAACAAGCCCACAAACTTTTCCTAGCATGACCTTAGTGTCACCAAAGCAATCGATTCCGTAAAAAAACTATTAACAAATTACATTCACGGTCTAAATTAAAAATCTTTGTAGTAAATAATTTACACAATCAACTTTCTGGACGGGTCCAATGCGATACCCAGATTGCGTAACACGTTATTGAAAAGATAGAGCCTAAGGCCCACCTGTTGATATTACCTACACTATTTCATTGATAGTAATTACAGGTGATTTACATGTAGTGTCGTTACGTAACCACACATCATTTCTATGCGTTCAATTTACCAGCTAATCGGACTTTTTAGTTTATGCTTTAATAATGCACTTCAACTTAACGTGGGAGGTGTGGCTTCGCTCGTAAATATGACTAATAGTCTTTCATTTTGATTCGCTTTTTACTTCTTATAATATTTATGGAAAATGACGATACATTCACACCTAATGTAATACTTATTTTAAACACAGAACCAAACAGTCTGTATGAGTAACACTGTTTCACACAACTTCAAAAGTATTTGCCAAACTTCAACAATAATCAAAACGATACAGACGTAGCCGTGAAGTGTTTTGAATCTCGTATTTGGTTCAAGAACAATATCTCGTCACCCAGATAGAGTAAGTCCTGTTAGCTGGCTATTACCCAAACGCATAAGCTTCGCTTACACCGCTATTGTATTGAAAATTTGCGAATATTCCGTAACACTATTACCGCGTTTACAGTGTCATGCTCAGTTAGTAGGCGATTGCGAAACATTGGTTATTGTCTCTAAACTCTCTAACCTAACGGACCGTATGGGCTTAGAATAGAAATCCGTTTAGTGTACGCTCCCATGAGAGTCGTGCGAATTATAATCCGTCTCATTATGTAAAAGAAAATGTCCGCTTTCTTTCTGTACTTACAAAGAATCAGGTATCGAAAGTTCATCGGATACAATGGCCGCAGTCGATGACACTGCCGGCTTCTTATCGAGCATCGCTAGCTGACTCACTGCCCATACAATTCTCCTAATTATTATAATTTTCGTAGTCAAATTCATCCGCGCGATAACTGGCCGGTTCAAGTGAAAGTATTCTGGATTAATCAGTCGTTCGTCTATGGACGCAAGTTCAATGCCTCGATTATGACTGTTATTTAAATTATAATATTCTTTTGCTTTCTTACGCGATGAATAGCGGAGGCGTTGCAAGGCAGGTGGGTGCTGTAACAGCGGCCACGCTGCTTCGCTGGACGTAACAGCGCTGTCCGCGAGAGCTTTCTAGGCTGTGCTATCTTCCTCCACGGCTCAAGTACATGTCAATGTGTCAACTACGAGTATGAGCTCTCTTATCATAAATCCGGTTGTAATTAATTAAGATGTCGTTGGATAAGGATGTATGTTGTAATTAGGATCTCAGCAATGTGCTGCTGTGCCAACTTCAATGTTTCTCGGAAATGTTTACAGTGATTGGTCGTTGAATAGTGAATGTTGGACTTGGATGAAGAAAATAGTCTATTTTTTATTAAGTCTAGATAATGAGAAGCGATAAGTTAATAACATTGCTGCACGTTTGCATGACAAACCAATTGGAGAAATGGCAAATGGAAATAGTCTCGTTCTCGACTGATGTTATCACGTGGCTTGTTGATGTGCCTAGTTATCTAGTCGCAGAAGGCTATAGGCGTAATAGTGTCGTAATACTTGTAACTTGTCGCAAGTAATTGGTTTAGTCGCAAAAAGTAAACAGCGACTTTTTGATCTTTTTGTTAATATTATTTATTTTATAATAATATTATAAAGAGGAAAGATTTGTTTGTATCGAATTGGCTCCAGAACTACTGGACTGGTTTTAACCATTTCTTCACTTATAGGAAGCAACATTATCGGAAAGTAGCATAAGCTATCAACATCATGCTAATACCCACGGGTCCGGGGCAGCAACTAAAGACGCGCAACACAGATAGTTTTTTTAACTGACTTTAAAAAAAGGAGGAGGTTCTCAATTCGTCGGAATCTTTTATTTTTTTATGTATGTTCACCGATTACTCAGAGACGCCCGGCCCGATTTGCAATATTCTTTTTATGTTTGATAGGGTATACTTCCCATGTGGTCCCATATCAATTTTATTTATATTGCTTAGGTAGTTTATGAGTTATCGTCTATAATACCTACATATTGTTTTCTCTATGTCTATATGGATGATCTTGTAATCTTTTAGTGACAATGGAAAATGGCTATGGAGAGGAGCATCCTTGGTGTAAAGATCACAGAAAAACAGAATAGTAGAAAAATTAGACAAAAATCCCAAGTATTAGATGAATTGCAATTCAACATACGATGCGTCTGAAGTGGAGATGGGCAATGTGGCCTCACATTGCCCGATACTCTGAGGACAGATGGCCCAATCGCGTTACCAAATGGCACGGTCCTGGAGGTAAGAGATTAAAAGGTAGACCAATAGCTCGTTAGACTGACAAACTAGAAAGAATAGCGGGTAGAGACTGGATAGACGTCGCCAATATTAGAGAAAGTTGGAGACAACTGGAGGAGGCCTATACCCGAAAGGGGCCATGATGTTTTTTTATAAAATGTAACAAATATTTCATAGTCATAGAATTAATTTATAAGTATCTAAAAATGTTTTCTTTTAATGTTAATAACAAATATATACACCCCTAGTGTTTAGTTATATAAGAACTTAAAAATGTTTTGTCATGGAAATAAAGAGGCTTTTGAATTGAATTGAAAAATGGAAAATGAATACTTGATAAAAATTATCTGTTATATCAAAAAACTATAACTAAAAATGTTGAAATAAAAAACTCTAAGTTCAAAAATGTGTATTATGAACATTTCATAATGGAGTCCAACACATGACACAGAAACCTTAGTATTACGAGACGTGATTCAGTCTATTAATTCTATCTATCGGTTGAGCTATTTGTATTCTTCGTAGGAAATCCAGGTCGATGGAACTGAATACGTATATAAACTGTCGTCGATGGACCGTGAGATACACAGCCGTCTGTCACATACCTTTCAGCGACTTCATTGTTTTCTGTGTGTTTAGAATAACAGTTAGACATACCGCCTTAGGCAATGCTTTGATTTGTTCACATCATCTGCCTAGGCTATACCTAACTATATTGGGGTCAGCTTCCAGTCTTACGGGATTCAGCTGAATACCAGTATTTTACATGAATGGGACTGCCTATCTAACCACAACCCAGTTAATAACTCTTGTACCTACTGATGATACTCCTTGATAAGACTTCAGACTTTTAATCGACGTTACGATTGTCAAAGATCTACAAATGACAACCGGGACCAACGGTAAGCCGTTGGTCCCGGTTGTCATTTGTAGATCTTTAACGTGCTTTCTGTGGCGGTGGTCAGCACTCATCTACGGACCAAACTAGGCAAGTGTAGCTTAACTTCAAGATCGACTCAAGCGGCAGTTACCTATTATTTATCCAGGAGCCGGCTTTGATTTGTTTTGAGTCTAAGAATTTGTGCGATTTCCTTGACCTATTGAAGCGGTGTTATTGTCGTTTAATATAATTCAATGAGCCGGATATTACCTATATCTATGCTGTAGCTGGCAGTGCCTTTACGTTTAAACATCAGAGAGACAATCGGTATAAGTGATGTTTGTCTTGCTTCTGAAATAACGAAACATTAGGTACGCCTGTAATTCTCAAAAGGTTCAGCAGAGGCGTACCTAACAGCACAACCACATTTAATTCGTTTTGTTTAAGTCAACAAATCTAATTGGGGCTAATTGCCCCAATTAGATTTGTCATAGTCCAGCCAATGGCCGACAAATACAATCCAGACTCCGTGGCTGAAACTCATAGTGAAATGACGAATTAACATTTTGCTTGACAAGGGAATTGAACACAGATCGTTACGCTGAGCAGTGCCGCTTGCGACCACTAGACGAACGAGACGGTAAATATTTTGAATTGGGTTTAATGTGTAAAAGTGGCCCATCTGACGCTTTCAACTTGCTCCTGGATTGCTTATGGAGCTGCAAAATATTTACATTTTGGGATTCACCTAGGCCAAGAATGATTTGGTACACTGTTTATTTTTTTGCGGATGGGAATTCATCAAATAACTTCCCCCGCTCTGGGCGGAGCGGGGGGGGGGTCTGTCAGACTTGTACTGACTAAAACTCAACCATGTTCCTTCAATTGCCCTTTATGTTCCGGACCCGCGGTATCTTTTCGAACAACTCGCAACCCTGGCAGGCCCCTCTGCTTTGCTGACATCTTTTTGAGGCGCCCGTAGAACAATAACGCGCCGTAACAGCCTGTCGTCAATAGACGGACGGACGGTGAGCTACCCATTGCTCACCGTCCACAGGCCCGCAACTACGGTGGCCGGAAGTCATGAATTGGTACACTAAGACTTTGTTATAAAATATAATTAAAAACAAACGGGTGAAAAACTATATCGGCTTTAATCCTTATTTCGAAGTTTTAATTCCAGTCCACTTTACTTCTAAATTATTTTAGCTGTCGTCTTGTTGCTAAGCAATTTAAGCCAGCTTAATTTCCTGGTTGCTCCAAATAAATTCAAGTACAAAGTAGTTTAGGCAAGGTAACAACACCGGAAGAAGATCAAACGCTTGTTTCTTGTTTACGGTAGACATTTCGGTAAAGCGACATAAAAGTTTAAGGACTGTGATGGAAGCTCTGATTGCATAAAGTCATGTAACGGTGTTTTGTGTGGCCTGCCGCATGCAATGAAGATAAGAGGGTTAACGGAGCGGGCACGGCGAAGGCATACAAAGTGTGGTCACAATATACGTCAAGTCCAACTGACATGAAATTATTTGAAGCATGCCAATACAGTAAGCCAGCTGTCAAACATTATAATTATGTGGTAGCGGATTGGGGTTAATTTTTGGACCTACCAAGGAGCACAGTATTTGGGTCAATATTTAAAGGAGAAATGCAGTAGTCCAAACAGAATGGTACTAAATCTCACGTATAACCATTTCACCCATCTATAACAACCTAATAAAGGTCACGGGTCATGAAAGAAGAGCTAGAATGCAAACTGTTCAGAGATGTAGATGATACAAATCTCTTAACGAAATGCATCTCATAACCAGTCGCTGGACTCGTGTCTGCCAAGCTTAACCACAAATGGACCACAGTAAGTTACAAGTTTGCCACCTAACATTACGCTGCTCACGTAAGCATGAATATGAGCTCGCAATTAAAGAAATCATGGCTGCTCCTTAGCCCACTTTATTATAGTGTTTTTTACTTGGAGACCTAAATAGTTTGCCTCTGATTGTGTCGCGAAATTGTGGCAATTTAATGGTCGTTGATGACCAGATGTGGTATTTAATACGTAGTTATCTGTATGCCAGTGGTGCATTGCAGTAAGAGGATGTCTTTGAGCAAATCCACATTGCTAAGTTTTCAGAAGTCAATTAAGTGTATGGCGAATTAGTCAATTTAGACCAGCGGACACACCTCAAATGCGGTTAATGGTTCCTGGTGGTTCCTCATAGAGCCTAGAAAAACAAGAGAATCCGCACCTAGCGTTTTTTGCATTTTCCAGTTCAAACTACGGAAGTCTAGTTAAATGACCGTAGAAGGCAGGTAGCAAAAGAAATGTGGAAACTTCGTAACAACGTCATCCTGTTGGTTTATGTAACACTAGTTGGTCAGTAGTACTGAGCAGGGTTCCGCGTGCTCGGGGACCTGGCCATCCGGCCACCTCCGGGGCGCTCCGGGCTGCTTCGGGCCCGGGCTGCTGATAAGAGCGCAGTGAAAGTGCCTCCCCAGGCCCCAGCCAACACCCGCGCCCCGCACCTATTGTTGTGTGACGACGGTCACGCTCCGCTAATTTGAATGCAAGCATGTTTGTAATAGAATAATCTCGTTGATTGATAGACTTATTATATGATGATGAGGTTCCAGGAAAGTTCGCATTGTCCCAACATTGGAGTGGCCGCTGATAATTTGTCAAAGATATACCCATTACGGTACGTAATTGAATGTTACATAACTTGGAAGACGTGAACTTATAGAGAAATTGTGAGACCCCGCCTTCGGTCGGTTAAAAGGCTTTAGGCGTTAGTCTCCATTCAATAGCGAGCATCGATATATATATTTTTTAATTTCGGTCGTCGACCTCTCGGATTTTATGGTCCAGGTAATAAATTGAATCGATAATTATCGCAGTAACTTGATTTCTATGTGAAATCACTGATCGGCGTAGTGTGAAACGTTACCGGGTCTATCTTAACTGCACCGCTCGGCTCGTGAAGGTAATTCCTCTATTCGTATAACATCTGTGTAAAGATGTTGATGTTTGGCTCTAATTGGACGATTAGTTGATTTAACTTAAGTGTTAGAAACTAACGTTCACGGAACACATTCTGCTCAGGTGAAAATAAAGCGTATGATGAAATAAATGTGGCCGTATTTTTAGTCGTGACGGTATATTTTTAGCTATGTTTGTTCTAATATAAAAAGAAGCAAATATTTAGAACTAGCTTTTGCCCGCGACTTTGTCCGCGTGGATTAATAATTCCCGTTCCCAGGGGATTTCCGAGATGAAAACTATCCTATGTCCTTTCTCGGGTCCCAGACTATATCTGTACCAAATTTCATTGAAATCGGTTCAGTGGTTTAGGCGTGAAGAAGAGACAGACAGACAGACAGAGTTACTTTCGCATTTATTTATAAATATATATATATATATAAATAATATATATAAATTCATATATTATATATTTATATATATATATATTATATTATAAAAATTATATATTATAAGTACGGATAAGAGATATATTAAGTCTATGAATTATAAATGTGTAACTATTTTTCTGTTCGACCAATTGGAATAAATGGTAGTTAGGAAAGTAGGTAGGTAGGTTTTTCAATTATCTGCTTCAAGGGAGTGTTCAGTTCCCAGTTGCTACTTCGTTAGTGGACTTAATTGAAATAGAGAAGTAACAAATGGATAGTTAGTTATTCATATTTGTAAAGCTAAGTGTAAAGTAGTTAACTTTCACTAGATCAGACTGCTCGAGATTAGTTCGCCAAAAAAAGTTCGCAAGTGATTTCTTTTTGTGCTCTATATAGTGTAGTCACGCCTGCCATAAGTATTTGGTTTTGTTGTTTTGTACCAAGGTCAGAAAACTGGATAGCACTACAATACAGTACTTTCGTACTCGATGGACGAAAGCGAATGCGATGCCCCCTGTCCTGCGACAACTTTCTGTAAATATTCAAACCACTTTTTTGTCCTTTCCAAATTGAAATTTCGATGAAACGTCAATTGTTCGCGAATGGTAATCCTGGACAGGTTCACTTTCCACAGTTATGTAAGTATTCGGTGATATCTTCAGACAACGTAACATACATCAAATAAAGGGAATTTAATTAGCGTGTAGGTGTTTTATGAGCCCTCCTACAATGGTAAACACGTACATCGTTTAAGCATTGCACTTATAGCAAATGAAAGTTAATGTAGACCTCAAAGGAATCTAAATAAAAGCTCATTTTGTTTTGCGGTGGAGCCAAACTATAGTGGAAGCATGTACAACTTCCTAAACGTGTTATGGCCTGAACAACTTATTTCGTTTTGTTTTTAATTCATTTTAATGTCAACCAGTTAGTTAAGATGTTTTTTAACGATACGTTAATGTGTAGGCGGCCTGTTAAGATGTATTGTTTCTTCAATGAAAAATGATCTAAGAAAGTAGTAAAAATGCTTTCAACCAAAATAACAATCTTGGTCTACGTTGTAGCTGTCATAAGATACTCTCAGAATAAATTGAGGAGACTAGAAGGTGAATCAGTCAGACATGGAATAAAAATAATACTTAGTAACACACTTTTTTGTCCTTAGGGCAGAACAGATGTCTATCGAGATACCACGTGGCATAGCAGCCAAAACACAAACAGTTTGGGGTGTTTCTTAAAATAGCAGAGCGGCAGCTGAATAACTTGTTCCTGTCGAACGATTTTTGCATAAATACGAAAGTAGATTCATACGAAACACAGGACCTCTTTTGAAAAATATAAAAGCTGTGCCGTATTTTGTATCTTCAACACTTTTGTTTTCATCAGAAGAAATAAATGCCGACACTGTGTTGCTGAATTAGTTTAACAATATAAAATTGTGCAACAGTGTATTTTAAAATTGGGTCACCTATTCATATAATAGTTGAGAATTAAATAAAACTTCATAGCCTTGACACAATAACATTTAACTCCGGCCAAGCAATTAATTTGTCCGCGGCCGGTGGAAGCTGTACAAGTGATCCTATCACCATCCATGACAAATGGTATTTTGTTGACAATAGAACATTTCGTGATCATTTAACGATAGGTACTGATCCAGTTCCAGTACGTTCAAAGTATCGCCAACACATAAAATATCGAGGTCTCACCAACAAAACTTTGCTTTCAACTTCTTGCGGTTATTGGCAAACCTTGCTTTGTACTTGCATTCGCTATGGGAATTTTACATCACCGTGTGTTTACTTTGATTATTACTTTACAGTTATGGCATTATTGATCATTAATTAATTCGCAAATCAAAAGATTTTTTCGCAATAAAAATAACATAAAAACAGGATGACCTTAAACTAAAACCTCTGGCTATAAAAGTTAAAGGCTATCAAAATTTACATCGTGTGCGTCCCAGTTTGTGGAATAACAAAGTAGTGCATGTGGGTGCTTCGAAATGGCGTGTTTTATTGTGAATTTTGCGTGGTTTGCATTCGGCAATCAGTGGGAGCAGTCTGCGGCAAGGTCGAGGTCGGCTGTAAATTATTGTCACTGTCCCTCGTTGCGTAAATATTCATCACTTGCGAATCCGCCGCAAGCGCAACACTTTTGGAACAGTCCAAAGTCGACGTTGCATTTCACTCATTGTCTTATTAACATCAGTGAAGAGACAATACAGACACCTACATGTTTCAAGCACACATGCCATATATTCACAGCGGTGAAAAATGTAATTTTAACGCCACAGCATAAATCTCCTTCATGTATGTCGGCGCTGAGAAGACAAACACAGCTGCAACGGCGCACGTGCGTCGTGCACGTGCGCAATGTGACATCATCGTACCACTCCATGAGTCAGGCGAGGTGGGGGACGAGTAATATAAGGCGGCGCGCTAGCGGGCACAAGTCAGTTTTACCGAAGCAGTCGCAGTGTCAACACCTCGGAATTGTGATGCGGATCACACCTGAGTCATAAATACAATTTATTGTGAAAGTTTATTAGTGAAACGATTAGTTGATTGTAATTTTGTATTAATAAATCAGTTATCAACAATATACTGAGGTTTTTGATACAACATGTCCGAGAATCGGTCCAGGGTCCTGCCCGGATGACCTCATGAGGCCACTTGCCTTCACCAAGTCCTGGCTCCAGCCGAAATCAGAAGCGGGATGGACCTCGGAGCTTCCTCGGCTCCGAGTGCTCACATGGAGGAGGGTACCGGTGCCTTTGGCGACAACCGGGCCCCTGTCTGGAGACGGGTCATTGATGGTGACAAGGACGGGGATGCTGTGGGGGCCATGATTGGCTGCGTCAACGATGAGTTCCTTAGATTGCGTTTGTTGTCTGGTTAATGTTCCTCAGTTCCCGAATTGGTTTCGGTGGCGGCTGCAGTCGAACAACGAGAGCTTCGACGGGATGAAACCCCTGCAAAGCGACCGGGATTGAGAAGCATTGGAGACGGTCATATGCTTTGTTTTGGGTGTAGGAAGCAGGACATCTTCTTTTTCTTCATGTGGACTCCGCTTCTTGGAGGGGGGTCCGGTTTCCACACCTAGTCCTTGCAATGGACCATTGTGCGTATGCCATGCACCTGATGGCCGCTACTCTACGCATACTCTAGCCAGCCCACCTCCTTCCAGAAGCAGATGGGTTCTTGAGGGCGTCCGCAAGTGACCCTAGTATATCCAGTGTCACTTTCCGGATTTCAGTGATTCCTGTACATTCGAAAAGGTGTGTTCCTTCAGCCAGCTGCGTATCTGGCTGAAAAGGATGGGTTCAATTGGCTCCGGTCCTAGTGCTGGAGAGATGGACGCCCGTCTGACGAGTTCATTCGCTGCGTCGTTGCCTAGGGAGCCACTGTGTCCTTTGATCCATTGTAAGGTTAATGTATTGCGGTTGTGTGCGGTCATTCGTTCTAGTAGGTTGTGGCATTCGTATATTAGAGCTGTGTTGAAGCAGCTATTGTTTAGGTACTGAAGAACAGAGGCACTGTCGGAGAGTATTCGGTTGTTGGTGTCCGCGACTCCTCTGGCCTCGATGGCTACGACGGCCTGAATAATGCCCATACATTCAGCCTGGTAGACTGTGTTGAGCGTTCCGAGTGGTTTAGAAATTTTAATGTTTAGGTCGTAGGAGAAGACCCCAACCCTTGTTCCCGTTCTGGTTTTCGAGCCATCTGTATTATATTCTCAGTTTGTTTGATCCCGTGTATTCTCATGGTTCCTCCGTGAGCTGTATGTCGTAATGTTTTTGGAGGCAATGTATCTTGGTGATCTTATCGGTCGGTGCTGCTTACAGAGGTTGCCTTTAGACGGCTCCTGCTTTGATTTTGGTGTGCTTTATCCTGGAGTCATTACTCAGTGTGCCAGAGACTTCTAGTCTGAAGCCGCAAGAGCCGCTTCCTCCTGTACCGTGAGATGTAGGGGCGAGAGCCCTAGCATTGTTTGTAGGGCTGCTGTTCGTGCGGTTTCCCATGCTACTGGTGATCGCTACACGGGCAAGGCGTTGCAGTTTTTCTAGGTCTTTTTGGGTCGTGCTCAGTTCTGTTCTGGGCCATCATCATCAGCCGTATGTTATTATGGGTCTGATGACTGTGGGGTACAGCCTGTGCATAATTTTGGGGCTTATACCCCAATTCCTGCCGAGTAGTCTTTTGTACTGCTATAGGGATATGCTAGCTTTGGTGGTGATATAGTCAGTGTGTTGCCCAATTTAGTTGTTTGTCCAGATAAACGACCAGGTACTTGGTTTCAGTTGCTAGGCTTAGCGTGGTGCCGAAGAAAATCGGCAGCTGTAGTGTTGTCAGTTTCCTCTTCTAGTAAAAAGGACTAGTTCGGTTTTGGAGGGGTTTACGGTTAGCTCGTATTCTTCGTACCATTTTTCCATTATTCTTAGGGCTTGGCGCATCAGGTAGCGATGTCGTCGGCGTAGCCTATGGTGTAAAAGCCTTCGGCGTTTAGGCATCGGATTAGGCTATCCGCTATTAGGTTCCATAGTAGGGGCGAGAGGACGCCCCCTAGAGGGCAGCCCTTCGCTACAATGGCTCTTGTGGTCTCATTTATTGTGACTAAGCCAGGACATGTACGGGCACATTGTGGCAGGGGCGGTGGGAGGACGCGGTCGGGCGGTCTTGGGCCGTTGGTTCCAGCGAGTCCTTGAGCCGCGCAGAGCGTCCGGAGCCCGGGGGTAATTGCTGTGGCGGGACTGGACATGTTGAGTCGTCCTGCTTCGGGAGGATGGCAGATGAGGCTGAGAGGGTTAATTTGGCCGAGGAGCGGGAGGAGGTATTAACGCCAGTAGCTTTGCAGCATTCTGTGATGGTGGTACAGCAAGTCAGTAATGCCAGCGGTACGCTGATGAATTCTGGTGAGTCGTATCCATTTTTACGATTCTGGTGCCGAATGCTCTCTCATCAAAGATTATGTTAAAATTATGTTGACAGCTGTAAAGACTAGTCGTGACGGCTCTTGGCAGGAACCATTGGGAGAGGTTCAGTTGGCCATTTACTCCACTATTAATAGGGTGACTGAATCTGGCCCTTTTGAGTTAATGATCGTAGGGTAGCACGTCCTCTTGGCGTAGTGACCGTTGATAATGACGTGACTGACGTTAATTTAGATGAGATGAGAGGGCATGCGACACAGAATTTTACAAAAAAAAAAAAAAATGCTAATTACGATAAAAACGATTTCATAAAAATAAGGTTCACGTTTCTAAATTAGTTGTTAATGATTATTTTAATTAAATTGAGGGAAAAGACTCCAACAAAATTAGTTCCTAAATTCAAAGGCCCATTCGAGATCATTGAAGTGTTAGACGGGGATAGATACCGACTAAAGGCGCTTGACTCTAAGCAAATATACAAATACCTTCATGATCGTGTGAGGGAGATCCCCGATCACAAAGTTTCTCGAGAATTAGATTTGAGTATGCGTTGCTTATGAACTATGATAAAAAGTAATAAAATTGTTAGATACTTTGTTTTGTAACTTGTTGATCGGATTTCTTTTCAATGAATTATGTGGAGCAGGGAGTACTGTGACAGGGCATAGTAAAACCATTAAAGTTGATAACTATACCCAGATACCTTTTGTTTTTATTGGCAGGAAAGCCGAGCTAGATTACTCTTTGAGCATATTTTGTCCACAGGAACTACATCCGAGGACGGGTGCTAGTCAGGGATGGCCGTGTCGTGGATTGATGGCACAATGCAAACAGCGCCATCTAAGAATTCGTCTTCGCGCGCGCGCTTGGACACGCTCGTAGAAAGGGTGCAGCTAACTAGTAACTAGCGGAACAACCGAGTGTAGACAGACTACACCGTCCAACTCTGTCAGTCTTGGCAGTCTTATTGCTAACTTCGACTCAACTTCTGGAGGAAAGTCTACAGTAGTAAAGGTAAAAAACTTCATTACTCCATAACTGTTCTAAAAGTATTGCATAACTTGTTCATAATATAACTTAAGGACAGTTGCCTCCTTATTTTTGCAATATATATTGGACGTAAGTTGAGGACAGGGGCCTCCTTACTTTGCGATATGTATTAAACGTAAGTTGAGGACAGGGGCCTCCTTACTTTGTGATATATACTGGACGTAAGTTGAGGACAGGGGCCTCCTTATGGTTGCAGTATGTGTGTTGAGCGTAAGTTGAGGACAGGGGCCTCCTTACTTTGTGGTATATACTGGACGTAAGTTGAGGACAGGGGCCTCCTTATGGTTGCAGTATGTGTGTTGAGTGTAAGTTGAGGACAGGGGCCTCCTTACTTTGTGGTGTATACTGGACGTAAGTTGAGGACAGGGGCCTCCTTATGTTTGCAAGTATGTGTGTTGAGTGTAAGTTGAGGACAGGGGCCTCCTTACTTTGTGGTATGTACTGGACGTAAGTTGAGGACAGGGGCCTCCTTATGTTTGCAAGTATGCTTTATCCGTAAGTTGAGGACAGGGGCCTCCTTACTTCCCAATGTGTATCGTATGTGAGATGAGGACGGGAGCCTCCTTACGTTTGTAATGTGTGACATAGTTGAACCTTGATATTCTGCGCAGTTTTTCTTTGTTTAAGGTCGAGGGCGACCTTTGTGCAGAATGGCCGTGTCGGCGCTGAGAAGACAAACACAGCTGCAACGGCGCACGTGCGTCGTGCACGTGCGCAATGTGACATCATCGTACCACTCCATGAGTCAGGCGAGGTGGGGGACGAGTAATATAAGGCGGCGCGCTAGCGGGCACAAGTCAGTTTTACCGAAGCAGTCGCAGTGTCAACACCTCGGAATTGTGATGCGGATCACACCTGAGTCATAAATACAATTTATTGTGAAAGTTTATTAGTGAAACGATTAGTTGATTGTAATTTTGTATTAATAAATCAGTTATCAACAATATACTGAGGTTTTTGATACAACATGTCCGAGAATCGGTCCAGGGTCCTGCCCGGATGACCTCATGAGGCCACTTGCCTTCACCAAGTCCTGGCTCCAGCCGAAATGTAGAAATGTGCTTTATTAAATGACACGACATCAATCAACTCTGGTAATGACCCTCGGTTTCACTTTTCTTTTGTATTTGGGTCGTTGTAAATTACAGATGATTAAAGAAATCATTGTGAACTTATTTCCGAGTAGGAGTGTTTGGCTTTTGTGCTAAGCCAATCACAGATTGGCTAAATCGTCAAGGTAATGTTTTTGGTCTGCAAATGGCCGCGGAAGTGACAAAAACATTATGCAGTTTAGTTGACTTCGACCAAGGTGGCTAAAGTGACCTTTACAAGATAAAATCTTATGTATACTTCGCCTAATGACCGGTAAAAGATGTATGTTTGTTGTAAACTTCTGTATTTATAAGCAGTTACTTTATCTTACGAGAATGGTAAACGGTATTACTAAAGAACACAAAGTATTACGAAAAGTGTTAAGTAGTAACAGGCGAATGTCAGTTAGTTTATTGCAAATGAATATTTACATACGTAAAGCAAATGTGAGCGTAGAAACAGATTACTTTGCTTGTACACTGCTAAATGCTCGAGTCAATATTGCCAAATAGGGCTGTCAAATATGCGTGTGCGCAGAAATGTAGAGCGCGGCAAGCGACAAAGAAACAAGGTAACCGCGGCCATTGGCTGCCTACCTTGTATATTAATAGGTATTTCTTATATGTTTATTAGTCTACATGTTCTATATATTTGCACATTCAACATTATCACATTTTTATTGGAATTTTTATTGAGAAATAGTTGCGGGTTGTTCGAAAGAGATACCGCGACCCCGGAACGTAAAGGGCAATATAAGGAACACAAGGTTGGGTTTAGTCAGTACAAGTCTGACACGGAAGTTATTTGATGATTTACCAGCCCACAAAAAAAAAAGGTGGGAAGTATCCACAAACATGTACTTATATTAAAATGTACTACCTACACTCGCTTTTACGCTAACCAAATAAAAAAAAAATTTAACTAATTCATAAACTAAGTACCCATATTGGTTACCTACAGCTCACAGCAGTATTGAGGCCTCTTCTATTAGATGTGCTGTTCGATAATCGACCGGAAAAAAATACAATGAAATTGGCAATATACCATATCTACTGTGAGTTGTGAAATTAGCTACATCGAACAGTGGGCGAAATAAACCTGTTTTCTTTAGAACTTCTTTATTAGTTGGTAAATGTTGACATTATCGAGTGTTTTTTATAGTGGTAACCCTGATAGCTCATGGAGTGAGAGGAACAGTTGCCGCGCAAACTTCTTACGGCTTCTGACGCAATATTCACTTGCTGTAATATCGTTGATATATAACAAAATAACCCGGTACGAATTGCTGCTGCATTCCATTTGTCTTTAAGAAGCAAGTAAGCTGTCATACTAAACGATTTATACCCACTTAACTATCAAGTTAAACACAAAGCGACTGGAAATATTTAACACGATCGTTTGTAATTTAATTGAGTTGTATCAATAATATGCAGTTTATATACAAAATGTTTTAAAATACAATTTATAACAGACATGACTTTTTGCATATCGTAAGTGCTACTCCATAATTAAGGGGTCTACACGCAAGGCTGATCATACGTTAATCGACAATTTGCAAAGCGATTTAATGTTCACTCATTTGTCAAAACGTATCGCTCACGTCCAAGAGTGTATAATTACAACAAGTATATAAATACAGAGACGTGTTAGAGTAACAAAATTAGAATCTTAAATACACTAATGCGTTTAATCTTAAATTCGACCTAACCCACAACAACTTTAAACGATCGTACGGAATGTTTATTTAAGGCTAAAAATAAGGAACTTAAATTGCCTAACGCCAGTTTTTTTTCGTAGCCAGTACTAATTTATGAACCGTGTTTCCTCGAACAGCCTGTACTTCCAGCACCGTTCTATTTGCTGTGTGAAAATATGCGTTCGAACCGATCGATAAACAAGCAAATATTTTCCCTTTGTCGACTCCTTTCGGCGTTTCGTCAATGAATTCTCATGGGGGCCGACAGCCGGCAGTTGCGCGGGTGCAATACCGAGTGCTTGTAAATGTGAAACATGCGCAGTCAGATGACGTAGTACCTTGCTCGTGAGATCTCTGCTTTCGCAGTATAAATACCGTGTGTTCATGGTGCATGCATGATATAACAATGCCGAGAAGATCAAGATACGAGACTAAAGACTGTTAAGTAAAACGCAAATATTTGCATAATATCGCGGAAAACGAGTGGTACTTCAGGAATAATATGCAAGCACTGCAAGTAAAAATTGACAGAAGCATACTTGTACTAAGAATATATATACCAGGAGCACTTCATTGCAGTTAACAGAAAGGTCATGGTCACAATGTGTTGCATAATGTAGAGAACGAGCGCTGAACGGCCTTCTCAAGTGTACGATAAATATTTTGTTTCATGTAAGAATATTTGCATGTCGAAATAAATAAACTTAAATGTGCTCTTTAATATATCAAGTGTACTACAAGCGTCGTGGTCATGCAGTTACTATAATTTTGAAGATTGCTTTTAAAATGATAGTAGAATACAGTGATGATTCTTGAGACTGTGTTTTAAGTAATGGATAAGAATTGTTGCGCATTTTGTATTATACGCGTGCTTGTTTTTTTTCTAATGCTTTTGGTCTAGAGCTTTTGTGCGTTTATTAAGGAAGATTTCAATGGCCTTTTTCACCTGATCTGGGCGGGTAGAGAATGCCAGACTTACTGGCTAAATCCATCCATGTTAATCGTTTGCCCTTTGTGTTCCGGGGCAGCGATAATCTTGCGGAACAACCGACATCCCCGGCAGGCAGTGGTCCCGGCCGGGACCTCTGCTAGGTTTTAATGTTTTTCCTTTCTTATAAACAATATTCTAACGTTTTCGACCACGCCGTTCAAAACATTTCAAGTCATGCTTTGGTTCCAATGAATACATAATAATATGACACATAATAACTATCAACGAATACGTGGTGTAGGTAGGTGATTTTTAGAACGCAGTACAGAAACATAGAAACCCATCGATGTGACCCTTACTGATCATTAAGACAAGATAAGATAATGGGAAATAAACGAGAGAAACCACCGCGAACTCCTTGGGTGGCCCGGCGAGCCTGTAATATTGTACGTACTCGTCCATTATTAAGTGATCTACAGCGGGGTTTAAAAACTTTAATAGCTGCATGCATTATGTATTTTGTCCGAGGTCTTATTTTATTGGCTTTTGAGCCCAAGCCCACATGAGACGACTCCAAACTGTCTCAGCGAAAGTGTGTGAACGTCGTCGGTAACATGGCAAAATTTCTGGTATTTCATCAGAATACTCAATACTTTGCAACGTGATCGATTGAACCGTGGGTGGTATGTTTTAGTTAGTAATGACATTCCAGGCATTCGTTCCGTGAAAATCGATAGTGACTTTCGCGTACTGATTTCGAGATTAGATCTTTCTTAATGATGTTCCTTTTGTAAGTTTTTTTTGAAGCATCATTATCGTCATGTAGGTATACCTATACCTGTGTCTAACGCTAAGCATGGGCCTTCTAATGACCTCTAGAATTGACGAGCACATAGTTTATTGCCAAACCTGAACAGACAATTTGGTGATAACAAAAAAAAATAAGAAGGCTAGGACTTTCCAGCCCGACCCCTTGACAAAATCTTTTACCAACCCCATGTCGGAAATACAGACGGAGGCCATTTATTCTTAACATTTTTTTGGCCTTTTCTATCATGTTTAACGAAGTTATTTTCAGCCCGGTACCTGTTGAAATATTTCGCCAACGGCTTATCTTTATGGTGGGTTCGGTGTTATCATTATTTGTTCGGCCTACATTTGGACCATAACATTACCAATACGTTACCCACCTTATCTGTATACTGTTAGTGTTAGCACTAAAAGTGTTACAGAACAGAGTATAACAAGAGTACATTGATTATGGATTAAGCAGATGTATGGAGATATGAAGTACATGAAATGTATTGTTACAGAACAGATTGTGTACCACTAAGTGAGGTCTTGAGTTGAGCTCTTTCGATTCATTTGCAACCAAAATTCACCAAATATGGAAAACGTGTCAAAGAAGGTAACTCATCATGCTTTTGGGCCATGGTTTTCCATTGTTTTATTTTCGTGAAAATTCCAACATTCTTCATTAAATTAACTGCTTACTCGAAAACTTATATAAAATGTTAATTAGCGTAATACATACATAAAACTATTTAAGGTAATATAAAGGCGCGCCGGTCTATCTTCTTTGCAACACGGCTGATGAAGACGTAATGAGGCAACTGCGACACGACCAGCATAATTTATTTACATTTAAACTTAATTAAAGGTTTCGCGACGAAAAACATTCTTCTTAATTTTAGTAGCATTTTGCAATTTACTTATCGAATAATCGAACATATGGCTAAAAGTAAGGAAAAAAGGTAATTACAGCAGAAACGGCTTGGAGTTTGGATCCGTGCCCGGTTGATGGCAATAGGGTCACCCCTATCATAAGGGTCTTAAACAATGGCGGAATGTGGGTGTACTACAACTTTGCCTAAACCCACAGACGTGTAATGTTATGTTGTTGCTAAAAACTTATAAACAAAGCAGTGCAATCTTAAGTGTATTATTTTTTCTGTCGGCCATTTCCCTCGTTGCAATCGCGTTGCGCTACGATACGCGAGGTGTGTGGTCGATCCCCAAGCGCAAACAGGTTTGTTGACTGCGCCGGCGCTGTAAAAAGGCATTCAAATTTTAACGACGCGCACTAACAAGCCGCACCGGACTCTCGGAAGAACTTTTTCATAGATCCCCCAATTCACTATTCCATCTCACTTTCCGTAGCACAATAGCTTCACTCTCCCATTCACCTTCCGTAGCACAATAGCATAGTAATACAATCGCAGCGTTACGTGTCGTATTCGTGTCGCGAGCGCAACGTCACATAAATAATCTGCAACGACATTTATTTTGTTACAAGTATGAGTAGCAGAGAACAGATGTACTCTTGTAGATAAAATGTATTCAACTGTCGTAACTGTTTGTTGTGTTAATCCATTTTATGATGAGGACATTTTGTTTTTGGAAGAGTTTACCGGTAAACATACAATACATAAATGAAATATAAGTATGATATAAAACATAATATAAGTTATATATAAGTATTATACTCACTAACAAAAGTGTTTCTCTGTTTATGCTACACAGGCTTCAAGAATGCACACAAAACGTAAACAAACTCTGAATGTTCTTTAATGGCATGAGTACTGCAACACCGAACAAGATCAAACAAATTGTTTTGCAGCTATAATTACGGTTGAAATTATTCCACGAACACACCAGTAGATGTGCATTAACTACTGAATAATGGCACACTATCCACATATACCGATATACTCGTTAAACGCGTTATTACTACTTAATGATGTATTCATTATCGGTCCATGTCTAGACCTATAATTTACCATCGAACTGAAAACGCCTGTCGATTTCTGTGATTACAAGTAATGGGCATTTCTGAAGCTTTGTGTTCTCAACGGGTCCATTCACAATAATTGTAGACTATTGAGGCAGACGGATGGGAATGACAGTAATGCAAATCTTCAGCGATGCTTCACCCATCAAGTATTCCTGAGCAGCGAGCGGCGAGGGTACTCGATCTCTGTTCGAAGTGCTCGTACAATAATAAGTAAAGAATGGCGTTCCTGTCCGCTGGTCACGTGTGCCTGGGGCCCGAGGCGAGAGTGGAAGCGTGGGCGGTGAGCGCCCGCGCAGCCGCCGCTGTGGGCCGCTATTCATATAAAGATCACACTTGACTATCGTGAGAATATACCGTGGCTAGTTTGTCCTTTATTATAAAACGATTTGAGGAGAGCGTGACAGTCTAATATAAATGATAGTCCACTCAATCGATTCAACTGTAACGTTATAAAATTACGGTTTGAAATTTAGGTGGTCTGTATCGTACACACCTTGATATTTACTATTTAGGCAATACGTTACGGTAATTTCAGTGGTAATTTAAGTCATTGCAGGTTTTGTCAAATTCGAAATTGAAATAAGAAATGAGAAGCATAACGTATCCAAGCTCGATGAATGAAAATAATTCTTACCGGATATCTTGACATTTTGTTTTGATTGAAATCTCAAGCTGTTGTTTTAACACCGGTGGTTATGGAAGGATATAATTACACTCAGTACAGTGTGTATAACTTGTTTTAAATAAGAGTTGACTGAGTTGAATTAATTATTGAATCACAGAATTGTTGTTTATAATTTCGTACTAAATTATGATACATTTCATTTCTGATCAGTCGGGAATTTGTGATGATATAATAAAGAGATACATAATGTGGTACACAGAAGGTAAATAATTCAACGGAGTTAATAAATATGTATATGAATGGCAGAAGCGTGGAGAGGTTGATTTGTGGCAAGCGCTAAGCTCATCAGGTAGTCAACCGGCGCTGCGTGCTCTTGACCTCCAGTCGATGGTGAGTCATAGCCGGTAGAGCTGTTCGTACAACCACCACGCTCCAACAATATGTGGGAACACAGCGACCAACCCACTAGGACATTTATTATTTGATACTCGAACGCATGTCGAGAGCCAAGTATAAAATTAATCAAATACTAAAACATGAAAAGTAATTTAAAAAGCTACAAGCTTTCCTTACAAAGTTTGACCTCTTTATGAGTAATGAATGGTTGTTGATCATTAACTAATACAAGTTATTCGATAGGCGTAGCTAAAGAAAGTTAAAACGAAAGGTGTTTAATTTATAAGCCCTTAAATCAGCTTTATTGCTCTCTCTCCCTTAAATGTTTCTCCAACAAAATCTTACGATGCGTATGATAGAATTTTTTACGATTGCATTGGTCGTAAATATTTCACTTTCTCTAATGTTTGGGATCAAAGCTGATGTTGCAATATAGTTGCATAAACCGGAATACTTCTCTAAAATAATATTGTGGATGGACTCGAGTCGAAGAGTTAGATGAACCTTGTTGACATTGGAACAAGAGTAGACACTTTTTGTATTACATATCCTGTGTAGCTTCGCCTCATTTGAATGTGCGTCGGAGCCAGTCGTGATTGTGTAGGTTTGACTGACAAATAGCCTCGTGCCTCGTGCCTTTGTCGGCGACGCGTCGACACACGACACATCCCTCATTGTCCACATGTGTGCCTTCACTCGTTCCGGGGAAACGCGTGTACACGTCGTCGTCTCAGAACATTAAACCAACTCTTAGAAACCACACACGGCAAACGACTGCACCTCAAGTTATTATGGTATCTAAATATATTATTCCCGTTTGGAATTTTAGTTTTATTGAAGCTGTTTGCATTTCTGAGTAATTTTATTGTTTAGATTTATCTATATGTGATCGCCATCACAGCATTTATGTCCATTGTCCACACAGGAACAAATATATCACACAAGAAGTATGTAATGAGCCGCGGACTGTCTCTACAAAGCACCGTTAAATCTACTTCCAGTTTTCGACGAAACATTTGCTTTGGCCCAGTTTCGAGAAGAGGTCCCCTTTCTATTCATTGATAAATTCTTGAATGATCGGCAGCTGTTTCGTTGATGTTACATCATAAGAAAACTATGAGGTAAGTGCTGTTTTTTGTGGCATATTGGCTTAAGGTATGCTAAAGTATTTTCGCTTTCTCAATCTGAACTTCGACGGGACAAAGAAAATTCTTGTCCATGAACATGCGTGGCGGTCAAAAACCTGCCAATATCTCATCGTGTAGCGGTACACGGGTACGTACAGTGGAATGTTTCCCGCGGCCTGCATTTCGCCACGTTATTAAAGAGCGGCACTGGGTTCGGCGCAATAATATTTACACGCGGCGCTTCTGCGAACCTGCGGTTTCCGGCGTGTGCGCACATCGGCGCCGGACACGACCGTTCCGCACAGTTCGGCAGAACTGCTTCACACCCGCGTCCGCCGGACGAAGTTACTACTATAACTAACTACTCACTCATACTAAACATCACTATAAAACTTTATTGCTTTCTCTATTTACACTTATAAAAACGTTATACGACATTTATTTGTTAATGAAAACATTATCGTGTCTTTTAAACTGCCGTTACGATCATTTGGGTTTTATAGTCCAGCTTATGAAAGCTACGCCTAGGATCGTCACTGTTGAGTTAGATTTTGGCGAACTCAACGCATACCATGCTCTCTTAACCGTCACGCTTAAATTGTGGAACGGATTTTAATAACATTTCAGCAATAATTTCGGAATACTTCCTCTAATGGTTCAGAATACTGCCCGGTGTGAATACCAATTTCCCATACGCAAAATACGCGCCTCAGACGTGGAGTTGCGGACACCAGCCCGTTATACAATACAATACAATGATTCATGCGTATCATACCCGATAATAATCCAGATCAAAGGATATAATGATACAAGAGGCGTATTCAAGAATTCATGGTCAGTCTACAAAGGTGTTGTTTGAAAACAACAACGTCAGAAGCGAACGATTTCTTGGCTTTGTGCCGCCTTCTCCATGTTCCAAAATCTTCAAACTATTGAATATGAGAAAATAAATGTGTAAGCTTAAATGTGTAGGACTGCCGTCCAAATTTATGGTTTTTGATGCACGTTATATTTTCCTCATGTTATGTTATATCACGTCTTTATTTTAAATTCAAGTAAATAATGTGGATAATAAATTGCTTGCAGAAGTCGCTGTGAATCAAATATTTGGGAGTCATTGACTGCGCGCCAGACGCTGAAACAGTCCGCTCCTTGAGAGGCATTAGTCATGCCTACCTAATCTTATTTTTACATTTAGTATTGACCCTGCAGTGAATAAATAACGTTTATTTTTCTCGATTTCAAGGGCTTTGTTGGCTATAAGAACTGTATGAGATCATAGTCATCGTTTGAGCCTTAAATTTCAAAATTAACGGAGATACAATTACACGATTTTCCAAGAACATAACGCCAGTGATGATGACTGCTGAGCTGTATGTCGCGGGTTCGATCCCCGCACGAAACAAAAAAACGTATGACCAGGTAGTTGTTTCGGATCTGGCTGTTTGTGTATGTGAGTATAAATGTTTGTAAACGCATCAACGATACATGAGATATTCCTATTGTGGGGCAGTGTTTTAAAGAAAAATAAAAGGAAAACTGTTTAATTTTTTTTTTCAGGGAATTTTGAGCTAACCTTTTAGAATTCAGCAGTCTATTTTCAAATCAAAACGGAAAATAACCATTAGTAATTCGCTTCTGAAAACACGAATTAAATTTTCCCAGTGGTTGTTTTTCTCCAGGAAAAACTCCAGTCTATTAGTATCCATTCTAAGAACCAACGAATCTTATCATCTCTACTAGAACTAAAACATGAACGTGTTCTAAAAACAAAGAACACTTGCCTAGATATTTGATTGACATTTCTAGACCAAACGATGTAGGTACCAATTAGTTTTAGATTGGAATGGACCCTTCTATTCCAATCTAGGTTCGTAGTTCGTACTTCTTAGTGCCACATAGATCTTCGCTCGCTGGTGTAGTGGTCGTAAGCGATACTCCTATGAATGAGGTCCTCGGTTCTATTCTCTGGTCGGGCAAAGTGATAGTTACTTTGATAGTTAGTTTTTCCATCACGGATTTCTTATTTTGTACCGATTTCAAAAAAGGAGGAGGTTCTCAATTCCTCGGAATCTTTTTTTATGTTCACCGTTTACTCAAAGACGCCTGGACCGATTTGAAAAATTCTTTTTTTGTTTGATAGGGAAATTATTTTTATTTATATTGCTTAGATAGTTTATGAGTTCTCGTCTATAATACATATTTTTTTTCTCTATGTCTATATGAATGATCTGCTAATCTTTTAGTAACAATGGAAAATTAATACTCCAAAAAAATTATGTGATGATATAATAATACCATAACTAAAAATGCTGAAATAAAAGCTTCCAGAAAGCGGTGGTAAAAATGTCAACGAAACCAACGAAAGTCATCGACTTCCGGAAGTAAAGTTATTTTCCACTTTTTGGAAGTCGGTTCTAATTTTTACAAAAAAGTTTTTTGTTTGGAGAAATGCCTGATAGTGTAGTTACAGGCGATGTAAGTAAGAAGATAGTAATGGGATCACACTTGTGGGACTCTCCGCCTCCCCGACCAAAACGCCGGCGCCGCGCATTCGTTTTTTTGCAGTTTTCTGGAGCTATCTACTATGTTATTTAAAACGAACTAATATGTAAGTTTATTCTCTAATATTAAGTTAAATTTTTTAAATTAAATGGATTACCCTATATTAAACATACTAAATAACTTACAAATAAATTAAAAAATAGCGTCAAAAAATTCGTCCTCAACGCTATCAGTTGGCAACGTCCCCAAGAGACTGGCCGCGTTGCCACGTTGTATGGCAACGCTAAGCCTCTGGCCAAAGTAAAAGCCTTGGGTCACGGGAAGTGTCAACCAAACGTTTTGATATTTCCTTAAACAGGCTGTGAGCACAAGGACCCCACGGTCCCAGAGTTTCAACCCCAAACGGCTCGAAAATATAGTTACCAATAAGGTTACTATATTTACGCCGCTTGAGGTTCTCTGCAGCCGCAGCAGCAGCGCCAGCGCAGCACGAAGAGCTAGGAAGATGGGATGGCGCAAGAGTATCGACGCACGTTGCGTCCCACACTAAAGGCCTACCCAACTTCCACGGAAACAAAGACATACCGTCCGGTCTTTTGCCATCGTCGCGTGCCAAGCCATTGGGTTCTAAAACAGCTGGAACGCCGACGGTGACAAGAGCTCGACGGATGATGTCATTAATATTCGCGTGCCGCGCAAAACGGCCCGCACTTCGGCTGCATGATAGACCGTGGTGTCCAAGGCTGTTGACTACTTCACCACAATGACAGCGATGAGGAGAACAACAAGGAGCACCTAAACGTAAGGTAGCAGCGAGGCGGAAAGTAGTGTCATCGAATAAAGTGCCTATGCTCGACGACGGTAGTGCGTTAAGCCAAAGACCCGACTCCCATTTGCTCACAGCCAAAAGGCGCGCACGCTCAGCAGTAGTAGCAGACGTGTTCAGTAGATTATTCTGAACTACTCTGCAGAGCGGCTCGTCCCACTGTCTCTGAGAAAATGGTTTGTCGGGTTGTTCAGTGCTCGGGCAAGCGATTTTCCAAGCATCCTTAGCCTCGGAGAAGCACGGCACATCAAAATCAATCAGTGTGGAAGCCAGGATATTCCTGATTAATTTTTCAGTACCGTGGACCAAGGATAAGAAAGCTGGTAGACTAATACTAGAAATTTTGCGGACGCCGAGTCCTCCCAAACGAATGGGAAGAGTGGCTTGAGCCCAAGCTCGGTCGTCCAGAGCCACATTTAAAATCAAAGATAAAGTATGTCTGATAATTTGATCCATTTTGTCCAAAAGATGAGTGTGCTTCCATAAAGGGGAAGCACGTAGGAAATATGTTAATTTAGGGCCAAAACAGCAGTAACGAATTATAGTAATAGCCGAATGCATGTTAATTTGGAGCAATCTTTCTGAGGCATCATTAAATTTTTGGATTTTTTCATCAATCAACGAACTAATTAACTAAAAAAACAATTAAATTTCTTTATAATCTTGATTCCAGTATTGTAGATTTATATTTTATTTTTATTGAGTAATTATTTAGTAAATCTCCTTACAACAAAACCCCAGAAATGAGAAATAATGATCAATAGCGTGCATCTCCTCGTAAAGTAAACATTGTTTAATTTTGTTACTGACACTAATGGATACACAATTTTATAATGAACATTTTGTTATAATTTTTTTCCCAAAAACCCAAAACTTTATTTATATAGATTTTATTCCAATAAAATTAGCATTATTCAGTACTGTTACTCCTGCGCGGCAAAGAGGGAACAAATGCTCAGGGTTATTTGGTTAGGGTACGGCCTTATACATAAGTCCCACATAGAGTGTGACCTGAACAGTGAACTGGCGAAATATGTGTGTACGGTTCGACTCTGGCTAACCCTTCAAGCCGTAATGTGTGTCAAATTGTTTCACACGGCGATTCACATACGTTTTTATAATAACAAAAAAACCAGGCAAGTACGAGTTATACTCGCGCACCGAGGGTTCCTTACATACTTGGGACATAAACGGCGATATCTTTTGACTGCGTTGACTTAGAGTTAGAGCGTTGATTTTATAGCTTTAAGGGACTACAGTCGATCGCCGGCGGCGATCTCTCGGCTCTGGTTCAGTCCATGGTCAACAGCGAGAGGGAATGCGAAGCGGTTACCTCCTTCTGCGAAGCAGTCATGCTAGTGATGGAGGTGGCCGTTGGAGGGAGCCAACCTCAAACCAACCTAGCCGCCGCAGGAGACGCTCCGGGCGTCGGTCGCCACGAGACGACTCCCGGCTACTGTAGATGACCGTCTGTGGACGGTGAGCAATGGGTAGCTCACCGACGAAAGCAAAGAGCAAAAGAATGAAAATGGGTGGTTTTAAGTCAGGAAAAGTCTGACATTCTTCCGCGCTTCGCCCAGTAGGGGGGAAAGTAATTTGTTGATTTCTCATCCGCAAAAAAAGGACTATAGTCTTGACGATATGGTTTTAATGTCAACTCGAAACCTTTACGCGTTCCCGAGATGAATGGTCTTGGGATAAGGGTTCCTGTTTTTTCCTTTTGAGGTACGGAACCCTAAAAACCTGATCCAATCGAATTGTTTTAAGTTTAACACCTCCACCGTTCCGCATGGCGGAGGACTGGCTCCTCTTACCTCACGTAATGATTCTGTGCCACTTTTTGTTTTCGCAACTATTTTATTAATATTGTATTTGTTACCTACCTACCTACATTGCCTCTTTGCGAACTCTGTTACATGTGTATATCGATATGTAGTCGTCGTACAACCTAAAAACATACAGAAAAAAAGTTAATCAACGATCATTTGATATTTGGTATCAATTATTTTCCGGTAGAATTTGAATCTATGTCATGTCACGTGACTATGATAAATCTATAAACGAACATCTAAACGTTTACGTGAACTCAATTCCTCGAGAAGGCAAAAGCACGTTACCTACGCATATGAACACATTCATATTGATAAAGGCCCCTGAGAATACTGCGTGAGACAGAACATTACGACAACTTACTGAAGTTAATTCCAGTTTCTATAATTAACGATACGTTACGCGTGGCGTTCGATTCTTTTCTTTATACAGAAAAACTGGTCAGTCTTACTTGAGCAAACAATCTCATTCGTCATTACAGCTGTGAAAGTACTATGAAAGTTTAACACGTCTTCGTACATAGGAGAAAATGATTGATCAGCTGTACTACTGTTCTACTGAATTGTTATTATACACATGTAATGAGTCAATTAAGACTATCAATTAGATAACGAATGCCTTTCGTTTCAATCAAGAAGAAATTTATTCGGTGAAATGAACGATAGGCTTGGAATTTATAACTAGTTTTTTTACCTATTGCGCAATGGAATAAAAAATATAATTCTGCAGTCTAAATTCATGCGGAAATCGTATATTTGTCGAGTGATTTGATTGATAGGAGTGGCCAAGTATCGAAAGATTTCGCTTGTTCACAGACATGTTCACGCAGAATAAGTGTCTGAATGGTCAGGAATGTTAATAAGACAGGCCGTCACGCTCCGGAGAAAACAGCATCAGAGACCAGCCGCTGTTTCATTATCTCACTTCATCGAATTGTCACCTAATTGTTGAATAACAACGTTGATGTTTCGTAATGCTTGCCTTATTAGAAAAGAGTTCGTGCGGACCCTCTCATTACTATGACGGGTGATAGACTAGCTGCCGGTGTCCGATTGTCTTGTCATAGACGTTTTTTGCATTTAGATTGACGCTCTGACGTAATGTAAGTGAGTACCTTCAAACTGAAAGCGTGTGCTACCCATATAGAGCGTGGACGCATAAAATATTCCTGCGTAAAATCGTAAACTCGTATATAGAAACGTCTATTTTCTCTTGCGGTTAAAGGAATTATATTTTAGTGTTATTTTTATATTTACCGAGAATTTCGCAAGTCGCCAGAAAGTAGCGGTTCGAGAGAATTTATTCAATTACTGACTTTATACAATCATTACGCGCTCCATAATAGAGGGGTAATTGAATACAAAACTGTATAATTGGGGCCAATTTAATCTCAGTCATTCAGAAAAAACCGTAGCACCAATTAAGTTGCGCGACGAAGTGTATTATAATCGCAAGTTCAACGGCGCTACATTGACATGGAATCCACTCAGTGACTCATGCTCACGCGCATACTCCCCCTCTCCCCTTCATGCACCACACGCTCCCGCCTATCTTAGGGGCAATGTACAATAATCTGCCACGAGGAACTCATGAATGACGGTGTTGTAAGGCCTCGAATTGAGGCCTCATACAACATGCACGGGGGCCGCATTTGCCCGAAAAGGTCTTGGCCTAGACATTATTAAAACTGTATTTGGCACAGCTCTACATTCTAAGGTACCTTCAAGGACTTCGAGAGTATGAAATATTGCGAAATATCAAGCGAGATAAATATCTCAGTGAGACAGGATAGTAGTTAATATGCGAATACGTATCTAACCCTCAAACTTGAACTCCGTACAAAATTGCTTAAAAGCACACGGAGTCCGAAGATAAAGCAATTATCCTTTTAAGTGCAAAAAACGCTACAATTCACACATGAATTCGCGTGGTCACGTGTGTATTATCCCCTTAGCACGTCTAAACACGCAATTATTATCTCACCGGGCCCGTCCGCGACTCCGCGCCAGTGCCGCCGCTCACGTGGTCGGCATTCGCACTGGCTAATTTTGGAGCTTCACTTGCGCGCAAGCGTCCGTTGACTTGATGCTCCGGACGTCGTAAAACCGGACAGGATCCACTGTATAAACTGAGGCTATGAAACAACTCGTTATGACATACATACCAACTTATACTTGCCAGTCAGGTGCAACTTGCACGAGTAGCTTATCAAGATCTGGTTCAATATAACACCCTTTTGTAGGTGTTACGTGAGTTGTCACTTATGAGCTAAAACGGGACCACGGTGTGTGGTCACGCCGACTTTTGAGTTTATGCGAGGAAGTAGCATCTTCAGCTTCTTGGACATTGACTTTTACCTAAACCTGTTTGAAAAGAACAAAGGTCTAACGTAACCTGTACATCCTTAACTTAGGAATCGGAAACATTTCCTAAATATAATACAGAGAATACTCGGAATCGGTTGCGCCGCTAAAATATTCATGTCATGACTACTGACATCATAACTTATGTTGTTGAAGCGTCGCCGAATAAATGGCCTTCTATACTAGATTGTACCTTTCGCTAAAAATACTTATTTTTACATTGTGAAAAAAGAGGAAGTTGTTGACGTACACGCGCAAGCTAAACATTAACGGTCCCCTGCGCTAACGTAGAACCCATTAGCAACTACGGAGAGTCTAAGTCAGTCAAAACATTAGTCAAGCTGCACGTGCAAATATAAACGACATTGATTAATGTAATTAATAAAATAAGCATAGGCATCAAGGTCGTGGAAGCCGTTAACATTTTTACAAAGATTATGCTAATGACAAGGAGTAACTTCAAGACAGTGGGCGATGTCGAGAATGACTCAATAGAAGTGGGTGGGACAGCTGACACGAAGGCCGAACTTGAGGCTTGGTCATCGGCTGCCGTTCACTAAACACATCGCAAGCTCACTATTAATAATATTCTATTTATTAATAACCCATACAACGAAGGGGTTGTCATAGAGATAAGTGAAAGGTCAACAGTCGATACACAAATTGCAAAAATACTAACCCACATAGCTAAGGAGTGACTAATCTCATTCACTAGATGTTTCAAGACACAGCACCTATTATTGTACCAATGTAATGTATTATAATGTCGTCTGCATTTCTATTTTTATTTCTTGTAAGTGTATCAGCATTATGAATGCATTATATGAGGAGCTCGTGGCTAAATAAATAGTAGCCGCTCGGGTCGATCTTTAGGTTAAGCCGCGCTTGCCTAGGTTGGTCTGTGGATGGGTGACCACCCGTTACATACCGAGTTTCCTCCGTGTCTCGGAAAGCACGTTAAGCCGTTGGTCCCGGCTGTCATTTGTAGATCTTTGACAGTCGTTACAGGTAGTCAGTGTTCCTAAAGTCTGACAACCAGTCTTACCAAGGGGTATCGTATTACCCAGTATTAACTGGGTTGTGGAGGTCAGATAGGCAGTCGCTCCATGTAAAATACTGATATTCAGCTGCATCCGGTTAGACTGGAAGCCGACCCCAACATAGTTGGGAAAAGGCTAGGCAGATGATGATGTATCAGCATTATGAATCGGTGCTGTTGCTACTACCTTCGTTGAATCAGAACCAGCTTGTTTCTCTTATTTGATCGGTTTCTTTTCATAAAAGAAACCCTTGACAAATCAGTGACTAATCATAATTTTATGCATTTGTCGAAAAGTAATCGCACAATCAACAGAAATTGAAAGTTTGGTAGATATGTACTTCTAAATTAAGTGTGTAATAACACTTGCACATTTAGTATGTATTGCCTATTTCGACATTTATGTCAATTTATGGCTTTGTAGGTCATGTTGGGTCAAATATCCGGTTATTACTATCTTTCGCATCAGCATAGAAATAAAAAGCAATCAGTTGATTGATGTGTTCAACCTAAAAACAGATCGGTAAGAATCCAGACTTGGGCCCGCCATTCAGTTGACCCGTTCAATGGCCCAGAACAGCGCACTGACATTAACAAATTGCGGATTGTGTCTCACGCCGCATGTGTGCAGTTTCGTTATCGTTTAGGACCTTATAGAACGACTCTAATGTATCTGTAACGTGATCACCAATAATGTTATGCAAACGTGAACTATTGAACTCTTTACGTTCATCAGTAAAGGCAACCGGTATCCGCGTCTGTAAGACCTTTCTCATTCAATTGTCATTGTGCCGGGCCACTTCCCATACATCACCTCAATCATAGAAACAATACAATACTTTTTTTTTCATTTCTCTTTTAATAAATGAGACGATTTAAATATTCCTAGAGCACATGACATCCGCACTGTCTGGTAGAGCAATTGTTTCTTGATCTGCGTAAAATAAAACTCGGTGGGAGTACAGTTAAACTGACATAGAATCAGTGAGTCACCTCACTAGCCTGCAAGGGGAGCGCTGGCGCCATAAAAACCGGTGTTTTACTGTTACGGAGTCCGACTCTCTATTTTAGATACATTCGCAGATATAAGTCAAACACGCGTAGCTTCGCTCGCCGACTTTGAATGATACCTTTGAATCCTCGCTGCGATATCGTTTATGGAGATTAGACGTTGAAGTTCCAGGGCTGTCAACTCCAAGCAAAATGACTCGAGTTTTTCAACATACTGTTTTTAAACACAAGCTTGGCAGCTGCGGTCGCAGGTAAGGCGCGCTAATGAAGAAGACATATTCAAGAACATGACTCAAGTTATTGTATGACAAAAATGAGCCCAAAAGTGAAAATTAGCGTGCAACATGCAAAGCTGTCGCGATGGTTGCTAGATTTAAATAAATTCCGTTAATAGGTCGATTTTAAAATGACCGTAAATTCAAATGTCCGTTATAGTGGTTATTGGGTTATTTAATAGATCAATAAAATGAAACAATTGGAAATAGCTGCACAGGCAATAAAGTTTTATAAGGTTGATACAAATTCATTGAACTTGAGGTATACACGACTCCAATTACAATTGAGGTCACTGTTTAGAATACTGCCAACTAATCGTGGTTGGTTACTTGCTGCAGACTGGTGGTACGTACTCTGTGGCAACCGTAATCGATGGCGAGTGACTAACGGGCGGATTCCTTATAAGAATGCTTCGGGTCAAATCAGAGGTTGCTATCTGAGATTGGTGTCAGTATTCCACGTTTTCTCCTATATGTCATCCATGGCCTCTTTACATCATTGTGTAGACTTATCAGCAGTAATAGGTGCCTGGAGGCTACCTTTTCGTATGTACAAATAATGATATAACGACAGATAAACATGTAATAGGTAATATTTTAAATGAATTGAAGTGTGTATAGCACCTATAGGTAAGTACTTTCTATTTCAATCACGAGCTGACGATATAAGTTTAGATATAACTGGTGTTTGGCAATACTATTTATTGTAGAAGTGTTTAATACGTAGCGGTTAACTGGACTGCATTGGGTCGATCTTTGCATATTAGTTGTTAGTAACTTATCATACGGCGTATTGCCATCCATTGACTGATTTTTGATCAATAATCTGTTGATAAAATCGGATGCAAAAGGCACAGATGTATAGAATTAGAACTAAAGCATTTAGCAGTAGTACGATAATAATGTTTTCTGAGGTATGCGATACAGACAATCTCTTAATTTATTTAAGTAATGACATGAACATAAAACAACTAATTAGAATGAACAGTAGCACAAATCGATAGTGAAATGTGGTGGGTGCGCCAGTAGGCTTCCAGTCTAACAGTCGCTGTCAAGATCCGACATTCCTGGGCCAGGTAGAGCTAAAATTGTAGTGTTGGTTCCAAGTTTTAGTAATACCATTTTTTTTAAAGTAACCACAGTAGGTAATATAACGTCTAATTGTTGATGATTTGACATCGGTTCTCGTATAAATCGTAATCGTAATCGTTGTGTGATTAAAATTCATGCTTTGAGTTGGAGTGTGTCATCTATATTTTAAGGAATAATCACAAGAGTGTTGAGCATTACCGTTTCACCTGCCAATAGTGTTTTCACTTCAGTCTCTGAATTCCTCTCAAATACTGCAAGTCTAAATTCCCGGATACCCATGCCGTAATCAATACCAATAAATATGCCACAAATCATTAGAGTTTACACCAGTACTATTCAATCTTGTGGGTGTGCCAACTGGCTCCCAGTCTTACAACAGCCAGCTGTTACGTTAAAACATTCCAACTGTACGCAGCGCAGGCTGCGCAGGCGCAGGTTCAGGCAGGTAGTCAGCCTACGTCAAGTATTGTAGGTAACCCGTTTGTCTCGGAATGCGTGGGAATCTGGGAAGTGGGAAGGTAAGCAGGTGATAATGTGAACGTTACCTAGTTCTGTTATTTTCGGGTCATAATAGTCTATGGCTTTAGCCAATATTTGGGAGTATGTTCTGGCTATGGATTGGATGGATCAAAAAATATCGAGGTTCCGAGTTCCTACTTTTAGTTCCAAGTGTGTGTTATTTTTATAGTTTTTCATGAGAAGGTGGATCATATGAAGGTTCTAGATCCCTAGGAGCACTGCAAAGAAAGCTTGGATCTTAAATAATACTCAATATTACATCAGTCTTTGGTTTAGTTATGAAGTGGAATACACTAAGTTAAAAAAAACGTAGTTTGCCACAATAAACCAAATAGTTTTAAAATATTGATCTGATATCTCAAATCAAAATCTTCATTTCATTAAATATCCTATTTCAATTTTCAAAAGGTTTGTATGAGACAACAATCATTTCAGTACAAGCTCAAAGTTACTTGGCTTCTACTTGAAAGTGCTGCCATCTGTACGTTAAGTAAGCAAGTGTTTACTTAGCCGCCATCTACTGGATTTATATGGTATTAGCAAGTTTGTGGGTGATGTCGAGACTAATGTTTCAGGTAGTGTCTGTTTCGATCAAAAGATGTCGATGTTCATAAAAATGAAGTCTCTGATGGGGTAGGCAGGAGGTGTTGTACTGTTTATTGCAAACATTTATTTGATTGAACAGGAAATGATTCATATTCGCCTCTATCTGCTTTGTACCATAAATTCTATAGTAGTTAATTAATCGTCTGCCCTATTACCAATTATGTTGAGGTCGGTTTCCAGTTCCAGTCTAAACGGATGCAACTGAATACCAGTATTTCACATGAAGCGACTGCCTATCTGACCTCTATAACCTAGTAAGTACTGCGTAATACGATAGCCTCTGGTAAGACGGATTATCAGAATTTCGGGTTACCGACTACATGTTGATGTAATAACTGTCAAAGATTAACAAATGACAGCCGGAACCAATGGCTTCACGTGCTTTCCGAGGCACGGCGGAATCTTGTTACGTAATGGACAGTCACCCATTCACGGACCAACCTGAACTTCGACCTGAGCAGCTGTTTTTATTGAGCCATGCGTTTTTAAGTAAGTTGTATAGCTAATTGAATACTAGCTGGTGCCCGCAGCTTTACCCGCGTAATATCGAAAAAAATATCCTATGTGTTATTCCAGGCTAAAATCTACTTCTATGCCAAATGTCATCATAATACGTTCAGCCGTTTTGACGTGAAAGAGTAACAAACATTCGCATTTATAATTTAAAAAAAATAATAAATTATTATTGGTAGGACTAGCTTTTTCGCGCGACTTCGTACGTGTTAGGTTCGCGATTACCTTATTAGCCGTTTTATTTTAATGTATGTCATGCATGACAAGAGTTACTTGTCAAGCAGTTAAGAATATGATGAGTTGTCAGGAATATGGACATTGGACATAGTACAATATTCCTCATCCCTAAATTATTAGATTGATAAATTATGTATAGCATGTGCTGGTTAGTTGAAATCCATCTCCTTGCCAAATTTCATTACGACCCGATCAGACCCTTAGTTATAAAAAGTCATTATAAAAAGTCAAACAAACATACGCATAAAGTTTTGGGAGTCATTAGAATTGTTGAAAATATTAGTTTGAAATAAACTCCTCAATGGCAGTTGAATGTTTTATTTTCCAGAGATTATCTAGAAAAACTGAACTAAAATTTTCTTCCAACAATAGTAAAATCCCTCTAATAGAATTTCCTCTTCCAATGTCACTAAATAGAGGTCCTCAAACACACAGCTTTGAACAATGTCCCTGATAGATGGATGGATCGGCTGAATAGAGGCGTTATAAATGACCGCCTGACAACGACGCGAACCCCTGACGTAGTGGCGTGTATAGTCTGTGGACTTCGGAAAATAAGAAAAACTGGCCCAGACTGGCCCAGTACACAATGGTGACTAAAGAATTGAATTAAGGTTTCTTTATAGGATTGCGAGAAATTGTTGTCCTGTTGTGTTTGAATAAGGTTTTCCATAATTGAAAGTGGAAATAAATTAGATACTGCTTCCATTGTTTTTTACTGTCGTAGAAAAAGATCGAATTAATAGTTCTGAATCAATCTTGTGACTAATGTTAATAAAGTATTATTAAGTTCTAATATGTAATATGTACTTGTTCATATTAATTAAACAAGTAGCGAGCAGCGATAGCCTAGTGGTGTTAGTTCGAACCTAAGACACGCATATCTGATCTTTTGGATTTATGTGCGTATTGTATATTTATCATTTGCTTCGGTGAGAAACCCGAATTCTGACACCAGATTAGTCAATAAAGTAGATTAAACAAGTACCCCTACTAGTATCTGGTGGCTGGTCCAAAAATTGTAGTCGCTAGCAAAATTGGATAGGTAAAGTCAAAGTCAAAGTCAAAGGTTTTTATTTGTTAAACATGGGTGTAAAAGGTGTAAATATAAAGTAGGTATCTCCATGTTTTGCCGTAAGCGGCGTACAAATATTTAACAAAATTAAAATTCAATTACAAAAGGGTTAGCAGCAGCCTGCCTTAAAAAATTACAAATTAAATTTAACATTTTTTATTCTGTAGGTAATAGATTATCTATTTAATATTGTTAAGGTGTAAACAAGTAGGGAGGTACCCTACTTGTTTCTTAAATATTTTAAACTCTAACTCACAACGTTATTTTACCAATCTCATTTGTCTACATTTAAAAAAAATAACCTAACAACTAACTAAAAAGGATATAATTTTATTAGTGCAGTTAATTTTGCCTAGGTGCTCATCTCTGATATAACGTGCATGACAAATTATTATATAGAAAAGTTCAAAGCTTTTTATTTTTCAGGCTAAACAGCAAAATATATTATAGCCAGATACGAATAGGCTGAAAACGTGTACCGTTGCCAAAAAAAGATAAATTGAGCAATTTATTCGGTATTCCAGCTTAGGCCGGCTTTAGCCTTTAAAATATAAACCTGTCTAACTTCAAAGCAAATGACAGGTATTTTAAATAACGATATGTAATCACTGTGAGTAAGTAGTTTGGTGTGTGTTGAATAAATTCTGGTTCATATATTCGGGTTCATAAATCTATTGAAATATCACAAATATGACATAAGGTGTCAGTCAGCACAGATTAATAAATACTTTTGTTAATGAGTTTTTATGTAGAGAGCTATCCTAATTCATTGACTGTCGATTGTTTTTCTTTGTATACCCACAAACCTTATGTTTCCCAGTAGGCACTTAAGGACTCAAGGGGTCATAATTCCAAAAATTTCTTGCAGTAGCGGGAAGCTACATTATCCCCGAGTCATTTTCGTACATAACACGAGAAAATTCGCGAGTAGAAGATAGTCAAAAATCCAGATTATTTTGACGAGGTCAAAGTGTTGAATAATTTAACATTCTTTGCACTTACAGATGTCTCTCTGTACTGATTCTTAATAATACAACGAATACTAGAAAACAGAATAAATATTTAAGGGTGCCACCATGCAACCCCGTGCAGGGCACGCCACAATAGCGGCGGTAAGTCCCCTCTTTGAGGAGTGGCTGGAGAGGCGTCATGGCGTCCTCACCTACCGCCTGACGCAGGTCCTCACCGGACACGGAAGTTTCGGGAGGTTCCTGCACATCATCGGGCGGGAGGAAGCGCCCGGGTGTCACCATTGTGACGATCGCCCGGAGGACACGGTGGAGCACACAGTGGCGGTCTGCCCAGCTTGGGCGGAGCACCGCCGTGCCCTCGTGGAGGCGATCGGCGGCGGCGATCTCTCGCGTCCGGCCCTGGTTCAGGCCATGGTCCGGAGCGAGAGGGAATGGGAAGCGGTCACCACCTTCTGCGAAGCAGTAATGCTAGCAAAGGAGGTGGCCGGGCGTTTGAGGGAGAGAACATCTGCCCAACCCAGCCGCCGCGGGAGACGCCCAGGGCGCCGGGCGCCGCGAGACGACTTCCGGCCACCGTAGATGCGGGCCTGTGGACGGTGAGCAATGGGTAGCTCACCGTCCGTCCGTCTATTGACGACAGGCCGTGTCGACGGCGCGTTCGTGTTTCACGCGCGCCTCAAAGAGAGTCAGCAAAGCAGAGGGGCTTGCCAGGGCCTCCGCCTGCCGGGGTTGCGGGTTGTTCGAAAGAGATACCGCGGCCCCGGAACGTAAAGGGCAATAGAAGGAACATGGGTGGGTTTTAGTCAGTACAAGTCTGACATGCCCCCCGCTCCACCCAGAGCGGGGGAAGTCATTGGATGATTTCCCACCCGAAAAAAAAAAAAAAAAAAAAAGGGTGCCACCATACAACATACATGTTTTTTTGCCGTTTTTTATAGAAAACTAGCTTTTGCCCGCGGCTTCGCTCGCGTTTAATTCGGGGTAACACAGTTCCCTTTCCTGATTTGCAGGTACCTGCTACTTGTAGTTTTTGCCCTAGCGCCTTATGTATTGTAATAGCAATGCTAAGTTTTCCCTTTTCTTCCCTCTTTCTCTCTTATATCCCAATCTATTTAAAAAAATAGCCTATGTCCGTCTCCAGGGTCAACTCTCAGGGTAACTATCTCTGTACCAAAATTCATCAAAATCGGTTCAGCCATGTGGGCGTGAAGACGTAAGAAACAAACAAACTCACTTTCGCTTTTATAATATTATGTAAGGATGGTACCCCTTCGTGCGCGAGTCCACCTAGCACTTGGCCGGTTTTTTTAAAGTGTATTTGAATGTTTTTATAATATACTAACGATAAAAAAACCTTTAAACTGACATGGTTACTAATATTAACACTTGAAACGGGATATTTACCATGTTTGTTATTTATATCGTGTTTGAGTCAGTTCATCCGTGATCATGGCGTTTGCAACATCGCCGAAATATCGGAAACTCGATATAAATAACAAACATGGTAAATATCCCGTTTCAAGTGTTAATATGATAAAAAAACCGTTTAATTTTTCTCGACGTTTTATATCGATACGTGTAGTAGAAACCATCTATTTTTAAAATGCATGTGAGCCTGGAATGATTTTAATAAGACTTAAAATTAATCAATAGACAAAACGAATAATGCCGAAAGACCATACGCTATAAATGGCGTAAAAACGGCATCACACGTGTTAGTGACAGCTTTGACAGAAATCCGTTTCGGCCGCACGCGTCTATGGTATGTGCTCTATTCCATTAATCTATTGCTCAGACCATTCGTCAACTGACACGCGACTAGACCGTGTGTTACACCCTAATGTTACAGTGTAACAGCTCCAAGAGCGCGCAAAGAAATCATTAGGCGATTTTTTGCGCAGATGTTGATAAGGGGAATTGAAAATGTGATTAGATACGTCTCGTCTGCTAAGTGTACTGGAATAATTGCCTGTTGTATTTTGTCTCTATTTGCAACTTTAAACATAGAACATTAAGTACCTATATACGGCTTTTTAGGGTTCCGTAGTCAACTAGGAACCCTTATAGTTTCGCCATGTCTGTCTGTCCGTCCGTCCGTCCGTCCGTCCTCGCTTAATCTCTGTGACCGTTAGCACTAGAAAGCTGAAATTTGGTACCAATATGTATATCAATCACGCCGACAAAGCGGTAAAATAATTTCAACCCTAACGTGTGATATATTGTTGGAAAGGTATTTAAAAATGAATAGGGGTTTACTAAAATCATTTTTTGATAATGTATATAATTTCGGAAATAATCGCTCCTAAAGTAAAAAACAATGTGTCCCCCCCCCTCTAACTTTTGAACCATAAGTTTAGAAAATATGAAAAAAATCTTAAAGGTAGAACTTTATAAGGACTTTCTATGAAAATCATTTTGAACTTGATTGACACAACAGTTTTTGTGCAAAAAAGACAAAAAGTTGTACAAAATAATTTCCTCCTCCACCTTTAAACTCATAAGTGGGAACATTTATTGTGACGGACGGGAAACTACGGAACCCTACACTGAGCGTGGCCCGACACGCTCTTGGCCGGTTTTTTTGCTTGATATTAGTTTAGTGAGAGAAATAAAATTAAATATATTTGCATAAAGAAAGCTTTAGGAGCACTTTATAAAAAATGCGTTTTCGGCGCGTTCGTGTACCACGCGCGCCTCAATGAGATGTCAGCAACGCAGACGGGCCTGTCAGAGCTACCGCCTGCCGGGGTTGCGGATTGTTCGAAAGAGATACCGCGGCCCCGGAACATAAAGGGTCAAAAAAGGAACATGGTTATTTATTAAGTAAAGTCTGACACTCCCCCTCGCTCCGCCCAGAGCGGGGGAAGTTATTTGATGAATTTCCATCCCCAAAAAAAGGTAGATGCTCAAAACAGAAATTATAAATATCTAGATAAAATTAAAATGAATAGACTACCTCGTTGATCGAGAGGTCGCAGGAGACTGCTGAGCATAACTTCCTGGGTTTGGATTATCGGGTCAGGCAAAATACTGTTGGGTTTTTCCATCACTTAGTAACAGTACGGAGTCTGGATTCATGCCCGGTAATTTTGAAGTAACATGTAATACCCTATTACATGTTACTTCAAAATTAACTGGCGAAATGTAGGTGTAATATTAACTACACCTCTGCTTAGCCCTTCAGGTATTACTGGCGTGATGTTATGTTATTCAAAGAAAACTCCGTAATGAATAACACCTACATAGCATTCTAAAAATATTCCTGTTTCATACAATCAGTTTTCCCGAAATGTTGCAACCTACGCTTTGTTTTCATTTACCATCATCTGCCTAGGCTTTCCCAACTATGTTGGGGTCGGCTTCCAGTCTTACCGGATGCAGCTGAATATTAGTATTTTACATGGAGCGACTGCCTATCTGACCTCCACAACCCAGTTAGTACTGGGTAATGCGATACCCCTTGATAAGACTGGTTGTCAGACTTTCGGAACACTGACTATCTGTAACGACTGTCAAAGATCTACAAATGACAGCCGGGACCAACGGCAACGGCTTAACGTGCTTTCCGAGGCACGGAGAAAACTCGGTATGTAACGGGTGGTCCACAGACCAACCTAGGCAAGCGTGGCTTAACCTAAAGATCGACCCGAGCGGCTGCTATTATTTAGCCAGGAGTTCCACGAGTTGTTTTCATTTACCACTTCATAATATTTCCTTCTTTATAACTTTTATTTATTTAATAATATGGGTACACACAGTGGACAAGACAGGAAACAAAACATATAAAATTTGAGTACAAAGGTAATGCTTATTTCTTAAGAAATTTCTGCCAACAGACCTGCGAAAGGAGATATGAGAACGAAATGTCGGCGATAGTGTGTGAGAGAGTACGAGATAAATATGTGTGTGTACCTTAAACTTTTATAAACTTACACAAAAATATTAATAAATACTTGTATAGACTTTCCTAGAATCTGCACAAGTTAATTACAGATTGCAATAAGAAACAAAAGATTTCTTATTTATTATATAGAGATGTGGTAATCCGATGCGGTGCGGTGTAACAGACAGCTTTCAGAGACGTACCGAGTCTGATCTGATAAGCGGAGAAAAACTAAGAAAAATAGAATAAAACGGGAACATTTTCTATTATCACTGGTTTATATCATACACCATTTATGCTTCCATGTTTGTGTTGTTTCATTGCGGCCTTGTGGGCTTTGTTTGGGAATCAGCAGGTGTGTCGGTGACTGTTTCGACGTATTTGTTGGAATCCTTACTAATATTTATATAAAATCGAAAGAGGGTTTGTTTGTTTGTTACGTCTTCACGCCTAAATGGCTGAACCGATTATGATGAATTTTGGTTTAAAGATAGTTGGGACCCTGGAGACGAACATAGGCTAATTATTTTAAAAAAAGTGTGAAATGAGGAAGAAAGAGGGAAGAAAAGGGAAATCTTAGCATTGCTATTATAATAAGTAAGGCGCAAGGGCAAAAACTACAGGTACCTGCAAATCAGGAAGGGGGAACTGTGTTACCCCGAATTTAACGCAGGCGAAGCTGCGGGCAGAAGCTAGTATGTCTATATTAGCGAAGTAATAGCTGCGTTATTGATTCGTTGTATCACAAGGGTGACATGAGTTATGATTGTATGCCGTTTTATAATGTTTTATTTAAGCTTTGAATATTTGAATTCAAGCTAAAGAGTTGAATGAGAATGTTTTGACATTCGATGTCCATTTGTTTAATGTTTAAATGCTTGTCATTTTTGATCAGACTAAAGCCTTTTTTTTCAAATACCTAGTCGACGGGACTTTTATACTGTAAAATGTGTTTTTATTTTTTAAATATTTATTCCCAAAGTACATGTACGTTTTATAGCAGGCCGTAAATACAACAATACAGGGGTCTGATCTGGGAAACCAATCGGATGCACGTCGGCTTGTATAACGCATCACAGCCGTGGTAGTCGGATTGGGTATCTAACAAGCTGCAGCCTAGTCTACGGACGAGCGAGCCATTAGCCGTTCAGCCAATTTTAGCCTCTCAGTCTTGTATGGGTTACATGGAATACTAAGTTGTTGTTTGCGAAGTAGATCTAAACTAGATCTAGATCTAAAAAGTAGATCTTTGTTTATTAAATCAAATTTGGACTGCTGCAAGTGTAGGTAACCTTAACTATTGTTACTACAGAAAAACGATTTTAAGCGACTGCCCTTAACTTGTAAAATTATTTATTAATAAGTTCACAGATTTTCTGGAACCTCTACCACATTGCTGCATATTTGGCATAATATTAACAATGACCAATCAGATAAAAGAAGAGATTACAGAAAACCATCATGGGAGACATTTTATTTGTTCCTCCCAAACCTCAGCAAATTACCAGACGATGCAATAAACTGCATGAACACTCGGACATTACAAGGGCAGTCTGATCGCAGGGGAGTCCAAATGCGTACAGTAAATACCACACGATACAACGCATTCGACGATTAGGTCCACCACAGTATTATTACGTGACTCGCTCCCAAAACGGACAGGCAATCTCTATAAAGAGGTATTTGGGACCCTAATTTACACCCCCTTATGTAATATTGGCGCGGTTATGGAGGTTCGACGGGGTACCCAGCCCTCTCAGGATCGGTGTCGACGGTATCTTCGTGTAGTGCACGCTTGTGTGGGTTTACTAAGTTCCTATAAGATTGTAGTGTGAAATGTGTAATTTATTAAGATCATAATTAGGATGAAAATTTTGGTTTTGGATTTGGAAGATTGGTATCCTCAATGACATTTTTTAGGGATCATCCAGAAAGAAGAGGTCGTGGTAGTCCAAAGGTTAAGTGCGTCGCCTCTCATGCAAAATGGGTTTGGTGGGGTTCAAATCCGGGCAAAAACATCACAGTCTAAAGCCCCGTTCCAATAAACAAAAACGACTCGTTTTGCTTACGGATAGTAAGATTTTGACATAAGTCTCATAACATAAGTCTAATATTGCCAGCCCGTCTTGAGCAAGCGTGGTGATCAATGCTCGTTCTTTTTCGAGAAGAAGCCTTAGCCCAGCAGTGGGATAGTAAGAGGCTGGTATTATATGTCACCCAAATGGTAAGGTGTATTATGTGTAATATAGAAGATCTTTATATTTTCTACCATTACTGCCACCTTTTTTTCATAGTCAGCCAAACTTATACTCTGGCTTTCCTGCAAATCCCCTTTACCATAGCCCAAACATAATCCTTACTAATATTATAAAAGCGAAAGTGAGTTTGTTTGTTACGTTTTCACGCCTAAACGGCTAAACCGAATTTGATGAATTTTGGTTCAGAGATAGTTGGGACCCTGGAGACGGACATAGGCAATTTGTTTTAAAGTGAGAAATGAGGGAGAATGGGGAAAACTTAGCTTTGCTATTACAATAAATAAGGCGCAAGGGCAAAAACTACAGGTAGCAGGTAACCTGCAAATGGGAAGGGAAACAGGAAAGGGGAACTGTGTTACCCTGAACTTAACGCGAGCGAAGCCGCGGGCAAAAGCTAGTTTGTAATATTGTCACCTTTCCGCAGTAGTTTATTCTTACTACGTAATTTAAGTAGAGATTTCCGTAATAGGCAACAAGGTGCTCAAGGCATTCTCAGCAACAATATTTGTGTAGCGTGGGTGTGCAAATGCCACAACCTTTGCGAATGTCTGTTTGGTGTGAATTGATATAACTTTCCTCTTGGGAATCGAATAATAACAGCATGGGTAAGTTTTGAAAACAATATTTTTTAGGGTTCAGTACATCAAGGAAAAAACGGAACTATTTTTTTATGTTTTGCGGATGGAAAATCATCAAATAACTTCCCCAGCTCTGGGCGTAGCGATGGGGAGTGTCAGACTTATACTGAATAAAACCCACCCATGTTCCTTCTATTGCCCTTTATGTTCCGGGGCCGCGGTATCTCTTTTGAACAACCCGCAAGCCCGGCAGGCGTTGGCCATGGCAGGCCCCTCTGCTTTGCTGACATCTCTTTGAGGCGCGCGTGGAACACTAACGCGCCGTCGACACTGCCTGTCGTCAATAGACGGATACACGGTGAGCTACCCATTGCTCACCGTCCACAGGCCCGCATCTACGGTTATAGGACGGTTATAACCTTAATAAGATCACTTTGTTGTCCGTCTGTCTATCTGTCAAGACCCTTTATCTCGGGAACGTGTGCAGGTAAAGAGTTGAAATTAAAACGATATAAGTTTGTGATCCCCTGAAGTTGCAAAAAAAGATATTTGCAACAAGCACATTGATAAGGCGAAAGCGCGAGGGTAGCCCACGGAATTTTAATTCTCTGACGCTTTTTGCGTTTTGGACCTTAAAACCCTAAAAATATTAGACTCGTGTCGATCGGCAAACTACGTTCGGCATTTCCCATATAATAGTTCATCGGGACGGAATTTCTCCGAACACACCGAATCTCAAATTTATGCCGATGAAATATGTAGCACCCCCCTTTTTTTCGGATAGAAAATCATCAAATAAATCTCCCTCTCTGAGCGGAGCGGATGGGAGTGTTAGACTTTTAGTGAATAAAACCTATTCGTGTTCTTTATTTTCCCCGGGGCACTAGTGAAACACTAAGTTTTCCGGGGCTGCGGTTTCTCTTTTGAACAACCCGGGACACCAGCATGAAGTGGCCCGAGTAGGCCCTTTCTGCTTTGCTGACATCTCTTTCGGGCACGCGTACACGAACGCGCCGTCGACACGACCTGTCGTCACTAGACAGACGGACGGTGAGCTACATGTGTAGTACACCTTTTTTTTTTGTTTTGGCAGGAGTGGGAAATCCCCGCGGTCACCACAACTATCTCACAGGACCAGGTTGTGAGACAGTCAAGGTAGTGCCGGACTCGAACCGGCTAAAACCACACTCCTGCCCCGCTAGTGTCCCTCTGACATGATCAGAGACCTTTTTAAGCGAGTTTTTGCCTTGATCAGCAATAAATTATTATGAGGCCGAAGAGACCTTGCTCTTTGTATTTGAATTTAATGGTTTAGTTTTAATACTTTATGAACTCCGAATTGCTATATGTCTATTGCTTTTATAATTATTTGTAGTACACCTTAGACTACGACGATACGGCCTAGATCTTATAACATCTAACCTTGAGCAGGTACTCAAGTTTTAGTACAACAACTAATAAGGATTAACTAAGCCCAAGTTAGACATCTAAGTGGTTGATAGATGTAAACGGATATTAAGATGTGGGCCGGATATTACAACGATCGTATCTTCATATTTTAGCTGCGAATGTTAGGGATTTCGAGAGGGAAATACTTTTGTGAAATGTTATGTTCATACGTTACAGGATCAAGCGATTAGAGAATGATTGCTGTTTAGGTGCGTAGGACTAATTATGTCTAATTAGATACCACTGCTGATACTGCACTTTTAATTTTATTTTGAACTTAATTTTCAAAACTAGCTTCCACCCGTTTTTCCCCCTTTCTCACTTTTTTTTTAGCCTATGTTGTCTCCAGGGTCCCAACTATGTCTGTACCAAAATTCATCAAAATCGGTTTGGCCATTTAGGCGTGAAGACGTAACAAACAAACAAAGTCACTTTCGATTTTATAATATTACTAAGGATTCTTTCAAATAATGCTGCTGAAGTTTTGAGCTGAGGTCGTTGGTTTGATTCCCAGATCAGGGAAATTGATATTTGATTTTGCTCTTGAATTTCCCAGTAGCTAGTTCTCCAGTTGCCCTCTTAAACCTAGGATTTAAACTAAATTGGCGAACTATGTGTGGACTATGGACAAATCTCTGCCCAACCCTTCTGGTTAAACAGGAGCTATGTTAAGTTTTCATGAAATTGTAACATTTACAACAGTTCACCTGTAAGCCCGGAGTCAAGGTAGGCTCTATGTTAAACTAGAATTTCGTATCAAATGGCCATATTTGTTATCTTCAGAAGCATGTTTTCATTAGTAGGTAATGTAATTCCATAATCAGGACGATCATAATTAGGATGAGTTATTTCCGTGTATCATTAATTAACACAAGTTTCCTCGTCATTATTATATTCATAGTATTTATTGGAACTTCCGGAGTTAGAAATCTTTTTTTTTATATAAACGTTGCCCCACTCTAGGAATTTTTCCTGTATAGTGGGATACGATGCGTTTACAAACATTTAAACTCACATACACAAACAGCCAGACCCGAAACAACTATTTGTAGGCAAGACAAATGTTTGTTCCGTGCGGGAATCTAACCCGCGACACGAAGCGCAGCAGCCGATCGCTCAGCCACTGCGTCAACCGTGTCGTCAAATCTGTGTGGTGCTTACTTAAAAAGACCATTTCAGACACCAGTCTCGTCGTTCTCATGTAAGTTGACCATGATTTTTGTTTTTCCCTTACAAGAAAGACCTTTGGGTTTGTTTCGGCCGTTTCTTCTTAGAGTAGTCCGATACGAAAAACCGGCCTCATCTAGTTTTAAAAAAATATATGACCTGTAAAAGTGTTTGTAAAAACCTACTTGCGAAATGAACATCATTTAGATATTTCCTGAGGATATCCTTGTAGTCGTACTTCCATGTAATATATATCTATATTATATTATATTTCAGGCATTTAAACCCATAAAATTACAAATTGTGCACATCATTTAACTTACATACAAAATAAAAGAAATAAAAATCAAGACTAAAAAATAATAACATTAAATAAAGGTTCATACATAGGTACATATTACATTAAAACGAAATGCTTGGTAGACTTATAAATATTACGGAATATCGCGGTTATGACATCAAGTTCTTTTGAGCTTCATCCCCTTTCCAATAAGTACAAAAATATAGGAAAGATATTTACGTAAATAGCAGATGTCTGCATCACGGAAACAAAAACAGCGAACACATAAATTCAGTACCAATTCAGAAAAGCTCTCATTTAAGTGCTTTCAACGGATATAATGGAATAAAAAATAAAATAAATACAGACTTGTCATTCCAGTTCCGTTAACGAAGCGAATAAAACTGTCCAACCCTTTGAATAAACCGTGGAAATGGCTCAGAATAGCCTATTAACACTCGGTGACAATCTTGTAGAGGCTTCTCGGAGAGAATGATAATATTTTTCTTTTATTCCAAACAGTCCGACGCTGTTCCTGTTTAATTAGATTAAACTAATTGAGCTGGCGCCAATTGTTCGCTTTCAAAAATAAAATTGAAACAAAACACGTTTTGTGGCTCGCCCTAGCTTCTTAACTTACTGTTATTGGCTTTGTTGTTTTAATTTACGACGCTATTGTCTACTTCGAATAGACGTGTAAACAGTAGGAAGGGGAACTGGCTGCCAAATTATGCGTCATCTACAACATTGTAACTTTGGTACCTATCTAATAATGGCTGGAATAAAATATTCCATTTTTAAATTTTAGAGTTGTCTACCCTAAAACTTTGGCACCTCTGCACACCGTGTTGGTTTAAAACTCTGAAAAATGCGGGTCTCCCGAAACATTTCGTGAACCTAATTATGTACCGGTAACGTTCATTAGCAAACTTTCACGTTACTGGTTTATTCTGTAATGAAATAAAACTAATTAAGAACTGAGTTTGGTAACACATGTCGAGTACTATTATATTTCTCGACGAAGTCATCATCTGCCTAGTCTTTTCCCCTAACTTTGTTGGTCTCTTCCTTTTTAACCGGATGCAGCTGATTACCAGTATTTTACATAGAGCGACTGCCTATCTGACCAGAATCCAGTTAGTACTAGGTAATAAACCTTAATAATACCCCTTGGTAAGACTGGTTGTCAGACTTTCGGGACACTGACTATCTGTAACGACTGTCAAAGATCTACAAATGACAGCAAGGAACAGCTTAACATGCTTTCCGAGGTATGGAGTAAACTCGGTATGTAACAGGTGCTCACCCATCCACAGACCAACCTAGGCCAGAATCGATGAAGTATTGGAACAGTATTTGTGAATCTAGTGGTCATAAGCACTACTGCTAATCACGTGGTTAGTCAAAGTGTTTGTAGGTTTTGCATCATGAATTCTCAGCTCCAAGTTCGGATTTGTGGCCAATTGAAGGCAATAGGCTCGCAAGCTATTATAAAAGGATTTAAAAAAAAGTTAAAATATAACAAGCAAAAATATGGTAGTACTACCATTGATTTCGAATAGTGAAATATAGGAATACTGATGAAAAAGTGGCAACACTGCCCGAGTGACATGTAATATTTTGGCTCCGTATTTTAAAATTAAATTTAATTAGTAAATAAGTGATAATATAGTGTAATTATTTGTTCAATCGGATTGTAAATGTATAAATACCCAGGATTATTGTTTTCCCGATAATCCATAAAGTTTTTTGGTAAAACATCGTTACCGGTAACCTTCAAACATCAGCTGACGTTTTACCTGTACTTATATATACGGACAATTCAAGGGAAGTATTGTTTACTTTTAATATATAATAGCACACACTCGTTACTTTAATTATATAGCACATCCATGCCAATTCTAGATTTAATTTTGTGCTGATTTATTACCCTATAATGGTTTTAAATCGCTTTGTTGACAACCTAAGATTGTAATTTATAAACACAACAACATTGTGATAGTCTTTCCATAACTCTGTTATTCATATATTCAAGCTTATTAATAACATTAATGATAATTTTGTCTAAAAATAACATATGAATGAACTACATTAATTTAATTTTTTTTTTGTGTTTTTCATCTAAGCAGCCTACCCACATAAGCAAAAGTATAAATAGGTTGATAAAAACCAGTAAAACTCAATATTCTATTAGATTAATTTAATATAAAGATAATCTTTTAAACTTAATAAACATCCTACCTCATTCAATTTCATATCTGAACTTTTGCCCTTTGTTTTTCCCCCTTTCACCGCTAACTTTTCTATATTTGTCTATTCTGTTAGTTCTCACCGTTTCTTTATTTCTATCTTTCAGTAACTAATCCTGAAACCATGGCTGTGATGACCCGTAAGGCTACTGCTCAGGAAATGGAGCTCAAGTTGAGAACGGCCCTCCAAGAGCTTAAAGAATCAAAACTCCAAGTCCAACAACTGTTACAGGAGAGAGAAGAAAGTGAGGTGGAAGTCGTTAAAGTCAACAGCAATAACTCTTCCTTGAAAAGGCAGTTAGTGGACCTTCATCAGCAATACTTGGACGTTGTTGATGAACGGGATCAACTAAAGGTGGTCACAGATGGTTTCAGCAATTGCAGTAATTTATATGAGGAGGCTTTATGTAGGATTAGGGACTTAGAAGATGAATTAATTCATGCCGATAGTCGTATTTTAAAGTTACAGAGAGAAAGAAAAAGTACTCAGGTTATTGAAACTAACCGCTTATATGAAGAATTGTTAAATAGTAATTGTAACTCCCCTTCCTTAATAACTATTGATTTGACTGAAGATTCCTTACTGAAACAAAATTATTCAGTAAGCAATAAGAAAATTAAGAAATATGCTAAGTTAAATAGACTAATTAAAAAGTGTTATCAATTTAAAAAACAACATAAACACTTTTCCAAAAACATTCCACTGAGAAAAGAACGTGTTGATTTAGTGAATAAGTTAAAAAATTATGAAATAAAGTTAGAAGATAGTATTAAAATATATAATATAGATACTCAGCAATTGCAGTCTGAAATAGAGGTACTTCAGGACTCACTTAGTTCCATTTCCAGTAGGTATTTGAGTTCTCAGAACCAAATTAGGGAACATATTCTTGCAGCAAACGAATTAGTAATGTCTCAATGTAGTTGTCAGACAGTTTCCAACCATGAAACTGTCCAGCCTGAGGTAATGGAGGACCCATCCCAGGCTGAGAATTTGCCTCCGGACTGTATCCTCAACCAAGATGCAGCTAATATGTCACAAATTAATTTACAAGTGGTACAGACTGAGATACATGATAGTCATGATTGTTCTAACTCTGTAATGTTCTCAGATAGTATAGGAAGGGGTGTAGGTAAATTATTAAGTAATAACCTGAGTTTTCCCAGTCAAAATACTTGTATGCCAGGGTCAACTTATAAACAGATAATGGCATTAGTAACTGGAAATGTTTATAGTAAAAGTACTGATTTAACTATATTTATAGGAAATTGTTCTAAAATTACAAAAGAAGACATCACAGACAGTGTAACTGAGTTGTTAAAGTTAAATTGTCGAAAAATAATATTGTGTGCTTTTCCATACTTATATAAAACGTCAAATAAACAAAACAATTACATTCACATGCTGAATAAGCATGTACACTTCTTGGTAGGTCACTATTGTGACAAACTTGTATATCTTGATATCAACACTGTTGTTGATAAACTTAGGTCGACACGGGGTAGTGTGTTTCTACCTACTAGTTGTAGACACAAAATAGCTAGGCTATTAGCTTATAATATTCACTCGGACATAAATAGTATGTCTATGTTTTGTACTATTATTAACACTGCGAATATTAGTACTTATACTAATATACCTTTTTACAAGGAAGGCGGGGGAGTATTGTCGCTCACTCCGGCTCATTTAAACTAGCTAGTAAGACAACAGACACCAAAGTACCTTCTGGCTCTCAAATAGTTAAATTTAAAAAAGGGGCTAAGCAGAATTCCTTGAAATTATTTCATCAAAATATTCAAGGTTTCTCTTCAAAACAACTAGAGATTGAATTGTTTTTAGAAAAAACTAAGTTTGATATTGTTTGTTTCACCGAACATTGGTTAAAAGATCATGAAATGTTAATTAATTATGAAAATTACAGTGTAGGCAGTTGCTTTAACCGTAAATCTAAGATGCGTGGGGGTTCACTAATCTTAGTCAAAAATAGTATTAAATTTAGAAGTCGTATTGATATAGTTGATCTATCGGTTGAACATAATATTGAATTGTCTTGTGTTGAGCTAGATAAGCATGTCATAGTGTGCGTTTACAGGCCCCCAAATTATCAAAACTACTCGATATTTGAGTCAGTAATGGAAGATGCTTTGGCAAAACTTGCAACGGGTAATAAGTCGCTAGTCATCTGTGGTGACTTTAACATCAATATTTTAGATGAAAATTCAAATAGCAGTAGATTCTTAAATCTTTTTAAATCATTTAATTTGTTGAATGTGTTTTCGGAGCCAACCCGAATTACTACAAATACCGCTACATGTATTGATAATGTTTTCTGTTGCTGCGACTTCTTAGATAAATCCATTGTAAATTACCTTCCCTCTGATCACAGCGGTCAAATCGTTGTTTTCGAGTCCTACACAACATCACAAAAAATTCAGATACAGTCCAGACAAATAACACCCAGCAATTTAAATAAATTTAATAATAATTTAATAAGTAATCTAGGCATTCCGGGATATGATATTAATAATGTAAATAATTTTTATGAGGAATTCTTTTCGGTTGTCTACACAGAGTTCAATGATACGCTAAAAATAAAAACTAAATCTATTAGCCCAAAGTTTATATTTAGTGATTGGGCAACTAAGGGTATAAGAAAAAGTAGGGAACGACTGTTTGAGCTTTACGGCCTTAAGCCTTACATCAACTCGGAAACATTCAATCGCTATGTTGCTACTTACTCAAAAATATTTAAAAACACCTGCAAGGTAGCTAAAGCCTTATTCATAAGCAACAAGATTAAATACGCTGATAATAAAATTAAGACGGTTTGGAAAATAATCAATAGTGAAACTAATAGAAATAAAAAATATAATAATGATATAACACTAGAATCTTCACGTGGTCTTCTAACCACTAAAAACGAAGTTGCTCAAGAATTTGTGGATTTCTTTACTAGTATCCCAATTAAAACTACAGAAACGTTAAATTCCTCACCCTTACTTTCTGTTGACTTATTAAGAGCAAACGTTTTACCATGCCCGGTTGAGTTTCAGTTTAAGCATATTAACCCCACTGTAGTCATTAAAGCTTTTAAACAAATAAAAATCAAATTAACCGAAGACCTTTGGGGATTGTCTATTAAAGTTTGTCAAGCTATCATTGAGACTATAGCACCGTACTTAGCCTTTATATTTAATTTGTGTGTGGACCAAGGAGTCTTCCCGGACCTTATGAAATACAGCAAGGTAATACCACTTTTCAAATCTGGGGACAGTAAAGACACCAATAATTATAGACCCGTATCCGTTTTGCCGGTTTTCAGCAAGGTGTTTGAAAAAGTAATGCTTAACCAAATGCTCAACCATTTTAACACCAATAAAATCTTACATGAGAAGCAGTATGGTTTCACCAAAGGACGTTGTACGACTGACGCCGGTGTCACCCTATTAAAACACATATTTACTGCGTGGGAAGAAGCACAGGATGCCATAGGGATCTTTTGTGACCTCTCAAAAGCATTTGATTGCGTGAACCACGAAACCCTTCTCTTAAAACTTGAACATTACGGCCTAGGGAAACTTGCCCTTAGTTTAGTTAAATCGTATTTAAATGATAGACAGCAGCAAGTACAAATAAATGGTGTCAATTCAATGGGTTTAAATGTAAAAATGGGTGTACCACAAGGATCGATATTAGGTCCCTTCCTCTTTTTAGTATATATTAATGATCTACCCCATTTGTTTAAAAACCAACCACAAATGGTGTTATTTGCTGACGATACTTCTTTAATATTTAAGATAAACAGACGTGCCTCAAATCTTGACGACGTAAATAATGCCCTAATGCAGGTACATAATTGGTTTACCGCTAATAATTTAGTATTAAATGGGAAAAAAACGAAGTGCATAAGATTTGCTCTACCAAATGTCAAAAACAGTGAGTGTGACATAGTATTGAATCAAGAGAAACTAGAATTCGTCGAAAAAACTGTTTTCTTGGGAATAACACTCGATTCAAAGCTACAATGGGGTCCGCATATAACATCTCTTGCAGGACGCCTTAGTTCAGCAGCATATGCTGTTAGAAAAATCCGTCAGTTTACTGATGTAGATACCGCGAGACTAGTCTATTTTAGTTATTTTCATAGTATAATGTCTGTAGCGTATAATAAATACCGACACGCTTAGTGGTAGGGCGAGCGGTGGTGGGAGCGCGCTCAGTCATATTAATGTACTTAGCGCTCACTCGCTTCTGGTCCGCCGTGCTAGTAAGACGTGCTCATTGGAGACAGACTGTTGTTTAATTTAACATACCTAACACCCTAATAGTGTAACCTGTACAAGTGGCGACCGTGCCAGGATTACATAAGTGTAAGGTATGTACCAAAATTCAAAACATATTGTGAATAAAGAGGTAAATCAGTGACTAATCAGTTTTATTCATTGAGATGTTCCATGTAGCCCATAACTGGGTTTTAAAATGAATTAATTACTTACTTTTATTAAATCTGGGTACGTAATTATTAAATTGTTACGTAATTATTAAATTGTTACGTAATTATTGAAATAAAATAACGAATTTAAATATAATTTTGGTTATGACACAATAATTAAAACGATTGGCTTATTTAGCTTACGTATGCTATTATTTTAGAAACCAGCATTCTAATTAATTTACGTAATTTGTGTGCTTTGAGATCACAAAAGGAATATTTCAAGATAAATCTGATTTGGTTACTTGGTTGGTACCTAAATAGTCGTTATTGACTAATCGAAGTACCTGTACATCAAAATATACCACAAATGGAAGTCGTTGACAGAACAAAACTATCAAAGGTGTTAATTAATAATTTGAATGTCAGTGTTTTCGAAGTAGCTATTGTTACAATACACGATTTCATAAATATTATGAATAATAATAAATTATTTATTGGCATAAACAAGTTAATACATATTTGTGAATCACTGGTGCCTGTGGTGGGTAGTGAAACACCTGTATTACAGGTCACCGGGTATTATATTATAAAATCTTATTCATTAGACAAACTTTATGAGAACTTATGGCTTACTTACCTGTATACAGTATAACCCTAAATATGTTTTTCTTTTATATAATTTTTACATACACAACAATATAATAATATAGTTACAATAACTTGATAAGTGTGAGTGTAATTGATATTAAATAACTCACTGTAGTTTATTATGTTATTTTACTTCTGTTCTGTCAACAAAAACGTGGTTATTAGAGGTAGTTTGGGTAACCAAACAGTACCTAAATGGTCTTGTAAAATAAGATCAAGGGAAGTTCGATGAAAATCGGAACGGTACCTATAAAGGAAGTAATTCCTTAGAGAGGTAGTTTGGATAACCAAACAGTACCTAAATGGTTTTGTAAAATAGGATCAAGGTAAGTTCGATGAAAATCGGAACGGTACCTATAAAGGAAGTAATTCCTTAGAGAGGTAGTTTGGGTAACCAAACAGTACCTAAATGGTCTTGTAAAATAAGATCAAGGGAAGTTCGATGAAAATCGGAACGGTACCTATAAAGGAAATAATTCCTTCAAGAGGTAGTTTGGGTAACCAAACAGTACCTAAATGATCTTGTGAAATAAGATCAAGGGAAGTTCGATGAAAATCGGAACGGTACCTATAATGGAAGTAATTCCGTCGAGAAAATAAAATCTCGTTAAAAAAAAAAAAAAAAAAAAAAACAAAGTCGACGGTCCCTGCGTGCATTAGGACATGTCGAAAATGGCATTTTTTTATTGTATCATCGGCTTTAGATTATAAATTATCTATGCCTACATGCTGAAAAAAACTTGTTTTTATTCAATAAAGCAAAATAACAACCTTGCACAATTCAACTTACTTACAAATAAGCAGTAGAGGTAGTAGACACTTTTTGTCGGTACTCATTATAGATGGTTGTTAACACAGAACTGATTCACTCTGTTCCCCGTACTAGTATAAACTGTATTACGGTGGAACAGTTTTCCTCGCTATGTTATTTTATTTATGGTAGCAGACTTGTGACAAAATAATTACTTATTAGTTGAAATAATTAATACATACGATTTTTATTTAACTTATTTACCTTGTTTTAGAAATTGTATAAGACGTATAACAAGTATTATAAATACAACGAATAGTGTCGTATAAATGGTCATCTATAAGTTTTTCCAAAAAAAAAATACCTATGTACGTAGGAACCGTCGAAATACACCTACCGCCACTAGACTCGAGCGTGCGCCTGAGTTGTACTTGATCGCTACTAATGTAGCAAAGTCAAAAAAAAAAAAAAAAAAAAAGCGCAGTGCTCTTACATATGGGTGGTTCAACCCTGCAGAAAGTTTTACTCAAAAAAAAAAAAGAGCCAATCGAGCTATCATTAGGGAAAAATGTCTTACGGGTTTTAAAAGATAACAATGTTCTGCTAAACGAATCAAAACGCGCTTAATAAAAAACCCTTTAAAATAAAAGCTCCGGATTATTCAAACTGAATTATACACAAATTTAACGTTATTCATTTTAAAACTTTCATGCATTACAAAAAAGGAAAATTAATGACTGAATTAACGTTTTAAATAACGCGCTAGGCATGTGAACGTCGTGGGAATTTAAAAATGTACTTTGTTTATTGTATTTTCCTTTGAAAACATGGCGTCGGTAATTGCTAAGCGAAGGCTATGTTTTTGACGTGATAACGTCTTTAAAATCGTTTTAGTCGGGTGACATGTTCAGAAACTTGTGTCACACCAAAACCTCACGAGCGACATTTCATAAAGATGGTAGCGCCATCTGTTACTTGGCTCGAAAAAAAAAACTTTAAATTAGTACTTAATTTCATTTTAGATGTCACTACTGGTGATAACTTATATCACCAATAAGACGTTATCACGTAAACATCTCGATCGTAAACCTACTTTACAAACAACCAATTTTATCAAAGTAAAGTAAGATGGCTGATTGTCTAGTCAATAAACTGTTTTAGTTGACATATCAAATCACGCGTGTAGTCTCTGGAGGGTTAGGCAGAGGAGGTTATTATTATTATTATTTCGTCCATTTATTGTTTTATATACATATAATTAAATTTTTAAATATTTCTTAAAAACAACAAATAAAAAACATTTAAAAATGTAAAAATAGTAGCCCACCAGTATCGGGAACAGGGTCCAAGCTACCGGCGGTCAGGGCTCCAGAGAAAGGAACCTCCTAACAATACGAGCCGTGTCCAGGAGTACCGCTTTCTGTATCAAGCCCTTGATCCAGCTGCCTAACGAGAGCCTCCTCAGGTGTTGGTCGAGGCTCTTGGCAATTAAGCCATTGGCAGATACGACTATCGGCACAATGATCGCTGAGTCCACATCCCACATGTCGACAACCTCGCGAGCCAAGTCAATATACTTGATTTGCTTATCTTTCTCAGCTTTCACGAGGTTCTCATCATGCGGGACTGTTATGTCAACAATCATTGTGCGCCGCTCTGATCGATCCACCACCACTATATCAGGCTTGTTGGCAACAATAGTCCTGTCAGTGATGATGGATCGATCCCAGTACAATGTGATATTGCCATGTTCGAGAACTGGGTCGGGCTCATACCTGTAGTACGGCACTTCCGATTCCACAAGGCTATATTTTAGAGCAAGTTGCTGATGAATAATCCTGGCTACAAGGTTGTGTCTATGCAAGTACTCTCCGTTAGCTAGACGAGAACAACCGGAGATAATGTGTCGAATTGATTCACCCGGACGGTGGCATGCCCGACATATGTCAACCGTGCCGTCCTTCACAATGAATCTCCGGTAGTTATTCGTCATCATAACTTCATCCATAATTGCACAGACAAAACCTTCAGTTTCTCCAAAGAGATCCCCGGAACGTAGCCAGGCTACGGACGCTGGTTGATCTACATCAGGTCCATGTAGGGCCCGGAAAAAGCGTCCGTGAAGCTCCTTACTCTGCCATACCTCCCTGCGGTCGTTAGTGTCAAGCACTACAGGTTTGCGCCAGTTCTCTTTAGCCAAGGAGAGCGGGGTGAAGCCTTTGTCCACTGCAACCACATCCCGATGCATTCCCACGTCGGTTTCTAGGAAATATTCCCTGAGACTGCATATCTCGCGGTTGTGGAGAGTCTTGGCGTTTAAAAAGCCTCGACCTCCGCAACTCCGCGGGATATACAGTCTCGTAGCCGAAGAACGTGGGTGATGCATACGAAATGTCGTTAACAATGTACGGACCTTCCTATCCAGGGCGTCCAGTTCTGTTTGAGTCCATTTGAGTATGCCGAAAGAGTACATCAAAACCGGCATGACCCAACCGTTGAAAGCACGCACCTTGTTTCCGCCTGATAAAAGACTATTAAATACTTTTCTCAGGCGGCCAAAGAAGCGTTCCTTCAACGATTGCTTCATGTCAGCAACATTGATGCCCAGCGCTTCCGACATCCCCAAATACTTGTAGGTTTCGGTTGCTGAGAGGGATCTAAGGTTTATGGAATCTGAGAGCTGGGTTCCCACAGATTCCACAATTTCCCCTCGCTTTACATGCATGACCGCACATTTGTCCACACCAAATTCCATCCTGATAGAGCTACTGAAAGTTTCAGTTACCTTCAATAGCTCCATCAGTTGTAAATCGTTGTGGGCAAAGAGTTTCAGGTCATCCATGTAAAGAAGGTGAGATATAACCTGACCACCTCTCCTCAATCGATAGCCCAGACCTGAATTCTCCAGCAGCGTGCTTAGAGGATTCAAGGCTAAGCAGAACCAAAGTGGACTCAAACTATCGCCCTGGAAAATACCTCGCTCTATCCTGATCGGTTCACTATTTCTCTGAATCTGCCGACATCCTGGATAGCGAAGGACTGTACTCCATTGCCTCATACACGAGATCATGAAGGTGCGCAGAGTTGCATCAATTTTATACAACTCTAGCACCCTCATGAGCCATGTATGTGGTACGGAGTCATAGGCCTTCTTATAGTCTATCCAACATGTCGACAGATGCCTTCGGGAACGGCGAACCTGTTGACTAATAGCCATATCAATGAGGAGCAGCTCCTTAGTACCGCGGGACCCGTTCCTACATCCATTTTGAGAAGCAGACATGATTGAATTGTCATCAATGTGTTTAGTGATTTTAGCTCTCAAAATGGATGTAAGAACTTTATAAAGTGTCGGAAGACACGTAATTGGTCTATAATTTTTGGGTTCCGCCGTACTACCCGATTTATGGAGCAGATGGGTTATACCAGTTGTCAGAAACTTAGGCAACGACCCTGACTCTAAAGCCGTCTGAAATAGGGCCGCCAAACGAACGTGCGATCTCTGGATCCACTTTATCCAGAAGTTGTGCAGTCCGTCCGGCCCTGGAGATTTCCAATTAGGCAACGGACGAACCGCACAAGCTACATCTTGGGGACTGATTGTCAAGGCCCCCATTTCTGGTATTGGATCGCACGCTCGCTCGACTTCCCGAGTCCATTCACCTTCGGTATGACTGACAGGCACCGACCAGATGCTGCGCCAAAACAAACACATGGCGTTATCATCCGGTAGATGCGTGTCAGACACACCTTGGTCCGGTCGCTCCCATGCTCTATACACCCACCTTTCATCGCTTTGGAATGTGCGATTCTGAGTGTACCGTTCTACCCGCCGCTTATACCTACGAATACGATTTGCCCATGCATACACTTTCTGTTTCAGGAAGTCGATGCGCTCTGCGATGCGGGACATATAGTCTGGAGGAGTTATATCAGTCCCTGAAAATGCCCGCCTCACAAAGCGCATCACTCGAGGGCGTGTGTTACCCTCCCTGAAACAGATTAGTTTGCCAATGAGTGCTCTGGCCGCACCAATACGCCGCTCAATCCTGCACTGCCAAAATGGTACAGCTGGTTTGGGTCGTGTAGCTCTGTCATCAGGAAATTTGACATGAGCTACACGACACACCGCTACAGCCGCACAATACAGGATTGAGTGAGCATCAGTGAGGTTCTCGCAGTTGTCAAAATAGCTTGACAACTGCGAATCCAGAGCAGCCACCAGCGCCCTATTTTTATTATGCATGGGCAAACGAGGTAAGCGTGGTCTAAGTTCGGGTGACATGTACCGATATTCTCGAATCGCACCCTCCAAAGTACTCCTCATTTCCTCACTGCACTGGGTACTTACATTAGTAGCCATGTCATTACTTACCTCGTTAGCGCGATTAACTAGTTGGTGGGGCTGTGGTGGTGCCACAGCCTGCGACGAAGAGGTAATGACTTGGCTACTCTGCATTTCAGTTCGTAAGCGATCAAGTACGGTGTCATCCAACATACGATTACGCTGGATAACCCGCACCTGATCCGATAGTCGTTGCGCCGACACGTTGACAGCTGGCTCAAGCACCTGAAACAGAGAGAGCATCCGAACACGGTACGCGGTCAGGTTGTTTCCTCCCTCTGTAGCCCCATAGTATGAGCGCATGACGTTTTCATTGATGGATTGAGTCCATCGCATGCGCTGCACACTTCCACCGGGAGCTGGGACCCTATCAGAGGCCGGTGGGCCCCGAGGTCCTAAACCGTCCGGCGGCCGGTGTCTTCCTCGTCGACGAACTGGTGGTGGCGTCGTGGGCGGGGAAAAGTACTCGTCGCTCGAACTCGACGCAACTGCCACGGCCGGTGTCACAGCACTCACGACGAGGCTGGGTTCCGGCGGCGGCGAGGCGGAGCTGAGCGACGAGCCCGGAGGTGGATGGCGTGCGCTTCTGGCTTGAGATCTTGTCAACATTTTATTTTCAATTCATTTTAATATTTTTGATTCATTTGATGACATTTGTCATGCATGTCAGATTTTTTCTTTCTGGTTCTATTTGACCAAATTATTATCATTTTGTACTTTGTATCGATTTATGACGATCAGCTATTGCAAATTTAGATATGAGTAGTAGTAAATACTGTTAAAAATAATTTTTTTGAATAAAAATGAGAATAAAATTACAGGAGGTGAAATTGAAGTACTTGACTCACTCAGGTGTTGCCAGTTTATTATTATTATTATTAAACTCAAAGCATTTATTACGATTAGACCTTTACAGGCATATTGAATGTCATAAAAATAAAAAGGATTGTGCTACAGTCCCAATCACGAGACATAGTAGCTTGTGAAAAAATTAAATACTGTAGTTGCCATTCCAAAGCGCAGATCTCTGTGGAGAAGAATGGGCAGAGGGCTCCGTGAACGCTCTTTTAAATCATAATATTTTTACAAAATCATGGATATATCATTCATGTTGAGATTAGGCATACATGTGAGAACGATGTACAAAAAACGAGCACATTAAGAGCGTCCAGAGTAAAAGCAAAAACAAGAGTTTAATAGATGAATGAACGAATTAATTTAAACAAAACCGTGGCGGCTAATAGTCGACTGCAGCGCCCGTTCATGAACATGACGGCAGCCCCGTTCAACCATTTTGAAGGGAACTAAATGACCCGATACTGATAGAATCGTTGCGAGTGCCAACAGTAATTGGGAGGTACAAAGCTTCTTAGGGCTAGTAAATTATGTAGGAAAATGGATCCCTTATTCAGCTACATAGACCGAATCCTTGCGCGAACTTTTAAGACTAAAACTAGGCAAAGATACGGATATCATCTCTTATTGGCACGATACACAAACACAAGCTTTTGATGATGATAATTATTTATATTTGGTAGTTGATCAATATCATCCTGTAGCAATTACTTTGCGTGAATAAAGGCAAGCCTGTGAGGGAGATTCAGAGCTAAAGTTAGTCAGGAATGAAATATAGAACAATAGTTGGGCGAATTGTATATCCATTAAATTGGACGAATTGGCTATCCATTAAATTGGACTTGTTGGCTATCTATTAAATTGGACGCATTGGCTATCCATTAAATTGGACGCATGGCTATCCATTGGCGCATTCTTGTGGCCAAAGCCACCCGGGCATTGTAGCCATGAAAATGAGACTACGTTCCAAAGTGGACAGTGATGGTGAACATTGTAAAGATTACTTTGGATAAGCCAAACCAAAAAGGTGAACTGACATCCAAATTCAAATTAGGTCACAATTGCAAAGGCGTTCCACAGGGCAATATTTTAGGCCCACCCTTTTTTATATATATCAATGACCTGACAAAAGTAACTGATGATCCGTGCGTAGTCTTTGCAGACGATATGTCCGTAACCATTCCTAAAAATGAAGTAAACTGTATATGAGGAAATCAATAGTAATGTGAGCAAAGTAATAACTAAGATGAAAAAAAGAAACTTTAACCTCTAGAGCCCCAGCGGTACAAAAACGTGCCAGTAAACAAGTATTACCGTTGAGCCCCGCTGGCACAAATTCGTGCCACCAAACCTCGATCGATTGAAAACTGTATTTATAGTAAAGACAAGTCTTAAAATCAGATTACACATACGATAAGAATCCGCCCGGCGGTGCTTGACGGATAGTTGACGTAAATAATGGGGGTCCTTGAGAGGTTAAACCCAACATAGAAAAACCTAATATGTCCAATTTTGTAACAACAATTATTGGAATAAAATAAATTTGAACATCAATTATAAAGATAAAAGTATACAACAATCAGATAGTATGACTTTTCTTGGGACAGATCTAGATCATAAATGTTCCTGGATTAGTCATATTGACAAGATATGTGAAAAGCTCAGTAAAAAAAGAGGGGGAAAGAAAAGGGAATGTTTAGCTTTGCTATTACAATAAATAAGGCGCAAGGGTAAACACTAGTATGTGTGTGGCAGCTGTATGTAGCATGGTCGCGAGTGTCCAGTGCCCGGAATCTATATTTATCAGCACCAAATGGAAAGACATTAAATATAGTTTACAGTAGCGTCCTAAAATAATGCTTTTACTCACATTTATTATTCCAAATATTGTTAGTAAAATAAAGTACATATATTAGGCTAGTAGTAGATATAAACAAATGAAAACCTTTAACATAGATTCTGCACACTCCGAGCTTAAAGAGGTATTTTCTCGGTTAGGTGCACCCGTAAGCGTTACCGCTGATCATGGTCGGCAGTTTGTTAGTTCAATTTGAAAGTTTTTGTAAAGAATTTGGTATCCAGTTGTTCCAAACAAAAATTTCCAAATGTCGAAGTTAAGAGGCAGAACTGTTTGATTCTTTATAAGCAGTTTATTGTGAATGAGTGGACATTGTTGGCCTTGTAGATTCTTAGACGCTTGTTAACTTATTATTTTATTTTGCGTTTTTTAAAGCAAGCAATGACTTATTGCCTGGCCTACGCTGTCCTCTCATATCTAAGTAATAACGCTGTAACAACCACATTGTAAAACAAAATGATTTTAAAAGAGTGACTATGGAGTTTCTTGCCGGTTCTTCTCCATAGGAAACGACCAACCCGAACCGTGCACCTTTTCTCGAATGTTATTTATAAGTGCCCATGTAGGCCAATGTGACATAAAAATATTTTGATTTTGACTAAAAACATAGATTCTGCAAAGAAAAGAAAATGCAGATAGAAAGAGGAAAGCAACAGAATCTAGGAAAGATATTGGGAAAAAAGTATATGTTGAGAATACAATAAAGAAAACAAGTTATCCACCACATTCAAGGATACGACACACACATTGGTGAATAAGTAGTGGACAGCGGTTGCGCAGAAATAAGTGGGAAGTTTGACCAAATAAGGATAATAAGCTTTCAGGAAATAGCGATACCGCCAGTAACAACGTGTGTGACGAAAATGAATAAGTGATTGTTTAACGGAATATTATTAAAATTATTTGATGATTATTCTTGAAATAAACTGATTTGTATGTTATTATATTTATACGAAATTATGCTTTTTTTAAAATTTTGTAAAAGGTAGATGTAGCGTATAATAAATACCGACACGCTTAGTGGTAGGGCGAGCGGTGGTGGGAGCGCGCTCAGTCATATTAATGTACTTAGCGCTCACTCGCTTCTGGTCCGCCGTGCTAGTAAGACGTGCTCATTGGAGACAGACTGTTGTTTAATTTAACATACCTAACACCCTAATAGTGTAACCTGTACAATGTCATACGGTATTTTACTTTGGGGACGGGCTGCAGACATCGAGTCTATATTTATTCTGCAGAAAAGAGCCATCAGAGCCATATATAACCTACGTAGGCGAGATTCTTTAAGGGAACAGTTTAAGGATATTAACATCATGACAGTACCTTGTCAATATATTTATGAAAACATCATGTATGTCAGGAAAAACTTGCATCTTTTTAGTAAAAGAGGTGACAGACACAATTATAATACTAGAAATAGGGACCAATTAGTTCAACCAGGTTTCAGGTTAGCTAAAGTAGACTCATCTTTCATGGGGTACTGTTTGAAATGCTACAATAAAATACCTCCCCACATTCTTCAACTGAATGAAACGAAATTTAAATCTTGTATTAAACGCACACTATGTAGGCAAGCATATTATAAGTTGGGGGATTATATTGATGATAAAAATGCTTGGCTCAATGCTGGTCCTGCTCCACAAGCATAGGGGTAAACTCAGTATCCGAAGCTATAGTGGAAGCTGCAGAAGATTGTAAGATTATCTTTGCAATGTATAGAATCAATTCTCTAGTATTGTATAATTATTAAGCCCATATGTGAGTGCTATGTATTATCATTGACTTGACGAAGCCCTGGTGGTTGATAGTGTCATGCTCACTTAAATGTCTCGCTGATGGTGGCGGGTGTGTCGGGTCATTTAGCTCCCTTCAAAATGGTCGAGCTGAATGGGGCTGATCCATACGTCATGTTCGTGAACGGGCGCTGTCAGTTGGGACTGGTCATTTTTAGCTACCACGGTTAATTTTTAAACTTATTTAGATTTAAAATTAAATTTTGCTTTTTATTTACTCTGGACGCTCTTACTGTGCACGTCTTTCTATATCGTTCTCACATATTTGTATAATCTCAACATGAATGATGTAAATACGATTTTGTAAAAATATTATAATTTAAAAGAGTGTCCATGGAGTTTCTTGCCCATTCTTCTCCATAGAGATCAACGCTTTGGAATGGGCAACTACAGTACTTTCACAAGTTATTATGCCTTGTGACCGGGACTGTAGATTCATTTTGTTTCTTGACATTCAAAAGTGCCTGTAATGGTCTAATTGAAATAAATGATTTGAATTTGAATTTGAAATTTGACTACCTCCTGCAGGAACATCCCTGTTTAACCCTTTGGGGAAAACCAGCGCTTTGTTATGTTTTTGGTTATAATCTTCGGGAACAATAAGCCGATGGGCGAGTACTCGAATATCTCAGCTCGGAGGGAGGGAATATAAATATTTTCCTTTTACTGCGGTCCCCTGCGCTCGCCAATTACAATTGCAATTAAGTTAATTTGAGGGTTCCGTTGTCCGACGACCTGATGTTTTGAGGATTATGTTTCTTAAGTGGTTCGTGAATTGTGATGACCGTCGTATTTTGTTGGTGCTTTTGACCTTTCTCTGTGTATCTGAGGTAGATATTTTTGGCATTATTAATTGGAGGAAAAGATAATCATTTATTTTTAAGTTGAAAGGAAAACTTTTATCCTAGTAAAGCTTAATTATTACTGTTGTTTCTTTGATATCATAGTTCTAGGACTATTTTTTTCCCAAACAAGCTGAGTGTTTGGCCGTAACTCTCCTGATAAAAAGCGATGGGACGCCCAGGGTGGAGCACGCTTGCACATGCATTCTGATTCAATTGAGCCTTTTAGAGATTGTGGTTATAATGATCAGGGATTTGAGAAGCCCGCATTCCAAAAACGGACGGACGGACTGTTAGTTCCAAATACTGGTGAAGACACTGACTTCTGTAACGCAGGTCTCACCTGGCTTAGAAGTTAGAGTTTCTTATGATAATGTAACATCTCTTTATGTCAATTTTTATTATTATTCCACAGCAGACTGTGTTCGATTTGTGAACTACAGATATGCGATTTCATTATTTTCAAATGTGATTTCATAATCAATTCATCAAATGACTATCCTCACTCTGGGCAGAGTGGTAGAGAGTTTCAGACTTGTACTGCCTAAAACCCATGCCTGTGCCTTTTTTAACAAAAATAAATTTTGAAATTTTACCTTATTATAATTTTTATTTTATATCTCCTCGTAACTGTAAACTTTGAGAAATAAACGAAAAACCCTATTTACAACACATAGAAGTTTTTCATTCATCAGTAATTGAAAGTAATCGGCTGCTACAAAAATGCATTTTTTTTAAATCACCGATAAACCATTTGGATGTGGGGATTGTGGGGACGGTGGGTATTAGATTATTTTTATGTTGGGTATTAGTTCTGCAGGGAAAATCCTCATTCTTATGAAAGCCTTATATAACACCAGAATTCCTCCCCTAAATGAAAATCAATAATCTGTTCTTGTATGTAAATATATTAATTTCTGTGTCGGAACATGAACCTACACGGAGTTGTTGTCTGTTGTTCCGTAACTTTATAACAGCAACATGGTGCTACCCATAATACGCAACTTCTTGAAGCGCACTGTTTTGTTTCTGCGCAAATTATATGGCTTATATAAATAACATTCAGGATGTATGACAGGTGTAAAAGCTGGGAATCAGTTATTCTCGTTGTTTGTTTTGTTTCTCTTCGATTGAGAATATTTTGTGTTATGGACCATACCTTTTTTTTTGGATGGGAAATCATCAACAGTCGTCTCCCGCTCTCGGCGGAGCGGAGTGTTAGACTTGTACTCACATGGATGACTTTTTCATCCATGTTCCTTCTTTTGCGCTTTGTGTTTCGGGGCCGCGATATCTCTTTCGAACAACTGGCAACACGGACAGGCAGGCCTCGACAGGCATCTCTGCTTTGCTGACATCTCTTTGAGGCGCGCGTGGAACACGAACGCGCCATCGACACGGGACGGACGGACGGTTGTCTGTCCATTACTCACCGTTCACAGAACCGCGTCTACGGTGACCGAGAACGATGGACCATACCTGGAAACCTTGTATTTACGAAGATATTGAAGGTCTAAAATCCGTGAATTTCTATTTACCTCGAAATTAGTCTGACCCAATTCTTATGTATCATGTTTTGAGTGGTACATTGCGCACTGCTGGACACAGTAATATCTCACACCACAAACATTTATTGTTGTGTTTTTATTTTTACTTTCGGGACACTGTCTAACTGTAACGTATGTCAAGGATCTACAAATGACAGCCAGGACCAACAGCTTAACGTGCTTTTCGAGGCGCGGAAGAAACTCGGTATATAACGGGTGGTCACCCCCATCAACAGACAGTGGCTTAACCTAAAACTTGACCCGATCGGCTGCTATTATGCCGCCACGAACTCCTCATTATTACACAAATAGATATTAAGAGCACAAAGGAGTTAAAATATGGCTTCCTTTCGCTTTTTCAAGTTGAACATCACACTAACATAACGATACGGTCATATCGGATACAGTATAGGCACGGGAACAGGTACTTACTTCAAATTGACTGCCTGTCTACGAGTAACACCATTCATGGCTGATAGCTCCCATAACCCCCATATCACTTTAGTTAAGTCATAAAAATCCAATGGCGCGACGATTTGTGACTTTTGCGACTTTTTCGCCGATTCTCTAGTAACAGTAACGGGACGGAGGTTGAGGACTCTTCCGTTTGTCGACAAATAAAGAATGTATTCGATTTTTTGTTGGATGATAAAAAATAAGGAAAAAGTGACGTTTATGTGTGCCCTTCATATATGTACACATCTAAACAAAATGTTGTTCGCTGAAATGTATCTGTTACCATATTTTATAGGTATACACTTATTGTATATTATAAGTGTGTACGTAGGTGTATTGTCCTCTATCGATCATTATGGGGAATTCGTTTTTCTTGTTCTTAAAGATAACATTATTTTTTTACGTAGAAGATAAATGAAGAAATGTAATATTCAATACAGTTAGGATCCAGAAATTGATAAAGAAATTTTACAAAGTGCGTATCTAACAAGTGACGCCATCATTCATACTATCATCTTGTAACATTGGTTACATTTATTGAGGTGTGAAGATAAAAAAATATCCTGCAAAGGAGCCTCTCATAAAAGAGTATCAAATAATTTCTGAAACTTGGAATTCCGTATTTAGAAAAAAGACTTGGTATATATGTATGGATAACTTATATTCAAGAATGATATCTCACATTTATCCGGGCTTTATAAAACAACTAGCTTTTGCCCGCGGCTTCGCTCGCGTTAAATTCGGGGTAACACAGTTCCCCTTGCGCCTTATTGATTTGTAAGAGCAACGCTTAGTTTTCCCTTTCCTTCCCTCTTTCTCCCTCACATCCCAAAAAGAAAATTAGCCTATGTCCGTCTCCTGGTTCCCAACTATCTCTGTACCAAAATTCATCAAAATTGGTTTAGCCATTAAAGCGTGAAGAGGTAACAAACAAACAAACTCACTTTCGCTTTTATAATATTAGTAAGGATTGAAACTTTTTTTTGCTTATGAGAAATAATGAAATAACTTCCCCCGCTCTGGGCGGAGCGGGGAAGAGTGTCAGACTTTTACTGAACAAAACCGGATGTGTTTTACACACAATACAATTTACACTTTATCAAAAAAAACTGTGCTTAAAAAAATGGCATCCATTTCACCACCACATCTTGCCTACCAATCCCGCATCTCTTCAATCACAGAGAGAATTAACGAGAATACGCGTATGACGTATGTATAACGTAATTTCCTGTGAAGGCGAGTTTCCTACACCTGCGCTGTATCTACTTTCTGCAAAGTTGCCAGGCGTGATTATGAAAATCCGAATACTAGGAAACCAGCGTAATCTGCATAACACAGAATGTTTGAATATGGTAACAGTGGACGGGGGATTCATCGCCGCTGTTGTTCAAATCAAAATGTTAAATTGTATTCTCCTCTTTGTCTAAGAATTTGCTTAGCTATATTTTTAAATGTTTCAGTCCCGCATCCTGGTATTGTTTTGTACAGATGGCTTTTAAACTTCAACAATTCTCGCAAATTAAGACAAAATCCACCTAAGTATTCAATTACTTTTTTTATCATATAAATATCGTAGAAATCTTATCATAGAAAACCGGCCAAGTGCGAGTCGGACTCGCGCACCGAGCGTTCCCTACAAACTTGCGATATTAACGGTCATATCTTTTAACAGCGTAGACTTGAAAAAATAAACTTAAAATCCTAAAAACTTGACTATTTTAATGTCAATTTGATACCCGAGATAAATCTACAGACAGATCGAAAGATGGACAAAAAAGTGATCCTATAAGGGTTTTTTTTAAGTACTGAACCCGAAACAGAACTCATATACCTATTATATATTATCTGTGTCCACACACAGAAGTACAACCTATCCATAATTTATACTTATTAGCTACTATTCTAACTGTTAAGTGTCAACAATTGAAAACACGCTATTCGTTATTTGCCTACCTACGTGATATTGGCAAAATTGTGATGTCTCCTTCCACAAACGCCATTAAATAAATAATTGAATTGATTGAATTGTTATTTGCCAGTCAGACGTGTCATTATTGTGAAGTATAAATCGACGTTAAAAACTTATTAACGTTAGGGTGTAAGTAAACACATTACTGTCACGAAAAGCTAAACTGTATTGGAGAATCCCATAGGTCGCCGTCGCAATTAGTTTACCAGCTGTAATTTAGTTGAAATCTATTTTTTGTGGTCCATTTACCGATTTTTGAAGACAAAATGTGGGGCTTAAAATGTGCCGTTTTAATTTTTAAAATAACGGAATACCTGGGTCACTCTGATAATTAAGATGAATCTGCTGACACCTCACAAGCTGAAATCCTTCCTTAAAATCGAAGAAACACCTAAAAACCCTTCTTATTGCGTAGTCGAGTAAAAGAAGACTTGCCATGTTGGCGTAGCAAGGGGCAACATTGAAGTGAACGCGTAGCACAAGTAATCTTTCTGCGTAGCACACGAGTAGGTGCGTACTTGAGAGCAGCATTTTTGTACAGACGCCTGCACATCAAGCTACTACAATCTGTCAGATTTCTTTGATAGATTTTCGACTTTATTTCTAAAGGATAAGGTTCAAGGTTCATTGGGAAAAATTGACAGTTTCGGGTAGCTTGACCTGCAGGCGTCTGTACGTAGCATGAGTGATGTGAAAGCATTATTTTCTCGTAGTTTATCGATACTTTTTTGCGCTCCATTTACCTTTATAAGGTCTACACGGTTAACATTTTGCAGTGATTCAGTCTCGACGGTAAAGCAATTAAGTCGGCGCGCGAACGTTAGTGGTCACGATAAAAATGGCTGCTGACCGCACTGGACGCATCTACATGCGGTAAATCACTGAATTTGCAGGTAACTAAACTAGCAAAAATAATAGTTGAGCTATTCTGATCTCGCCGCCTAAAATTTCCACATAGCATTACTATTTTCATCTTATTTAATTGAAAATGAGTTACTTTTAAAACCTTTAGAAACTGCGAGTTCCAAATTAAATTTCCCAGAAACAATGTTTATTTAAACCGCGCCCTTGGATCTGAAAACGATTAATTTACCCATTCATTGAAATATATTACAAATAATATGTTTCCGTAATTGGAAACCAGTGTAAGAAGCTTCACTGTAATTGACTTGTGTTATTTGGTAAATCAATTTTAATTTTTTAATTTATTTATTTATTTATTTATTTAACACTTCAAGTACAAAGTACAGAGGCGGACTTAATGCCATAGGCATTTTCTACCAGTCAACCTTTGGGTGATGCAGAGACAAACAGTGGTAGGTGTAAACAAAAAATTAAAAAAATAATAAAAATTATCCTATATAGATATATAAAATACTATACATATAAAACAAAATACTATAAATATATATCAAATAATAGATACACTAAATAAAAATGCAAACAATGGGGAAAACATTAACGCTGTGACGATACTGCCGACTTTCTGCGAAGAAACTCACGAACTTTATGCTTAAAAGTTAAACGGTTGGTTGCCATCCTGATTTCCTGGGGAAGTGCATTCCACAACGAAATAGACTGGACAAAGAATGAACGGTGAATGAAGTCAGTGCGGTGAGAGGGACAATGCAGAATACGATTCTCCGATGACCGCAGACTCCTATTGTGGTTGGCACAAATATACTGAAAGTGGGGAGCAAGGTAACTAGGGGATGTAGGAGAAACAAGAAAAGAAAACAAGGTAGTTAGTGCTCTTAGCTCCCTACGCTGACGTATGGGCAACCACTTAAGAAGAGACCGGTGTTCAGAGACATGATCATATTTACGCAAATTGAAAACAAATCGAATGCAGTTATTTAGAAGACGGTCAAGTTTATCGAGGAGTTCTGCATTCAGGTCAAAGTAGCACACATCACCATAGTCGATGATAGGAAAAATTAAGGACTGCACAAGCATTGTTTTCGTATTCGACGGCAAAAAGTTTCTCAAGCGATACAGAGCCCGCAACGTACCAGTAACCTTTTGACTGACACGTGCAATTTGAGTGTACCATTTCATAGTACTGTCAATATATAATCCAAGATCTTTTACATCAGAGCTGTAAGGGACGACCGTACCGTCGAAAAGAACCGGCGGCAAGATCGTGCCATCCAACTTACTAAGGCTGCGAGAACTACCGATAATAATCGCCTGACATTTATTGGGGTTTACTGCCACACCAAATTTATCGGACCAGGTTTGTATAGCCATCAGGTTCCTGTTTATGACATCGATCAAACCCGGTAATTCATCAACCCTCCCCTGACAGTACAACTGCAAGTCATCGGCATACAGATGATACGCACACTGAAGCTCAGAAGTTAGTAAATTTATAAAAGTAGAAAAGAGAAGAGGAGAAAGAATACCGCCTTGAGGAACACCAGTTTCCAAGTCACACCAACATGATGAGGAATCTCCAACATGAACAGACTGCTGGCGTTCCTGAAGGTAAGAGGAGAACCATTCCAGTGCTCCGGGAGAGACCATAATATGGGATAAAATGGCTAGAAGGATGTCATGACTAACAGTATTGAAGGCATTCGAGAAATCGACCAGTACTAGTACAGTTACCTTGGTGTCTTCCAGTCCTGCCCTAATATCGCCAGTCACTTTGAGGAGGGCAGAAATAGTGCTATGCCCTGGCCTGAACCCAGATTGAAGAGGGCTTATAAGCGAGTTCCGATGGACAAAATTTGAAAACTGCTTGTGTACACAGGCCTCAAGCACTTTGGATAGAAAGGGAAGGATCGATATTGGACGGAAATGGATAGGAAGAGAGGGATTAGGAACTTTGGGTAGAGGACGAACATAAGCTTTGCGCCACAGGGAAGGAAACACACCAGTGAATAAGGAAAAATTTACAATGTGGGTAATCGCAGGCAGGAGTTCATCCAAAATAGTTGTGATCATACTACGGGTGATATTATCACAACCCACTGCCTTCGATTTGATAGCAAGAATGATCTTATTTATCTCTCCCGGTTCAACTGGAGCGAAGCAAAAGTGACTAATCTGTGGACGCGTTAGACCAGAAATTATTGACAAAGTTTGTAACTTGGTTGAGCTATCCATGGTGGTAGACGTAGAGAAATGACGGTTAAGCTCGTCCAAGTCACACGAGTTTGGAAGGTCTAAATGTCGCGGTTTACCGATACCCAGAGTTCCAAGAAATTTCCAAATATCGGCAGAAGATGAAGAATTTATACTATCTAGAATATGGCGGCGTTTACCGTTGCGTATCATCTGGTTGCATCTATTCCTATTTATTAATTATAATTAAGCATTATTACGCATAACTTGGCTTCGCTCACATTTATTTTGATTGAGTTTCATTTGATACTGCTTTGTATGTTAATCCGTTAGATATACCTACATAAAAAAAATAGGCGCAAGACCGACCTAAAGACAAAGAAGACATTGGTGAATTCGAATTCGAATTTTTGCGAATGGGAAAAATAACTTCCCCCGCTCTGGGCGGAGCAGGGGGGAGTGTCAGTCTTGTACTGACTAAACCCACCCATGTTCCTTCTTTTGCCCTTTAAGTTCCAGGGCCGCGGTATCTCTTTCGAACAACCTGCAACCCCGGCAGCCGGTGGCCCTGACCCCTCTGCTTTGAGGCGCGCGTGGATCACTAACGAGCCGTCGATATGGCCTGTCCTCCCTGGACATGTCAATGAACAAGGTTTAGATATTTTTATCGATAACTAAACATAACATGTATAGGTATCACTAAACACAATAAATAGATGCAATACCGATACCCAGAACATGTACATACCAAAACTTTCCTCCTCCGGATTTCTAAGATTATGATCATGTATTTGTGACAAAAACAAGCTAATGCGACATAAGATCGGTTTATCGCGATACTGACAGCGCGCCATTTTTCACCCCGACATAACGAAATGTCAGTACCAATGCAGACCTTTATCATTGTCAATAAAATGGTGTATAAATCAAACAAGCCAACGGGTATATGAAACACGACTGTGTTACACGATATCTGGTATATTTGTTACTGCCGTTTATGTATCAGGGTTAGTCCGAACTGCGAATGATTTGCTTCAAATAGTTTGGTAGGCGAGTCAAAAGGTGTTGCGGTTTCCATGAGGTAAATGATTGGCTTAAGTAGTGAATGGTTCACAAAACAAAATAAATTTATTAACATGCACATATTACACATACATATACGCAGCTCGAACGCAAACCGCATACCCTCTGTGGGGTTATGTCTTATACCCTCTGTGGGGTTATGTCTCATACCCTCTGTGGGGTTATGTCTCATACCCTCTGTGGGTTTATGTCTCATACCCTCTGTGGGGTTATGTCTCATACCCTCTGTAGGATCTGTGGGAATTTTTGATTTTATAGACAAGCCTGATTCGTAAAGATTGTTTTTTATTCATAGTTTTTAGAAAGTCAGCAAGAAACTCCACAATACCTAGAGATCTGTGATAGTAGAATGTTGAATAGATAAAAAAGCAATTCCAGTTATAATCTGCAATTTTAAATGCATCACAATGCTACTCGGCAAGTGTCGTGTCCGAGAGGTCGCGACGCTGCCGGCTCCTTTCAGGCCCTTTGACTGCAGAATACCTTCCTAGATTCCTGCCAGTGCTTTGTGTCTTTTCTCCCGGTAATGCAAATCAAGGGAGCTCCGATTGCCCCTCGCAGCTCGCCATTCAACGAGTTTAATAAAGCGCCTGAGAATCCTAGAGTGAGATGAAAAATTCAATTAGATATTTTTACGTTTTTCCTACTTATTCCTGTTGTCCTCGAGGGTAATATCGCCGCGTGAAGCCATTGTCCCCGAAAGGAAATATAAACGGACTCATTTACACCAACCACTAACAATTGTCGTTTAATATTGTTTGTGCAAGCGCAACCTGTTAATACCCCGCTCTACCTTACTGTTTTTCATAACGCTATAATGTTCACTCAACTGTATTTATATTTGCATCGAATTGAAATAGTAAGCTAATGGTGAACTTAGTACGTTTTTAACACATGAATACCCGCCGTATGTGACAGTAGAATATTTTTTTTCAAATCAGCTGTTCATCGTGTGTTTTTCTCATTCTCATTACAAGGATGGAGAGAAATGTATACCTATTTAAGGGTCAAATTACGCTTCGTGGAAATTAATTTTCTTTTTTCCTTTCTTTCACTTTCATTAATCCGTGCGTGCTTAGCTAACTAAAGTATCAAAAGCTCTTCTATCTCCGTCCTTTAGAAACACAACAATTGTATAAAGATGAAAATCTTAATACATTCATTTGATTAAAATAAATTCTTTGTTGCCGCTCGTTCACAGCTCGAATTCTAATCTGCCGATTTAGTTTGAGGAGTGAATTGAGCGGGATTCCTCGTCGGTCGGGAGCTGCTTTGTCCGGGAGTCCGCGATGCAAATCAATTGAGTGCTTGCGCCGCCCCCGCTTCATAAAGCGATTGCACGAATACCTAGCCTCTAACCCCTCAACCTCCTTGCACTTTCTTAGACGACTAGAATAGACAGAAAATTGCGCTGTGTAGAATATTGGAATATTGCACGCTCCACAGAATATGATATTTTATAGGAAATATAAAACTCTTGTGGATCGGTGAGACAACTCAGAACTGTTTCGTTTTACGAGCACCATTCCAGTTTTATAACTAGGGTCGATGCAAGCGCTGCTTTATTCATAATAATATAGACACTTATGTTACGGCCTATGAATTGATAATACGGTTGTAAAAACATCAGTGGTTCAATCATGTGCACCTTTTTTTTTTTTTTCTGGTGGGAAATCATCCAATGACTTCCCCCGCTCTGGGCGGAGCGGGGGGGCATGTCAGACTTGTACTGACTAAAACCCACCCATGTTCCTTCTATTGCCCTTTACGTTCCGGGGCCGCGGTATCTCTTTCGAACAACCCGCAACCCCGGCATCATATGCACCTTCATACGACGAATATGTTTAATTTAAGATTTGTACGTTTATGGTGTTCGATTTGCCTCCAGAATTGCTTCAATTCAAATAACATAACGTAATAAAAAGTGGTCCCATATTGCGATGGTTTTATTGCTTTCAAAAGTGGCCCGGTATGTAATCTGCTCATAGGGAAAATTTCATCACTTTGAATTTGGTGTAATTTATCAAATTGCTCGGCGAGAATGCACATGCACCCCCGGCTCAGCTGCGTGGTCACAGTCGTGAGGCAATTTTTTATCTCCCCTCTTTATCCGCATGTCAGCAATGCGGTCCTTAGGGATAGAATCGGAAGGGCGACGCTGAGGGTAAGACATCACATTGGAATTGTGGTAGCGGATACCAATTTTATGTGTTAGATTGGCGATAAGTAGAACTTTTAGCATATCTATGCACTTTATTTGGAAAACTTGTAAATTGTCAGGCGACAAAATCTTATCCGATAGCATTTTGTGGCTTTGAATTAACTTGTAAATGTATGGCAGTGTGTGTGTCATGTCGCATGTCGGGGAATTCAATTAGTGAAATGGTATAATTATCTGAAAATCATTTAAGTTATTTCAATATCGTAGTCGACAATGTCCTCGGAGGCTGAGGCAGTGAAGCTTGTAATTAATTTGCAGCTCGCAGGTGATTCATTAGGTAGGAATCGAGCCGCTCGACACCAATATCGTAATTATTTCTACGGATCGTCGCTGCAGCTTTCCTAATTACATTCCCTAATTGAACTACAACTATTTTGTACGCGCTTATTTGCAAGCACATATTTTAACGTATTAAAAGATAATTAGACAGGGTTACTGCTTCATTAAAACGTAGAGGTTTTTTTTGCAAATAATTAGTGGTCTAATTAAAAATCTATGTAATCTTTGCCATTCGTTTATGCTGTCAGGTAAATGAAAATGTTGATAGTATTTGAAATGCAAATGAATTCATCGCTTTTTCCAAAAAGAAAAGTAATATTTACAACAGGCCACCCCGTCACTACACCCAAGGGTACCAACTCAAAAGAAAATATCATGAACATAAAACTTTTAAATCTCACTAAACGATATGACCTTCCCAAATAAACATGGTTCTTAATTCCTATAATTTTTTTAATGATTAAGGTATTTATTAAAACAGTGTTTCATGGTTTCCCAACGGTCGTATAAAATAAGAGTGCTCTTTTAAACAGCGAGTAAAAAGGTCCATGTAATTATAACAGGAGGCTTTTTAACATTTTTTAACAGCTTTAAGGGAATTTCAAGTGGATTTTCGTCGCGATTTATACAGTGGTTTGCATTTAATTAAAGTACAAATCTTTTAGCTTCCCTTTGGATATGTCTGATGGTTTTTTGGCTGTTGAATATTTAGGGGTTTGTCAATATTGAAGTGTAATTGCTGTCTTTTTATTTTGTCTAGTTGAAAGGATTTTATTATCATCATTTTCATGCCCTTAACTCAATTTATTTGAAAATGCGCACATGCTACGCGCTTCTTCTATATTCCTCTACTAACTGCGCCCCTCTGTGAAAAACGTAGTAGAAAATATTTGGGTTATTTGATCATCCCACGCGAATTAAAAAAAAACCATTTTATCGGAACTAATATTATAAAAGCGAAAGTGAGTTAGTTTGTATGTTTGTTACATCTTCACGCCTAAATGGCCCAACCGATTTTGAATTTTTGAATTTCGGTACAGAGATAGTTAGGACCCGGGAGACGGACACAGGCTATTTCTATTTATTGATTTAAAAAAAATATATTTATATTTGAAAAAATAAAAACAAAACAATATATGATAATGATAAGGGGGAGAAAGAGGGAAAAAAATATTTTTTTTTGGATCATCACGCGGTTTAGCCATTAGCCCAAAGTAACTATGCCACGCGGACGAAGTCGCGGACGGAAACTAGCCCAGAATAAAAGCTATCTTAAAATCAAATCCGTTAAGCCGTTTAAACGCAAAGAAGTAATAAACACACACATACAACCTTTCGTCTTTATAATATTAGAGTGATTACTCGTCATCTCAGCGACTGCTGTCCCTAGCTAGCTCCTTTCTAGCCACAGCATCTTTCACACAGTCCATAGACCATACATCGTTTCTTTGGTCTTCCTCCAAACCTGTAGCCATCCACATTTATACTTAAAATTTTGGGCCTGCCAAAGTCACCGCCTGCCGGGGTAGCGGGTAGTTCGAAAGAGATACCGCGGCCCCGGAACATAAAGGGCAAAAGAAGGAACATGGGTGGGTTTTAGTCAGTACAAGTCTGACACTCCCCCCTGCTCCGCCGAGGGCGGGGGAAGTTATTTGATAATTACCCACCCGAAAAAAAAAGCGTGTTAATCGAAAATGTTAGATAGGTATCTAAAAGTAAATGTAAAGCTAGCAACAACTGTGGTAATAATTCTATCAAGAGATTTGATTACTAAACTAAGCCCCTTGTTGTTTTGTTCTTTAGTACCTAAGTAAGAGAAGGAAACTTCGTCTTACGCAACTACCAAGTAATTCAAATTGAGTTGCTTTCTCTGGAAGTCACGTGTCAGGAAGTTTTGCTCTGCCTTTCAACTTGGTTTAGCGGATGAAGAAAATAGCGATATTTATTGTTTTTAAATACAATTTATTTAAGATGTAGAATAAAATAATAAATTGCATTCATTGGAAACAGACTATTTTACAAAACGCTTGCTACCTAAACGCATTATTTTAATCTTAGATGTTTTGGCTTTTCTTTTATGTTTTCATTACTGTTCTAGTTCTTCTGGATTCTTGCAAAATACTAAAGTATATTGATGTGTTGTGCACTCCGCCACTTAATACCGAGCCTCAAAATACAGACTGTCAAGTTTGGGGCCCACTAGCAACCACACTATGTAAACTTGTTTTGGGTAGTATTTTAAGGTAATTGTAACATCTTTTCAGCTTGTTTATACAGTGTGTTAGGTTAAACGAGGGACTTATTGAGGGAGGGTATTCAGTATTCGATTCTCGTCCCAAATATGTAAAAAACCTATAACCTTAATTTCTGACGTAATTGTCCAATTAAATACATTATTCATGAACACTGAGCGCGAGAGAAGTAAACTTGTAAACAGTGAAGTAAAAATCACGCGGCAAAATACCTACGCGCCGATTCTACCAAAAAGGCGTCCTAAGCCAGGTTTAAAGTATGAAGGGAAAATGGATTATACCTAAAGGTCATTGACATGCACACATGTTCTGCGATAGTATTAAATCGCTAGCGCAAGGGTATATACACGTTGCGAGACTTATGCGAAATTTTTGGTATGGTTCTGTCTTTTATTTATTAGTGTTTTTTTTGTTCATATTTTTATTAGTATCATGTAAGTATGCACTATTGTGGGTTTGAATACTTCCCTCGTTTAAACTAACATACTGTATATCCTAACTGGTATAACAAAAAAATCGTGAATTTATAGTTATCCTTGTATTCGAATACCCTACCCGGTGATCTAACGCAACCTTAAATACCTTAATTTAAATGCAGTACTATTTTGTTGTAAAATAGTATCTACTGCATTACTACTACTATTTATGATCATAATTACATTTCATGTTCATAACTTTTCATACAAATAAGAATACGTTTTTTTCTTCACCTGAAAAAATCCTGTTCAAAGTTCAAAAGTTCAAAAAGTTAAGATCAATGTGTGCAATATATTAACTGGATAAGAAACAATGTTTTTTTTTCTATTTCTACTTTCCTCCTCTCTCAAACTTGTTGAAGAAAATTCATTTACAAATAAATGAAAACTTATATTATATGAATACGAATACATAACAGAAATAAAACACCCATCATGTACCAACAACCCGTGTTGACACTTTCGCCAGCACGTTTTTATTTCAGCGACGCACGTGGTCGAAAATATATTGAAATAAAGACACACGTGTCAGGGCCACCTTTGAAACGTGAAGTAAAACTTATGTAGGTAGATGAGTTTATTTTTTGGAAGTGAAAATGGCGTCTGTTGAGGGTTCGTTTTTTTCGACAATGTGGATGCCATTTAGGCTTAACAAAGATTTCCAGTCTTTGGCATTGTATGTATTGTATAGCGTGTGCCTAGAACTTTTCTTTTTATGCCCTCAGATTCTAGGGAATATCTAACAAATATCAACAAAAGTGTTGTGAATACGTAATGCTAATTAAAAAAAAACCCTTCACTGAATTCCTAGTTGACTACCTTGCTGCCAATAAACATAAGCATGAAACAAACAATACGTGGTAACTTTTTCCAATTTCGCTGACCACGATGTAGAACAACAGTTGCTTACATAAGCAAAAAGTTATAACTACACAGCGCTGCGACCGTTGTGCTACAGCGCTTGATCGCTTTTGCCTAGCTCGTCTTCGAACTTGAGAATTGTCACAAACTACTTTAATGGACCCGCGAGAATAGTCTATCTACAATATTCGTGTGTCAAATCAGTGGTTCCCGATACGTTTCGTTTACGTCCGCTTGCCGTAAATGATACAACAAACCCTTCAGAAAATTTAAGAAATGGATGAATTTTTTTTTATGAGACATTTTTTCTCGAAATTGGCTGGTAAAATGGTTTTCCGGCAAAAAGTGAAACAATTTTAGTATCTAAATTGAATTTGATATTTTTCCTGTGCTAATAATAAATTAAGTCCCGGATATTTAATTTTAAATTGATTTTCTGTTTCCGCAGGAGACGTATATTCAGGAAATACACGCGTGAGTAGTAATTGATGCCATGTACCCATATGCCATAGACTAATTGTACAGTAAATCACTTGTCTCTGGAGATTTCTGTATGGCCATGCACGTATTGAAAATCGATATTTTAAAATTCTATTGTGCCCCGAAGCCTGACTTTCACTACTGTGTAGATGGCACCTTGCCAAGTTCGGAAACTACCAATATACAAATTAAACTCTTGATTCATATATATTTCACAAACCATGGTTCGATGCCAGACTACTTGTGTCATTATTACCTATGTTATTATGGAACGACTAGGAAGGGAAGTAAAAAAAGTGCATTTTAGTTGCTCTTAACAATGTTGAGATTTCTTTTTTTTTCACTATATTTCAAGTCATTCACTAGGTACCTAATTGCTTTAGCCGTAAGGTTGTAGATACTGTAAATAGGTATCACATAAAATCTGGCTGTCGTAGATTTCTGAGAAGCATGTAAAATGCTCACAAAGGCTTCTTTCAATTTATTGGATCTGGGATTATCCCGCGGCCGAATAGGTACCTATTTTTTTGAATACCCAATCCGATTAACAAATAAATTATATACGAAGGTACTCCTGCGTATTATGCTTATCTAGATTTAATTTAGAATTTATTTTCTACTTTGTAATTACGACTAAAACCGCTTACGATGCTCCCTTCATAAAAGGTTTCTAAAATCAAAGAAAACTATATTACCATCAAATTACCTGAGAAAATATAGCGCACGGTGTGGAAAATTATAGATTACGTAACCAATATCGATTAAAGCAACTTAGCTTTAAATGTTTACAAAAATAAAACAAACTCTCAGCCACTAGTTCTTCTTTACTTTGCACCACAGGCGGGCAGATATTTAGAAAGAGTTTCCGAACAGCCAATTCAGATAAATACTATCCGTTCGGAAACATGAAATCATCAATTATATCCAGGAGTTTTATTTTTACAAACAACATATCCGTGCCTGCAGCAATCCACAGTTAGAAATTCTGCATGTTTGGGTAACTCAGCGTAGCTGGGAACATTGAATCCAATTAAACTTTTGAAACAAAAGTATTTACTCTGTTCCCGACGATTCATATTTTGGATGGGTTGATATGGGGAGCACTTAATTCAATAGGTGTCAGTTTCAACAACACGATACTAAACTGTTATACAAATTGTACTGACTCTCATGTCGGTCTATTTGGGAAATTAAAAGTGAAGCACCTTTACCTAATGTTTGCGTTTGGGAGCCACTCCTTGATTAATTATCTTATTGAAGAGTGTATTTGGTTAATAACTCATATTTCTTTAGATTTATTGACAACATCTGTAAGGTTATTGACTAGCTTTTACAACTGTCAAAAATCTACAAATGACGGCCGGGACTAACGGCTCCCGGATCCGAGGCACGGAGAAAACACGGCTAGTAACGGGAGGTCCACGGAACAACCAAGTCAGGCACTACTTAACCTAAAGATCGACCCGAACGACTGTTATTATTTAGGCAAGCTCCTCCTATCCATAACTAAGGTATATCATGCATTATTATTGTCATCAAATCGTTGCAATAAAGAGTTTTATGTTCTACAATATTTAGCGAACTTCTGTTGATCATTGATTTTGTAAACGAGGCCAAGAAGCCTTAGCTTTGAGTAGACTACTTAAATACTCTTCTCACGATGGTCGGCAAAGAGGCTTAATTTTAACGGAAGCCTTCACTTGAATAAAATATGAGATTGTTGCATAAATCGATCTGTGAGTGAAGAGTGCCGATTACAGATACCGCGCAAAAATCTTTAGAACTATTCTTTTGATAAGAGAAATAAATGGTCCATTTTAATTCAACTGAGGAAACTTTGTCATTGCGACAGAGGCGGATTCAACGCCCAAGCCACTAGGCTCGGATGTTATACAGCCAAGAACAGTAGTGATAAATTCTCACGTGAATCAAACGACGTGTTTTAATACACTTACAGAAAAATAAATTATAGAACAAAAAGTACTTTTGTCATTAATCAATATGAAATTACGATTTAGTTTGTTTTTTTTTCTGAGGGAGAAACAAAGATCCACCACTAAACAGCCTTATACTGAAAATAAGAAATTCAAATTAATTCTATTATGTACAGAATTAATTTGAATTTCTTATTTTTTTAATAAATTTAAATTTGTTATTAAAGCATTTTATGTTATAAAATTTTCATGTTCATTTGTGATATTTTGTTGATAAACATATTGTTTTTTTTTTTCTAAAAAAAATCACCGGTTTGGATTTGAACTGCTGTTTTGGTGAAACCAGAAAAAATGAAAGCCTTTGTTGAGATATGAGAAAGAAGCACGCGTGTGAAATACATTACATGTTGAACCTAATCGTAGTGCAATAAGAGCCAGTTTCTGTATTGAAAAAGTTATTTTTGTTGGTATAGTTGGCTATCAAATTATATATCATTCAAACAGTACGGTATTGGTAGTTATGAAACATAAATTAAAACAGAAAATAAATACTGCCACACACACAGAATAACATTTTAAAAATTATTATATACTAGCATAGTTACTTTGGGCTAACGCTAAATTAAACCCGCGCCATGATCGAAAAAAATGTATATTTCTCTCCTCTTTTCTGCCCTCTTTATCCCACTTTTTTAGACTATGTTGGTCTCCAGGGTCCCAACTGTCTCTGTACCAAAATTCATCAAAATCGGTTTGGCCATTTAGGCGTGAAGATGTAACAAACAAACAAACAAACTCACTTTCGCTTTTATAATATTAGTAAGGATTTTTTTGAAATTTACTTGCATATTTACCGAACTCGCAACAATATGTTTCGTTCGGTTGACTGAACTTGATTTTTGTTTTGAAAAACCTTTACCGTAGTATCTCACTCGAATCCAATAAAATAAATTCACTCCGTTCCAATAAATATTTTCGTACAGTCGTGGTAGGTAGTGCGTGGGTAGGACACTAATTAAATACTCTACGTTTTGTGCATAAAAAGCTGAATGAACAGGGACAATTAGAACTATGAGTAACCGAAATAGTTGGGATACCTCAGCAACCAATGCAATAAACATCAATTATCTGGCAGTTAATTACTGGTAAACTTGTGAAACTCCATTTAAATCGTAGTTGCTTTATAAATTGGTCTCTGTTAGGTCTCATGGTAGTTTGATCACTAAGTTGTGGGCTGTGGTCTCTGGGGCGGGCGTTTCATCTCAATTAAACAACTCATGTCCGCTGGATCTGCTCCACTTCAGCAGTACATAATTGCGAGACGGGCAACTCTATACATAACATGGCTAGATTAGAATTGCTCCCTAGTGCTACATCAAAGAAATATTATCGTAGAAAGTGCTATTAGTTAAGAGTGAGACGTTTTTGGGTCTAAGGGCCATTGTTAGCGTTAAGAGGGGTGTTTATGAGACTTCTCGGTGGGTTTCTTCAAGGACATATAATCAGGAGCGAGAATGATCTTGGCAACTTTATATAAAGTTTTTTATTTAGGCTCTTGATCGTCTCTTTTCATTATTTGTTTCAATTTAAGAACTCAACTTTTCGTATATAATTTGACTCTTTTATGTTTCGTAAGTATTTGTAGCAGGTCCTCGAAGTGGATATATGAAAGTATCCACTTGAAACCTTTAGCTTTTAATAAATATTTTTCGATTGTAATAGAAAATCCATATCAATTTATTATTAATAAGTAGTAACTGAATTATGACTTTTCATTTATACAAAATAGGCTTACTAAAATAACGTTTGCCTTTTACCTTGTACTACAATATTCATGGTTTTTTTTCAGAGCAACATACAATAATAACAGTTTATTATTAAATAGCAACCAATACCATTCATAGTTTGAAATTCACAAAAGGAGGAAACGAATAATGGAAACATACGGAAATTGCGCACGGGCCCGAATTAAATTCTATTGTTATTCAAAAAACGACCGTCGGTACAACAAAAAGGGAGAGTTGAATACAATCTTCGAGCACACATTTTATTAGTGGGCTTCACATTTTACGAGCGGACTCGAAACCTAAATAAAAAGAGGATTCTTCATATGAAGTCCCTTTGTCATTTTTTTACGGTGGGCTGTCAAAAGCTTTTACGATTTCATCTTTAGTCGGTTGGCGTTATGTGCGGCATCTAATACCTGAAAATGAAAGAAAACCTCTTATTATAATGATGACGAAGTTGCTTCCAATATCACGGTGGCTTGTTCCCTTTTATCTTACTAATGAGCCTCCGGTTTTGTAGATTTTTATCGGATTTATTTTATCTGTTTGTGTGTATTTTACAATATTTTCTTTTGCTATTATTAAGGAGAATAAATGTTTTCATTTGTATGTTATGCTTTGTAATATATTACCCTACTACGTATGTACGTATTTACAGAAATAAAATGGGACTATTAAAATAAATAAATAAAGTATTTATTTCCAGAAAGAAACTTGTACATTACCACTTACAGAATAACAATATCTTTAAAATTTTATCATAACTCAATTTGGTAAGTAGTATAATGAACTCTGGAACCCAAAGTAAGATTCAACTTGTGTTATGGGTACCAGTGCTCTCTCATGTTTTACATTCAGAGTTATAATTAATCCAAATAAGATGGAGACGTGGTTTCAATGGAACAACACATTAAATTAAAAACAAAAAAGAGATAAAAATATAACAAAATAAAGAATAAGCCGGGTCGTGCGTCAGCTCGTCCCAAAACAAACTCGGACTATTGGGCCGAGTTGACGAATTTCAAAATTAATATTTATTTCGTTCATCATCTCGTCCCACTTTATTTTTCTTAAATATTTTAAGTTGTTTTGGTACAGTCCAAACCAAAACTTTTCACTATATACGAGTAAATAAAAGCCAAGAATTTAGTAAATCAACATTTATATAAGTCATAATAAAAATCAAAGTTAGTAGGTACATTTTAATTGCGTTTTATACATCTAAGTTATCTATCACATAATCAGTTCTATTCATAATAATTAAGTACAGACATACTTAGTTTAATATTGCGATATTAAGGCGATATAGACACAATCATCAATAATCAGTCTTACTTACTAACAATGCCATTACTAACATGCAAGCAGTGTCATATACTACTCAAAACAAAATAGGGCCACGAGGTATTTTGTCTGTATCTACCATGAAAATAATAAAACCAATGTACCTATATTTTTTGTCTCCATAACGAAAACTAATGTTGTTTTTACCATGTAGACCAATAAATTTATTCAAATAATAATGATTAAAAAGTTTATTTGCTTTTGAAAGAAAAAACACATTTTAGGTTAAAAATAAAAACAATGTAAAGTTACTGAAAACAAAAGAAAATACTCCATGCTCATCTTTTAGTAACGGGTATGCCCCCCTCGTTTAGCTACGCACTCCTGAAGCCTGGAGTGCATGCTCTCAATCAAATGCCTGACATTTTCCATTGGAATCTCTCTCTTCCAAGGCCCTTTTAACAGCGTTGATGAGTTGCTGTTGGTTGTGGATTTCCTGATCACCGTCTCTAACTCTTCGTTTCAACTGATCCCACATGTGCTCTATTGGATTTAAGTCTGGACTGTTCGCCGGCCACGGCAAGACTTGAATTTGAGAGGCTTTTTTTTTCGGGTGGGAAATCATCCAATGACTTCCCCCGCTCTGGGCGGAGCGGGCGGGCATGTCAGACTTGTACTGACTAAAACCCACCCATGTTCCCTCTATTGCCCTTTACGTTCCGGGGCCGCGGTATCTCTTTCGAACAACCCGCAACCCCGGCAGGCAATTTGAGAGGCTTCCAGTACAAACCGAGTCGCTTGAGCCGTGTGTGCACGAGTACGTTATTCGCTGGGTAGAGAGAGCTTGACCTTCACCTCTCTCCTTAGTTTGACGTCCTCTCATTGGATTCCCGATAACCATTTGTCCAATAACGACGCTTCACTGTCATTATGCATGGTTGACTTTGACCAATAGTATGACATCAGTACAGTGTAACATACTAGCGCTCAGACGTGATTTTCAAAAATTTTCGTTTTATTAAAGAAGTTTAAAAAAAAATCACAGACACTTTTCTTCCTGACTGTTTTTGACGTTTAGCTATTGTTAATATTTAACAGAATTTAGAATGGGACGAGATAACGAACGAAAAGAATATTAATTTTGAAATTCGTCAACTCGGCCCAATGGTCCGAGTTTGTTTTGGGACGAGCTGACGCACGAGCCAATAAGCCTCAGCATGGCGTTTATGTGTGTGAGGAATGCGTGAGTGTGTGTGTGTGTACATTATAAAATTATGTTTCTCGTGTCGTCAGTATATTGTGATGGACTAACTAGTTCAGCTGCTATCCTTATTATCCTCCTCCTCCTTATTATCCATGGGTTGTGGACTAACTAGTCCACAACCCATGGACCCATGTACTAATATGATAAGGTTAATGCTTCTGCGTTGTAATTATTATTACTAGAATGAAAAACGTGTTCACTACGTTGCTAGAGCTAAATTAATATTATTGCACAGTAACTTTTTATTTTATTTTATAACGTACATTACAAAGTTAGTTAAGCAAACATTCAGAAGTTCAAAGTTGGAATATAAGTCATACAAAAGACGCCAGAAGTATCCTTGCAAAGTATATGTAAGTTTTCATCAAACTTCCATGGCTCGGTGGCGAGTGGTCGGCAAACAAATTCAATGACCACAAAAAAGTTATGGGGAAAACTTCATCAGTGCGCTCTGCCGCGGGGGAAGTACGACCTGGAAATATTACGCACGTAACACCGTGGAAATACATTTTCACTTCGTACAACATTTTGGATCCCAATATTTCCACTCAATAGCCAACAGGTTACTTTTATTTCTAGTTTAAGAGGGTTTACATAGACCACTAGCATCGCCAACAAAAAACAAAACAAAAATAGAATTAAAACTACAAAATATGGCTTATAGACTCTTTAGAAAAGGCAACAAAGTAATTGCTTAAAACAGCCGTTTTTGTTTTGAATGCACGATGTAAACATTTCAAGTGTTGGCAATGTGGTATACAAATATTTAATTGCATTTTGTAAAGAGTTCATAAGCTACATTTTGCATTTTTGATTCCATTTACGACATAGGATTTTTTTTTAAATTGGCAACGATTTGTTTTGCGTAAGGAGTCTTATGTCGAATCTTGTTGCTGTTAAAGAACAACGACAAGCGACAAAACGATTGGTTTCCCTATCTAACGATCGTGCATTAGATGTCCAAGATAGAACTATTAGTAGTTCATAGCTTAGGGATTTAGAGATTCTAAAGTAATGTGAAAATTATCAAACCTATCAACGTACTGAAGCTCAGCAATACATTCTCTAATATGAGCGCACCAGTACAGCTAGCTGTTTATCAAATAAACAGCATTAAGAAGAGAATGGGGAATCTTCGTACGGACGTGATTCGAACACAGGAGACGACATAAATGGATCGCGGAGCATTCGTTCAAGATGGGGCTTTGTCGAGATTCCAACTTCATAGTCCCAACAATTATTATAAATATTGGCAATGCCTCTCCGTCTTCTATATATTCGTTCCTACCGTGAAATATAGACAGACATTATCTACACTGAAAATCTACAATTCAGATCACAAATAGCTCCGTTTCGAGAAATAGATGGGGCCATTTATCTACGGCTTTTTCTGAGTTATTCAATACAAGAATCGTTCGTTTTTAGTAAAAGTATACATCTAGTGATTTAGAAACGGATCGCGAACAAAACTTATGAATTGTCACACATTTATCATGGGCTACGTTTGATAGCCCGTTTTATTGGCTATATTTTTGACGATAGGCTTCTAGAGCATTCGGTGAAATGTGGACAGTTTTATTAGTCTTTTAGTAAAACACAAAGTTTCCCCGACATTGGTTGTAAAACTTTATTCTTGCAGTCTATTTTGGTACGAGATATTATATTGGATGAAGGTTTTAGGATTTATGTTCTTTGAACTGATAGCAAAATGACTTACGAGAATATAATTTCATGGAATAAAAATGGGGAGTGGGAATAGAAAAAGATCACGATGGAAGAGGGGATAAGTGACAATCACATCTATTTTTTTGCTCGGTACGTAAACATGAAAATAAGTTAAATATTTTTTACCAATAATTAATTGGAAACCCCAGCAAGCCATGTTTTGTCTAAAAACCCGAGCAAGCGGAGCCATCTAAAACATCTGTTATATTTAAAAAAAACGGCGTCTACAGCTATTTAATTTTTGAATACTAAATAATCCACGAAATGCCAGGAGGAGGAAGGAGGGCAGGCAAGCCCTAGAACGTATATTGTTGTATTGATTTTTTCGATTAAATAAAACTCTGTAAAGTCACATTTGTTACGGTCGCAATTTATATTTTAATCAACATACAACTGTCCTGCAATTTGCAAAAAACAGAAGACATTTAGAATTTCGTGGGCTACTCTGGTGCTTGCAGCTATATATATGATTGTCTGTAAGGTATTTATTTATTGGCCTAAGATGCCTGAAAACAAATGTTTTATTTATTTATTATTTAATGAGTAGGTGACTAATGTTATTGCCATGTACTATACAATACAGGTAGCGCTTAGAGATTTTTTAAAAGCTTTATTGGCAAAAATATTATACTAAACTTCTTTCATTGGTTCGGGTCAAGTTCGGGGGAAATTTGGCATCAAAGCACATCTAGGGTGCCACCATTGGAAAACATTAAGACATTGTGGTGGAGAAAACATTTATTAAAATAATTCTTCTTTAAACTACAAGTAAAAGAACAAAGACATGGACGTTTAACAATCAAAATTAAAATCAAGTAAACATAAATATTAATAAAAACGTTATACAAGATTGTATAATATGTTTTTATTTTTTTCGACACGCGAAAAAATAGCACGAGTATGAAGAGTGTGTATGTGTAAGGCCTGTGAGGGTGTGATGTGATATAGATAGAGTGTGTATGTACCAGTATGTGTGAGGGAGAATGAGGAATTGACAGATGTGTACAAAAATCGATTCTATGAGGTTTAATGCTTTTTCTGATTCGTAATCACTACATAGTATATAACAAAGCTCGCTTCCCGCTGTCTGTCTGTCCCTATGTATGCTTAGATCTTTAAAACTACGTAACGGATTTTGATGTGGTTTTGTTTTAACTATCTACATTGCACCCGTGCGAAGCCGGGCGGGTCACTAGTAAGAAATATTTAGCAGCCAAAATGTTAGACTGTATTTTTTATTAGTTTACGATATATTACGTTTGTGGTAAAAGTCCTTTGCTAAAACACTGAACCGACACGAAATCGTATTACAAAGTTTCAACTTGATTAAGTTGTCCTATTACGAATTTCGTATATATTTGAGTATTCGTAACAGCATTTGGAGAAGTGTTTTCATTCAACTCGAGCGCACTGTACTACAACTAAGCAGTCTTTTCACTACGCTGTATATCTCAATTTGAATAGCAAGGTTCTATACTAAGTTTGAATACTAAATAAGATGCTTTTAGTGGGAGCGCACGCTTAGGTAATTTTGTACCTCGGTCGTGTGCCAATGGAATCGTAACTATTCGCGTTCTTAATAAAATTCACTATATTCAAATTGCTCTTGTAAAGGCCAGTCGATTGTATTGGATTCTGTAATGTAATCAGACGATCTTCTATTGTCAGATAGAGTGATTGGTTTCCTCTAAAATCCTTTGGAAAATTCTTTTATTTGGTGAAATAATGACGTATCCCGCATACATAGCCCGTTCAATAACTGACCATAATCCCGATTGGATTCTCCAGAGAAATCTCGGTTAGCTAGTTCGAAAGAAGAACGTTTGTGTAAGCACTAACTCGTTCGGTACACTTCAAAGAGCATATTGAACCAAAGCTAGAAATGACTGGAGCAATGTAATCGATGAGAGCACACTCCCTGCGGAACCCTAATAAATCCACTGTGACCGGTGTTCATTAATTTGCTGCTGTCAAGCCGGTATCTGAAATTGTTGATGTTTTGCCCATGTTTGTGGCACAATTTATTGGGCCAATCATTCGTGGGCCCTAAAGTTGAGCGGTACACTTGATATGATTAATTATAATAATAGATTTTCCGTGGGTTAAATATCATGTTATAATACTCTTTGAGTTCTCCTGTTAATCTGGGTATTCATACAACCAAATACGAGGTAGATTTAAACTGAAACAAATTTTAATTAAGAGCTTGACGTACGAATTAAACAGGATCTAAAACAATTTCCCAATTATTTTATAAAACGACTGTAATACGAGCTGAAACAGAAAATTTTGTTTTAAAAAAAACATAAAACGTAAACGTAAATCTTGCTCGATCGTTTACAGTACATTATTTTAGTGCCTCAGTACTTAAGAAGCGAGGTATTCAGGCAACACTCTTAGAGGCACTAGGTCTGAACAGCTGATTGGATCTTACCTCCTCCGTAAAGGAAATGAAGCACGTAAAACGTTCCCGAGCAATAAAAGAAAATAGCATAATGTGCTATACCTTTTACAAATTAAATTGTGGTGTTTACTTTGGCTTCTCCTTATCAGCCAGCGGGTGATAGCTGGAAGTGGGAAGCTTTAGGGAACTGGTCTTTAATTGTGTCTTTACTCCAGGGAGTTTATTTGATGCTAACCGATTTCAGTTTGCTGAAAGTTCGCAAGCTTTAGGCTCTAGAGATTAAGTTTTAACATATTGTTACGAGAACAGAACACTTTGGTTTAGTCTAAGTAGTAATGGACGAACTGAAATAACGCTTTATTCTTATTTTGAGCTTATAGTTTTGTTGGTTGCTTTTTTCACTGAAATTCCTTCTTAATAATGTTATAAAATTTAATGCGAATGTTTGTGGGATGGATGGATGTATGGGTGTTTGTTACTCTTTCACGTTAAAACGACTGAACGGATCTTGCTGAAATTTGGCACAGAGGTAGATTATAGTCTTGAATAACCCATAAGATACACACTTTTTTTCGATATCACGCGGGCGAAGCCGCGGGCGCCAGCTAGTTCAAAATAAATAGCTAAAAATTAACAGTATATACCCCAAACCGAAAGTCTGCGAATAAAAACAAAATAAATAAATTGGAGCCGTCACTGGAGTGGCAGGAATAAAGTTATATGACTCAAGTATTTTGCTCGAATCGAGCCACGCCACTCTCAGAATGTTTTTAGTGAAATCACGAAGCGGATCTTCAAATTCATGGCAGGATCCCACTTGGCGGATATCATAACAAACGTAATAAAAACTTTTCCGCAAAATATTAGTTTTTCGGACCATCAGAGTTTACAGAGGACTGGAAGACAACAAGAAATGGCTCTTCATTTATTCCTCATTTTTAAGTTAAATAAAACTTCTCCTTGTTATGATCGACGTTCTGTTAAATCCGGGTTATACAAACTTTTAGGCCCACTCATTATTTTTCAAGAAATTGGAGTAATTTTATGGATCCAAGAAATAAAACGGTATTCCAGTTAATAAGTATTAGGATGGAGCTTCTCGGATGGCATTTCCTAAGTGATACTTTCTTCATCTCAAGTGCCTATAGAGTGGTGCCCTAATAGATACTACGTGCTGCCATTACAGCTAGTGGTTACAATTTGCGCCAGGAGCTTTCACCTAACTTAAAAGGGCTCCCCATCAAATGGGCGGTATATCGAAAACCCATTCGAGTAATTTGAGGCGAACCGAAACGACATTGTCGCTTAAGCGATTCAATCCTCCGCGACCGCGCCGGGACCTACACGACGATTTGAATTTAAGCGATTTTATGTGAGCGGTAATGTCACCGTTGTGAGCGCTTTGTCGCCAATAAATTATATTTGCTTGTTCGTTTACAGCCTGTTGTTTACATGGTGGACGAGCGGATGAAAGGCGGGGAAGCGCGACAGGTCCCGTGTTTACACGAACATCGTAGATGACTGATAATCGTTTTACGGCATTCGTTTATGTCACAGATAAGGTTCGGCAATCACGAATCCGTTGGCTCTTTGTCTGATTTCTTTCGTGTTTCATGTTTAGTGCCGTCTCGGATTGATAGGAGCCCGTCTTTACGACTGAACTATACGCGTCTTGCACAACTTTGTAACTGATTTGTGCTTTCAGTTCGAAAACTCCGATATAATGCGTCGTTTGTGTGGAACTATTTCGAAAATAAAACATGAATACTTTCTGCAGTAGAGTTGCAAGAATGAGAAAATACATAGTTTATATTTTTTGCAGTGTGACCTAGTTGGATGTTTGTTTTTCATGTCTTTATCTCGCGGGACTTCTACTCAATTTCAACTATAATTAAAGTGCATCAGAGTCGAGTTTGTAAAGTATTGTTGCAGTAAAAGGAACAGGAGATGAATAAATGAGTGGCATACTTTATGCTTGAATGAGAAGTTGCTCGCAGATAGTTTCATGTGTTACATGCTAAAAATTCTAGTACGTAGTTAACATTGTTAGTATTTTTTCATAGCAAGGAAATCTTTTATAATATAAAATATTATAAAAGCGAAAGTGAGTTTGTTTGTTTGTTTGTTTGTTACCTCTTCACGCTTTAATGGCTACACCGATTTTGATGAATTTTGGTACAGAGATAGTTGGGAACCAGGAGACGGACATAGGCTAATTTTTATTTAAAAAAAGTGGGATGTGAGGGAGAAAGAGGGAAGAAAATGGAAAACTTAGCGTTGCTATTACAAATCAATAAGGCGCTACCGAATTTAACGCGAGCGAAGCCGCGGGCAAAAGCTAGTCTTTTATAAAATCAAAAATATTCGTCTGTTCTTGCTACGCTATGGTGTGACAGCCAGCCAAATTTTACTGTTGTCATTCCCGCAGCGATAGCGGCTCAGCAATCGACACTGATATGTCTACACATATGTATTACGTGTGTAACGGGCTTAAGCTTTTACTTGCCGAAGAAATAGTTAAGCTACATGCTAACGAGTTTACTCGTTCGTGTGCGGCCCGCCTAAAGCGGGTACAGTCGACAAACTTTAAGTTGCATTTAAATGTGAATTTGTTCGTACAGGACTTGTATTGTGACTGCTGCTTGTAGCCGTCTTGGACTTGACAAATTGTGTTGTTACATTTTATTCTTTGTCTTAGATTTTGTTTTGTTTAATTTTAACTGTAGCTCGTAGGAGTGCACTTTAATAAGAGTCTGAAAACACATAATTTTATTGATGTGAGTTTTGTAAATAAATAAACCTGAAACCTAATTGATTTTAGATTTTGATTTAAATTATTATGAGCTTTCTCAATCCCTTAATGGCCTCTTTTGATTGACAAATTGGTCCTAAGTTGGAAATCAGATCTTCAATCACTCCGCCAAGGATCAAACGAATATATTTCTTAAATAAATATGTAATATCAATAAAAGCCAATGAGTAATTAAAGAGAGCAGTTAAACTCGATCCAGTTATAAGCTTCTTATTCAAAACAAATACTTCATCAACTCAAAAATAATTAGGAAATGTTCCGCCAATACCGGGGTTATTATATTCAACGTTCAGAAACCCGTGAACTTTCGCCAAATCAATCGTCGACCGGGCAATCAATAAGAAATTTATGGAAAAAAATATTGGAGCATTTTTTCGTCAATTTACCGCGTCGGTCGTTGACGTAAATTAAATTGCGCGAATTAATATACGTAGGTACATCTACGCCGTAATGTTGGGGCGTACCTCCTTCGTCGTGAAAAATGGAATCACAGCGATGAACAATTTGTCATTTTAATGTTTTCGTGTCCGCAACCGGTACGCTCACTATGGATAGACAATTTATAACGCGTGTCATATCCCCTTTGTACGGCAAGGCAAAATATCTAGCTGTGAGGAGAGGAATGCAATTTGTTGGCGCGTACATATCGTGTGAATACCGTGCGAAGTGTGTACGTAATTGTAACGTTATGCTGCGTACACATTTTGTATAGATCTTGAGAATGCGAGGCTTGAGTCAAGTTTTGTCAAATGTTTTGCTCAGTCAGCTTTTACCTTATTGATGCATCTTTAGCTATGGATAATTCATTAAAAATGTTAGTAGGTATTTTTTTTTCGTTAATTAATTTGGAACTTACACATAAGACAATTTAAAAAAACGGCCAAGTGTGAGTCGGACGCACATCGACGATTCAAACGGCCATATATTTTGACTGCGTAGGCTTAGCTCCAAAGGACCACAGACTTGAGTATAATGTTCTTATTTCAACTTGATACCGTAACGTTCCTGAGATAAAGGGTCTTGGCAGATAGACAGACATGCGGGTAATGAAGTGATCCTATAATGGTTCCGGTTTTTCCTTTTGTATGACGGAGCTCTAAATATTACAATAATAACGGTATCTTTTTTATACAAAACAATGCAGAGACTGGGATAAATGAGTTAAGAATTCAATAAAGTGCAACATCCAGTTAATGTCACATTAATTTTAAATTTTCCGAATTTTCTTGCTGAAATAGGTATCTATGTAACGAAACTTAGTACCACAATAGCAACTCACACAACTGTGACAATAATACTTTCTTAAATTATATTTTAGTTGATTTATCCCCAACCCAGTCCGAGACGTTCACAAGATAAGCGTAATATTATACTATGAGGCTACTGAAATTCCCACATCATAAAATTGGACTCGCGCCGCCGCTATAAAACTGATCATTTATTTTTACGACATCGATCCCTAGGTTAATAATTGTGTCGCCATAATTTTTTCCAATTCCCATACATTTTACTGCCAGGTTTTTTACGAGGTCAACGCACCTACCTGTTCGAGGATTTTGTTTGACATTTTGATCGCTTAATACGATTTTTTTTGTACTTCATTAAAATAATTTTAATTCAATATGATTTTTTTCTAAGGTTTTTACTATCGACACAGCTTTTGTAATTTTTGTCCAGTTTGCAAAGTTAAAAAATCTGTGTCCACCATGCAATTGAAATACTAGATGATAAATAAACGAAGATACGCGATCTACATTTTTTTTATCTTATAAATGTTTCTTTTACGTTTTTGCAAGTCTTGAGAAAAGGACAAAAACTGGTATACAGCAGTTGTAAACAACAACTACTTACTTCGTTATTAAAACTTCATGCACATATAAAAAAAAACATTGTGCAAAAGCGGACTTAATGCCTTGGGTATTTTCTACCAGTCAGCCTTAGTGTGATGCAGAGACAAAAACATAGTAGTGCAATGTTGAAGAAAATGACAGTTTTTTTTATAATAAAAAACATATATGCATAAATAGACAATGTACAAAGTAAAGAAAGGTAAAAATACAAAATATGAAGAAAAGCTGGCACCACCAAACTGTCATTTTGAGATGAGTCTGCCAACTTCTTAAGAGTTCGTTAACTATGCTGTACCTACTTATTCATATCTGACAGAAAGAAATAAAAATACAAGATAATTATTTTTTAAAATAATTATCATAAAAACTATTACGATATAAATATCCTGCTAATGCCGATTCAACATTTTATTTCTTATATTTTTTGTTCAAAATTGTTACAAAAAAACTTTTTTATATTTTTTATTCAGTTTAAATAGATTTTTAAACATTCGGAATTTTTTTACACTGAAATAGTAACAAAAAAAACTAAAACTGGCTGGTTTTTTATTTTGTTATTTTGTGTGCTCATCGTCATTGCGCCTAATAAATATTTTTCTCTCTTTATTTTGTTATGTCACAATTTATCATTATACGTGCGAACTCGTAAAATATACATGCCAACGTCACCGTTTTACAGCAAGTAGTTCCTGAGACGTCATAAATGATCCTCCCTCGCTAGTTAACCGTTTATTAAGCTTATTAATACGAAGGCACGACCACCCTGTTTTCCTTAATAGGTCCCTGTTTTATTTCAGAGCTAAGCTTCAATTGCCATTATGAAGTTTATACATCAATGGTGTCTTTTACGTTTATAAATGTGAGGTTAGCTTTGGATTTGTGGAGTTGTTCAAGTGTCAAATCAAGGTGAAATCTTTGACATTCTGGTTATAATGATAGAAACTGTTACGAATCAGCCTGTTGTCTGGCTTGAATTTAATACTAAGAAATTGTGGAGCAAATAAATACACCTAGGTAAAGTGTATGTGTGTATTTATTTGTGTGTATTTATTAGTGTATTTATGTGCATAAAATCCTTACTAATATTATAAAAGCGAAAGTGAGTTTTTTTGTTAACCAACAAACAAACTCACTTTCGCTTCACGCCTTAACGGCTACCGATTTTGATAAATTTTGGTACAGAGATAGTAGGGGTTTTTTTTAAAGTGGGAAACAAGGGAGAATGAGGGAAGAAAGGGGAAAACTTAGCATTACTACTACAATCAAAGAGGCGCAAGGGCAAAAACTACAGGTAGCAGGTACCTGCAAATCAGGAAAGGGGAACTGTGTTACCTCGAATTTAACGTGAGCGAATCTTGCAAAATTATTTTCGTACAGGACACATATAACCGCTATAATTATAACATGCTAAATTAAACCAATTTTCCATTGCATACAAAAGAACATCATAGGTATCTAATTGGCATTGATATCAATAGGAAAGCAATGTCAATAGGGAATCGAAATACACAAACTAGAGCGGCCTCTTCAAAGTTTACATTACACTCGAAGGTTCATTTATTGTGGTAAATCGATGATGCAATAGAATAGACTAATTGAATATCACTGAATAAATGAATGGACCAGTCAGTACATATTGAGAGTACCTACTAACGAATAACGAACTAAATTCTCTGTACTGTACAATTCTGCGAATCGCCAACACAAAGCGAATTAACCTGATTTATTACATCAAGCTGATGCATAGCTGACATGGAACAGCAAATCCAATGATGATTTTCAATTTATGTACAGTATAAAACGAAAGTTAATATTGTTTTTGAAATATTTCGTGCAAAGTGAGAGGAGAAGAAAGAGAGGGCAATAATAGAATTATTTTTCCGAACATCCGCTGAGCCAGCAGGGGTCGTTATTCAATTACAAGGGAGCGAAAATACGAGGCGATGTTTACCTGTGTTGCTGCGGGCCATCCGACCGAATCTTTTTACCATAATTACCTATACCGATGTATTTTTAAGTATACGAACCCCTCTCAACGATAGCGAACTTAATGAGTTCGGTGCGAGAGAAAATCTCGCTCATTTCGATATCCTACGTGATATAAATTGCATTTTTACGAATCGTGTATACGCCGATGTCGAAAGGCGTTATGCTAGATCGAAAACCATTTTTGTCATTTATTCGCAATAATCCAATATGGGAGCGGGTGCGCGTGATCTCATTGACACTAAGCTGGGCACGGGTTGCTATCCATTATTCATGGTGTCCAACCCGTCGTGAATAATATTTGATGCGGTTTTGAAATGGCATACCGTTAGAGAAACTTCAGTTTCGGAGAATTTACTGCTTCATTAGAGGCTGGTGAGAAGGGTGGTTGGGAAATTCGCTGCTTGTTCGTCATCTCAGTCGACGACGACAGAAAACAGAACAGAACAGAAGGGTTGTTGGTGACGTTTCGAATTTCAAACCAATGAAAGGCTCTCTGTTATGTGAATGTGTCGCGTTTACATGGAAGGCTTATAGTACAGGTTAGCGTGAATGCGTGTCTGAATACGTTATTATGTTGGACGAATTTCGTATTATCAGTCGGGACAATTTAATGTGAGTATTTCTATTGAATGGACATCAATTTCTGAAAATTTTACTACGTGATAATAGCTTAATCAGTTAATACGAGGAAAATTAATTAAGTTTGCCGGTTAGTAGGTACATGTAATGGATTTCGTGTTCTCGATGCTTTTGTTAAATTTGTTTCATGTGAGTATGTGTATGAAAATGAGAACAATCTCGGTCGGCGATCACTTACCATAATGTGTAACATTTACAACCCTCATATATACATACAAAAGACTTTGGCAGCAAGAAACGGAAGCTTAAGCTGTAAAATATACGTAATCAGCGTTTTGGCACCGCTGTACACCATTTTTGGAAGGAAAACTACAGACAGTATGTCTCATTTAGCGTGTATATTTCTATGTAAGTGGGGAAATATATGGTTGATCCTGTCGTCAAGGGAGCGTGTCCAGGGGCGACTCATTTTAGATAAGGAACCCGCGGGTTTCTCGGTTCCTACATGTTGACTTATTGCGTCTATCGCGAAATCGTCGCAATGCCAGCCATTCCACGGGCAAATTGTGTATTTACCGTACGAAATAAATGTGCGATATTTTGAGGCTAATTTACTATTCTACGAGAATAGGGCGAATGCCGTATGTAAATTGTTTTTTGTTGGATGTTTTGGAAATAAAAGAATAAGATAACTTTTGCTTGGTTACTGGGCAGGGAATGAAGAAAAGTAATTTAAGTAAACGTTATAGTTAATTTTGTTTGCGAGTTCTACGACAAAAGTTTATTAATTTCGCCGTAGATTAGGCTATTTCATTTTTGTTAAGGTTAGTTATTTGCTTACGTTCACTAAAGATTCATCATGCCATTGTTCCGTGTGAATGAAATAGAATATACCAATATACGGGTCAGAGCCCATTCGTCCCCTAAGATTCGCACCCTGTGCCCACTCGTCCCCTGGAACTTTTGAGGGGCCCATTCGTCCCCTGAAGAATATTTATTTTTATTCATTTTTCTAATATAAGTACATGTATATGTGTGTACTGCAACTTGGTAGTCCTGGTACAGTCGCGTAGAAAATGGTAAAATAAAAAATATAATAATTCGGTAGATATCATGTTTATTTCAAATAAGATTAAGTTTAATAAAATGCCTCTAGGCTCTAGGCATTAAGTCAGTCTTCAAAATAATTAATCAACTTTTGGTTTCTTGGACATTTGTAAATATTTAGCAAAATATATGATAACTATAATATCTTTATGCAGTAAAATAAAACTGTGTAACTATTTAAATAAAATCCCAGTAATAACTGAATTTTAGATTAAATTACATCCAGTGTACAAACAAATAACCAAATATCAATACCAATATAACACCATAAAGTGAATTACCATCATTTTTTCGATTCAATTACGTTAATATTATTATTTTCGTTTATTTATTTCTGTACATATTTTGTTATATTTTTACATATTTCTTATAAAAAACATTTAAAAATATAAAAATAGTAGACCACCGGTATCGGGAACAGGGTCCAAGCTACCGGCAGTCAGGGCTCCAGAGAAAGGAACCTCCTAACAATACGAGCCGTATCCAGGTGTACCGCTTTCTGTATCAAGCCCTTGATCCAGCTGCCTAACGAGAGCCTCCTCAGATGTTGGTCGAAGCTCTTGGCAATTAAGCCATTGGCTGTAACGACTGTCGGCACAATGATCGCTGAGTCCACGTCCCACATATCGACAACCTCGCGAGCCAAGTCAATATACTTGATTTGTTTATCTTTTTCGGCTTTCACAAGGTTCTCGTCATGTGGGACCGTTATGTCAACAATCAATGCGCGCCGCTCTAATCGATCCACCACCACTATATCAGGTTTATTTGCAACAATAGTCCTGTCAGTGATGATGAATCGATCCCAGTACAATGTGATATTGCCATGTTCGAGAACTGGGTCGGGCACATACCTATAGTACGGCACTTCCGATTCCACAAGGCTGTATAAGAGCAAGTTGCTGATGGATAATCTTGGCTACAAGGTTGTGTCTATGCAAGTACACTCCGTTAGCAAGGCGAGAACAACCAGAGATAATGTGACGAATTGATTCACCCGGACGGTGGCATGCCCGACATAATTATGTCAACCGTGCCGTCCTTCACAATAAATCTCCGGTAGTTATTCGTCATCATAACTTCATCCATGATTGCACAGACAAAACCTTCGGTTTCTCCAAAGAGGTCGCCGGAACGTAGCCAGGCTACGGACGCTGATTGATCTACATCGAGTCCATGTAGGGCCCGGAAAAAGCGTCCGTGAAGCTCCTTACTCTGCCATACCTCCCTACGGTCGTTAGTGTCAAGAACTACAGGTAAAAATAATAAAAACTAAAAATATTATTATTATAATATTAACAGTATTGTTTATTTCGTTAGGCGAACTTCATTTAAAAAAAGACCAAAGACACATTGAACAGTCTCGTATTCGCAGTCACTTTCAAGAACCAATATGTCACCGAGGCAGCCATAACATACAAACAAAACACCTTTATTTCTTTTTTGTAACCCGTTTTTTAACAAGCCATTCGTAGAGAGACAAATATTACATCGTAAGCCTATCGACAGGTTGTATTATTATCATGACGGATTATCATTAATCGTAGCTCTTTTTTCAATGATCTGTTATGATTTATTAAATTAATTCCGTTAATAAACTGTTCACAAGTGTACTATGTTAACCGTTTCTTATGTAAAATATAGCTAATTTTATCTCAGGGGGCCAATAGGCACTTGAATAGGTGCCGAATCTTTAACTTATATTGTATATATATTAGAGGGGACGAATGGGTACCTTAAAAATATTATTTTTTATTAAAATATTAATTGGTCCCCTACCAGGAGACCAATGGGCACCTATATAGGGGCCGAATCCACAACTTTTATGCTGGGGGACGAATTTTAGGGGACGAATGGGCTCCGACCCGAATATACTTTAATGCACACCAAAATTTTAAATTAAACTTTTTCCAAAAAAATACAAATAAATAAATCTATGGTTACAATGGCGGTCTTATCGCTAATAGCGATATCTTCCAGACAACCTTTGGATGGACTTTACGAATATAAAAAATACAACAGGGGTTAGTCAATGGTGTACCTACTGCTAATACTACACAAACAATTAAAATAAAGTGTGCCTTTATTTCTAATCAAAATCCCTGAATGGTAGAGAAATAACTTTTCAAAAATTCACTTTGAACATTAAACTAAACAAGAAACAACCGTTAACTACCCTCGCCAAGCGTATCAGTGTACAGATATAATTAGGTACAGTCGGCATCACATTAAGTTACCCCCCAAAGCTGGCATGTGGCTGCTCGAGACTACGGACTGACAGCCGGCCCTTAATGCGGTTAAACAGTTAAACAGCTTTAAGCCTACTGTAGTCAGTGTTCCGTTAGCTAACTTGTGCTAGTAGCTGAGCTTAGCTCCGCTTGTGGTTCCGTCTTCATTAAAGGACTAGAGACTTTGAATTTATAATATAGAGTTGGGCGCTGTTGGGGGTGGCGCTTTAAAATATTGATTGTTTTCTGATACGCTAACAGTTTAACTAAGAGATGAAGTTTTTAAACCTTTGTTGACTGGGGCCTTTTTAACTATCTCTCTCACTCGTGACGTGAGCTAAAAAAAGGAATGAGCCTTTAATGTGCGGTGATCTACATTGCACAGGAAAATGGAAAAATAAAGTGATGCTTCGATTAGAAAGATCTAATTAAAACGTATTTTTAGATGTTGTGTTGCCGTTGTTTTGACACTGTATCATCTTCATTCGGTTTTAAAAATAAACTCACTATACTTTATTCTTTAAATGTTAAAAGTACAATCCTACTTTACCTTTTACTTTTTTTTTATAATTATTATAAATGCGAATGTTTGTGAGGATGGATCTTGATGAAATTTGGCACAGATGTAGATTATAGCCTGGAATAACACATAGGGTACTTTTTTTTCGATCTCCACGCGGGCGAAACCGCGGGTGCCAGCTAGTACCTAATAACTTACTTGTTTTCTTACAACTTCTATCTGTCAATGTCAACTATTTCTTTAGTCTCGTGGTCGCAAGCACGACTGCTGAGTACGGAGTCCTGTGTTCAATTCCCGGGTCGAGCAAAAAGTGTTTTTGGGCTTTTCTATTAGAAATATCACAGTAGCAGTCCGGAGTTTGGAAATTAGCGGTAAGTTACCCGTGCCTCAGAAAGTACGTTAAGCCGTTGGTCTTGCGCCTGATTTCTCTCCGGTAGTGTCGGATTGTCGTTCCATCGGACTTCATAGTCCGATGGAACGAGTGAGAGAACAGAGAGTGCACCTGTGCCTATGCATACACTTGTGTACCATAATATCTCTATGGCTAATCTCCGCTGAGATTGGCTACCGTGGCTAAAAACGGGTAGGACTATAAATATACTATAATTATATCTGTGAAGTATGGCAGTGTCTAGGTGAAATATAGATATGGAAACCTGCACGTTATTCAAGATTGTATTGTATAACGGGCTGGTGTCCGCAACTACACGTCGAGGCGCGTATTTTGCGTATGGCGTTATTCAAGATATTAACATCCTAAATTCTAAACAGCCTTAATCCCCTTTACTTTTTCGCCTTCATTAAATTAATCCAAGTTAAGTAGATTATTTATAGCTTCAGAAAATAGGTTGGTTGCGTGTAGTGCACGTGCTGTGCACAGTAATTAATCATTTGTTTTAACTACTAAACTTCAAGCTCAACGCACACTTATAAGCAGGTCAGAACAGTTTTGCCGAAAAAATCGAGCTTTTTCCCTCGGTGCTTTTTTGGTATCCCACTGTTGATTCATCGGGAGAGAGTTTAGGTAAAGTGTGAACTGATTAAAAAAATGTTAATCAAGCACGGATTAACATTTTTTTAATCATCAAATAACTTCCCCCGCTCTGGGCGGAGTGGGGGGAGAGTCAGACTTGCACTTGCACCCATGTTCTTCTATTGCCCTTTATGTTCCAGGGCCCCGTTATCTCTTTGGGACAACCAGCAACCCCGGACTGGATTAGCATTCCGTGACCTCATAGTTACTAGTTGATCTTATAACAAGACGTGGCCGTTGCGTTGCGCTATGGAGTTACGTAGAAAGAATAGCTCGAGTTGAAGCGATGCTGCTCATTGTACAGTGTTTATATCTGTGCGTTGACCTTTATCCGTATGAAAGAATGGGCGGGGTAGTAGTTCATCATAATAATTACATTCTCTTTTCCTTCTTTATTAATAACACTTATTGTTTTTAATTTCGTGCTTCCTTTGTTTTAGTATTGTTGCTGGGTTTGGGAGTGCAATCATCGTAAACTTATTATTGCTGGCAATGAAAAATTGTTCCAGTCACTTGTCGTCACTTTATATTTTTGTCCTTTTGAAAGAGACAAAATTAATTTCTGAGCAGTTTATAACTAGAAATAAATCTTTTCGCTTGGTTATTTGTACCTACTTCCAAAAGTATTTTGTTTATCTGTTATTATTCGATTACCGCAAGGAAGGTTATGATTTTCGTGTGCGTGTATGTAAGTATGTACAGTCCACAGCCTAAAGCGTTTAATGTATTTCGACATTTGAGGTGTCTTTGAATTCATCTCAGTTGAGGAAGAATCATAGGATAGAAACTTATCACTCTTATGCTCTGAGTTGTAAGGTTGAAAAGTGGTCAGGTATCCACCACATAGTAACTATATTGATGTTATACATGGACTTTAATTTATATGCATTGGCAGCCTGCAATTAATCACGATGATTACTCACTAATCTATTGCTCCATATTAGGTATACTCCAGTTAGAGGTCCTTTGTGCAGCATCGTGTTTCAGGAAGATGACAAAGGCTCGTCTGAGATCTATTTGATATGTGTTTTGGGTGAATAAGCTTCATTGACGACTTCCTGTAGTTTGTTAAATTGGAAGGCTGCATGGATATTGGTATGATAGCAGTACTGTCTTGGAATGCCAGAGATTGTATAAGGATTGGGGAAATCATTTCGGATCACGGATGTTTTGAAGACTGATTTTAAAAGAGTAACCATGGAGTTGAGTAGGAAACGACCAACCCAAAACCGTGCACCTTTTCTCGCAGTTTTATTTCTATATGAAATAAAAATATTTTTGATTTTATTTGTCGTGTCGCTTGCACGTCATTTTATTTTTCAAAACTCTTCATCGTTATCTGACTCCTTTGGTGGTTTTTATTTATTTATTTCTACTAGTGTTCTATGTAAAACGTCTTTTCATCTCTATAGTCAGTGGTGATTGTTTTATTTTAGCAAAAATTGTTTTGTTTGTCAAGGTTTTAATTAGCTCCAAGTTTAGTCCTTTTTACAGAATACGGTCGTGCATGGAAGTCGATTTAAATATCAAAGGTATGTTGAAATAAAACGAAAAACAGGCAAATGCCACATTTAACTGTAAAGACTTTCTGTGGACCGTGTTTTCGGACTGGGCCAGTGCATTGCAATTTACAAGTTCTTACGAATAAATTAGCTTGACAGGAGTGTCCAATTCAGTATTGCACTATCCTTAAAAGTACAAACGATTAAGTCCTCTATATAAATATGGTTTAAATACAAATTAGGTTGACTAAGTCAATTGCGCGTCGACATGAGCGTGGATTAAGTTAGCCCCGTTTCTAGTACAAAGGCCAGGCATGACAATGACAGTTAGCTCTACTTGTTCACACCCACCACCTTACATTGCTGATAGCATCCGCAAAAGTTACGGGAAATGCAACCTTATTTGAGCGGAAATAAGGCGGTCAGTGTGCAGGATGTTGTTGTATTCAAGGGCGAGTTTATTATGGTGAAAACACGCTAAGCCAAGTTTCAGCCGACCTCGAGTTCTGACGAGCTTTGTAGCTGTAAAGAGAACTTGTATTAATTTCCACTTAATATCGTTTTGTTAATTACGTTTCTATCGGAGCATAATGCTTGAAGTTTAATTGAAGTTAAACGATTAAGTTTGGTGGGCGCGCTCAGTAATTATAAACATTTAGATTGTTTACGCTTAGCGTGAGATGTTTACAACGCAACTATTCTATAATTAGGCGTCTGTTCGTGCTCAGTGGGTCATGTAAGGAGCAGATTGGCTCAGCATCGCAAATTATCTCAAAGTACATAAGGGTTCATTATTGTTTAGTTACGTAGAGGTTGTGGTTTATATGAAAATGATACTTATGTAACTATTATTCTACGTTTTTTTTGCTTTGACAGCTTACGTGTTGAAGATCTTTCAGTGTTGGTGAAGTAAGGGTAAACAAACCTCTTCCTTTTCATACGGTTGCTTCTGACATTCACATGCCGTTGATTAAGATGTCTACAAGTTTCTTCACGATTTTTTCCTTTACCAAAGCAAATCAAATCAAAATATTTTTATATCTCATGTGCACGGTTCGGATTGGTCGTTTCCTATGGAGAAGTACCGGCAAGAACCTCCATGGTTACTCTTTTAAAAGCAAGCAAGTGATAATTATACGGTACACCAAAAAATCCGGAAAATCAGACGTGTGTTGGGTTCGAACTGGAGATTTATGACTTGGCATTCCGACAGTCACACCATTAAGCTATAACTGCTTTTATAACTTTAGTGGATAAACCAATGAAATAAAGTTCTAAACTTAATAACTGACCAACAAAATACATTTAAAAAGCTTTATTTACAAGTTATACAAAACAAGTGCTCAAGTTCCAAAGCCTCTATTTCCCCTCCAATATGTACTTCAATTCAATTAAACAATATTTCCCGCACTATAACTTCGAACGGTGTCAAAACTAGATGCTGAATAAAATTAATAAATAACAAATGGCGACCTATTGTTGGGAAGTGATAGAAGTGAGTTTGTTCACAAACTAACTTAGCGCGGCGGATATTGAAGTTCGGTAGGAAACCACTTCGTAACGGAGTCACACCAACTGTTAACTACGTTACACTCGGATGTTTTGTTTGCTTCTTCCTTTTGTAGCAAAAATACACTGAAGAAATGTTTCTTTTTATTTCATTGAATACAATAATTGTTTCGCTTATCTTCAAACTTTTTAAAGTGCATGGAAACTGTGGCGGTACTTTCATACAAGCTTAAAAGTTTGGCTTTAACTTCTAGATGTTAGGTTAGAACAGTCTGCTATCTTTACGGGCTTGCCCTATTGTTGGCCCCTAGGCAGGCCTGCATGGCAAGATTTAAGTTTTCGTATATGTATAATCTTACACCATACTTTCCTCTTTCAGTTCTCGTTCAGAGATTTTCTAAAAACCTTTTCGTTGTCCATAAAAAAGGAGTTATAGGTTATTATTTGTTTTAAGTAACTGTTTACTTGTTATTTTTTTCATTACATTTTTGGTAGCCATGACATGACATGTATCATGAGTTTTTAATGGAGAAACACTGTCTTCCAAATCACAGGTGAAAACCTAGTTTGTGAACTATCCGTTGACAATGTCTGTACAATAAAATGTTGATGTCTGTAACAATGTTCACGATATTGAAATAAAGAATTATTTTCTAAAAAAAAAAACTTGAGAGGTGTCAAGGGACACCCGGATAGAACGAAGTTATTATTTATTATGTACAAACGTCCTGTATACACTCAACAAAAATAATCATCGCGACACCACACTGTTCAATGCGAAATAGAAAGATGAAACAAAAATAACTGACCTGCTTTCTATGAGAGAGAGAGACAGACGCCACGCGGCTTACAACTATAGCAAAAAGTGTCGTCGCAACTTTTGGTCTTAATTTTTCGCAACGCGCAATAAGGAAATTCGTTCCAAAACAGACAAAATTTGAAAATTAATAATTACTTGGAAAATAACGAGGTGGAAACGCGAATAATCAAGTTCGCGGAACATCTTGTATGTTTGTGAGCAATAGATTGCCTTAAGTGAAACAACAAAAAAACACCAGCCACATATTTCCTATCATCTACCATTAAAGGGCGTTTCCTTTCCTAGAACCGTGCCCCGTAATATCCTCATTACGTAAAGATATCAATATCAAACGTAATTTCAGCGTCGGCTGCGACAAATCTAGCAATCATTCTCATCGAATGACGCGACAGAAACCCCTCATTTTCCCACAAGACGTATTTTTATAAAATTCCACCAAAATTAGATCACATTGCGCATCCGCGGACATAAAAAGGGTTCACAATATTTATCTAGGGCGCATTAAATAACGGTAGCATTGGAATAACAAATGCCCACGGTTGGGACCAACAATAGCCCGAATATATCACGACTCAAGCGCTAGAGGGCCGCAATTTCCGAAAGAGCCGACAAACGGCTATGTCCGTAACTTTAGTAAAGCCTCGGTTTAACTCGGTTTTGGCTACTAAATATTTATTGAAAATATTAATACTTATTGATGATATTTCGCCTTCATATAATATAGATCTACATTGGGGAGAATCGCTGTGACTCACATTTATTTTATTTTTGGTTCACCGCTCATGCTGAATCTTGATTCTGGAATAAGATACGATTCTTAGAATTTCTATTAATTTCATAGAAATAATTGGGCTGTTGCTGACTGTCCCGAAACTAATTAATACGGTGCTGACACATGAAACCCTAGAAATACATTATCTTTTAGGTACACAGATAGGTAATATTAATATGTACATTTACATTAGAAAATTATTTACTTAATGTTATTAAAACAGATTGCCGTTTGGCAGTTTGTGTTTGTGAGATTAAATGTTTTTGTAAAAGCACCCACGATCATCATCATCTGCCTAGCCTTTTCCCAACTATGTTGGGGTCGGCTTCCAGTCTAACCGGATGCAACTGAATATCAGTATTTTACATGAAGCGACAGCCTAAAAAGATAAAAAAAGGTAAAAGCACCCATGAAACAGGAGAAAAACTTAGTGCGGGACAATGTCTACAAAATTGCGCTTTTGTATTTTTTTTAAATAGACATACGTACGAGTATTAAAGTTGACAAGCCTTCTTTATTTTTTCTTGTGGGAAATCGTAAAATGACTTTTACCGACTAAAGCCCATCTTCATGTTCCATGTTCTTTCTATCTCTTTTTAACAACCCACAACCCCAGCAGGCAGTGGCTCTAGTAGACCCCTCTGTTTTGCACATTTCTTTGAAGCGCGCGTGGATTACGAACGCGCCGTCGACACGGCCTGTCATCAATAGATGGATGACAGCTCGGATGATTGAAGCCCTTTGCTCACCGTGCACAGATGCATCCGCGTTTACGGTGGCCGGGAGTCGTTTCGCGACGTCTGACGTCCGAAGCATCTCCCGCGGGGGTTGGGTTGGTTTGAGGTTCTCTCCCTTAAACGTCCGGGCACCTCCTTCGCTAGCATTACTGTTTCGCAGAAGGAGGCAACCACTTCCCATTGCCTCTCGCCCCAGACCATGGACTGAACCAAGGCTGGACCGGAGAGGTCTTGTCTCTACGAAGAAAGTTGACAAGCCTGGCCTATAATTTTACGCTTTGTTCTAAATGTCTAGTTATTTTGATCAATAGTTGAAACCTGCGAGCGATCAATTAAACCAAACTAACGTTTCACTTACAAATAGCGGCTCTCCGGACAAATGATTGACACGAAGTAACAGTTTGGGCGATCATCGGTCCGGCTATTAATTGCACTAACGGCCGTTCCCAATAACCTATCTATCACCAGTTTTCACCTACTAACGATAGAAAATTCTATCTATCATTGGTTTTGATGTCCCAATATAATACTGATGGTTATGACAACTAACTGCCATACGCTATCTATCGATGGGAGTGGCTATCTCATAGTGCAGATAGATATTTCTATGAAATTGCAACATTATGCGTCCCAATAATCTTTTCACAGCTATCTGTCAGTGATGTCAATACTAAAGATAACCAAATTTGTCAATCCGTCGAATTGCAGGGATATGCGTTGTTTATTGTTCAAATAAATTTGTAGAAGTGCAGTGTTTTCATCATTCTTAATAATGTCTGAGTCTAGTGAAAGTGATTTATCAAAGTTAATGGAATTATCAGATTGGGACAGTGATTTTGAAGATGAATCCCATAAAAACTACGAGACCCGCGTAAACCATATGAACGAACTAAATAGTAACGAATTCACGTATAAATTTCGCTTAAACAAAACTGCTGTTGGTAATTTATTAACAGAAATATATCCTTTGTTAAAAGTAACTTCAGAAAGGTAAGAACCAACTTGAATGAGAAATGTACATTCATTTAATGTTAATTACTCATTATAATGTACCTATAACATTTGTTAAAGCTTTTTTTTAATTTTTCAGAAATCATTGGATATCGCCTTTGTATCAGCTACTTTTAACCCTAAGATTTTATGCATTAGGCACAATGTCTGTTGCAGACTTTGTAGGAGTCTCAAAATCATCAGCGGGGCGTATTGTAGCCAATATCTGATCTGCAATAGCAAGGTTATATAGAAATTATATACTTGAATAGGAACGTATATAATAATGTCTGGTAATATTTACAGTGCTCATTATATGTAAAAAAATAAGCAGAATTCACTAAACAAACTTGATAACACAACAATAATAGTGGTAGTGTCTCTACGAGTTGAAACTTGAATACGTTTCGTTCTTCCTTTTTACGCGCCCAATATTTGTTCACTAAAATAATGACAATGAAACAGATCACTATGATTACCAATCTTATTTTAGCATAAAAATATCACCAATGCTTTAATTTGATCAATTTGTTTTGTTTTACGAAAAAGTTATATGAAATAATATTTGTTTAAACGTTGTTATTTTTTTGTAGCTTTTGTAGTAAAAAAACGTATGGGAGGGCTGGATAGCTGAGCTTATCTACCGATGTCGATGCCTCGATAGACGTTATCGTCAATTGTGGGACGTAAAATAAGTATAGATAGAAGTCTACTATTTATCGTTCATAACAAGATATCGCTTACTGAGGATAGGATATTGGGAACGGCCGTAAGAGACCATGAGCATAAACAAAGAGACCTATTCTAGTTTGGAATCCCCAGCATAGACAAAAAACGTCACCTCAACGTCTAGCTTAATAGACAAAAAAGGTTTTCGTTTTATTTTGAATAAAAGACTAAACTTGTATTACAAGTTGCAATTTGGTTACAAAAACCGATACAATAAGTTTTACTGTACATACATTTACAGGGAAAGGTTCGTTCGTAGCTGAAACTTCTCTCGTAGCCAACGAATTTCGCCGAGTACGACCTTCACTGGTAATTTTCTCTTCGTGCCGATGTTTTTCCTAAGATGGATTACTTTCGAAGATGCGGATTATATGGCTAAGTAATGTTAAGTTAATATCGGTATGAACCCTCCACGTAAAACTCTGTTGCTACTTTTCATGTTATTTTGATTAAACATTTTTTGCAAGCGTAAACGAAGGGTTTCTCTTTATTCATCAAAATACTGAAGAAAATGTTATGAAATTTAATTTCACTTCGCAAACAGTAACTTTCTGTAAAGTTGGAAACTTTTCTACGTGGTTACACTTACATGGTTTCTTTTATTAGTTAAAAATAAAACGGTCACGTTGTTTTCGGAAAAACGGTTTTTTTTTTGCTACTTGGTTTGGTTATTGGTTTTAATGGATTGATAAATTATTTACTCCTAGTTCAATAAACGTTTGCGATTTGTTTCATAGGCATGAACTGTGACTTTAAAAAAACTTTTTTTTAAATAGATATTTTCTAAAAGTCATCCTTTAAAGATTAAAGATTTGACTTGAAGAGATTAGTTTTTCAAAAATAGTATCTATTTATTCTCACCAGAGAACCTATGTAAGACTGTATAAATGTTTTTGTTTCATTCTTTTCTTTTTTGACTTTTTACTACATGTTTAAGTCAGTCTGATTTATTTTTCCCTAAATTAAGGTGATAAAAGTCTGTCAAAATACAAGCTCCTTCACTGTTAGTGTAAATATGTTATGCAAACATACTTGTAGTATTACTCGACTCCCGTTAGCAAACCTATATGCCTAGAATCCATATAGGTATTTGTCTAAGTCCGTCATTAATTAAGACCGTCATAAGCTGCAATAACGTACACTAAACCGCACATCACTAGTTACAAATTGACAGCGCCGTAACATTGTAGCAGTAAGGGTGATATTCGTAGAGCAAGTGCTTCTACTGATCAGCGGTTTACCTTACCACATTTAATAGTTGGTAGTCAATGCAAGCGAGTTAAGATAGTTATGTCAACAAATTGATACCATATTGATATGTTAGATTTACAAGTTTGTTATGTAATTGGATTGGGGATAATTAAACTGAATCCGCTCTTAAATGGGGTCGTAGTGACAAGGTTATTATTGCTTTGTTTTTGAAAAAAACAGTCATTGCAAGAAGTTATTGGCCCAAAGGTCTGATAACCGCGTACTAGCAGGGTCGTGGAGGTCACATAGCCAGTCTATGTATGGATATCCCGCTGCAGCCGGTTAGACTGGACACCGACCTCCGCGTTGTTGGGAAATGCCTAGGCAGAGCTGATCTGTTGTTGAAAAACTAAAGTAGGACTTGATTGTGTATTGTAAATTATGATACCCTTGACTAAGAATAAGGCGTTAAGTTTTCTTAGAAAGCTAAAACACTCTTCCTGCCGACAACTGACGACACGGTTGGCGCAGTGGCTGAGCGATCCCCCCGCACGGAACAAATATTTGTATGGCCTACAGGTAGTTGTTCTGAGTCTGGCTGTTTGTGTATGTGAGTTTAAATGTTTGTAAACGCACCCACGATACAGGAGAAATCCTAGTGTGGGCCAAAAATAAAAATAAAACTGTTGTAAAAATACTCTGAACAATTACGAAGGTCATTTACTCTCCCCAGTTTTGCTATTATTTTGTTTTCTTGTTTATATACGCCCCCCACTCTCTGTATAATCAAGAAACCGGTTCTGTTTATTTTGGACATTTGGATTTTATTATAGGACAGTTTCAACTACAACATAATTTAAAAAAGTGCTTGTTAACTATGTTGTAACTTCACTTTAAAAACGACCACAACCCCTGTACTACTATCTAAAAATGTTTTGAATGCGTTAAGTTCTAGTGCTACACTCCTAATTGTAAAGCGTAGTTAATCACCCAGAAAAAGGCGTTTCCCAGTCCTGTGTTTGCGAATATTTTCTTAGTTTGATGTACATCATGGTCGGTAGAAGGTTTTGTTTACACCTTGTATAGCGTTGTATAACCAAACAAAAATGTAATTATTTTGTACATTACATTAATTAAGGTAGCTATTTATCAAACTGTCAACGCCAAATATCTCATATGTTTATATTAAACCTGCTCCCACTCAGCTTAAACATAAACATTATAATGGAACCTTTTCATGGAAACCAAAAAAGGTTATTTTCACTTTTCCTTTTAATTATACCGTCAAATAGAGCTTTTTTAACAAAGGCAGTTCTCACAAAGACGAGTAAAGCCTGTGTGACGACAACTCGTTAAAATTTTAATCCGCTCCGATATAAATCTGATTGAAAATGCACTGACGTACGGATCGTTACGCGCCAACAACGGACAGAGAAAATATTTGGAGCCATGTTACGTGCGTCCCGTTATTTTTGATCGGTAAAGCCATTTATTATAAAAATATATAAGAATAAAGGTGCGCATAGCGTTTGTTTGAAAATACTGATACGTTATAAACTTCCAATTCCCTTGATTGTAACACGATCTCTGCTCCCAACGGTTTAATTATTAAATCAATGATCGCGATGACCGACCTCTGATACCTACCCTCCATAATTTTGAGTCTGCAAGCGATAGGTAGGGGTGATAGACATCGTTATATTTCATTACCGTCATTATATTAGTCTGGTGGGTCCGGTCGGGAGCATTTTCACAAAAGGCCAACCCTAAAGGTTCAATCGGCAAATTGCGCATACGATTCAATGAGGTTTGAACGACGAACGAACGTCTTGGAGACGAGTTTCCGGAGCAGACGGCTAGATGGCGTCCCATCACGTCTGCAGCAGCAGATGCAAACTGTATCATATGTGCCTAAGTACCTCATTCACGAATCTGAGGTGTTTTTATAACAATCATTTTCAGCTTGAGTGAACTTATAGATCGCGCACAAGTATTTTACTTCAGCAGTTTTGTCTGATATCGGTGCAGTTTTGAAAATGATTTTTCAGGGCTTTTATTCTGATTTTAGTATGCTTCGGTATTATATAAGTTTGCAAATAATATAACTAGATTATCTCAAGTCTGTAGAAATGATGTTTTCTGTAGCTATTCGTAACATATGAGGTGTTTAAACGGAATACCCATTCAATGCATAAATTACGATCACATTATAACCGCAATGAATGTTATAATTCACTAATTGTGACAAAACTGTGCCAAAGCACTACTTTCGACCAGGTTTGGCATAAATATGGTGTGTTAAAATTTGTCCAAATTGCACTATTTCGTGGCGGCTCGCCAGCTAGCTCAATACCAATAGTTAAAGTTCTCAAGGTTACTTGTAACTGTGTTCGACGACACGGTTGGCGCAGTGGCTGAGCGATCGACTGCTGCGCTGCGTGTCGTGGGTTCGATCCCCGCACAGAACAAATATTTGTATGGCCTACAGATAGTTGTTCCGGGTCTGGCTGTTTGTGTATGTGAGTTTAAATGTTTGTAAACGCACCCACGATACAGGAGAAATCCTAGTGTGGGGCAGCGTTTTAAAAAAAAAAAAACTGCACTGTACTGTTGTTAGTAGGTACGTGATATACCCTAATTGAATCATTGTTACGTTTATTAAAGAAAAAAAAAACAAACGATGAAAAAAGTATTATCAAGTTTTATTTGACTGGTCCTTGAGACGGGGTTTCCAAAATAAATTATTATTTCATATTTTTTATTGTTTTTTTTTTGAGTCTTAGTTACTTATTATAATATATAAATTGATATTAAAGGACTTTTTATGGACTTCAGACTTGCTAATTGAAGTCATTTAAACGTCTAAATTCAAGGTTTTCCAACGTGCAATGGAATGCACCATTCTAGGCGTCAAAGTAACCAACTGTGTACGCAACATAAATTATACAAAAAGACGCTAAGCTGAAGTGGGGTTGGACTGGCCACGTCTTCTGGATGCCTAATGAGTTGTGGGCCAAAATTGTGACATTCTGAAGCCCTGACATAGCCAAGAGGCAGCGGCTGGTTTCGCAGAAGATGGTGGCACAAGCTGGACTCGTTTGTTTTATATCAAATTACTTTAACTTTATTAAAAAACATTCATGGATATTTAAGAAAATTTCAACCTTATCTGATGAGCCTAGTTACTTAATTTCTTTTGCTAACTGTATACTAGTAAAGCAGTAAATCCTACTAATATTATAAATGCGAATGTTTGTGAGGATGGATGGGTGTTTGTTACTCTTTCACGTCAAAACGGCTGAGCGGATCTTGATGAAATTTGGCACACAGGTAGATTATAGTCTGGAATAACACATAGGATACTTTTCTTCTCGACATCACGCTGGCGAAGCAGCGGGCGCCAGCTAGTATGTTACAAATAATTTTAAAACTAGCTCAAACATTTAATTAGAACTTTCAAAAAGATCTGCAAAGGTGGTTTCATTGGGATTACATCGTCTGCCACTTGTCTTGAACCAGTCCTTGTTTTGGTACAGACTTGAAATGGGATTAGTCTGCGCACCTACCTTCGCTCTCAATCGATGAAATAAGCCCCCTTGCCCCTACCACGGCAATTTAGTCATTAGGAAGTTTGGAAGACTACTTGCTTTTCTTTTAAAAGGTTTTACCCACTGAGTAGCAAGCCAAGTATTCTCAGAAGTGAAGCTTGATGATTAATTGTATATAGTTTACGTAGGGCTAATGGTTTTCAGAATCAATGTTAGGTTGGGTACCTACGTATTTTACAACAGGACTTTCTCAGTAGGAGCTACTAAGTCTGGATTCGTGATCCAGTAATGGCAAAATTGCTTGCTATTATATGGTACTTAAACATAATACACTATTTTAGGTACATCTCTGTCTTTGAGGATTACAGGCACAACTTTATGTTTTTTTTATTTATTCATTTATTTATTAAACATTGAAGACTTACAGCTTAAGAGAACATAACAAAACTTTGCAAAAAAGTCTGACAGCCAATAACAAGTAGCTTACACACACCACACCTGAACAAAACTAAATTCTGTGGACATTACAGTAGCATACTAAAACAGAACACCGAAAAAAAATAACTAATGCAGAAATTACTGCAGCTAAACACATATTGCTCACACTATATAACAGCCTACTACTAAACTAAGTAAAAAACAAATCGGCACACTAGTGAGAAATAGATCAATATCATGCTGTTTACATAAATCATTTACATTTCAGCATGCAGCACGCACCATAATACGAATTCTGCTTAAAATTAGTTGATGTAAATGGCACTTGTAAAGGTGTATTAAAACCTTTTAACTTCCTGGGAGTGATAAAATAAAATTTTGATAAAATATCGATGCAGTTTATATCATTATAGAAGATTTTTAAAAATAAAATGGAAAGTCAAAAATCTCGCGGCGATTAACTAATAAAAATAAAGATATTTTTATTTTGTAAAACATGAGTGTGTATTTATAAAGATGATAAAATTTGCAAAGTTGCTACATGTTTTGCCATCCAGGAATGGCGTAATGGTAATATTTGATTTTCTTACAAAGATTAAGGTAATTTTCAGACTTTATTATTAGGTTCTTCCTGAACAGATTTATTTAGTCTGCTGATAACGAAGGTTGTTATAGTTTCAGGTTTAGATACTTCCACTTCTGCTGGTGCTTCTCCAATTACTGAAGGTTGGTTAGATACTCCGAATATTTTTCTTGTACTTTGCGAGATGGCACAGCTCATGTTTCTTAACCGAGATTTCGTTTTTCCGAAGAACCCGTGTAGCACGCCACGTTGTGCTTCTTGTGCGGAAAAATGTAGGCGTTAAATATGAGGCGTCCCCATCCAGCTAAGAACACTTCAGGACCCATATGAGAAGTAATACAATAAGACATTTGAAGCAGGACTCATAGAGTGAAATAACCCTCAAACACTCAAACGCCACACGATAATACGTAACACGTCAATTCAATACCGCATCTGTGATTGTCACGACAAGTGATTCAACAAATTGCGCATTTTGTCGTTGTCTCAAGGGGAGTCGTTACGGTATTATTCTTGTGCAAATAGTAGCGAGCAGCGAGCGGCGGGCTCATTCTATCAGTTTCCGGAACATCAACCCCGCTCCTCCATACGATGCTTTGTTTCTGACGGCCGATGTCGGCAACTTTCACACCAACACGTAACTAACAACCCTTTACGTAACCTGATTACCACTCCGCACGTATCGAACAATCTAATGTACTGTATGATATTGTTTTGACCCGAATTTAATGAAGTGTAACGGTGTGAGATACGGACGCTTTAATACGTTATTGTTTCCATTTTGAAATAATAAGTCCTCGATCTGAGTTCGTGATGCAGGGTAAGTTTATTTTACGTGGAGCCTAATTTAATTAAGGCATGTATTTGTTGTTCGTTTTCGTTTTGATTTCAATTTTGAGATTGAGTTTTGACAGTTCGTTATAATTTAGTATTTACCTTGTATCTCCTCGAAATTTTCTCCCTTGTTTTGTTACCTACAGCCGCTCTATAAAGAAGGGATTTTTGCTAAAACTTGTGAATAAACTAGTGCCCAGGGCGGGACATGCTAAGCTTCTTTTTACATTTAATTAGCAGTATATTTTCGCAGCGATTATTTTATTATCTTGTTACTATTATTATTATCCAACAAATACCATGAAAGAAAAACTATTTAGATTGATAGAAACTTTTTTACCGGTGACTTTCGTTTGATTAATAATTTTTTTGACGGCGACTTCCGGAAGTAAATTCTTATTCCTCTTTGTTGTGTTTTCTTTGGAAGTCGGTTTTTTTTGCCAAATAAGCTTTTTTGGTATTTCAAACAAATTCTTATATATTGATAATTTTTCATTGGTATGCACGATGACAGGTCAACCTATTCTAAACTATTATAACCTGATCTCTCTACTACGGATCGCACACCGTAGTAGAGAGATCTGGTTAAAATGGTTTTGTGTAGGTTAATGTGCCGCCATTTGTATTAAAATATATTAGCATAACGTCACATTAGAAGAAAAAATAAATGTAATAAAAGATAACTCATAATTTGAAATAATTTTTTAAAATCGGCCCACAAAAGAAAGAGAAATCGCAAAACAAACATACAAATACAGTCGAATTGAGAAAATCGTCCTTGTTTTAAAGTCGGTTAAAAATTAGATCTTCTTGTGAAACGGCGCCTGTTTTAAATTGTTGAAATATTTATGAAAAACAACTAAGATACGCACTTTCTTAAAATAGTCCCAAAGCCAGGCTACCTTGAAGTCAAGTAGGCTGGAGGAGGGTATTATTTATGGCGTCTGTAACTGTTTATAACTCTATTTCTAGACGTTATTTGTAACGCCCACGTACTCTCCGACTACTTATATTGTCTTGTCCCTGTCTCTTTTATCTAAGATTTTTATTTTAGGGAAAGAGATTGATACTGTATGATGTTGTAGTTAGTGAAAAAAGCTTTTTTATTTGTTTTGTACAAATAAAAAAGCTTTTTTCACTAACTAACAACCAACAAACAACCCAACAAACTATTACACTAGCAAAGTAGACTTTGCTAGTGTAATAGTTTGTTGGGTTGTTCAAATTTACGTATTTTTAGATATGTAGGCGCTGGCGAGTAGGTGAGTAATGAAAATTTTAGTTAAAATCAAACGATTTATTTTTATAATACTTTAGGTACATCAGGGGTTCTTAAATGGCCGCTTTAGTAGAATCATAATCCTTACTAATATTATAAAAGCGAAAGTGAGTTTGTTTGTTTGTTACGTCTTCACGCCTAAATGGCTAAGCTGATTTTGATGAATTTTGGTACAGAGAGTTGGGACCCTGGAGACAGACATAGGTTATTTTTTTTTAAAGTGGGGAATTATGGAGAAATAGGGAAAAATAGAGAAAACTTAGGTAGCAGGTATCTGCAAATTTTACCCCGAATTTAACGCGAGCGAAGCCACGGGGATCCAAAGCTAGTAGGATAATATTTTTTGCTTTGTCTGCCAAATATTTTTTTCCTTTGTTCCCTTGATTTTTCAGTGGACTAAAAAGTTAGATAGAATTTTACAACAAAAATACAAAAAACTGCTTATTTGAAAGATGGACGAAGGTCAAGTCTATTACAGGGTAGGTAGATATAGGTTCTCGGAATAGCTTAGGTTCGTTTACATAATATGGTCCTAATTTAATTATTTAAAGCAACATTTAAATATATATACCTACCTGTTACCTGGATACCTATTAAACCATCCTGTAAAAGGTAATGAGGTCCTGTCCCACATACCTTCGTAGATAATGTAATTATTCAAGTATCAGAGAGCCAATTAAACAGACTAGTAACGACATGTTACTTTGACCCGGCGCCGGTTGCAGCCATGTCAAAATTTGCAAATTTTCCTCAAAGGGATTTCCAACTCTTTCAATTTACACCAATTAGTGAAAACACGTGGCTTATTATCTTAAGATTAACACTAATTAAGACCCTACGGGGCTCGGCAGAGACCTCAAAGCGAGAGCATTCCTTTGAAAACATTGCTACTTAATTAAAGCTCCCGTTAAACGTTAAAATTATATTTATAAAATGCTTATTTAAGAACTATGCTCCGTGCTGCGTTTGTCTGAAAGAGTACCGTTTGTGTACTTAGCGAGCTGTGCACGTGTTTTCAGGAAACTGACTCCGAGATTTACGTGTCTAATTATTAAATATCTCGTCGTTACCAAGTTTATTCTTTTAAAAGCAAATAGCTTTGAAAAAAACGAAGCAAGTTTTAATGAGTGTTACATTTCTAAGAAATGTAAGAGAAAACTTTTGCAATAGAATACTTCATTGTCTTTGGAAAAAAGTAATTTTATTTAAAGTGATTTATTATTGGATTTTATGTGCTGCTACATGTAAGATGATACAAATGTCTCTATGGCACAAAGTAGAATTCAGAGGACCGTTGCCAAAAAGATAATGAGATTTGTTTACACGCATAACTAATGCCATTATCAAAGGGTTCGATAAAACAGAAGACCGTAATCAATCGTGTTCACTGACCCGTTAGTTAATTTAATTAATGATTGTGTTTTATGCCCTGATCTAAATATGGTATTAATTCAGTTAATGTCCATTGTCACATCTGATTAGAGAGGCTATTTTATGTGCCTGATTCGATCTAAATACGAGCGATTTTCCGACGGAAAACCGAAGAAAATAAGTCTGTTTGCTACTTTATCTTTCCACTCAAGTTATAAGGGTTAAGTTAGGGACATGGAAAGTACAGCGTTCGTAGAAAATGGAAAAGTGTGCTGTCACAACTTTTATACTATTGCTACAACTTGGAATTCAGCGCAATATTGCTGTGACTAGAGGTCAACATACCTTTGTAGATAAATATGTAGCAGCTGAGAACTAGCTAAGTACTAAGAATATTTCAGTAGAAAAAATTATTTTTAGTAACACTGATTGCACTAATTGTAGAAGTCGAATTGAAGCGTTGTATGTTGTATTATGTGGTAGCAACGCAACAAGTAGATACAAAATATTTATTCCTAAAGAAATTCATGGAAATTATTATTTTAGGACATTCATGGAAAAGAATACCAAACCATCATGTCAATCTCATGTTTCATAAATCAATTAGGCGTAGGTTTGTGTTGATAACCAATAATCCTCAGACGGAAAACGATCAAAGATTTCATCGTGATCATTAATATTTACGTTCGGAAAACACATTAACATTAATTTTAAACTAAAGGAAGACATCAATAACGAAATGTGAAATGTAAATAAATGAATTCGGAATCAAACATGGGGAAATGCGGTTCGTATAGCGCACGGCGTCACTTGTCCGCATTCATGAGAAATAATCAGATTAGAGATGTAATTTCCTGTGTCGCTGACTGTCGCGGACGATTGGACCGTCATCGTCATCGTCATGACGTCATCAAACACAACAAAACGTTTCAATTATAAGTTTTTAAAGCATATTAATGTGGTAGAATTTTGATTTAGGTACGACCCTCTAAATGTTCGACGAGAAATGAACAAGGAAATTAAATAAGCTGTTGTCGAAAGTTTATTGTCCTACAATATTTTGTAGAGGATTTGGAGTTTGTTAGAAACATCGTTTGGAAAGTGTTTTTTGTTTACCACGAATTTTATTAACTTACTTAGAGTGGATGCTGAAATTTTCGCCAAAACAATAATAAAAAAAAAAACGGCTGCTGTTCTATCACGCATAGCAGTGGTCCCTACACCGTTCTTTACGGAATCCTTACTAATATTATGAAAGCGAAAGTGAGTTTGTTTGTTTGTTACGTCTTCACGCCTAAATGGCTAAACCGATTTTGATGAATTTTGGTACCCTGGAGACGGACAAAAGCTAATTAAAAAAAAAAGTGAGAAAGAGGGAAGAAAAGGGAAGAGATTAATATTTTTTTTCGATCATCACGTGGGTAAAAATTAGCGTTAGCCCAAAGTAACTATGCTACGCGGACGAAGTCGCGGGCGGAAGCTAGTATAAAATAAAATCCTTTCACCTAAACGGAGCCATTTAACGGTCCATCTAAATCTGTAGTAGCCCCTCGAAATGTGTTCAATACATCTTCATTTACCGCCGCTTCCTCAGTCAACAGCCAGCGATACACCTGAGGGCCAATTGTTTCGAAAATTATTCACATCGCCCCTGCAACCAGGTTGACCCGCTCATAAAGCAACTGGGGTCCCTTTCAATTATGTGGTCACGTGTGTAATTCAGCTAATGATACCATTTCGTGACTACCATTCGGGTTTACTGTGCCATTCGCAGGGTTCTGAGGTGTTAAATGGAACTTACATGTTCAGCGAACGTGATATCATCTTATGTACAGTTTGTAGTAGTTACCTGTGACGTCGATGCGGACCGCTGCTATGAATATGTCGCAGGCGCTTATTTGTTTTCAACTTTTGGTTTGTCTGCGTGGAAATGCGGAAATAAAGTCAGTGCTGGATTCCAATTGTAGGTTAGCTTTATATGGATTAAAATTTTAAAATCAGACGTCCCAGATTATGTTTAAATAACTCGTAAAAAGGCTTACGATAGCAGCTAAGTTTCTTCTGAGTAATAAGTTTTGAGATAAAATTGTCTCATAAACTGGAAGTGAATCTTGGATCGTGACGTTTATCTAAGAATTGAAAATGGAACCTTAATATAACTAAATTGATAGTCGAGACAATTTGTTCAGTTGTTCTTGCTATTATGAGAAGTCCATGGAATGAACAAGTTCTGTATGGATTTGCTTCTTTGGTATATTCTTATAGTAGCTGCGCCCCGCGGTATTACTCGCTAAATCCACACAATGGATTTTGATGAAACTTCACCAATAATATAGCTTACATATCAGAATAACACATCGGCTACAATTCATGAAGATACAGACGCGAGTGAAACCGCGGGGCGCAGCCATTCTACTATAAAACCAACCTAATTTAAATATCAACCTATGTATAACGCTATAAAAAGCCGTCAGAACAGTACATAGTCAAATATTATGCAAGGACCTAACAGCATAATTTACCTGTCCCATATGAATTAAAAGTAAATTGGAGGTGAGAACCGGACCGTAAAATCTTTTTACGGTTTCATTCAGCCTGGCTCGACGGAATTAGCTTTAAACTCATTTATAAAGCGAATAATGGAAGCAGATTGTCTTGTTTACCTCGCTACAACTGAGTATGAGGGTTTTTTTGCGGGTGGGTAATCATCAAATAACTTCCCGCGCTCTGGGCGGAGCGGAGTGACAGACTTGTAGTGACTAAAACCCACCCATGTTCCTTCTATTGTTCCGGGCCGCGGTATCTCTTTCGAACAACCCGCAACCCCGGCAGGTGGTGGCCCTCTGATTTGCTGACATCTCTTTAAGGCGCGCGTAGAATACGAACGCGCCGTCGTCACGGCCTGTCGTCTATAGATCGACGGACGGCGAGCTACCCATTGATTACCGTCCACAGACTCGCGACTACGGTGGCCAGGAGTTGTTTTGTGGCGACTAACGCCCGGAGCATCTCCGGCGGCTTCTGGGTGGGTTTGAGATTCTATCCCTTGAACGTCCGGGCACCTCTTTCGCAGGCATGACTGCTTTGCAGAAGGAGGCGACCGCTTCCCATTCCCTCTCACCCCGGACCATGGATTGAACCAGGGTCGGACACGAGAAGTCTTGCCACTTAACACCAACGCACCGTCGACACCACCTCTGCTTAACTCTTCGTGTTAGTATATTATGTTTACCACCTTCTGAATCCTTACTATATAATATTATAAAAGCTAAAGTGAGTTTGTTTGTTACGTCTTCACGCCTAAATGGCCAAACCGATTTTAGGAATGTTGGTACAGAGATAGTTTGGACCCTGGAGACGGACATAGGCTAAAAAAAAGTGAAAAAGGGGGAGAAAGAGGAAAAAAAGGGGAGAGAATGATATATTTTTTTCCATCATTACGCGGGTTAGAGTTAGCGTTAGCCCATAGTAACTCCCTGCCGGGGTTGCGGGTTATTCGAAAGAGATACCGTGGCCCCGGAACGTAAAGGGCAATAGAAGGAACATGGGTGGGCTTTAGTCAGTACAAGTCTTACACTCCCCCCCCGCTCCGCCCAGAGTGGGGGAAGTTATTTGATGATTTCCCACCCCAAATAAAAGCCCAAAGTAACTATGCCACACGGACGAAGTCGCGGGCGGAAGCTAGTGAATTATCTAGCTACAAATATTTAGTTAATCTGGTTCGTTTTATTTAGGCACAACTGGCTTGTGCTGTTGCAATTTAACATTGATTCGTCGGGGGATTCCCGATAATTCACTCCCTATTGCTGATTATATATTTACGCGGACACGTCGCGGTGTTGAATATTATATCTGGTATGTACAGGCTGCTGTTATGTAGTTTACTTTATTGTGATTGATAGGTAGGTAATACTTTTGTTGAATATAAGAGTTTTAACTGTGACATTTTGTTTTTAAATGAAAATAAATATATGTATATGGTAAAAGGAGGAACATGAGTGGGTTTTAGTCGGTATAAGTCTGACACTCCCCCCACTCCGCGCAGAGCTGGGCAAGTTATTTGATGATCCGCAAAAAAAGAGGGGTTTTGTGTGTCCGTCATTCAAGTACCTATTTTAACTCTAAAGATGTCGTCAACCCAATGATTTTTTGGCCAGCCCTGGTTTATGTGGCCTAACTTCTGCCATCATTTGGTAATAGAGGGTTTAGTTCGGAAGTAAATAGGGAAGAACAAGTAACAGCACCTGTATTTTGTCAAGTGTAGTAATAGACATCGTAAAACTACTTTACGCGCCTACTCGACCAAATCGAGAAGTTTATTTAGCTAGTGTTAGTCTAAGATCTATACACGTTACTTAGAACATTTATTGGCTTAGAAATAATTCCATCTCTATCTTACACTTGAGTTTAACTGTTGTGCGACAGCGACAAGAAGACTGCTTTACCAAAGTCAATGTGAAGTAACATTTACAGATCTCGGGCTAAGTTTTATTCGTACCCGTTTAGTCCTTAAGCAATAAAGAGACGACTGGAATCAACTGGAATGATCCGGCTTTTATACCTGATTTAGATATTGATCCGTGCCTGAGTTTCCTGACCAAGGTTTTATTTTCTTGTCAGCCTATAACTTGACGGGTTAGGGCAATAGAGGTACCTTCCGTTAGATTAGGGGCCCTAGCGGCCTAGATACAAAAACCTGCCAACCTTCCTCGTCGGAAAGCATTTTTTACATTTGAATAGGTAGATAGATACGGAATTTCTTTTCTATGTAGGCAGTGACATCAACTGGAATGAATGTGTCAGATTTTTTGCGATTCGTTGTATGGTTGAAACAATTTCTAACCGACGTCCATAAAAAAGAGGGTTCGCACTTGGATTTTAATTTTGTTTTAGTGGTCGTAAGCGTTACTGTTAAGTATGCGGGCCTGGGTGTTGTTTTTCTATATTGTATTTCTCAGTAGCAACCGCAGAGGCTGGGTTTCTGCCCGTTTGATGACAAGGGGTTCGCCCTCTATTACATGGCCCTGCCTAATCCATTACGGATTACAGTCGTGAATAAAATAGTTTCCAAAAAAAAAAAATTGTCCGTCTTTTAGACCATTAAAGTTACGTGTGACGTCACGCGTTGCTGCATTTTTTCGCAACGAGTGACGTCACACGTAACTTTAATGGGCTATATCTTTGTAATTTTTGGTCTAATCAACAAATAGAAAAATACATGTCCCTTATTTTTGAATAATCTAACTAAAGGATGGACCATTTAGAATGTTATTACTTAGACCCTGGAAACTACCCTATTATATTTGAAGTGGCATTTCACAAAAGACCAAAAACCTAAAATCAGTGTAGAACTACAACATACCTTCATACCTTCCGATTAAACATACCTTCAGATTATGCATACAAATATGCTTTTATTTCTCATCTTTAACTAAATCGAATCACCATTGTTCATATAAACTTTATCATATAACGCTCGAAAGCCAAACAGTGTCACAAACTGTCAGCTCCACTATAATTCCAGATTGGATTCCTTGGTCACGACGCAAAGCTTACAGTTTGCATTGCAGCTTTACGTAATACAATTATTGTAGCAATATACCAGGGTGGCACAATATCCTATGCAGCTTGCAAACTGCAGTCTTCGAAAACTAACTTGTTAACTTAACCACTTCGGCTTTAGTCGGCTAAGTTCGGGTATATTCGTGTATTGGTAATCCAATCTATGAGTTTATTATTGTGTAGGTACAGATTGTTCATAAAGGTGTTTTAATGGATTGGAGGTTTTGGTAATGAATTGTATCTTGTAATCTGTGGTAAAAGGGTTTAAGATAAAGCTGAATGAATTGGCGATACAGCTTGTGTGAATGAGTAGATAGATTTATACATATCTATATTTGGTGATACATTCATGGACAGGTGATGTTATAATTTGAAAATTCCATTTCAATTTTAATGTGACACCATCTATGTTGTTTTACAAAAATGTATTACTTTTTAACTTAAATACTTATTTTAAGTTATAATTACAAGAATGCTATTAAAGCAAGGGGAGGTACCCATAAATTGTATTAAAATTAAATTAAGCCATAATCTTATCAGTGTAGCCTTTAATTCAGCTAATGCGCAATAAGAAATTATGTCCGCTAATTCGTTTTACGATAAACTTAATCTAAAATGTACAGATATTTCGTTTCAGTGATATCCGTTGGTGAAATGGAATCACCTCCCAGCAATTACATTAGCCAAATTGTATTTGAATGAAAGTATGAAGGCCTCAGTCCCCGCAATAAAATGAATTTCATTTCTTTGAGTGAGCCCGGAGCCATAATTTTGTGCCGTGTTTATTTATTAGAAGCAAAGTAGATACACCTTTTTAAAAACGGGATATATTTTGATGAAAGATTATTTTTTAATATGAGATTTTTATTTTTATTTCGATTTGGTTTAAAAAGATGATGAAAGTGAGAGGGTTGGTTATTGTTTTCTGTGTTTTTTTGTAAACGTTCAACTAAGTAATTATTGTTTGGTTTAATGTTTTTAAAATGATATAGATGAACTTAAACGAAAAATTGTATAGAGGTTGAATACATTATTATCTCTATTCATAGTACAGTGTGGAAAAAATAGTCGGGCACTGGAGGGAAACTACCTTAATTCCTTAAGTTGACTCATTTTACTTAATGGAGACATTCCATTATTTTTTTTAATGAAACAATACTCCATTTTAAGATTTTCTAAAACTCGAACCTACTAAAATTAAAAATTCGCAATTTTATTATATTCGTTCATTTATTGATTAATTTACATATTGTTTACATTTTAAAATATTTCTTAATAAAAAAAACATAAAAAAATCGTTAAAAATTATATAAAAATAGTAGCCCACCGGTATCGGGAACAGGATCCAAGCTACCGAGGTTAGCGATCCAGAGAAAGGAACCTCCTAACAATACGAGCCGTGTCCAGGAGTACCGCTTTCTGTATCAAGCCCTTGATCAAGCTGCCTAATGAGAGCCTCCTCAGGTATTGGTTATTATGTTAATCAATTATTATTCTGTCGTACAAGATTATTATGAACCAAGTTTGGAAAAAAAACGGAACGTTTGACTTTGTTCTCAATGCGGGACGAAAAGATGGCCTGCAAGAAGTCCAGAGCTGAAGCCACGACTTTTTTTAACACGTTAGCTGCGGCACCAATTTTTGCATACTTTCCGTTCCTGCGGCACGAGGTATAATCGGCCCGTACCGTGACCAGACGTTAGGGCGACACGCGGTCTATTAGACCCCACCTCCTTTTACAGACTAAAATCCATTTTCTGGCGCGAAATCAAAGATAAATGAGAATTTTGGTCCTTATTGATATAGACAGTGAATTGATGAACCCTAATCCACCGTCGCCCCGGGATCTGATGGCTAGTTTAGGAATTATTAGCAAAACAAAATATGGGATCTTGTACACCTCGTAACGCACTGAAATAGGGCAAATTTTCGCTGCGATTAGTGATGGGAAAAATAATATCGACTTTTTTAAACTGTCTTAACTACGCAAGACTTGACCGATTTTGATCAATTATATCTCATTAGATCGTTTTAAGGGCAAAACCTGGCAAAACAACACAAAGCTATCAAAGGATACATTTTTTTTTAAATAATCTAAATTGTGCTTGAAGGCGCCATAAAGAAAAAAAACCGACCAAGTGCGAGTCGGACTCGCGCACGAAGCGTTCCATTCTATACCATTAAGAGGCACCTATTACAGACTTATTATTGGAAAATAATGGATTACGGTTTATGCATAAGGTTTATCTTTCTATTTGTATATGAAAATCTTAATGCGGTTCACAGAATAGAAAAAAAAGGCAACCAGAAGTAGAAAAGAAACTGTCCTATTTATTCTGCCTCGGGCTTTAAAAATACAATTATGTGCTCTCCAATCGACGTGATGCACAACACTGGTCGCGGGAAGCTCGCGTTGAGTGCGGTACGAGGTCAGGGGGGATATGGGACGTTTTAGCCTCGTTCCGCACTGCATTAAAATTATATTAATTCAGTGCGGCACGAGGCCTAAGACATCCGGTACCAAGGTAGGTACACCACCGAGTCCGGAACCATTAGTGATCTCAAATATATATTTATCTCTTTCCTACACTGGACCAAACCAAAGCTATGCCATTCGCACGACAGAGAAATTCACTTTTTTGCTTGCCGCACCACAGGGAAGTTGCATCAGGGGTGATTTAGGCCTCGCTTCGCACTTAACGTGTTAAGGGGCCATGAAAAAAATACTATTTATGAAACCTGTTATGAAAACATCTTATTTTGACTTATTTTTCCACACTGTAAATCGGCTGTGTAATGTTTGGCATAATAACAAATGCTCTAATTTCACTTGAACTAATGTTCATATGACATAATTTTCATATGACATAATATCAAATGACATAAATTCATATGACCTAATGTTTCATATCATATAATATTCATTTAACATAATAACATTTAGTATAACGTTCATTTTATATAATTTTCAATATGTATAATATTCTTTTAATATAACGTTCATTTGACCTAAAATTCATGTTTAATGGGCACAGTTCTAGCCTAACTCAAATGGCACTTAACCAAACCTTAAAATATTCTATGCATGGTCGAGGGTGGGCTTGGTCGACGGAGCGCCGCGAAGCGGGGCTCCTACTTCTGGGTGGTTTATAAAAAAATAACCACGAAGGGGATGGCGGGGTCTATTCGCTCACTCACACGACCCCGCCATCCCCTTCAAACCTAACCTATCCGAGTCGGGGTGCCCTAAAGTCCAGATTGTAACCAGTTTCTCCTGGTAACAATAGTTGAGGGTGGCAGGTGTATAGGGTATAAGGTAGATTTTCTAAATTATATTAAAAGTTACTTGGAGATTATGAATATTATAGTAAATGAATAATATGCTAAATGAATATTATGTGAAATGTGCATTATAGGAAATGTTCATTATGTCATATGAAATTAGGTAAAATGAAATTATATGAACAATTCATTATGTCAACTGATCGTTATGTTAAACAAAATTATGTTAACTAAAATTATGTCAAGTGAACGTTAGATATTTTGTTATTATGTCAATCGTTACACACCCCTGTAAATCAAAGTGCATAATAAGATAACAAAACATACAGATTATTCGATTTACACACAGAGTAATTTAATAACATTCATAATAATTTATTTAAAAATATTTGCTTTAACTTCTTCAAGCAGAACTCCATCTACGACCATAAAATAACTTCACGCCTTTAATCCCTGAAAGGTTATTTAGAGGAGCACTTAATGGTGGCCCGGTGCTTCGCCAGTTACGTCAAAGTACCATGTAACAGGGGGCGAGCCTAATACCATCAACCGAGCACATCTCCATCAACAACAATATTACCAAAAATCCAAACGCCCTCACATGTAAAACGGAAAAATTGTCCACATTTCTGCGTAACATTTTGTTTTATCAGTAGGTGAGGGTAAGTCCTCAGAGGGGTACGTTTTATCTCTTCCACTACATGGCCCTCCCCCAGGGTGTTTGTTTCTCGCGATTGATACGTATTATGTGACATCTAGTGGAGCGAGTGCGCGCGATGGGGAAATCAAAAGGAACCCTGTTTGTATTAGGATATATCTAATGCAATTACGAGTATTCTCTGTCTAATCTTCGAGATGTGATGGTCTCTGATTGTTTGTATTTGTTTTTAATATTGAATACGGGTTTGGGAATATTTGTTTGGAACGTTGATGTATCTTATTGGAGTCCTATACGATTTTCTTAGAGAAATACTTGCTGTGCCCAGCTGATTTACCCGTTGCTCCCCTTCTGTAGAGAGTCACTCTAATCACTCAGGGGTGTGAAGAATAAATTACGATCGATAATACATTTAAAATTTCATAAAAATGGTCAATCCGTTTTGGAGGAGTATGACCACAAAACTGCGACTGACAAGAATACTTACTTCCTTACTATATCTAATATTCTCGTGTCACAGTTTTCGAAGCGAAGCCGCGGGAAAAAGCTAGTTTTATACAAAAGAAGAAAGAAAGATAGACTATCGTTAGATGCTTGTTCCTTTTCTTTATACAATGGCCCCGAACAAGTATTTGTTTAATAAAACGTTAATGTATCATATTACATTATCTAATTAATATAATATTGATTTGACAACACGGTTGGTGCAGTGGCCGAGCTATCGAGTGCTACGCTGCGTGTCGCGGGTTCGATCCCCGCACGGAATAAATATTTGTATGATGTACAGATAGTTGTTCCGGGTCTAGCTGTTTGTGTAATGGCACTACAGTGCCTTTACAAACATTTAAACAACAACGATAGAGGAGTAATTCCTAATGTGGGGCAACGTTTTATAAAAAAAAAAATGTTACAAGGAAAGAGGTCGTTTGTCAAAAACACAAAACCGAAATAAATTTATATCATCGGTACTTTCCTACAATTTCCTTTCACAAAACTCAACTCTTTCGTATTTTAATCCCAACCTCAGAAATGTGGCAATATTTATCACGAGGGTATTAAATAAGGGTCATAATGGAATAACAAATGCGTTGCCGTCGACCAACATGACAATACCGTATATATCTTGCGGTTCCTCTAGAAATATTTCTTGAAGACTTTTCTAAAGAAATACATGATGTTACCTACCTAGGTACACGTAGAAAATTATGTGATGTCTATTGTTATGACGTCTCCGGACTGCTGGGTTTAAGTGCTCGGTTATGGCCGGTCGAGCGAGGAGAGTATGAATTTTTCGAAGCCCAGGTCAAGTTGGGTTGTATGTCAGAATTATGAGAATTTGTTCCGTGGAAATTGCGGGTATCTACGACAAATGATGGTAAGTGGGTACGTACCTATTTCTTTTTTGTTGATAGCTCTTCCGGCAATTGCTTTTGAAAGGTAGGAAGTTACAGCCATGCAACTTTGTCTAGAATTAAATTGATTCCAATGATTACTTTGAAAAACCTAGATAACTTTGTATGATTTTTCAATTTCAGCACAATTTTTCAATTTCGTGAATTAAATTTAAAAACGAAACCTTTTAACGGGTTATATTAAAATCGAAGTATTTTCCGCTCTCCTCTTCGACAATAACCAATTCTACTCAACTGACAAACGGGTAAGTACTCCTCGTCCCCCATCATCTTGTATTTTCACGCACGTTTTCCTTTCCAGCGTAAGCAGGGGTTTTCCTCAGAACCCCTTGACTAAATATTGATGTTCAATTCCTGCCGGATCGGCGCTTAATTCCAGACATGACAGGTGACACGCCTTATCTTCGTTCTGGGGACATTACATTTCCAGAATTATGTTCTTTATTGTTTCTAGTTTGGGGTCTTTGATAGATTTATTGAAAGACTAGCTTTTGCCCGCGGTTTTGCTCGCGTTAAATTCGGGGTAACGCAGTTCCCCTTTCCTTTACCAAAGAGTGTGTGTACTCATACACAAACAGACAGACCTATGTCTGTTTGACAAATATTTATTAGAACCCGCGACGTTTAGCGCAGCAGTCAAACGCTTAGCCACTGATGAGCGATGAGTGATGAGCTAGTTCTAATATTATAAAACCGAAAGTGAGTTGGGTTGTATGTTTGTTTGTTCACGCCTAAATGGCTAAACCAATTTTGATGAATTAGAGGAAAGGTGGACATAGGCGAATTGTTTTTTTTTTAATAAAAAGTGAAAAGGGAAAACTTAGCTTTGCTATTACAATTTTTTTGTTGTTTTTTTTTATTTAAAAAGATGCGCTGCCCCATACTAGGAATTTCTCCTGTATCGTGGGTGCGTTTATAAACATTTAAACTCATATACACAAACAGCCAGACCCGAAACAACTATCTGTAGGCCATACAAATATTTGTTCCGTGCGGGGATCGAATCCGCGGCACGCAGCACAGCAGTCGATCGCTCAGCCACTGCGCTAACCGTATCGTCTTACAATAAAAATGGCGCAAGGGCAGAAACTACAGGTAGCAGGTACCTGCAAATCAGGAAAGGGGAACTATGTTAACGCGAGCAAAGCCGCGGGCAAAAGCTAGTACAATATAAATAGCTATTGGTGAAGCTATCGTTGCATAACCAAAGATATTTGTCAAATTGGTACCTTTAGTTTTCTTACGACAGAATGAGGGCATAGCAAGCAATCTGATCGTCTAAGGATATGATGCTTATCATGTTCTTCTTGATCTTATACCTACTTCATCATTTTCCTGTGCCCTTTTCCCATTCTATATGGGGTCGGCACTACACGTTTTCTTCTTCCATTCTCCCGTCAGACGTCACGGCATCATCTGTTACTTTCTCCTTCATATCATTCCTTACACAATCCATTCATCTTTTCTTTGGCCTTCCTCTCGCTCTCCATCCTTCACCATTCAGATCCATCACCCTTTTAGCCACATGTTGTGACTAAAGGATATAAACATACCAAAACAAACGACTCCCTTTTGATTTTTCTGTAACAAGCGCAACTTCCAACTTCAACCTATTTATCTAGAGAGTATTATAACGTTTAACTGTTCCTTGAGTTCACCCAAAGTAAACTTTTGTAATCCGGATAAAGGTGTGAAATATTCATTTCCAGTAATAACCTTGTTCTTATTTGAAACCCTAGTGTACTACATTGTTATTCTCGATGATTCCTCTTCGAAAATTAACAACATTAAATTGAAGGTGTTTTGTCTAACTTAAATGAAGTTAAACCTTAACAAGTTAAAGTAAATCTTAAGTTAAAATTACAAAGTATAATATTTCTCTAAGTTGGCTAGCGTATGAATAAATTTGCATGAGCAGCTAGGCCACTGTGTACTTACTTCATTTATGAATTTTCAGGCAATTCAAGTTGATAGTAACTTGAAGTATTTCACAACTATGTTTGGTACAAGAGGGAAACGCCGCAGAGGGTCACACAGGATTGTCAAGTGCGCAGTACACGCAACATGCGTGCGTATATGACTGGATGAATGAACGTGGAAAAGATGCAAGGTTTAAGCTGCCGGGATTGCGGGTTGTTGGAAAGAGACATCGTGGTCCCGGAACATAAAGTGCAAAAGAAGGAAAATGGGTGGGTTTTACTCAGTAAATGTCTAACATTCGCCCCCACTCCACCCAGAGCGGAGGAAGTTATTTGATGATTTCCCATCCGTAAAAATGGGCGTATGTATGTATGTAACGATCATAGCGTTTAATAGTTTCTACTTCCTACCTAGCCTTTTCCCAACTATGTTGTGGTCGGCTTCCAGTCTTATCGGATTCAGCTGACTGCTAACATGTTGCGACTGCCTATCTGAAATCCACAACCCATTAGCTACTGGGTAATACGATACTTCTTGGTGGGACTTGTTGTCAAACTTTATAGCCACTGACTACCAGTAAGGACTTTCGAAGATCTACAACTGACAACCGGGACCAACGGCTTAACGTGCTTTTCTTGGCACGGTATGTATCAGGTAGTCACCCATCCACGGGCCAACCTAGGCAAGCGTGGCTTAACCTCCCAAGGTTTTTAAGGTGTGATCGACCCGAGCGGCGGTTTTATTTAGCGAGTTCCTCCTCCTCTCTCCTCTCATCAAATTTCTGCTTACCCTCAGGGGAAAAAGGCGTTACGTTAAATATATGTTTTGTAGTTTTAATAAATCCTCTATCAACGAAACGATATGGCACCGAACATTTTGCAATTTTTTTTCGGTTAGTTAGTTTCAGCCATATTAAAAGTCTGAAATAACAGAGCTATTTTTAACTTATTTAATGTTTATTTCGTTAGCAACACATACATATAGTGTCTACAAAAAAAAAATACTTTATTATCAAATACCTACCATAGAGTATCGTACTCTGTATAAAGACAGTTCCACACGAAGGTTCCACACAATGTTATCGTCATAGATTTATCAGTGTCAGTGATCGCTTTATCGATAAGCTTGGCGATCCGTCGTGCGTCGACGTGTCTCGAGTTATGAAAGCCTAGTACTTCGTTTCCGAAGAATAAATATAGTGTTTGTGGCGCAGGCTTTCCTGTCAAAATTATACCAGGAAAATATCAGTCCCATAGAAATATATGACATCTATGATCTGTCCTCAAGCTACCAAAGTTATTGCGCAACGGTTTGCGTAAGGACGTCGCATCTATGCTTTATTAAGAAAGGGACAACTATAAAAAAATGTGTTGTAACGAAAATGTAAACAAAAAAAATTTTTGAACGTTTACTTTAGTTTATTTCAGAAAGTAATTTGTAATAAAAGTGTTAAATATAGTTAATTAGTAATGCGAAGAAGCATAACTTACTAGCATAGCTGTAGGACTATCAAATGCCATGGTTGATTACATATGTCTGAAATAGACAAGGTAAATCGGCCGATATAACAATCACCATGAACAATAGGTACATATTGATTTCATATTTTATAAATTTTCAACAGTTTCGTAGTCACAGCCAGTGCTCGCAAATGACTACTTAAGCCACGTTTGAGCATCGTTCATGCTCGTAGCAGCTACGAGCGTAAGCCTATTATATTATCGTCTACGAGTTTCTGCCTACGAACCATTTGCTACGCTTAATTTTTTACAACTTGAGGGAATGGTCGATGTAGATACCTACTTCGTTTTTTCGTAGCAGCGGGATACCGATATCGTAAAACATAAAGTGGGAAACTGACACAACATCTTACAGAATGATCCAACCTTTAGCCAAGAGGAACTTTACCCTGGCCATCGCAACGTACATTTGAGACGAAAGGGTACAATAAATAAGCGTTGGCACATTCCGAGGGTTAGCATACTAAATCTATCGGCAGCCGGTCATATTGTGAGTGTGTTCTGGGTCTAAAATGTAATTTTTTCTTGACTAGCCTAAGTAGAGCGTTTAGGGTATCGTATTTAGATAAAAGCCTTCGAATTCAACCTAAAAGTCTGTTTTTTCGTTGTTTTTGGTAAAGTCATTAAGGAAAGTACTATTTGCTTTCTTCCAGCTGTGGCTCTTAGGAGGACATACGTCTCCTTAGAAAGAATAAGAAATGAGTCGCGTTTAAAGCTAAGATGTACAAGAAATGGTTACTTTCGTTACTAACGCTAGAGTGTTCGTATTAGACTGACTCTTGAAACAATTTTGTCTGCTATTAAACATAATAAAATATGTAGTTTAGTTGCGTGCGATTTAGGCTACCAACTATTATTTTCAAAAAAATTACGATTCGTTTTCACGAAGATTAATTATAGACATAGTGAAAATTATGAAGACAGAATACGATTTTTGTGAGTATGTGCGTAATCGGCGGTTAATGTCAAGAACGGCCGCAAAACAAAACACCATTTATAAACTAACTTATTCTGGATGGACAATGGCTTTTTTGTCAACTTAGTGTCACAAGCTATCATTAACTACAGCAAGCAATAATTCTTCCACGGTACAAAGCACATCGCAATGTAGAGGTAATTCTAATTAATTTATTGTTCGAGGAACTTTGTTCGCATTGTTTCTTTAATTCGTTCCCACTTGTTTTATTGATTGTCTCAATCATTGAATTAGAAGCATTCGAACTTTTTCTTGATGCCTAGTTAATTCGAAAATTGTCAGGGTGAGAAAGAATTACATTGTTGAAAGCTTTGTACGTTGTCAATGGCGTATTCACATTTCAAGTCCAACCAAAACGTCAGTAAAGCTCCAAAGTTCGAATTTCATAAAGCATCGACAAAGAGTATCACCGAACGCTCTTGAAAAAACAATCTTCTAAAAATTCGCCTTATATTGGTAACTAGCTTTTGCCCCGGGTTTGCTTGCATTAAATTCAGGGTAACACAGCAGTTCCCCTTTCCTGTAGTTTTTGCCTTTGCGCCTTATTGATTGTTATAACAAAGCTAAGTTTTCCTTTTTCTTCCGTCTTTTTCCCTCATTTCCCACTTTTTTTTTAAATCAGTTAATTTATGTCCGTCACCAGGGTCCCAACTATCTCTGTACCAAAATTCATCAAAATTGGTTTAGCCATTAAGGCGTGAAGACGTAACAAACAAACTCACTTTCGCTTTTATAATATTAGTGAGGATAATATAAGCCTGTTTCAGATATTTTCCCTAAGCAACGGCTAACCGTTAATTGATACTAATATTAAATCAAACTACACTACAAAAAAAAACAACGTCCCTCAAAACTCGCAATACAATGATCACTTCTAACACTGTGTTATGTTCGAATTAGTGCTGTGCAAACGCGGCGTGTTACTCGGAGCGTGTTTATTGGCAACATGTTAATGGAGTGAGCTCGCCGTCCCGATATTGTTGCTCCTGGACACATGGTAGAAAGTGCCAGAAGGTCGGTTTCAGTGCACCCACGCAGACATTTCACATTGTAAGTGCAAGCGTCCGAGATCGCAGTATACGCGTCTGTGTGCGTGCTCCTCTTTTCGGTTGTTGTTCGAAACCAACCTTCTGCGACATTTTGTATGATAAATTTCCGAGTCCGCCCGATTCCGCCCGATTCCCGACGTATGACGATCCCGCTAAAATGAATAGTGCAGCGATTGAGTTTCGATTTTGCTAAAAAAAAGTTTCGGTTTGTTTTTGGAATCCTTGTTTGTGATATGGGTGCTGTAAATATCAGCGGATTTTATCATCGTGAGCTGCTCAATTTAGAGAACTCGAGTTTAAAAAAATACAGTTATAGTAGACAAATAACTACCTTGAGTGTCTAGCTAGAGTGCCCTCAGTTCTTATATTATATAATCTTAAACCTGGTACTATACGCGAGGACTTGTAATTGGCTTTCTGTTGTCTATGGTTTTTTTTTTTTTTTTTTTTAATTAAGTTGTAAGTCCTCCATGCTGCAATAAATAAATGAATAATATTATCTCATTGGAATTATTTTTTATTTATTTTTCAATAGTTTTAGCTTTTTGGGTTTTTACCATCAGGAATTTCTTAGTAGCAGCCACAGAGCTAACCCACCCATGTTCCATCTTTTGCTCTTTATCTTCCGGGTCCGCGATATCTCTTTCGAACAAAGAAAGAGATAAAAGGCCGCGGCGTGGCCATGGCAGGCCCTTCTGAGCCACGCAGCCTGGAGTTGTGCCCTATTAATGCAATAGGGTCGCCCCCTATAACATACATAACACTATCCTATGAACTTTGTGATTTCAAGAACAAATGACAATTTGAAGATAAAAACAAACAGTATTCTCTATTCAATTTAAATCTTGGTACAATTTTATAACTGAAGGAATGTAGACACCATTAGATTCACCTCTGCCTAACAATTCGAGGATTACAGACGTAATGTGTGATGTTAATATTATCTTTTTAGCTATTTAATGACTTATCACATGATTGCATTCAATATCACCACAGCCAGTAGGCTATGAGCCGTGTCGAGCTTAGCAAATTAGAGGAGAATTAATGTACTGTTATGTGTTAATGTCAGTCGCTGAATGTTAGGTGTCGATGCAGCTACATTAGGCCCAGTCTACATTAACTGGGCCGTAAATCATGCCAATTGCGCAATTTGCACTTAGGTTTGATTATTGACATGCGCGCACGCAAATAGCAGTACACAGCATAGCGGCGATTGAACTCGTTATAAAATGGAAGAAAGCAAGTATTATGGTTTTTTGAATCACAGTGATATATATCTAATTTAAATTATAATTAATAAAGTTCAACTGTCTCAAAATTGTATAATAACAGAATTGGAATGACTTTTTATTTTCTTCTAACTTAGCAATAGGTAAAACAAGCCTTTAATCTTCCAAGAACTCCGTCTAAATTGCAGGTATAACTAGAAACGTTACTACAAATGAATACTTTACAGAAGTACAAAAGCAGCTAGAACAATGCGGGGAACAAAGCTAGTATCAGACTGTACAAAACTACGTTTCTATTCAATTTGCGATTTTCTATCTGTACTCGCGGAATTTTTCATCGGTTTGTAATCCAGTGCAATCGCGATGCGGACAATCTGCTCGGGTCGGGGTCCTCCACAAAAGCTCTTTTCGCGGAAATAGTGGACGAAACTTACGGAATATCTGAGGCCGTAATAGATAGCAGTCTATTTTGCTATATTTTGGTTTTGTATTTTGGAATTGTTTAGGTATTGAAAAATTATTTTTCAGTGTGCGACGGAAACATTTAATCCTCAGAACCTTTTGTTTAAAATTTAAATTTTGAGTTATTTGTAGCCTAAATCTACGCTCTCATTTACGAAGGCTGTTACAAAGTCAGGTCAATGCCCTTAGTTTTCACTGGCTCTGAATTAAAGGTCTGTTTTTCATCTCTGTTTGTTTGATTGTATTTTTTTTTCTTTTCAAGACTAAATTGCTAATGAGATCGTTATTAAAAGTAGATAGATTTCGACCTGGGGAAGCACAAAGGCGATATATTATCATGCTGATAAATTAGGGGGTGAACACTATTGCATTATGTCCATAATCCCCAACTGTTTGACAACTGATAACTGTCATTACATACCAAGAATAAAACGGCTAATACAAGATATTTTCCTAGAAAATGGTTGATCCCGAACATTTTCGATTTTGACACACGAATGCTCCTTGACAAGCAGACGTATAGACGTAAGAACAATTTGTTACCAAGTAGTAACAAAGTACTAGATTACGATATTCTTTGTCTTGTCTCGTCTATTTGAATGTCTTTGGCTATAGGGCAAGGTAAATCGCGAACCTAATGCCGTTGTCGAAAGTCACGATTAAGAGCTAGTTCGAAATAAACTGAATACTTCCATTATTCGACGGCACGGTTGGCGCAGTGGCTGAGCGATCGACTGCTGCGCTGCGTGTCGTGGGTTCGATTCCCGCACGGAACAAATATTTGTATGACCTGCAGATAGTTGTTTCGGGTCTGGGTGTTTGTGTATGTGAGTTTAAATGTTTGTAAACGCACCCACGATAGAAGAAAAATTCCTAGTGTCAAGCAAGGTTTTTTTTTAAAAAAAAAACTTTAACTTTTTGTTATCTCCTAATTCATGCATGTTAAGTGATTATAAGCCATGGCAAATTGAACTCTAATTTTATAGCATTCTCTGAATATTCTGTGCTAATTGCTCGCTGTTGTTTATTTTGGTTTATTTTAGTGTGCATTGGTAGACAACTGTTCCACTGCGGATGTTCGTAATCCCCTTGTTTTAGCAACAAAACTACATTTAGTCCGATTTTAATCGCATACGTTTTATTCGCGTTATGTTGATTGTAGATAGCCGTGTATTGCTTTCGGCGAGACTGGTATCAGATAACGTTTTTTTTGAGCTGGTAATTTAAACGCCCACATCCGTGTAGTCCACGGCTTTAAAATAAATAACATTGTAGATGGTCTTATCCATAGTACTTATACTTATCTATGGTCTTATCCAATCCTTACTTAATATTTTAAAGGCGAAAGTGAGTTTGTTTGTTACGTCTTCACCCCTAAATGGCCAAACCGATTTTGATGAATTTTGGTACAGAGATAGTTGCGACCCTGGAGACGGGGATAAGCTAAAAAAAAGTGAAAAAGGGGAAAAAGAGGGAAGAAAAGGGGAGAGAAAGTCTTTTTTTTCGATCATCACGCGGGTTAAAGTTAACGTTAGCCCAAAGTAACTATGCCACGCGGGCAGAAGCTAGTTTAAGATATAAACAATTGTTTATTGCTTCTGTATGGAAAAAGCAGGTGTCTAAAGAATATTAGCCGCTCGGGTCGATCTTTAGGTTAAGCCTTGCTCGCGTAGTTTGGTCCGTGGATGGATGACCACACATTCTATACCGGAAAGCACGCAAAGCCGTGGGTCACAGTTGTCATTTGTATACCTTAAAATTAACGGGGGGGTTGTGGAGGTCAGTTAGGCAGTCGATCAATATATAATAGTAGTATTCATCTACAAACGGTAAAGTCTTACCGGTTGTAGATGAATACTAGTATTTTGATGCGGATGCGGACTTAAACAAAGTTGAGAAAAGCTAAGGCAGTTGATGACTAAAGAGTTATGCCATTATTAGCAATAGGCAGTTATGAAGCAGCAGTAATGTTTCATATCCAATTATAATGACTAGGTAAAGTACTAGGATAGCTGATCTGTATAGCCAACATGGAGTCCAATAATTACATTTATTTACCTAATATACTATTAAGCGTTACTTTCACTCATTAACCTACTATGGCATTTTTTAGGCCAAAATTCTCACCCGTAAAAATGTTAGATCAAGCCACCTAAAGTCAGAAAAGCGATTAAATAAAAACGACAGCGATACAGATTCGGAGGATGTTAATCTAATCTAATTTAAAATTAATCTGCAAGATGAAAAGCCTGCCTGAGGGTTTGCCCGACTCGGCTCGGGAGCGGGCAGAGTAAGGCAAAATGGAGATCTTTCGGTATGCCCGTAAATTTCATTAGGGACAACGTTACCACTGAGAGTATTTACAAGTAAGTAGCTGTATATATATGTGACTTTAATATATTGAAATTGCGATCCCTCCGTAGATATATGGATTTATCGACGAGATTGATGTCCAATTTTGTAATTTGTGAAATTCTTCGTCTTCTTTATTCTTACGATATTTTGAGTTATTATTTAACGATCCCCCACGTTAACATATAGCGTGGGGATAACAAAATTGGACATCAATCTCGTCGATAAATCCATATATCTACGGACTATAATTAGATTTTCTATTGTTTTAACGATGGAAACGATAGTGGTTGGGTTACCAATAATTTTTTTTATTTGTATTAGTATCTTTTATACGTATATAATTTCTTTTTCAAAAACTTGAAGCTATTTTCTAAGACTTTGTTATAGTACCTTAGTACAATGTTCTCATTTTTAACCCAAAGCTATGTACCTACCACTATTGTATATAACGTTTAAATAAAACACAATTCCTAGAAGGACTGGGCAGAGGTACATTGCACTGTACTTTTCCTGTAAAGTGTTAAGCTTGGTCATCTTCGGCTCGAAAAAATCTAGTCCATTGCTTGGTAACTTTTATTTATAGAGACTTAAAAAACCACCTAAAACCTCTAAGTTTCGCTGTTTACACTGACATCGTTCCTGATTTAAAAAAAAAGTGTTCCGAAAATTCAAATATTGACGTTCGAACAAGAATACAACATCAGTTCAATTTGTGGCCACTGAAACATTGATAAAGTCTCGTCCAAAATCTGCAGCGCTATTGACTCCAACCCCTTGGGATACTGGTGTCCGATCCGTGTCGGGGACAAACACGCCATAGCTCTAACGAACCATCGATGGCTTGTTTGATTGATTTATTGCTGTCTCATGAAATCCTACACCATGGATCTGATATCACAGAACTTTATGACTGTTACTTTGACTTTGTGCATATTGAGTCATAAATTATCTTGCAAACATGGTAATCAGCATCTTTGCAGTTCAGGAAATACGGGACCAGTCATAGAACATTGATAGGCATCCCTGTCTGACGGGGTTGTTCGAAAGAGATACCGCGGCCCCGGAACATAAAGGGCAAAAGAAGGAACATGGGTGGGTTTTAGTCAGTACACGTCAGACACTCCCATTGATGATTTCCCATTAGCAAAAAAAGGGGCATCCCTGTGAAATACACATAGACACCTAATGCTCATTCGTGGAGAGTGGGTTGGTGATAGCAGTGGTTATAAAGTTACTATCACATAGACGCAACTGCTCGTCCCCTTAAAATAACATGTCATTGTGTCTGATGATGAGACTTTTGGTGGAGAGCCTTTTTGAGCTTCTATAACAAAACCTACACGGTACGAAGCATACTCGAAATTCCTAATATTAGTAGGTCGTAAAAGTGAGTTGAAAACTTATCAAATATTCACATAGTCGGCTCGATACGTCGCCGTTGAAAGCGAAGATAAGGATTTATGACTCAATAATACTTTGATTATTTCACAGATTCGAGGAAGTTGAATTTTATGAGGCATACGGCTCCTTATTTAGGCAATAATGTCTCGTTATTACCATCCCACAATCCCGTGAAGGCGATGGATCAATACTTTATGTGCTCAGCTTCGGATAAGGGGAGATATCCGTTGCTTTCTGATCTGAGGACGTGGTAGCGAAGAGTAACGCTTATCACACGCGTTTCGCTGAAGATAGATAACTAATTTATGTTAGTCCTTTCGTGTTTGCCTCTGAATAAGATTAGGTGTTCTGTGGTTAAGTACCTAATTGTCCTTTTCAGGCAGTTTTGTACAGATTTTCAATATTTTATTTTCCATATTTATTTGGATTGAGTTTTAGGGTTCCGTACCTCAAAATAAAAATGAAACCCTTATTCACTTGGTTTTGATTGGATCACTTTGTTGTCTGTCTGTCTGTCTGTCTATCAGGATCATTTATCTCGGTAACGCGTGGAGTTATATCGAGTTGAAATTAAAACTATATACTCAACATCGTGGTGCCTTTGTGCTGTGAAACAATCATCCCACTAAGTCTACGCAGTTAAAGGATATAGCTCGTTATGTAGCAAGTTTGCACGGAACCCTTGTTGCGCGAGTTTGACTCGCTCTTGTCTGGTTTTTTGTTTTTGTTATCATATTTCCCGTTGTAGATTATTTGATAACCAAGTTTATATTACATCATTCAGGACAATGATACTGATATCAATATTAAGCTTGAGGTACACACTTTCTTCGCCAGATCCAAGTGGTTGCCAAAGCGATCTTTTTAGTTTAGTCTAGTCTAGACTTTAATATGAGATTGAATGATTCTAGGGTTTCAATATTGATATTTGTATTTTTATTCAAAATTCAAAAATTCAAAATTCAAAACCATTTATTTCAATTAGACCATTACAGGCACTTTTGAATGTCAAGAAACAAAACTAATCTACAGTCCCGGTCACAAGGCATAATAACTTGTGAAAGTACTGTAGTTGCCCATTCCAAAGCGTTGATCTCTATGGAGAAGAATGGGCAAGAAACTCCATGGACACTCTTTTAAATTATAATATTTTTACAAAATTGTATTTACATCATTCATGTTGAGATTATACAAATATGTGAGAACGATGTAGAAAGACGTGCACAGTAAGAGCGTCCAGAGTAAGCCATAAGTTAATAAATAAATAAATAATAAATATCTTGGGACAACTCACACACGGCTATCTGATCCCAAGCTAAGCAGAGCTTGTGTTATGGTAACCAGACAACTGATATAAATACTTATATAATTTATAAATACATACTTATTATAGATAAATCACACCCAGACACAGAACAAACAATCATGCTCATCACACAAAGTTTGTCCTGGGTGGGAATCGAACCCACGACCTCCGGCTCAGCAGTCAGGGCCACTAAGTTAAAAATGAACCGTGGTAGCTAAAAAAATGACCAGTCCCAACTGACAGCGCCCGTTCACGAACATGACGTATGGATCAGCCCCATTCAGCTCGCCCATTTTGAAGGGAGCTAAATGACCCGACACACCCGCCACCATCAGCGAGACATTTAAGTGAGCATGACACTATCAACCACCAGGGCTTCGTCAAGTCAATAATAATACATAGCACTCACATATGGGCTTAATAATTATACAATACTAGAGAATTGATTCTATACATTGCAAAGATAGTCTTTCAATCTTCTGCAGCTTCCACTATAGCTTCGGATACTAATCAATGAGTTTACCCCTATTCTTGTGGAGCAGGACCAGCATTGAGCCAAGCATTTTTATCATCAATATAATCCCCCAACTTATAATATGCTTGCCTACATAGTGTGCGTTTAATACAAGATTTAAATTTCGTTTCATTCAGTTGAAGAATGTGGGGAGGTATTTTATTGTAGCATTTCAAACAGTACCCCATGAAAGATAAGTCTACTTTAGCTAACCTGAAACCTGGTTGAACTATATTATTATTATGGATACCTATTTAATTATAGCAGCCGCTAAGGTCAATTTTTAGATTAAGCCGCGCTTGTTTAGGGTTGGTCTGTGGACCCGATACATACCGAGATAGATATGTTATAGATTGGTAATTAATAGATTTTTGACAGTTGTTACAGTAGTCAGTGTCCCGTCTGACAATCAGTCTTAACAAGGGGTATCGTATTACCCAGTACTAACTGGGTTGTGGAGGTCAGATAGGCAGTTGCTCCCTGTAAAATACTGGTATTCAGACGTTGTTGTTGTTCGTAAGGGATATCTCGACAAAAAGGGCAAAAGAAGGAACATGGGTGGGTTTTAGTCAGTAAAAGCCAGTCACTTCCCCCTTGCATCGCCCAGAGTGGGGGAAGTTAGTTGATAATTTCCCATCCGCAAAAAAAGTAAACAATATAGTATATTATAACTAGACTTTGATATAATCTCATGTAGTTCAATTCGGTACCAGTTACTGCAGCAAAAGCAACTTTTTAATTATGGTCGTAACTTACCTATAAAACAAATGAATAAGTTTATAATGCGTGACGCAACTTTGTATGGGTAAAATGTTTTTATTACACCTTTTATTTGGTTAAGTTTTACCGGTCTGGTGGTTTAAGTGATGGGTTCTTGCTGCAAGGCAAAATCCCATAGGAAAGAGAAAGTGCGAGCTATTTTGTACCTACTTAACTGTTATGTTTAGTTCTAAATTGCAAGGAGTAGGTACTGTAAGGGTTGTATATCATTAATCAAACCCTAAAGAGTGCAGGCTGGTTTGCAATGACGTTCAAAAACTCATGTTGTTTAAATAGAGAATAAAATAAAAGAAAAGAGAAAAACTTTGCAATGATGTGACATGTATTCGTAAAGTGATGATATAGAATATGGTCTAAAGTGTTTTATGCTTCTTTTATTGCGAATAAACGCCCCCCCCCCCCCCCACATCAAAGTGCCTATCTTATTTAATAATTTGGCTTTGTTACCGAAACTCATCACAAAAAATACATGACAAAACTTCGATAAGTTTCATCTTTACATAGTATAAAATGAAATCGCTTCCGCTGTCTGTTCGCTTGAATGTAATTATTGCAGTTTTCAACAATAGATAGAGTGACTCAAGAGGAAGGTTTACATGAATAATATTAGTAGGTACATTGGGCTCGTGCGAAGCCGGGGCAGGACACTAGTACAATTTAAAAAACGGGTATTGAGATCCATAACCAAAATACTTAATGACAAAAATGTCTATTACATAAATAAATATTTTTAAAATAAATATTTTTAATTATAAAATTTTCACCATGTTTATGGATGTCTTAATTTCAACCATACGAGCTAGATCTTCAGATCCAATAGTTAAAAACGGACGGGCTGTCTGTTAAGGAAACAAAGCATATTCCCTCTATTCGCTAAATTCGAACAAAAATGTACTTAGGGTACCTACCGTCCGTCCGTCTAGTTACGACAGACGTGTCGACGGCGCGGCGCGTCAGTGTTCCAAGCGCGCCTCAGAGAGATGTCAGCAAAGCAGAAGGGCCTGCCAGCGCCCCTGTTTGCTGGAGTCGCGGGTTGTTCGAAAGAGATATCGCGGTCGCAGAATACTAAGGCTAAAAAAAGGAACAAGGAACATGCATGGGTTTATATAGTCAGTAAAAGTCTTACACTCCCCCCGGTACACCTAGAGTGCGGGAAGTTATTTGATTATTTCCCATCCAAATTAAAAAAAGGTACATAAAACTTGAAGTTGGCAAATCTTTTGTTTAGTTGAATCGGGAAAGTTACCAAACGGCAAGTACTAAAATGGTATATTTGGAGTAGGTACTTTAACGAAGTACCTATTAGTACTTTACGAAAGTAATTAATGTGCACTCATGCGTCGTTACACCGGCGTGAAGCAATGTCATCAAACTCCAAATTGAATTTGATAAAATTTTCGCGAACATGTTTTCACATAATCGCGTCCTCATTGACACGTCATACGGTACGTTTAATGACTTCTGACTGAATTTAATAGCCCATTAGTTAATTACTCACCGGGCCTTAGTTGGGCTCTGAGGGCTTTTGTCTACGCTTCACAATTAAAATTTTAATTAAACCATTTGATTACATTTTATATTGTAACTTTCGAGTAAGATTTTAATGTTGATGGGGAATTTAGGATTAATTGTAATTTAATCCCGTTATTGTAGACTTATGGATTACTATAATATGTTTAAGTGGACAATAGAAATGTCTGAATGTCTAAAAACAATGAAAAATAAAATACTTCAGTTATTATAGTTTAATGGAAAGGACGAAATAGCCCTCACCCCTTAGTTTCATCTCATTCCTCAATCGTGTGCTTGGTCGAATACATTACTTCCAGACTTACATATTGATTTAACATTATAATAAGAATGTTGATTCAACTCAGTACCTACATAAGCAATACGTTATCGAAAAATTTCCTTTGCAGCATTCAATTTAAAATATTCTGGATATATTTTTCGTTTCCATTTGTATCCTTTATCTACTTTAAAAGCTCGGATTCGGTCCTATAGTTAATGCATACAGACAAAATAATATTTTTCTTATTCAAAAAGGAAATTTAAAATCATACAATACTGTGCGATGTGTGTTGCTGTATTTTAATGGATTTCAAATTTTAAATAGCACGCCATCACCACGATAAACCATCTAGTAAATGTGTTTTCGAAAGCACATTGATGTTGAAAAATAATATGCAGAAAATACAATCGCTTTCCGAAGAAAAACTTTCACACTTGCATGAAAAGCAAGCAGAATAAGGTTGCAGCTGCTGTTTTCGCTGCTGCTTTGTTTGATAGGAGTGTCCAGGTTCAATTTATCTGTCAAAAATCAAAGATTTCTTTTTCAAGTTATTTTTACAAAATCTTGTCTCGCAAGGCGTCATTATTCATCATCATTTTCCTGCCCTTGTTCCACTCCACTTGGAGTCGGCGCAACACGTTCTCTTCTTCCATTCTTCATTCACAATCCATACATCTTTTCTTTGGCCTTCCTCTCGCTCTCCGTCCATAAACATTCAGATCCATCACTCTTTTAGTCACATGTGCTTCATCCCTCCTCATTACATGTCCATACCAAGACAAACACGCCTCTCTTTATTTTTTTCTGTAACAGGCGCAACTTTCAATCTCCTCAATATACTTATTCCTTACTTTATCCATTCTTGTCACTCCACACATCCATCTCAACATTCTCATAGGCCAGATAAGCCGTCGCTCCATGTAAAATACTGGTTTTCAGCTGCAGCAGCAGGGTTAGACTGGAAGACGACCCCAACATCATGTATTTGGGTAAGGAATAGACCATAACCACTTATTTGTTACTCCTTTTCCAATCTGTATTAAGGTCAGATTCCATTGTCTAACCAGAAACAGCTAAGAATTTTAAATGGACCAATCACCAATCTGACCTACCAGAACAATTTATTTATCCACCCAAACAAACAATCAAAGTAAACACAACGAAAAATCCATCAACCATCAGTTTATCCACCATGATCTCCTATGGACAAGCTCGATACAATTTTAATAAAGGCTTGGTAATATTAAATATATGTAACGGTTCGTATCGTTCGCATCGTACGCTCGGCAGCCATGCGTGTAATGAAATTTTTATTGCGACGAACTCGCACTTGAATTGATGCGATGGGATCACGTTAGTACATTTTATGAGACTATTTGCGACCTTTGATGTAATAGTATTACCTTTTATTCACGTTTGGTGACCTGGTGACCTTGATTGAGTGAGTGATCTTGTGTAATCCGGATTCTTAAAATGGAATAAATTGTTTATTTATTGTAGGTGGTAAAAGTAAATCCTTTCTGTTGTGGTTTGAGTTTATGCTACGGATCGTATATTTATATTTTTATACTTATTACTGAAAAGCCAAAATATGAATGGCTGACAGACATAAATACTTATAAAGGTACAGACACCTCACATCAAGCTACTACAATCTGTCAGATTTCTTTGATAGGTTTTCGACTTTATTTCTAAAGTATTAGGTTCAAGGTTCATTGGGAAAAATTTACAGTTTCGGGTAACTAGACCTGCTGGCGTCTGTACATAAATTCAACAGTTTCTGGTATTATTGACGAGTTTTCTATTAACAATGAAGTGTAGTAATTCTGTTTTTTTTTCTGTAATTAAATGTTACACCGAGGGTTCCATACAAACTGATTGGGTGATGATTTTCAAGTATGTTGAAAAAGTAGTGTACCTACCTTAAAAAAGGTACTACATGTATATCTTCTATCAATCGAGGCACCAGGATAATTTAAAAAGGTCTCCTTTGCTTCGTATAGGAAAATCGCTTTCTACTCGTAAAAATGTGTCCACAAAATCTGTATCTATGTGGTTTTATGTTTGGCTCTAGTAAATGCTTCCAATAAATTATAAACCGATCTGCAATAGGCTAGTTGACTCTTTCTCAAAGTAGGTCTTCAATAATAAATAATTGGTCTATTTGATAAAAATAATACTACCCTATTTTTGGGATCTAGAAATACCCAAAACTTTATTTTAAAAGTTTACTTTTCATAAGCACGCCGTCCGCCATATTAGTCTAAAGATTATCTTTGCTGTGACGTCATACGTCTTGTAAACAATCTTTTGACATATGTAAGGAGTATTCATTGTTGTAGAATTGCTAAGGTTTTTATTTCGAAAGAAAACGAACTGCTTGTAATTGCTCAAATAGTAAAATTAAAGTAAAGAAAACGGGTGCTTGTGGCAAAGGTTTACAGTCTCGTTTATGGTGTGGTGTAGTTTATTTATTGTTTATGTAGCGCCAAGTTGTAACAACATATTGCGCGTTGGACCGTATTCCTTCTTTACTGATTTAGAGATAATTGCTTTGCCTCGTTAGTTAGTTTACAATATGTTCATTGTGTCTGTTATTATTGTCAACATAATTATTTGGTTTTGTCGATATACAAATCCTACTTATATACCCTACTAATATTATAAATGCGAATGTTTGTTAGGATGTATGGATGTTTGTTTGTTACTCTTTTACGTCAAAACGGCTTAACTGATCTTGATGAAATTTGGCACAGAGGTAGATTATAGTCTGGAATAACACGTTGGATTTTTTATTTCGATGGCGTCACGGGCGAAGTCTCGGACGCCAGTTAGTGATATCATATACTCACTAGCTGTGCCTAGCGGTTTCACCTGCTCAGCTCCTCAGTGTCGTAGCGTGATGTTGTTTAGTCTTCATTTCGTGAAAGTATGCCTATGCAAAATTTCAAGTCAATCCGGGCAAGGAATCGCGTTCTTCCATACAAACTTTGCCACCCTATTTCACCCCTTGAGGGGTTGAATGTTACAAAATCCCGGCTTAATGAGCACCTACGCTCTAAGAGGATCCCCCACGCAATATTTGTAACTTCTAACACTTGTAGTTTCTGGGATTTCGTGATGAGTGAGTGAGTGCTGTTTTCTTTTATATAAATAGATGTAGTGCGAGTTCTCACAGCCTTTTTAAGGAAACTTCTAAACGCCTTGTTGCTTACCGCGAACCACAGGCTGACTTTTTATCTTGACCAGGGATTAAGTTTTGCCATACAATGTGGCAAGTAATGATACTTGCCACATTCAACAACTGGAGAATATGAATTCTCCAGTTGTTGAAAAGACTGATTGCCCATTACCATCAATCTAGAGTCACTGGCTGCTACGTAGAAAATCCTCATAGAAAAACCTAATAAGACCAATTTGATCATTAGGTTGTTTGGTAAAAAAACAAATAGTTAAATCAAGCCTTATTGCTGAAAACGTTTAGAATAACGACTCGAATACTAGATACGTATATACGACGACCAATCAACATAAGTGTAAGTAACCAATATAAGCGGATCTCTCATTGTATGATAAATCTATACAACTAGACGCCATGATGAACTGGAAATTGTAATCTAGACATGTCGCACATGTACACACGTTGTAAACTACAAAGGTTGCTTAGGCAATACCGGTGCCTTAAAATGTACATAAAGAACCTTCACGGTATTAAAATGATCCCGAATTTGAGAGTTCATAGCTCGCTGCCATTACGTTTTTACGCCAAAATTAAAGCTGTCAAGAACAATCTCACTGAAACTGTGTCGACATGTCAGTTTTTACGACTTCGCTTTGAGGGACTTCGTGGTTTTACCAGCGTGAAGTTTAATACAAAAATATATTCAATAAATTAAGATAAAATGAGAGATACTATTATGAAGTTGGAATTCATTTTAAATTACATGTAGGTATATTGATAACGTCTTTGTTTCTGTAAAACACTATGAAGTTATAAGACATTTTTAATAGGAAAACCAAGATTAAGTTTCTAGTACTTTTGAAGATAGGTCATAATTGTCGACGATATTGCTGAATATAATGTACAAAAAATCGGGCAAGGGTTCCGTACTGTTACGGCCCCGGCACTATCACCGGGACTTCAGCCTGCCGTGCGCTCGCGTAGCCATGCAAACTCTATGGCCGCGCGGGCGCGCCGCCCGGGCGCCCCACCACGCAGACCAGTCGCTGCCCGTGCGCCGGAGCGAATCCACGCTCGTCGCACGCGCCAGCAGCGCACTCAAGCATCAGCCATGTTTATTTTAATTGTAAAGTACAGATTACAGATGTATTACTTAGCAGAATAGTATTATTTCACTATCACCTGACCTCAAGACCGCAAGCAGTCATCACAGCGCTAACAGTGGTCCTTCTACCGTCTTCAAGAACCAGAAAAAAAACAGAAAACAGAAAATCAAGCAGCGTCGAAGTCGCGCCATCTTGTGGAACGCCACGCGGCGCGGCGGCGGTGAACAAAAGAAAGGGACTGGTATTGAGTGAGTTCGTTCCAATCCTTGCTATTTTCCTTTCCTACAATTTCCAGCGTCTATTTGTGCTAGGTGGGTTGTGCATTTTCGTGTTTTTTGGGTGCTTTACCGGCTTTACTGCAGATACCTAAGTACCTACTTCACGCTAAACGCACGTGGTCAGAAAAATGTCTGAAGCACGCTTTAAGCAACTAATAGCAGCACGTGGCAGCCTAAAAGCTAAGCTCACCCATTTTGCAACCCATTTAAAAGCTATAACTTCAGAATCCAAATCATCGTTAACAGAAATTCAGATAGCAGAGCTTGAATGTCGCTTGTCTAAACTTGATGCTACCTCCACTCAATTTGATACTATCCAAACAGAGATCGAGTCACTGGCCGCTGAGGAGCACGATGAGTACGAGCAGCGCGAGCAATTTGATAATCGCTTGTACTCGCTGCACGCTGAAGCCACTGCGCTGGTCAAGTATGCGCGGGCTCGGGCGGCGGCGCGTGACGGGCTCGAGGAGGGCAGGCGCGACGCCAGCGACGGCGTGCATCAAGGTTTCGTGAGGCTACCCAAAATCAACCTGCCTCAATTCGACGGCAACTTTCAGGACTGGCTAGCATTTAAAGATACGTATATCTCACTCATACACAACAACAAATCAGTAAACCAAATCAATAAATTTCATTATCTTCGTGCTGCTCTTAAAGGCAGCGCGGCCTTAGTTATACAAAGCTTAGATTGCACATCAGAAAACTACAACATAGCATGGAGTTTGCTCACCAGTAGGTTTGACAATGAGCGCTTGTTAATCAGTAACCATATGAATGCTCTTTTTGATTCCGAACAAGCACAGAAGGAATCCAGTGCATTCTTAAGAAACATAATTGACTCATCCAATAAAAACCTGTCTGCTCTTTCCTCTCTTGGCTTACCTACTAACAACTGGGATGACGTAGTCATTCATTTTATGATTAAGAGATTAGATTACAAAACATTCCGGGAATGGGAAGAGCATCGCAGTTCCATCAAAGGCCGTCCAACTCTTGAGCAATTCCTTACATTTTTAACAAACAGAGCAGACTTGTTGGACACCATACAGCAAGAAACATTACACAAAAACAGTAAACAGAACATTCAGAAGTCAGATAGTAATAAAACTAAAACTTCATTAACCTCTAATTCAAATGATTCATCTACTATTACATGTCCTATGTGTAAAAAGAATCATGAGCTTTTTAGCTGTCAGGATTTCAGAAACTTGGATGTTATCACCCGCAATCAGAAAATAACACATTTTAAAGTTTGTAAAAATTGTTTGCGGTCAGGTCACACAGAAAAGTATTGCAAATTATCACATTGCAAATACTGTACAAACAGACACAAGACACAACACACTTTTACATATGGACAAAGAGACAGAAACACCAGTTCCTGTCGCTCTGTCAGCAGAGATTCAGACTGACAAAACTTGCATCCTGCTTTCCACAGCGCTAGTGAAGGTGGCAGACTCCACGGGAAGACTTCGCACAGCTCGAGTCCTTCTAGACAACGGCAGCACTTCCCACTTCATCACGCAGCACTTCAGTGAGAAACTAGGTCTTATTGCATACAGCGCAGGCTCTATGGTATCAGGCATCAATAATCAATATTCCTATAGTGCAGAGTCTTGTGACATAACCATACAATCATTCTCAGGCGACTATGTAGCAAAACTTAGTTGTTATGTGTTACCTAGAATAACAAAGTCTTTGCCTGCGTCATTTATTGACATCAAAGACTTGCCTATTCCTACGGGCATTGTTCTAGCAGATCCCTCTTTTAATGTTCCCTCCACCATAGACATATTAGTTGGGGCAGAAATCTTTTGGGATATCCTAACTTCCAACTTCATTGATTTAGGAAGCCAACGTCCTAAGTTGCAGCAAACTAAATTAGGTTGGTTAGTATCAGGCAGAATCAACATAAACAAACAGACAAACAGAAAATCAGACATTCAGACAAACAGAAAATCAGACATTCAGACAAACAGAAAATCAGACATTCAGACAAACGGAAACACAGATATTCAGACAAACAGAAAATCAGACATTCAGACAAACAGAAAATCAGACATTCAGACAAACAGAAAATCAGACATTCAGACAAACGGAAACACAGATATTCAGACAAACAGAAAATCAGACATTCAGACAAACAGAAACACATACATTCAGACAAACAGAAACACAGACATTCAGACAAACATAAACATTCAGAATAATAATCAGAAAAACAAACACACAGAACAACATAAATGTTATTTCACACAGAATGAAGATTCACAGCTTACCCGGTTCTGGGAGCTAGAATCAGTGTCTCCAAAGCACAATTTATCTCAGGAGGAACGAGCTTGTGAGCAGAGCTTTGCAGAGAATACTCGTCGAGATGATGAAGGTAGGTTTGTAGTATGTATACCATTAAAAGAGCCACCTGAAGTTCTTGGAGACTCCTACGCAATGGCAAAGCAACGTTTCCTTTCCTTAGAACGCAGATTGCTACGTGACTCAAAACTTAAAGAGAAGTACTTACATTTTATGTCAGAGTATCAATCCCTGGGTCACATGACAGAAAATAAACAGCACACAGAACAGAAGGTCAGTTATTACCTACCTCATCATGGAGTCATACGTGAGGCGAGTACCACCACTAAGTTAAGAGCCGTCTTCGACGCTTCGGCCGTAACAACAACAGGTAAATCATTTAATGATATTCAGATGGTTGGACCAGTAGTTCAAGACGACCTGCTGTCTATACTACTCAGATTCAGACAACACAAATTCGTTATCACAGGCGACATAGAAAAAATGTAGAGCTATATTAGTGACACCATCGCAACGTTCATTACAACAAATTTTGTTCAGATTTAGCCCTTCAGAACCAATAAAATCATACACTCTCAATACAGTCACTTATGGCACGGCATCAGCGCCGTACTTAGCCACTAAATGTTTAGTCTCCTTAGCAGAACAATGCTCAAATCCAGATGCAAAGCAAGCTATTACTCGGGATTTCTACGTCGACGACCTCCTTACTGGTGGCGAGACTATTCCAGCAGTAATAGATTTATGTCAGAATATTATAACAACACTAAGTGCTGCTAATTTTAATCTAAGAAAATGGCAGTCTAATAGTTCAGATATCTTGCAGGCTATTTGCCCTAATTCAGAAACAGAAACAAATCAAAAAACATTAGATTTACATGAATCACGACCTAATAAAACGTTAGGCTTACATTGGGATTCAAGCGTAGATAACTTACTGTTTTGCATAAACATTGAGTTAAACAGAAAAATAGTCACAAAAAGAGTGATATTATCATTAATCAGTCAAGTCTTCGATCCCTTAGGGTTGCTAGGGCCATGTACAGTTGAGGCAAAAATGCTTATGCAGACATTATGGCTAGACAAATGCAGCTGGGATGACGAAGTGTCACTTAATATCAAAACCAGATTTCAGGCCTTTGTTCAGTCACTTTCACACCTAAATTCACTACGCATACCTCGTTGGGTTTGTTGTGAAAGTGCTGTTCAATTTGAATTACATATATTTACAGACGCCTCAGAACGTGCGTATGGTGCATGTGTGTACGTCAGAACAGTTAGCACAGAAGGTAAAACCTGTGTCAGACTGCTAGCCTCCAAAAATAAGGTAGCACCTTTGAAACCAGTAACTATTCCTAGGCTAGAGCTGTGTGGAGCATTATTGGGTACAAGACTTTGCACTAAAATCTTAAAATCACTTACAATAAAATTTAATCAATGCTACTATTGGACTGATTCCATGATTGTCCTGGGCTGGTTAAACACTTCAACCAGCAGCTTGAAAACCTTTGTACGTAACAGGGTAGGTGAAATTCAGGATACCACCTGTGGTTGTAAATGGAGCTATGTACCTTCTAAAGACAATCCTGCAGACCTAGTTTCTCGCGGAGTAAAAGCTGATGTCATCACTGAGTCAATGCTGTGGTGGCACGGACCAGGCTTTCTTAATCAGACACCCATCAATTTTCCTAAAATACCAGTTACACATACACAGGCATCTCTTCCAGAAATATCACTACACACAGTAGTCACAGACAGTTTAAATAATAACAGAATTCTAAAACTTATTTATAATAAAAGCAATTATAATAAGTTAATCAGAACAGTAGCTTACATCAAAAGATTCATTCAGAATTCTAGAAGTCCTGGCAGCGAAAGCTCAGGTATTCTAACATTAACAGAACTTCAATGTGCAGAAAACATTGTGATAAATATCTCACAATGTGACATGTTCCCTGAGGAATATCACATAATTAAAACAGGTCAGTCTCTACCCAAAAAACACAGATTAAATTCATTATCTCCTTTTATTGATAACAACAACATTTTACGCGTCGGTGGACGCCTAACTAATTCAAATTATGAATACAATGTCAAACATCCTATTCTACTAAGTAGCAAGCATCATCTTACACAGATCATCTTTTACAAACAACACAGAGATTTATTACATGCAGGCCCTCAATTGCTACTGTCACACATCAGACAATCTTACTGGCCAGTGGGGGGGAGGAACCTCGCGAGGCGTACCGTACACAACTGTGTACGTTGCTCCAGATTTAAACCTAAGCCGGTTCAACCTGTAATGGGTAACTTGCCGCATGACAGGACGCATTTAGAGTTTCCTTTCCTACACACAGGTATCGATTATGCTGGGCCAGTTCTGATATCAGATCGAAAAGGCAGAGGTAGTAGACTCACGAAATCTTATATTTGTGTTTTTGTGTGTTTCGCAGTAAAAGCTTTGCACCTTGAGCTCGTCACCGACCTTACCAAAGAGGCGTTCATCGCTGCTCTTCATCGGTTCATGAGTCGCCGTGGCAAGCCACAGACCATTTCATCTGACAATGCAACAACCTTTGTCGGAGCTAGTAACGATATTCATTCATTTTTTAAAACTTATTCAGATGATATTCAGTCAGACATGTCCAGTCAGGGTATAGATTTTAAATTTATTCCACCCTATACTCCACACTTTGGTGGGTTGTGGGAATCAGCAGTCAAGTCGGTCAAGCATCATCTCAGGAGAATACTCTCTCTGACTCACCTCACATATGAGGAGATGTCGACTTGCCTGGCACAGATAGAGGCCATCCTAAACTCCAGGCCCCTTACTCCTTTGTCTACAGACCCTTCAGACCTCACCTGCCTTACGCCATCCCATTTCCTTATTGGACGAACCCTCACAGCAGTACCCCATCCTTCAGTCGCAGAAGTCAACATTAACCGACTGCAGCGCTATGAGCGAATAGAAAAACTTAAACAACATTTTTGGATGAGGTTTTCTCAAGATTACATTACTCTGCTACAGCACAAGACCAAGTGGCAATCTTCAGGTGAAGACCTCAAGCTGGGGTCCTTGGTCCTCATCAGAGACCGGCACCAGCCTCCTCTTCTATGGCTGCTGGGACGAGTCGTCAAGCTGCATCCCGGACCAGACAGCACAAGCAGGGTGGCAGACATCCGCACCTCCAAGGGTGTCATACAGAGGGCATACAACAACATATGCCCTCTCCCCATCACAGCATCAACTTGAAGCAAGCTTCAACCCCGGGAGCCTGTTACGGCCCCGGCACTATCACCGGGACTTCAGCCTGCCGTGCGCTCGCGTAGCCATGCAAACTCTATGGCCGCGCGGGCGCGCCGCCCGGGCGCCCCACCACGCAGACCAGTCGCTGCCCGTGCGCCGGAGCGAATCCACGCTCGTCGCACGCGCCAGCAGCGCACTCAAGCATCAGCCATGTTTATTTTAATTGTAAAGTACAGATTACAGATGTATTACTTAGCAGAATAGTATTATTTCACTATCACCTGACCTCAAGACCGCAAGCAGTCATCACAGCGCTAACAGTACAAACTTGTGACATTAACGGCCATATCATTTGACTCTAAGGGACCACAGACTTGAGTATATAGTTTTAATTTCAACTCAATACCTTCACTGCATTCCCGAGATAAACGGTCTTACAGACAGACAGACGGGAAAGAAAGTGAACCAATGAGGGTTCTGTTTTATCCTTTTGAGGCACGGAACCCTAAAAATGTTCCGAGTAATTGATAATTTTGGAAGTAGGGTTGTAGTAGATAATTCTGTATGTAATAAAACTCTGAATATAAGTCAACACAAACACTAACAAAATATTTCCAACATCAAAACCATGAAATCAAATAATTTAATCCGTGGTTGTTATATTTTCACAAAGAAAAAAAGGTACGCGTCATCAAAGGCTAAGAGCTCACTGAATTAACTCCTTCTTATTAGAAATCCATCTCTGCCAATACTCTCCTTATTAATGGCGTTACAAGACATACGTATTGGATGTACAATAGAACAAACATCGTGTTGTTTGCGTGCCAAAGCCGTTCAGGTTCTATAAAGCAGGATGATGTAAACACCGCTTTACAATAACAGTCACTTGTATAGAGCTACTGAATGTGGCGTAATTAGTTTTATTTATGACTAGCTACCCGGTTTCACCTGCGAAGATCGGGATAAAAACCTATGTGCTAATCCAGTATATTAAGCTATCTCCATACCAAATTTCATTCAAATCGGTCCATTTGTTTGAGCGTGAAAGGGTAAAAAACATACACACAGACAATATTTCACCTTTTCAATTTATAAAAATAAGTATATGATGAAAAACACCTTTTTTGTCTAGAATTCCTTCTAGAGGCAGGTGGAGTGTGATTGTGGAGGATAGCAGTAATTTCTGTGCCAAGGTGTAGTATTTGTGTGAATTATGTAAAACGAATCTAATATAATGTTGAGTAGGACGCAGTTTACAGAAACTAAAGTTCACTTATTTATGACTAGGGAATGCAATCTCGATCTCGCGAGATCGAGATCTCGCGAGATCTCGCCTTATTTTTTGAGATTAATCTCGAAGCATAAAATGACGAGATCTCGGCCGAGATTGACGAGATTGAATGGCGGCAGTCAGGGACGCATTACGCTCGCAATTTACGCTGATGATGTTTTATAAGGAGTTATTTCCTAAACCATTCATAAGACTTGTTTCTTTTATATTTATTATTTTTGTACTCTAACATAGGTTCAACTTAAGTCTACTGATAAGTAGTAACTGTAACCGTTTACTACATTAATGATCCATGCTCTTAAATGAAAAATAAGAACGGTTTACTGCGCAATAAAGAGTCTATTTTTTGTTAAAATTCTTTACCGTGAGAGATGTTGTTAATTTTTATATCTTTATCAAAGACTGGTAATTTTAATTTCAAAAACTTAATTGTGATTCGTATGTTCATTAATGGCTTAATTATTATTAATAGTAAATGATTACTAAATAAATGAGGGTTTTATTTTCCAATTCGTTCTTTATCTTACTCTCGTAATAAAGAAAACTAAGCTGTTTTCTTTGCGTTTTACTTACTTAAGAAAAACGATATTTTTTTAAATTTCAGCCGAGATCTCGAAATTCCCGAGATCTCGCGAGATTGACATTTCTAATCTCGCGAGATCTCGAATTTGCGATCTCGCCTCGAGATTGCATTCCCTATTTATGACCCGTATTTGAATAGCTCTCTCATTAGTGTAGTTTTGACATCTCTTGAAATATGCAGGAAATTCAGAGGCGCCATATGGTTATCAAAGCGCGTTTACGTTCGAGGGCGTTACAATCCGGAACACGTTTTATTTAAGCTTGAAGCTTACATGAATTCCAACCTCTTTCTTAATTTTACAAATATTTTTAAGGATAAAGTTAGCTGTGCTCGCTGAGATTATTTTGGCGTTTACTTTTAAAAAACCAGCCAAGTGCGAGTCGGATTAACGCTTTAAGGGTTCCGTACAGACTTGCGACATAAACTGCAATATCTTTTGACTGCGTTGATTTAGATTGTTGATTTTTTATAGCTGTTAAGAGCTACAGACTTGAGTATTTAGTTTTAATTTCAACACGATACTTCCACGCGTTCTCGATATAAAGGGTGAGACAGACAGACTGACAGCAGCTTCGGTCGCGTGCGCATTTCTATGTTCTACTGCTATAGAAGTATAAAACATAAATGTTAAACCACAGTATAAAAAGTAACATGGATCCATTCATCCATGCTCATAAACGTTTGTTTTTTAAAATAGTAGTAAGATAAGATTAGATCAGTCATCATCACAAGATGTGATGATGATCGAATCTTATCAAAAATAGGCTTTCAGTCAAACTGGATGTAGCTAAATATCAATATTTTACATAGACCGACTGCCTATAAGACTCGACCAATAACATAAGTATACACTTCAATGAGTGCTCGTTTATCCCAAGACGTATCCAGAAACACGAGTCGCACATCGGTGTGAGTCGTGTCTCTCCGGTAATTGATGACACGCAATAATTCATCGTTTGTGTGGAGTCTCACGCTCGCCCAGCGCCCAGCGCCCCCTGCCGGCCAAGCTCTAATGTTGCCAGCTTATGGAACAAACATACCAGAGCCCAGACACTCTTGTTCAACAAAGGGACACGACAACACATATCTTTTTATTTAGAACAAAATAACTTCTGCTTTCTTTTTCCTTTGGATTGATGCGGTCTAATGATCTGGATTTATCGCGACTACGTTCACACGTTCATTCATAGGTCGTTACAAAGTTCGCTTGTATTATGTCTTGTCACTGTCTTGTTCATATTTCAATGATACTGAAATAAATACGCATTCTCATTTTTTGCCACAGATTTCATCTGTACATTTTTCTATGACCGGATTTTGAACTTGAAATTTAATTAACTTAAACCTGAAATAATTCGACATTTCATTTACTTTTACTCACAGTCTGATGAATTTTGAATTAAACGTCAAATACGAAATTTTATCCCGATTTAGGCCTATTGACTCAACAGAATTTATAACGAAACGAAAAAAATGTTTTAATAACAAAGTGTATTTGGCGAGAATTGTCAAGTGGTTCAGTGAATTATCAATATCATAGTAATCCATTAGGGTGCCGGCAGGTGGATGGGTTTGCAGCGTTTAGTCGGAGTAAGGGCGTGTATTGGACAGTGTAAACAGTCCATTATTGCTCGGTGAACGTGGCGTGCTGTTGACATTTCAACTACAGTGTGCTGCTACCTTGTCGAGCTATTGCACTTCATTGCATACCTACAGTTGCTGCATCACAATATAAATGCTGGGTATAGAATGTACATATGCATAAACAGACCGTTGTGGTGCAGAGCTTGTAAGTATATCTGGCTTGGTTTTGGTTATAAATGGAACATTATGTACTTGGGGACACGACACGTTAGTCTTTTTTGGTGAAGCTTTTTCGCTGGAGCCACTGCAAATGAGCATGTCAATTTACTACTAATGAAGGTATCCAATAATTGTATATCTTTATATATCTACCGTGTTAGAGAATCTGACCAGTTTATTTTACTAATTACAAGTTTTCATGATCTCATTAAAAATGACCTGCCTTATGTCAGTCAAAAGATTTAGGACTCATCGCATTTCGGATGACGTACTTTTTGTTCACCATCGTCATCTCATACGTTCTATAGACACAATTCGGGTCGTTAGTTTTATGAAAAATAAGCTCTTTATCAAAATATTTACTTTGTACAATATGAACGTTTATTTGCGAATATGAAGATTTTGGGTTTGATATTATAATTCATGATTTCAAGCGCTGAAACTGTGAAACGTGGCTTTATTATTCTTGAATAAAACAGCAAAGGTTTGGTACGTAAAATAGACAACTAGATTTATGAAACCTAGTAAATTCTATTGTTAGCTTAGGTTGACAAATTCACTCAAATTGTCTTTGTTCTATTACTTTCTGTAAATACTTATTTGAAACAAAGGGAGGGTTTTTCAGCAAATACAGAGCTGGTTAATTAAGGAGTGGTGGAGTCAGCTCAGTTGTTTACCTAAGCAGGTTCACATAAAGAAACAATTTAGTGCCGCAACCGACACGCCTCGAAACACGCAAAAAACTCAAGAAAAAAGTTTTTTAATTAAAACTTGAGGTGGTCACGTATTTTTTTCTGTATCTACGAAATCTTCAAACTACTCGGCGTTTATAAAGTTTTCAGATTGTAATCTATGGCAGGTACTGAAAATGGAAAATAAGACAAAATGTTTCAGAACCCTGGACGTTTGGAGTTGTCCGCTTCTTGTTCTACTTGTTTCCTCTCTTTCAGTGTGTTTAAAGTCAACGGATTTTCCGCACAATTAATTTAATTTCGGCTGCTTGGTTAAGAAGTCTACTTTTGCCTAAAAAAAATGAATAACCGAAAATCTATCCATTTCTGACGTTTTTATTTGCATCTCTGTTTATGATAATGTTGCTTCAGTAAGAAATAAAATTCACTGTAAGCAAACTTTTTTAATTCAGTTGAAAGTATTGCTCCAGATTTCACGTCACACCTCCTCGGTGTTATATCAAATTAAAAAAATATATTCACCTCGCGTACCTGGAAGCCCTCTCTGCTCTCATGACCCACATTTTAAACTCGTGTAACTTTTTCATTTTGAATAATTCCTCGTATGTCAAAAAAAAACTGCGTTTAAAACTCACTATTCCGCTTTACTTTATAGGGGACATATTTTAGAGGAAAAGCGAACGTGAAAAAAAAAACAATATTGGACGGACGCGTCCCAGGCAGTGAAATAAAAAATCCCTCTCAAATTTTTCAAACGCACAAATCGCCGTTACATTTTTAGAGGTAACTTCAGAGGAGGTACTAAAATCGTACATAAAAACGATTTCAAGTTTGGCAATTAAATCATTTTACTCAAAAATGCATGTAATGTTGTCATTATTTTGACAACCTTGTTTGAGCAAAGTCGACCTTGCCGTTCTGTTTCAAGGAGCGGCCGGCAAAGTTTTGCTGGCCGCTCTAACAGGCCGGCAATGTTTTGCCGGCCGCTATTTTGACGTTTCAACGTTTTAAAAAATCAATTCCAAAAAGATTTTATTTAAAACACAGCTAAACAGCTACGTCTAAAAGTAAAAAAAAAAGATTTAAATGAAGAAATAATCCAGCAGTCAAACACCGCATTAGAATTATCGCAAACTATCAGTAATATCAAACCGGGAAAGTCGGTGTTGAATTTTAGTAACTGTACTTTTCATAATTGTCATTTTAATTAAAATTCTAGTTAATTAATATATTTTTTATTTAAATTACTTGCTGGTTTTATTTAGATTAGGTACTTGCATTTTTGAGTAAAGCACTATACAAACCTTGGCCCACAATGACTGCTTCGCTGGTCACGCTATGATTGCCTCGAGCTAGCCTAGCTACGCTCTAGGCCTTTCAGCTTGGCCATCATTGCAGCCCTTGCTGTCCACGCTGTAAAGGCCTCGACCTACGGTCTCTGCCTTTATCTCAGCTCGTCCATCAAGTGCTGCACGCTGACCGCGCTGTGTCGGCCTGAAGCTGCGCTACGCTGCGCTGTCGGCCATCATCAGCGCGACCAGCAAAGTAGTCATTATAGACCGCGGCAGTAATGTACTATTACTCAAAAATGCATGTAATGTTGTCATTATTTTGACAACCTTGTTTGAGCAAAGTCGACCTTGCCGTTCTGTTTCAAGGAGCGGCCGGCAAAGTTTTGCTGGCCGCTCTAACAGGCCGGCAATGTTTTGCCGACCGCTATTTTGACGTTTCAACGTTTTAAAAAATCAATTCCAAAAAGATTTTATTTAAAACACAGCTGTTTGTACGTCTAAAGGTAAAAAAAAAGGTTTAAATAAAGTAATAAATGAAGAAATAATCCAGCAGTCAAACACCGCATTAGAATTATCGCAAACTATCAGTAATATAAAACCGGGAAAGTCGGTGTTGAATTTTAGTAACTGTACTTTTCATAATTGTCATTTTAATTAAGATTCTAGTTAATTAATATATTTTTTATTTAAATTACTTGCTGGTTTTATTTAGATTAGGTACTTGCATTTTTGAGTAAAGCACTATACACATCTTGGCCCACAATGACTGCTTCGCTGGTCACGCTATGATTGCCTCGAGCTAGCCTAGCTACGCTCTAGGCCTTTCAGCTTGGCCATCATTGCAGCCCTTGCTGTCCTCGCTGTAAAGGCCTCGACCTACGGTCTCGGCCTTTATCTCAGCTCGTCCATCAAGTGCTGCACGCTGACCGCGCTGTGTCGGCCTGGAGCTGCGCTACGCTGCGCTGTCGGCCATCATCAGCGCGACCAGCAAAATAGTCATTATAGACCGCGGCAGTAATGTACTATTACTTAAGTACACTTGTAGCATTCGGGCACTTGAAACGTATCGTAACAATTTAGTTATTTTTTTTTTTATTCTGAATATAGGTAAGTGCACATACTTGGACAATGTAGGCACTTAGTCTAGGCACTTATTTCCACATTTGTTTTTGGTACCTGTAGGACTTTATTTGATTGTTTTTTTGTTTTTAATAAATACCATTTCATTTTAATTTGACAGGATCGCTTCATTTTAGTTATTTCCAACAACCGGCCTTGATACTATAATATTAATGCCAGCCTGTAACTGTCCCAATGCTGGACAAAAGCCTCTTCTTATACACGGTACGGGTCGAGTTGGCGATTTCAGAGTTAAATCCTTACTAATATTATAAAAGCGAAAGTGAGTTTGTTTGTTTGTTACCTATTCACGCCTAAATGGCTTAACCGATTTTGATGAATTTTGGTACAGGGATAATTTGAACCCTGGAGACAGACATAGTCTATTTTTTGTAAATAAAAGTGAGACATAAGGGAGAAAGAGGGAAGAAAAGGGAAAATTTAGCTTTGCTATTACAATAAATCAGGCGCAAGGGCAAAACTACAGGTAGCAGGTACCTGCAAATCAGGAAAGGGGAACCGTGTTACCCCGAATTTAACGCGAGCGAAGCCGTGGGCAAAAGCTAGTTAATTATAAATCCGGGTTACCTCACGATGTTTTCCTATGTCTGTGATGTAGGTACTTATTGGATAAATATTAGAAAGTACATATGAATTTAAAAAGTCACATTGGTACTTCTCCGGATTTGAAACCCACAACTTCAAGCAAAAGAGGTGAGGCGCTTAACCTCTAGAGACTATCACGACATTGCGTGGATACTACTGTATTTTTGTCTAGCCGGTTCTGTCTTTCTCCTGGACAAAGGCGTTCCTCTTTTCTTACCATTTCTCGTGAACCCGTCCGTCCTCTTTCCAGTTCTGACAAAACCTGTCCAGTTTTTCCTGCGATCTCCTTACTGGCCTGCCACAATGATTAAATAGACGTGTTCTGCCTATTCACATTTGAGTTGAACAGCCTACGGCTATTTAAATGAATCAAATGACTTAATAAATTATTTTATACTTAAATCAAATATTTTTAAGAAGCAAGTGAGAGGCGAAGTCTCTCTCTCTCTTATCTGCCTTGCCCTTTTCCAATTTTGTTAGGGTCGGATTCCAGAGTAACCGGATACATCAGTGTTTTACATGGAGTGACTGCCTATCTGACCTCCACAACCCAGTTAGTACTGGGTAATACTCCTTATAAGACTGGTTGTCAGACTTTCGGAAGACTGACTACCTGTAATGACTGTCAAATATCTACAAATGACAGCTGACACCAACAGCTTAACGTGCTTTCCGAGACACGGAGGAAACTCGATAAATAACGGGTGGTCACCCATCCACAGATCAACCTAGGCAAGCGCGGCTTAACCTAAAGATCGACCCGAGCGGCTGCTATTATTTAGCCACAAGCTCCTCTGAGAACCGAAGTATTATGAGAAGAAATGTCCCCACAAGCTCAGAGGTCGAGGTCTCTTATTACGGTTCAACGATTACATACTACATTGAAATTTATTGAACATGCGACAATTTATTCATTCTCTAACCCTTACGCCACGTTATAAGTTATAACATTTTAGAGCCTCGTCGACCAGGTCGTAAGTTTTCAGCCAACCTGCGACCTTAGCTCGTAATATAGCTGGTTTATGGATTCTCGGATATCGTCGAGTTACTTTCTTAAAGCTTAGGGAAACTAGTTAGTAATACCTGCACCGCGATTACGTAACCCACTTTCTATTTTAAGGATTTTGATGGCAATTCCTATACCATTGTCACATATGTTTCCAAAATTTGTCCGCTTGAAAACGTAAATGTCGCAATGAATGCTGTTGAATTGAAAATCAAAATAAAAATCTTTATAAATAAAGATACAAAGTAAAAGAAAAGCACATCATAGTTGTAGGTACCTACTTTTTTTTCATCAAATAACTTCCTCCGCTCTGGGCGGAGCGGGGAGGAGTGTCAGACTTGTACTGACTCAAAACCAACCCATGTTCCTTCTATTGCCTTTTACGTTTCGGGGTCGCGGTATCTCTTTTGAACAACCCGCAACCCCGGCAGGCGGAGGCCCTGGCAGGCCCCTCTGTTTTGCTGACATCTCTTTGAGGCGCGCGTGATACACTAACGCGCCGTCGACACGGCCTGTCATCAATAGACGGACAGGCCCGCATCTACGGTGGCCGGGAGATGTCTCGCGGCGCCGCCGCCGGACGCCCGGGGCGTCTCCCGCGGCGGCTGGGTTGGTTTGAGGTTCTCTCCTTCAAAAGGCGCCCAACCCTTGTGGAACCTTTACCCAGCTGTAGGAAGGTGCAGGCTAACGGTAATTAGTAAACCTTACTCTTACCTGGGTGGGTAAGAATAAGTAAAGGGTAGAAATATCACCTTAATTTTGTGGGGATGTGACCACAAAAAGAAAGAAGGTTATATTTCTTTTCCTGCAGATAGTTGTTTCGGGTCTGGCTGTTTGTGTAAGTTTAAATGTTTGTAAACTGACGAAATGCCAGGCGCAGTTGCTGAGCGATCGACTGCTGCGGTGCGTGTCGCGGGTTCGATCCCCGCACGGAAAAAATATTTGTATGACCTGCAGATAGTTGTTTCGGGTCTGGCTGTTTGTGTGAGTTTAAATGTTTGTAAAAGCACCCACGATACAGGAGAAACTCCTAGTGCGGGGCAACGTCTAAAAAAAAACTTTTGCAATCATTTGACTAAAAATGTGAAGTATTTTAATTTTCGTTCAGTCCTACGACCTATAACTTTCTTAGAAATAATATTATTTTCACCGCATCACCGCGATACTATGGAAGCTCATGACAGTTAAATTAATGATACTTAAAAGGCAACAAGTCTACCTACTTAATTTATTTTCCTTCGCTTGACTGATTCTATTGATCTTCTTTATGAAGTAGAAAGGTATTCAATAACTTTTCATTCGGTATTTTTGTGAAGTTAATTAATAAAACAGATATTTTCTAAGCTAGCTAGCTAGCATTTAATATTAATTAAGAGATAATGTTGTCTGTATTTTCTTACAGAATACGCGACGTACTAAGAAAACCTGTAATTACCTAGCTAATTATGTTTTGATGTAGGTTTCCTAGAAATATGTTTCCTTTATTCTGCGGTGAACGGTATTTCTACCGTTTCTCAAGGAAAAGTTATTATGTTTGAAAATTGCAATAATCCACAACAGATCGTAAATAAATTGGTTTTCTTTTGATAGAACATAAATCCATCTACAAGTACCTTTCCAACAATTTCCGATGTAGAAAATCTATTAAAATGTGTGAAAATAACAATAATGGTTAAAGCTTCTTTTATTTCAGACACAAGAAATAAAACAGACTGGAAATGTTACCTACAACGCTTAAAAAAAAAACGAACGCATTCCCTCCACAATTAAAACTCCAAAGAGTTAGTTCGAAGCTTTTGCAGGCAAAGTATAAAAATAGCTTAACTGAAGCTGCTTACCGGCGTGACATGTTCAGTAGCCGTAAACGGGTGCTATCCGGCACTCCGGCACTCCAGCATGGCCGCACTTAGAGCGACCGCTTCGGGACTCTTGACATGAATTAAAAATGCACGCTGCATTAGTGTTCCAATGGCGGGCCGCTCCCCACGCTCCCCAGTGCACATGTGAAATGGGACCGGGAAGCTGCTCCCGTGTCATGTCGTTCGCTACTCGGGCCTCGCCTTTGATCTATTAATGCTAGCTTGTAACTATTGCGTTTTTGACTATCGATATCTTTTTTTTTAATAGATTTGATGATCTTGACTTTGACTTATAAATCCTTACTAATATTATAAAAGCGAAAGTGAGTTTGTTTGTTTCTTACCTCTTCACGCTTTAATGGCTACACCGATTTTGATGAATTTTGGTACAGAGATAGTTGGGAACCAGGAGACGGACATAGGCTAATTATAAAAAAAAGTGGGATGTGAGGGAGAAAGAGGGAAGAAAAGGGAAATCTTTGCGTTGCTATAACAAATCAATAAGGCGCAAGGGGAACTGTGTTACCCCGAATTTAACGCTAGCGAAGCCGCGGGCAAAAGCTAGTTAACCTATAAACTCCGATGTTATGATCTGAATGTGAGAATCATCACAGACCAGTAAAGCATGGCCCCAAGGGGATCAAGCCGTACTTTATAATGTGTGGATCCACTGGTATCATCTGGGCTGGCTTCCTGCCCTTATACCATTCTAAATGGGGTCGGCGCAACACGTTTTCTTCTTCAGTCTTCACGGCATCATTTACTTCTTGCAATTTATATGACAATTGAAACTCTGATTCGAATTTATATGACAATAAAATTGAAGTCTGATATCTGGTTCTTCTAACCTGACAGACAGATGTGTTGCTGGGAAATTTGTTGCGCCATTTCTTCTTCCAAGCTAATACTAGGAAGTGGCGTTGGGCACGGCGTTTTTGTGGGACTGTCTCTTGTAATGTGACGTTCAAAAAGTGCTGATTATCAGCCTAATATGAATAAATGACTTTTGATTTTGAACAATGATGCCAATATAAATGATAGCGATGAGAAAATAATAGTATGTCCACGTAAAATGAAGCAACGGCGATCGCTTGATGTAAAACCTTTCATTTGGGAACATCGCCTAATATAAGACTGGCCTCAATCCACTCGTTTCACAAGTAGATTTAGGCTATGTTGATGACGTACATAACAGGCGGTTTTCCCTGAAGGGACTTAAAAGGTAAATTGTGATTACTTTAATAAACCCGTGCTTTAGTAGCGTTTTTGAGACCGAAAATGACACGAAGATTCTCATATACCGCAATTTTTTTAACGGTCCGATTGGCGCAGTAGCTGAGCAATCGCCTGCTGCGCTGCGTGACGCGTGTTCGATCTCCGCACGGAACAAGTATTTGTATGACCTACAAATAATTGTTTCGGGTCTGGCTGTTTGTGTATAGCATGTGAATTTAAATGTTTGTTAACGCACCCACGATACCGGAAAAATTACTAGTGTGTGCCCCAAACGTTTTAAAAAATTATCTAAACTCTTGTTTGAACTGAACATTTCTATCAATTTCTATACCTACCCAAACTATTCAGATAATCTAACTTCATTATGTACCCGTAATACTGTGTGTGTGTGAGCTAATGTTAACTATCACTTAAATGATGAGGCGATTATAGAATGGTACACTCATACAATTTATACAGCAAATGATCAATCAACAAATGTATCAAACAACAAAACTAATCGAGGCGGAACAAATGAAACATGGTATCAACGTATTACAACAAACCGTTCATTTTCACGTTCCATTACCAAATTAATAAACAGACACTGCAAACAAAGGACGGATACGGAGGGATATGAAAAACGCTTACGAAGAGCGAAAAAAATTAAGCACCTTACCAGAGGCGCGTGGGTCAACAAAGATAATTTTCCCGCAATAAATTGAAGTAGCGTCGTGGTTAATTACCGTACCTGGGTTCCGGAGATAGAGAACAAAAATCAGCAGAAGCCGCCAGCCACAGATAAGCTCGCCATAATAGAGACTTTAGAAGAAATTAGCAGTCGCTCATTAACTGAAACTTTCTGTTGCATTTTATGTGGCTATTCGGATTAGCGCGGTTCGGGTGACTGACGTAATTGAGCGAGTTTAAAAATGGAAGCCTCATTGTCGCTTCATTTTCCATAGACTGAACTTTTGCTTTTTGCTCATGTTTGTGTCAAAACACTAAACGACGTAATTTTGGGCTCGAAATATGGTTTTGAAATGAGTGGTGGAATTTTGATATTGTTTTGTATCTTTTTGTATTATTTTTAGGGTTGCGTACTTCAAAAGAAAAAAACGGAACCCTTATAGGATCAATTAGTCGTCCGTCAGTCTGTAAAGACCCTTTATCTCAAAAACGCGGGGACGAGATTACTTATTTTTTTAAATCATACTAAGAATTTCTCCTGTATCGTGGGTGCGTTTACAAACAAAGAGCAAGACCCGAAACAACTATCTATAGGTCATACAAAAAGTTTCGTGCGGGGATCGAACCGATCGGTCAGCCACCGCGTTAACCGTGCCGTCAAAAGATACGGCTGTTTATGTCGCATTTCTCATAAATTTCCAAAGGGAGTTAAACCTACAGGGAACTTCCACATAACCTGGAATCATAAAATTGGGCATGAACTGAAAACCGAAAATTTGCAGACGCATCACCAAAAAGTTGATGCGCGAGTGCGGCTCGCGCTTGGCCAGTTATTAGGTCTACGTAAGATAATCCTAAAGTGTGAGTGCAACAATTTATGTGACGGCACGGTTGGCGCAGTTCCTAAGCTATTAACTGCTGCGCATCGTGTCGCGGGTACGATTCCCGCACGGAGCAAATATTTTATGGCCTACAGGTAGTTGTTTCGGGTCTGGCTGTTTAAAACCTAGTTGCAAAACAAACATCATTTATCATTTACCGTGGTTGCCCATTCCAAAACGTAGATTTCTATTATTATTTTAATAGTTAATTAATTAAAATAACTTATCATATAGTCTGATCCTTTGGACGCGGAAGTGGACCCAGACTAAAAACAGACCAAGCAAATGAGTTTACCGCTGCATATTTTTAGACCCTTTCAAGCCGTGTATTTAAAGGCTCTGTTATTTATTCATAAGTTATTACGTTACGGGATGATGTATGATGGCTGTGTGATGGACGAGTAATACCGGGTTTGATGCATCATGCATAATCACTTAACAAGTTACGGAACTACGACTGCTGTCGTTTTGTGTCCTTTTTGGAGTTTACTCCTTAAGAATCGATTTTCATATATGAGAAAAATGTGAGGTGTAAAATCTACTGATGAATGACCTCGTTACGTTTTTGGTGCACACGCACCAAAAACGTAACGAGACGTACAGTTGAATATTACTAGATGGCGCTTTATGAAATTTGTCGTCCGTCAGTGATATTTTTTATTTAATTTTTTTTTACTTAAGGAGTAAACTCCAGTCATGCGTCGGAGCTGACACACACACTTTTTTTGTCCAAGTTTCCGTTAGTAAATAGATGAGTCATAAAAAAATGGTTTATGTTTTGAAAAGTGGGCAAATAGTACTAGCCGCTCGGGTCAATTTTTAGGCTAAGCCACGCTTGCTTTGATCGATCTGTGGTTGGGTGACCAACCGTTACATACCGAGTTTCCTCCGTGCTTCGGATATCGCGTTAGGCAAAATTACAGCCGAAACCAACAGTCAGTCATTACAGGTACTCTGTGTCCCGAAAGTCTGACAATCAGTCTTACCAAGGGGTATCGTACTGCCTAGTACTAGTAGCTGCATCTGGTTAGACTAGAAGCCGACCCCAACATAGCTTTGAAAAGGCTAAGCAGATGATGATGTTTTAAAAAGAACATTTATCAATCCATAGTTCGTAGAACTTGCAGCCTTTCTAACATTTTACTTTCGCTTGGATAAATTACTGGTGGTTAATGGTCTACCATAAATTCAAGTTATTTTATCATTAATTTAAGTAGACGTTACAAAACTTTAAGTTCCACGAACTAGCTTCACCTCATTGGATTCTCATCAAAATTCAATTACAATATTGTTCAAACTTTCCTTTAGACCGAAATTAAAACCTACAATTAAAAAAGGCTAGGCTAGGCTATATAACGCTACTACCCACGGGAGCGAGGCTGTAGGTAACCAAAGACGACGATACAGGAAAAATTCCTAGTGAGGAACAACGATTTAAAAAAAAAAAGACGCGGGTGAGACAACGCAGGACAGCTCTAGTAACAAATATAACAAACGATTGACGTTATCAATCTTCCGGCTTAATTATAAAAGCCTAAAAAATTAAATCGCCAACAAAGTGACTGAAACGAAAATAACACGTTATATGTATGGATTTGGTATTTTATAAAAAGAACTTAATTAATACTGTTACAAAGTTCTGGGATTACATAAATGAAGAGGGTTACAGAAGCCGAGGTGAAAAATTCTGGGATTTGTTTTTGAACGAATTGTAAGGTTTATTCTTGTCGAAAGTTGGATGTTCATAATACGAAACCTGGGATTCGATCTGTTTATCCGCAGTTTCCTTCATGCTCATCACCACCTGGCGGGGCGCTCCTCTTCAGAAACGAAACAGCTTTCAGCTCCCGGTGTAGGTCGTTTCGGGTTTTGATGTCCGTAGTAAAGGACAATCGCTGGACTCGCGTATCGTTCTTCGCGATATGAGCTAACACCGTCGCGATGGCAATCTGCTTTGTTGTGAGTCATTTCGACATAATAGTTGTCATGAGGGTAGCTGGCTAAAAACAGTTTCTTGAAATCACTCCACTTTGATCTCAGGGTAAGATATGGATGACAACCATGACGAAGCTTCTCCCTTAAGTGCGCGGCTCAAGGCAATCATCAACGATGCACCTTGACTATTAGGATTAATAACACACATGTCTGCTGTTGCCAGCCAAGCACGCGGGTCAACTTCCCGTTTTTCAGGGTCAAAATCTGGTAGGCGAACATCCACAATCACAGAAGGTGTTTTCATTGCTTGCACAATAGCCATAAAGTTTTTATTTTGCTGTTCTAACAGAAAACGCCATTTTTCCGTTTCTGTGTCACTTTCAAACACGCGGGTATTGTCTTTACACTTTTATTGATTAGCACTTTCACTCGCACCACGTGTGGCGTTTGGATTGCATCCCAGTTCTGATGACGGGGATTCGTCGCAGGATGGTCGAGACATCATGGCGGAGGACACGAAATAATACTCGCAAAACTTTTGTTAACACTTGTATTGTCCTTTCACAAAATCAATAAAACAAAATAGCTAAAGATGCTAATGATCGATACAGATTTAAATCAGAAACGCGGTAAGTTCGGTACAGGCTGGCAAAACGACCTCTCACGCTCGTGTCCATCCAAAAAGTAACGTCTCTTCAATCTCATTCCTCTAATGCCCACAAATGACAACTGACAGCTGTCAAACCAGACTTGCCACCTTGTACCGACCTCACCCAAGCCTACTGCTTGACGTTTCCGACAACCGATAATAGATGGCGTTGTTCTAAAATAACGATTTCAATCATTTCTCTTTGTTGATTCTGCGACATATTTATTAATAATTGTGTAAACAGCTTACTGCAGATTAAAAATTGCGTCGTTGAATTATTAGTGCATCAAGACAAGAGTTTATTTTCGGAGCAACTATTATAGATCATTGTGAAAACACATTTATTGCAGCTTACAGAATTACATCAAGTTAAAAATAAAATGAAATAATAGGTGGTTCACACCAATAAAAAAATAATTCGATATGTTTTTCCTTGAATTTTCGAATTTCGAAACAATAGCTTCACAATATTTTATTTTGTAAACAGAACGGTAACATGAATATTTCAGCAATTTCATGTTTTGCCTCGTGTACCTCTTATTTTACTAACAGTTCAGTGAAACAAATTTTGCAATCAATTCTCACCGTCTAAGCATCTCTGGGAATGTACAATCATCAAAGGAGAAAAATAATCAGGCTCGTTACATACACTTAAAATTTTCTTAAAAATCCATGTTTTTTATGAGTTTAAGTTCAGTTTTTATGAAAACAAAGAGTTCGTTAAATAAATTAAAAGAAAATGAGTAGAAAATGTCCATCGGTTTCTAAGAAAAAAACAACAATATCTGACTACTTATGTCTTTTTTAGGGTTCCGTAGTCAACTAGGAACCCTTATAGTTTCGCCATGTCTGTCTGTCCGTCCGTCCGTCCTCGCTTAATCTCTGTGACCGTTAGCACTAGAAAGCTGAAATTTGGTACCAATATGTATATCAATCACGCCGACCAAGTGGTAAAATAAAAATTGGAAAAAAATGTTTTATTAGGGTAGCCACCCTATATGTAAAGCGGGAAGTGTTTTTTTTTTTAATTTCAACCCTAACGTGTGATATATTGTTGGAAAGGTATTTAAAAATGAATAGGGGTTTACTAAAATCATTTTTTGATAATGTCAATAATTTCGGAAATAATCGCTCCAAAAGTAAAAAACAATTTGTCCCCCCCTCTAACTTTTGAACCATAAGTTTAGAAAATATGAAAAGTAGAACTTTATAAGGACTTTCTATGAAAATCATTTTGAACTTGATTGACACAACAGTTTTTGTACAAAAAAGACAAAAAGTTGTACAAAATAATTTCCTCCTCCACCTTTAAACTCATAAGTGGGAACACTTATTGTGACGGACGGGAAACTACGGAACCCTACACTGAGCGTGGCCCGACACGCTCTTGGCCGGTTTTTTTTATTGTATATTCTACTCCAGATGACTCGCTTTTTCAAATGTATATTTATAATTTTACTCAAATAAAATGTCTATAACGGCTTTTGCTATCAACGGATATTTATTTGCGGAAAATTCTAAATAACGTTACGTTCATATTTTGCTTCCACATAACTCCGCTTCCATGGAATTTCGAGCTTTTTTGTACGCAACGTGAATACTGGATCAATAGTGTTGTGAAGGACGATGTAGGTGCTCTCATAATTCTTCCGGAGCAATAATAACTTGAAGTGTATGTGAACGTGTGCATTAAACTGCATCGCGCATTGTGAGAGTCGGAGTGACCGCTGGCCGCGCCCGACGCCCGACCAATTTAAATTTATTCGTGCCTCTTCTGCCGCATCGTTAAAGTCAAGGGCGTGCTTAGTGCCAGAACCCATTAACTTAATATATGGGTATGAGCAATCGGCTTTTTGTTATGTTCCCCAGTCAAACGTTACTCCTTCTCATTCGTAATTGCTAAATGGCTCGTATTACACAAGTCGTTACTGTCAATGGGAGGACGCTGTAATCAGTGTTATTTAACTTAGTATAATAATGAAAGTCTTTGTTTCTACATGAGATATTAATAAATAAAGAACAAACATAAATTGTGTCATAGAAATTTGAGACCTGTATTGGAGTATATTTATTAATATTGGGATTTTTTACCGTGTAAATAGTCGACAATTAAAGCATTTGTTTATTTTAAACTTGAATGTAAATAGGAACAGTGTCCAGTGATATCTGCGTCGGGTTGATTGCCTCCACTCGACTGAGCTCGCCATACATATATCTATTTTCCAGCATATGTAAATTTTCAACAAGCCTTTTCGATTCGACGGACGCGTCCAATTCGGTAGTGGAATGGAACTGAAATTGGAAAAATCGCTGTGAGCCATGTTTGTTTTTTTTTTGTACTGCTAAAATAATACTATTATGGTCCTTAAAATATTTAATGAGGCTAGAAAGTTGTGGAAATGGATTTTGATAAGTTTTTTTAAATCATAAATGATCTAGCAAAGTATTTTTTCTTTTTTGGGTATACAGTACAAAAAATATTACTTGGAACAAACCGCTCCGCAATAAATTGAATGTATGAAACTGCAATGTTTTGATTCAAAAAGAAAAAGCATCGTGTTCTACTGTTAGCCTTTTATTTTTCACAGGTGAAAAAGCTCATCTGCTGCAGGCAAAACTTAAGCCATTGTAAACATGCTGTTCCGGGAAGGAGAAACCAACACAACTTAGTTATAATTGTTTTTCGTGCTACATTTTAGGCACCTAACAATTTCTTGGACAATTTTACCATGAGAAGTTCTGTTATTTTAATTTTGAAACTTTAAATTAATTGGTAGTTTATTTAGGTACGAGTATTTAAGAGCTGAATAAGTAATGGAAGATGGAATTGGAGTTTGAATTAATATTTTCTTTGAAACCAAAGTACTTAGTTTTTACCTTTTGTTTTAACTGTAGGTAAATAAATACGTTTATACGTTTTTAATTCAAACATTTTATGAACTATTTATTGTTGTAAATGAGTATTATAATTTTTCACATTGTAAAGCACAATTTATTTATTTTGTTTTAAACAAAACTAAAGTGGACACTTAATAAATAAATCGAAATATTTCTCAAAATTACGAATTTCATAGATTGCTTGAAAAATCTAATTACAATCAGCCGTTTTGTTAAAATCTCCAGACTCAGGAGCGTTAATAACGTTTCAAGCAAAGAAACTGTATCCTTTTAATCATGTTGTACCATATTATCCTTCATAACTACCCTTGTTAGCAATGTACACTCAAGCTTATTTATTAAAATTAATTACAAGGATACTTCAGCAAAAAGAATGTTCATTTTAAAGCATTTTGTTAGGAGGTACAGCGGGTAGGTATTCCTGGTATTTGCAATGTCTGCCATATAATATAAACTGTACTTAGGACATGGGTACTTCGGTGCTTCAGACAGACTGTCGCGAGCTAAAATAAACTTATATTGGCTCTGCTTTATTGTAATGCTTAGAAAATAGAACCGTTTTAACAAAATATAGCTCTAGAAATATTTTCATTTGGTTCTAAGTTTTCTTGTGATATTTTCATGTAGAGTCTTGTGAGCTCGTGTAAAAGTCAGAATGCAAAAAAAAACACTTCTTTGAATCTTGTTTTTTTTTTTTTAAATTTTGTCATTAATAAAATAAGTGATTGTATTTTTTTTATCTATTTTGAGATGACATAAGAAGAAAAGTGTCCCCTTTTCCACATAAACATCAACAATTTAAACTTCAAAATTTACAGTATAATAATTTTCTGCACGTAAAAGAAACTACAAAAGTAGGTAACGCCAATTAGCCGTGTTTGAGAGAATAACTCACCTAGCTAATATTATTTCATTCGTTCGTGATTCTGGTTATATAAACAAAATATTGACTCCAGAACACACGAGTTTGTATGCATTAGGTAAACCGTGGTTTCATAAAGGGTAGTTCGTGGTTTCAAATCCTAATACTATTGTACTGATGTTAGTTAGTTCTGTTTAACTTAGCTTAAATAGTAAACAAACTATTATACTTCGGTAAAGTATCTTGTTATTGTTATATAAACAAATCACCCTGTAGTTTAACTGGTTAAACAGAAACTACCACAAAATAAACTGTTTTGATCGAAGAACTTTCGAGATGTCCTTAAGCAATTGCAGAAATTTTTGAATATTGAATTACCTACTTGTCAAAGACCATGTCTGCTGGATGCCGGCAAAACTGTGGGATCACGTATCGCAAAACAAGAGCCCTGAGACAGCTAGACTCTCGTACACGGCAGGCTGTAGAAGAGATGGCGGGATGCCTTTTTTTTTTTTTTTTTTTTTTTCGGGCGGGAAATCATCCAATGACTTCCCCCGCTCTGGGTGGAGCGGGGGGGCATGTCAGACTTGTACTGACTAAAACCCACCCATGTTCCTTCTATTGCCCTTTACGTTCCGGGGCCGCGGTATCTCTTTCGAACAACCCGCAACCCCGGCAGGCGGAGGCTCTGGCAAGCCCCTCTGCTTTGCTGACTCTCTTTGAGGCGCGCGTGAAACACGAACGCGCCGTCGACACGGCCTGTCGTCAATCGACGGACGGACGGTGAACTACCCATTGCTCACCGTCCACAGGCCCGCATCTACGGTGGCCGGAAGTCGTCTCGCGGCGCCCGGCGCCCTTGGCGTCTCCCGCGGCGGCTGGGTTGGGCAGATGTTCTCTCCCTCAAACGCCCGGCCACCTCCTTTGCTAGCATTACTGCTTCGCAGAAGGTGGTGACCGCTTCCCATTCCCTCTCGCTCCGGACCATGGCCTGAACCAGGGCCGGACGCGAGAGATCGCCGCCGCCGATCGCCTCCACGAGGGCACGGCGGTGCTCCGCCCAAGCTGGGCAGACCGCCACTGTGTGCTCCACCGTGTCCTCCGGGCGATCGTCACAATGGTGACACCCGGGCGCTTCCTCCCGCCCGATGATGTGCAGGAACCTCCCGAAACTTCCGTGTCCGGTGAGGACCTGCGTTGGCGGGATGCCTTGGCTGACTTCTTCGTTAAATGTCGGGAAGGGTCGGTTTAATGAGGGAAAGCCTTGCCCAGGAGAAAACAAGCTAATTAAAAAAAAACAAACTTATCAAAACTTTGAAACAATTGTAGAATTGTTCGTGTATTTTATTGAACTTTGACAATATTATAAATTGAACTATAATGGCGAAACTGTGACATAAATGTACAAGTAGATCTCAAACAAGATTACTCGTATAATATTTTTCATTAGGATGGGCATTAATATCAACACTAACATTTGTAACCAATTTTATTGCGATGGCAACAACACCGTTGTTTTTTAAGCTATTTGTGTTTCGTTAGTTCGACTGCATATTTTATGGTTGTTAGTAAATGAAATATAAACAGTTTCGACCTACATAACTGCTTACCTAATTTAGCAGAGTGCACCTATTCCTCTTCACTTACTTCTGATTGATGGAATTGTTTTTGTCTATGATCGAATGTGAATCACATTAATATTATAAAGGCAAATGTTTGTATGTGTTTTTTACTTTTCACTCTCAAAGGGTTTAATGGATTTGGGAGAAAGGACATGGCCAGATCCTGCCCTGATAATGCACAGTAATGATTAATATATGAAAATGATGATTAATACATACGGTAAAGTACGATAGTACTTTTTACTATTGAAACTAGACCACAAACTATCGTTTACGCTTCTAATATTAATACTCCGGATGCTTATTGGACTTGCTAGTTTACGTTACGTTTTACAAATTTATGTGGGTATCCAGAGAAAAAAAACATTTATTAAACTGTCTGTGACATTTTTATTAATTTAAAATGCAAAGCTAAAAATGACAATCATCGTTACAAGATCGGAGGATAAATCTGCAATCATGATCTCATTCCTGATGGATGCGAGCCAATCGACAATTAGTTTGAAGTACTACAGGAAAATGCACCTGGATTTCCGGAACCATTTTACACTAGGTACTTTACTATTATATCACTTACAATACACTACTATTCTTGTAGTGAGCTTTGAGCGCAGCGACGACTCTAGCCGACTTTCTATGAAACTTGACGCTGCGGCTAAGCTCGACGCTGTTTTATGTGTAGCATGATTGCTGTTTGTATGATATCCTCGTACCAACGCATCTTTGGCCTTTCTTGTGGAATTAGCCGTTTAATGAATAGCCTAGCCAATTTACTAAATGGTGTCTGAATAGTATTTCTCGTTTTGTAACGCCTACAAAACTCTGAATGTTTGATCATTGCTATTCAAATTGTTAAGGCGCTTTTTTTGTTTCCTATTTATAGTGTCTCTCGCCTATTCTCTGATCATAAGATATAATCTATTGTAAAGCCCTGCATGTAAGCTTTAAAATTACATACTGTACATTAATGTACATGAACATTTTTTGTTAGGGCGTCGCTCTATACAAGTTCCGGCCGTGTCATTTAATATCAAGATAGCGTATATTGTGGATTAACACTTAGGCTACTTTCATCCCGGAAAAATGCGGTGCTCAAATATGGTTATACACCTCGGATAGTACCAAAGGGCGCAGCTAGTACCTATATAAAAAAAATACAATAATATCTGTAGCAAGCAGGGTTTATTACCGAATGCTACCATTTTGAATGACTTCAATAGAGCTAATAATAATAGAGGAGGCTCTCGTTAGGCATCTGGATCAAGGGCTTGATCCAGAAAGCGGTACTCCTGGACACGGCTCGTATTGTTAGGAGGATCCTTTCTCTGGAGTCCCGACTGCTGGTAGCTTGGACCCTGTTCCCGATACCGGTGGGCTACTAATTTTTATATTTTAAATGTTTTTATTTGTGTTTTATAAATAAATATTTTAAAAATGTATAATTATAATATATAAATAAATCAATAAAGGACAATAATAATAAAAGATAAGCCTTTTTATTTCCATAATAAAATTCAATTTATAATAATAATAGTATAGGTATTAACATTATTAACAAAATAAAAATAATTATTTAAATATCCCCCCTATGTACAACATTTTTTTAAAATTATTTATACCTCTCTACAGAGTGAAGGCCTCCTCCATGCAGTTCTGTCTTTCGCTTTATCTGTCCAATGTTTTCCCGCTATTTTTATAACCAATAGAGGTAACACACAGGAAATATTTCACCGATAAATAACAGTCGCTGCATTGATTTAGCAACTGAAATCAAAAGCAACAGGCTAGTCAAGTGGCAATCATTTTAAAAACGTTCTTTATTTCTAAAAAGGAATTCGAACAGGATAGTGAAAAAAGAAGGTTTTTTTTTCTTCGTTGGCAACTGACCCGATGTCGACTATTCAGCCAGCGTCAATGAATGAGTTTGACAGAGTTATACATTTTTAACTATTACCTACTACATATTACCGTAATCGATGATTTTTTGTCCGTCAGTATACCGCCAAGACTAATAATAAGCTGATAACCGGTCTAACTTTTAATATGAAAATGCCATTAACATCAATTGGATTAGTTCGGTGTAATGTGAAAGGCTGCGGTCGCTGAAACGCAACACAAAGCGAAATGAACGCAAACCGACATTGTCACTATGAATGGTGCTATATTTGGAATTTCAGATACTCGCGTGCTATGTAACTATTGTTCAGCATGAGTTCATTAACGATAGATAGGAAGGTTCATGTGCTGAATGCTATTTGAATCTGAATATAAAAGAGCATGCAGATAGGTAATGCTCTTACATACATTAAATACTCTTGTACATTTTAGGTATATTTTTACTACCACAGTATTAATTTTTATAAGTATAACTGTGTATTATTTGTATGGATGTTTATTAATTGATTGATAATTTTCTTTTTTTGTCTTTTCCACAAACTGTGATTACATATCTCATCCAACTTTCCTCTCGCAGGTCTGCTGGAAGAAATTTTTAATGAAATAAGCTGTACCTTTGTGCTCTTCTGTCTTAATGTAATGTCCTGTCATGTATTTTGTGTGTGCATATACCTATAAATATATAAAATATAGCGAACTAGCGACCTGCCCCGGCTTTGCACGGGTCCAATGTAGATACTAATATTGTACATATAAACCTTCCTCTTGAATCACTTTATCTATTTAAAATAAAAACCGGCCAAGAGCGTGTCGGGCCACGCTCAGTGTAGGGTTCCGTAGTTTCCCGTCCGTCACAATAAGTGTTCCCACTTATGAGTTTAAAGGTGGAGGAGGAAATTATTTTGTACAACTTTTTGTCTTTTTTGTACAAAAACTGTTGTGTCAATCAAGTTCAAAATGATTTTCATAGAAAGTCCTTATAAAGTTCTACTTTTCATATTTTCTAAACTTATGGTTCAAAAGTTAGAGGGGGGGACAAATTGTTTTTTACTTTTGGAGCGATTATTTCCGAAATTATTGACATTATCAAAAAATGATTTTAGTAAACCCCTATTCATTTTTAAATACCTTTCCAACAATATATCACAAGTTAGGGTTGAAATTAAAAAAAAAAACACTTCCCACTTTACATATAGGGTGGCTACCCTAATAAAACATTTTTTTCCAATTTTTATTTTACCACTTTGTCGGCGTGATTGATATACATATTGGTACCAAATTTCAGCTTTCTAGTGCTAACGGTCACAGAGATTAAGCGAGGACGGACGGACGGACGGACAGACAGACATGGCGAAACTATAAGGGTTCCTAGTTGACTACGGAACCCTAAAAAACGGCAAAGAGCGAGTTAGACTCACGCACCGAGGGTCCCGCACAAACTTGTTACATAAACAGCCATATCTTTTGACTGCGTAGACTTAGAGGGTTCTTCACAGCACAAAGAGGCCACGGAGTTGAGTCATCATCATCATCATCATCATCAGGCTATATTAGTCCACTGCTGGACATAGCCCTCCCCTAATGAGCGCCATAGCGCCCTGTCTTCAGCTTGCCGCATCCAGCATCTGCCTGCAGTCTTTCTTAGATCGTCATCCCACCTGGTCGGAGTTGAGTACCTATATGGTTTAAATTTAAAACTCGATACTTCCACGCATTCCTGAGATAAAGGGTCTTGACAGTCAGACAGACAGACGGATCATTGGATCACTTTTTAAAGGTTCCGTACCGTACCTCAAAGGGAAAAAAACGGATCCCTATAGGATTACTTTGTTGTCTGTCAAGGCCCTTTATCTCAAGAACGCGTAGAGGTATCGAATTGAAATTACGTCTACGCAGTCAAAATATATGGCCGTTTAGTAGCAAGTTTGTAAGGAACCCTCGGTGTGCAAATCCGACTCGCTCTTGACCGGCTTTTTTATTTCGGAAAATAAATCATCAAATAACTTCGCCCTTAAGGGGGCGCTCTGGGCGGAGCGATGGGCAGTGTCAAACTTTTGTTGACTAAATGTTCCTTCATTTTTAGTTTTAAATCTTTGTTGTTATAATATATATTCTGAGATCCTATATGTATTTGTGTGGTAACCTAAACGACGACGTTTCTACAAATAAAAAAAAACAAATCAAATTTTGCAAATCTTAATTAAGTAAAAATTGTTCATTAAAGTGATTCAAATTGTTGGTCTTCAATGTAACTTTTTTATCTTATTGTATTAGATGATTTGAGAAAACTTAAAAATAACGTGTCTGGCTCATTGAAGCGAGGTTCCAACGGAAACTAAGTACAAAAGCTTGGTAGGGGTCAATGTCTTTCATCACAGCGATCTGTGACAGTTGTTTTTATAATATCGGCGTCATTGTACCTCTGTCTGTAAATAAAATAATATCGTCAATGTTTATTTTATTATAATATGTTACGTTTTAAGATCGAAAACGCTCAGTGAGCAGAAAAATAGCTCACAGCGCGTTGTGTTCACAGTAAAACATCCACATGGCGAAATTCGTGTACTTCGTGTACTTCGTGGCTTTAATGAAAACGCGCACGACGCGTTGGGGCAATCACAGAAAGACCAAATAGCGATATCATTGCCTGCATGACTTTTCTTCATTGCCACAACGCGTTGAGATCGAATAACTTGTAAGCCACGACACGAATTTCACCATTTGGCCTTTCTGTGATTGCCACAACGCGTCGTGCGCGTTTTCATTAGAGCCATAACACGGATTTCGCCATGTGGATGTTTTACTGTGACCACAACGCGTTGTGAGCTATTTTTCCGCTCACTGTGCGTTTTTGATCTTTGAGCATAACATATACATCTCATAGAATTATTATTAACAGCAATTGTGTTGTTATTAATAACTTGTTTCCTCTATCTTGGAGTGAAAATGAAACAAATAAAAGGGTGGGTTCATATTTATTTCATCTTGCGTTACAACAATAATCAATTCAAACTAACGTTATAAATGTTGCTCTTATATTTATATCATTTACGACCGATTGTTAATCATATTCGTAGTCGCGGGTGGTCGGCGCTTCACAGTACACCATAATGTCCACTATAACTTGCCTGACGGAGAAACGAGAAACTAAAAGTTTTAAGTACTAATTTTGACAGTTCTCATTGCAACTAGCGCCACCTCAGACTATCAACATTCACTGGTCGCCCTTTAATTAATTTGACGTTCATGAGTGCTATATTGTTTGTCGTACGTTATACATTATACAGCATATGTATTTATTACTGGATTTAAATAATCCTTTATGTGTCATTACATTTTGTTTGGGCTTTTGTTTAATGCTTTGTGAATCGTCAACAAATCTGTTTGCGTATGTGTTGCGAGTTTTGGCTTTGTATCAATTTGAAAATACTAGAAACTTAATTGGTGATGGTGGTTTTTATTGCATATCTGTCCAAAATAATAGCACTGTGTACTAGAATCTTTAAGAGATGGAATAGTTTTGACAGAGGGAGGCCGTTGGCAAACATTTGCCACTCCATATTTAAAAATCCGGCCAAGTGCGAGTCGGAGTCTCGCATCGATGGTTCCGTACATACTTGCGACATTGTGTAGACTTAGGGGGTTGATTTTTTCACAGCTCCAAAAGGCTTCAGACTTGAGTATATGGGTTTAATTACAACTCGCTACATTCATTTTTGCGAGATGATGGGTCTTGACAGACAGACTGACAGAAGTTCGGTTCCGTTTTTTCCTTTTGGTGTACGGAACCCTAAATGATAACGAATATGATTGTGACTCTCGTTTACGTAGTGTTTGGCTCAAGTTGCAACATTCGACGACATATTGATTTTACCAAACAATTTCACTAATTACGTTATTCAAGCGCCAGAATTTCCTTGTAGTTGCGGTCAATAATTGCTATCTATACAGGTGAAGAGTTATGTTGCAAACAAGTGACGTACGCTCAGTTATCTGGAAGGCAACGCGTCACCGAGAACACGGTAAAGGCCAGACCACAGAAGCCACATTTGCACTTCACATGACAATAATCAACCTTTGGAAAATGTAAAAAAGCAAAAAAATGCTGGAAACGTTGTAGATACCAAACTGGTTGATAGTGATAGAGCTTAAAGATTTCCTACGCAATTAAAAATCTGTATTATAGTTTGTTCCCGGGAGGCATGTATAGGTACTGTGGCTAGGTAGCTTAGCATTACATGATTATGTCCACTACACGTTATTAAATTTTATAAATTGATGGAAATTAATTCATGATCAGAGAGAGAGAGAGAGAGAACACACGAATCTGAAAACACGAAACGGACTTTACAATTTACTTTTACTAACGACCCATTTCATCACATTTTTAATAAATACATTTATTCACAAAAGGGAATTCCAATATGTTATGAGCTTTAGTACAAATTTATAACCGGGTAAAAGAGCAAAAAGGCAATGGCTATGACATGACAGGCCTAATATATTGCACGGCCGGTGTATCCGGCGGCCACGTGGGCGGCGCGCGCGCCGATTCCTTCACGGCTTATTAGCACGGGAAATTAGTGCGGGGACAAACCACCCAGTGTTGGGACACAGAAAATAGATTTCTGATTAATGGCTGATATTAATCTGGTTGAAAGTGTGTTTAGTTGAGTTTGTAAGCGTATTTAATGGTCTGCGTTCGCGGTTTAGACGTTTGTGTATATGTACTGGCGTTGAGATTTTATTGCCTGATAAGATGACGAACGGGGAACTTCAATGAGACTATAATTAAATTTTATCGTAATCAGCTGTTTATATATATTATAGTCCAGTAGTCCTCCTGCCCTGTCCTCCATATCCGGTCACGGTGACCAGTATCAGAGAAGAGAAGTGTGTGAGCAGTAGCAGGTGCAATTTCACTCTCCTAGTCCGATGGGACGGCAATCTGTCACAACTGGAAAGAGATCAGGCATAAAACGGCTATGGATGCGTTCTTTTCAAGACACGGGGATATTATATCAAACCTCCAATTTCCAAACTCTGGGCTGCGGTTGAAATTTCCAATCCGAATAATTTCGTTCTTTCTTTCTTTCTTTTCTTTCTTTCTTTTCTTTCTTTCTTTTCTTTTCTTTCTTTCTTTTCTTTCTTTCTTTCAACTGCGAGACAATGTAGATGAACCGTTAAAAACAAGAGTGTTTGAAAAGTGCCTTTTGAATAGAAATTGCACTTAATCATATACCTATTTACGAAAAAGTAAGACAAAAGTTCCTAAGACAAGTAAACCGTGAAGTCAAAGACAGTGGCACTATAATTTAGACGGTAGCTGATACAAACGGGGTCGGGTGCAAGGCTTGTTAATTTTACGTCTTGCTGGGAACTGACACGCGACCCGGCGACCCACACCAAGATATTCTGTCTCGCATATTTCTTTGAAAACGCACGAAACTTTAGTTTTCGAAGGTCGATTGTGTTCCTTCAGAAGGTATTTTTTTACAGCTCTATTATCAGTTCTATAAAGTACAATTTATTAAAATGTTTGATGGTCGTACAGCAGCACATCATAGGTAATCTACTAACTCCCTAACTAAGTCAAGCTTGTGTTTTGGGAATAAGTGGTTCTTAAGATGACGGACTTATATGTATGGGCACAACCTTGTACTTAGCTGAGTAATTGACTTCCAAAACTCAATAACAAAGAAACTTAATTTTGAAACACATATTAACAGTTGCGTTACACTGACTTTCGAATTCTATTGAACGCAGGGCCAAATGGCACATCGAATCGGAATAATCTCTCATGCTGTGCTTAAAATATGAATAATGATTATATAATTTGTGCGTCAATCAGTAGGTCACTTTTAAAATACTATGTACTACAAAATTTCTATTATTCTTTCAAAATAAGGCAGTCCTAACTTTCTGATAAAATGTATAGCAACTCTCGTAATATTTAAGTCTGGTTTCAATGTAAGACTGCTAAACAAAGCCAGTTTCGCTGAATTCGGCAGTCCAATATCCCATTCTAAGATGTATCTGGCTTTTTGTTCTAAACAACAACGGATTTTCTGAGATATACGAATGTTTGGGACCTCTAGGGCTCCAAAGTTTCAAGCCCCGAATGGCTGTTACACACAGTCGTTTGTTTGCCGACTCGCCGTGGCCGGTAATACCGGAAACCGGAGCCGCCTCGCAGATGTTGCACGTTCTGCCATGGATGCCACATTCTACCCTATAGAGATGTTTTGAACACGTGATCCCGGAATTTCATAACACGGCCACAACAAACTAGCTCACACGATTGTTGCATACGAAAATGATACCTATGGTGTGCGTACTAGCACATAGCAGCGGTATTATAAAAGTTTCCACGAGGCGCAAGATGTCACATAGGGGAGGTTATTGCTGGGGGATTATCGTTCGTATTGTTATCGCGATAGAGTGTTTTGATTAAGGGTTTGTGCTTGGCAAAGAGTAGAGCAATATTGGTGTAGGTGTAACAGCCGCCGGCACTATTATGGGGGGTCAATAGCTGTATCCGTCGACGATCGATACCGGAAGCCGCCAGTACCTACCGGAAGTAGCGATGCCTGTCGATGGCGAATTTATTTTTTGACTGACAATGGGGGAGAAAGGTTTGTCGTGTAACCGCTCGATTGAACTTAAACAATTTTGGGAAATGCATTTATTCTTAACACCTTTTTATTGGTTGATTGAATTATTTCTGCACGAACGCTTTTCACCGAGAATATTCGGTGGTGTTGTTTGTGTTTGATGTCGAGGGGGAAACACCTTGGTGCCTGCCTGCAGCTTATTGGCTTTTATAAGCTTCGAAGAGCAGCTTAATGAATAATAAATTGTAAAAGTAACTAGAAATTTAAGCTTAAACCAAATTCAAGATAATCAATATTGATAGATACTTCTTAGCAACAGTGAGAGATTAATATTCGTATAACGTTAGCGAAAATTATATTAGCAATCTATCATAACGTTAAACAAATAAATGCTAAGAAAATTAAATTTTTCCTTAGAAAGTAAATAAGATTTATAATAACGAAGAGACCTTCCATAAATTAATGAAATATTACGTCGTTTATTAATTTTCTAGTTTATCTACAGTGAAGGTTCTTTGTATAAATGTATATATATATATATATTCCATTTTCAGCTGTAATTAGGTTTCAGTTGCTTGCATGTTGAGGATCGAATTAGTAAGTTATCTAAACCGAGTATTATGTATGTACCAGGGGTTTATTTTTAACACGACTCGTGAAACTCTATCACTCGCAAATGTTATTTGCAAGTCTAAAATAAAAAAAAAATGCATAAACTAAAACAGAAACAAGAAAGAAGTTTATAATTGTGGATACAAATTCGTATGTAAGCAATTCAAATCTAAATGGCAAAAAGTTGTATTTTTGTTCTGCCCAAAAGTTACTATCCTTCTTCATTTAAACGTAAGATGTTCTCCTTAGGTCAGTATGTTTCTTATTTGCACAGGTACAACCGTGCGTCTCCATTAGTCTTGTTTTCTTAACACTGAGCGGCTGACTGTACCAACATGGTCGTTTAAGTCGTACTCGCTAACACCTCACCACTTTGATTTTATTTTGTACTTGTTCGGTGTTAGCGCAGATTTAGTTGGCTTTTAGTTAATGTCACGTTTGTAATGCACTTGTAGAAGAGTAAGTTAGTTGGTTGGAGTTTAAAGAAGAATCATATTTTTTGTACTTAAAATATAGTTTATGTGTTTATGTTAGGTAAATTGCGAGAATTGTGTAATTCTTGTTTATTTTTCAAGTTACTTTTAATTTAACACGAAAGGTTAAATCTTCTAATTTAATCTGAGGTCGAAATAAGACGTAAAGAAGTAGAATTTCGTCAAATATTTTGTTACTTTTGTCGTCGCTTCGTAACAATTGGATAAAAAAAGTATCTTGAGCAGAAAATGTCCTTACGGCCAGCCCTACACTTGCAACTTCGGGAACCCAACGACACTTCACCCGAAGTACGTTACACCGTTTGAATATTAAAACCTTTGTAGCTTTTTTCATACATAGGTATTAAAGACTCTTAAAAACACAGTTCTTTGGCGCTACTCATCAAAACTGGGCGTTCAAAGAAAGTGCCTTAATTTTTCCTGCCCCACAATACCTCGCAGCTGTATTGGAAATGTAGCCTTACCACTGACGACACAAAGTTGACTTTAAGTGTGACATAGGGGGAACATAAGTTTTCTGTTAATATAAGCCGGCGCGGTGCTAAGTGACGGAAAATGAGGTGCGACATTTGGTTGGAGAAGAGTCTGCGATACAGGCTGTCGTTTGACCTAAATTTCGGCACTTGGCCGTCCACTTTGGCGTTTTAAGAACCCAGTTCTCCACTAGCGTGGAAATGGTATTTAGCAGAACCATTAATCACATAACTCGCTCGTGTGTGGATCGCGCGTTTTAAATAAATAATGAGTTCTAAATTGCTGTTGGGACCGAACGTTGTAGGTATCGCTGTAACATGTTGTTAAAACCTAAAATGGGTCGTAGCTTTTTCGGATAACTCGTATTTTTAAATCTTGTTTGTTTTTTATGTTTGTTTTTCGGACTTACAAAATAAACATAGTGAAACATTAAAAAAAAAACGAAAAGTACGTATGATTAGATACTTATAGACATTTTCATAATGTTTGGTTGTGGTTTTTGGTAAAATATAGTAACTTGAACTAGATAGCGTTGTTAAAATAAGGACTTCGGTAGTTTCTCCTCTTTATCAAATGATTAGCCTCCTAGCCATGTTGGTAGGAGTTGGCTTCTACTCTAACCAGATGCAGCTGAATACCAGAATTTTAAATGGAGCCACTGCCCATCTGACCTCCACAACCCAGTTAGAACTGGGTAAAACGATACCCCTAACTAAGACCGGTTGCAAGACTTTTGGGCCATTGTCTACCTGTGAAGACGCTCAAGTAAAGTGTAAGTGACAGCCAGAACCAACGGCTTCACGTGGTTTTCGAGGCATGGAGGGTACATAGTGTAAGATCCAGCAACTATTAAAATATGAAAACAGTTAGTGTAAAGTAATTGGGCTCGTATTTTCTGAAATTAATGCCTAAAATAAATACTGAATCATAAATGTACAATTATGGCAACCCAACCCAACCACTTACCAGATATAAGAAAAAAAACAAAATGATAATATTATCTTAATGGAGTACTACATTTGGCCCTATTTTGACTGAGAGTTTTCGCAGTGTTATTGTAGTCAGTATATTTAAACATTGATGGTGATTTATTACGAATTTCAAAGAAATGTTGGGTTCAATCAGTATTGAATAAACCTTTGTGTCTTTGTATTAGGATAGTCCTATTCAATGTCTTGTTTGATTTACTCGTTGTTTAACATCGTCGTTTTACTTTGTAAAAACGATTAGGTACTTATTTACTAAACACATTGGAGGTTTCTACATTTTAAGGGAAATATTTTCACGTATTGAATTTGGTAATTTACTGTTATTATATTTTATAGTTGACTTAAACACGTTGCACTGCAAAGGCAAATTCGTACCTAATTAGATCAAATGCCTATTTAATTTTGGTTTGTTAAATGTAGACTGTCAGAAAACACAGTTTCAATTTCCAGACACCTTTTGAATTTAGAATATAATTTTTTAGTACTTTTCAATGATAACTTTCTTATTGTTTCCTATAGCCTTCTTTTTTACTGTTTTCGATTTTAAACTTAATTAATTATTAACTTTTCTTTCGATATCCGACAAACCGATACTAACAACTAAAAACAGAACTTACGTGGCTAATTATTATAAAGATAAAATTCGCCTATAAAAAAGGTTGTCTGTAAAATCCAGACAGTAAGCTCCTCTGCACAATGTACTAACTTAGACACGGTATCGAGAAGATTAATGAAGCTGCCTGTGTCTTAGTACATTATGTAAAATCAGGACAAAATGTACGGTATGCTTTCCTTTCATTTTGTCCTATACTTTGTCATGAGTAGTGACTTAATAATTAAAAAGATGTGTGGAGGTATCGATCTTTTGTAAGGATTCAAGCTCTTTTGAGCTGTGGACGGAAATAGGGTTCGTTTCGAGGATTTTCTCAGTATTGCGAAGGTAATTACCTATTTAATTAAATTCAACCTTCCTTCAATGGTTGGTTTCTCCTGAATGTCAACTTTCATTATATATTAACTACGATGAATATTAATTTATCTAATCAAACTAAAATGTTAGGTAGGTAGCCTGTAATACGATACTTTGACGTGATATTATATAGATAGACATGGATTTTTTTGGGGGTTGGGTAATTATCAAATAACTTCGCCACCTCTGGGCGGGTCAGACTTTTACTAACTGAAATCCACCTAACCCGCAAAATACCCATAATAAATATCCAAATTTAGAATCTGAGTGGTTGTCGAAGTGGTAGATATATGAATAACTAGATGGCACCCGCGACTTCGCCCGCGTGATATCGTAAAAAAAGTACTATGTGTTATTCCAGACTATAATCTACCTCTGTGCCAAATTTCATCAAAATCCGTTCAGCCGTTTTGATACATCCATCCTCACAAACATTCGAATTAAAATATTAGTAGAATTCTATTTACTTTACAGTAGACATTTCTCCATTGCAGTATCCACGAGTCAACACAACCATAACTAAAGACCACAGGCAATAAATATGCCGAATAAATAATAAGCCAACCGTTCTATCTACCGCCATTTTCCCTCGAGAACCTCCAACCCGTTTTGTTTGGCTTTCCCGACCATACACGATAAAGTGACATTTCTTTTGTCATTCTTTACTACGCTAATGACACGTAGACCTATTAAGTCAATTATCGAATGTTTTGTCGGAAAATGGCGTTGTAAGACTGTGTTTATGACGCTCTTGAGGAGGCGGTAAACCAAATTTGCACTGGACACCTGGTTCTGGATATTGATGTGTAGCCGTATGGTTCTAAGATGTTCATACAATGCTAAACACTTTGTAGTATGCCAGCTATAAGGTCCAATAAAAACCTTCATATTTTGGCAATTCTTCAATCAGTGCTCCTCCCCCTACATTCAACTTTATTACTTTAAAGTTATTTGTTCGTTTTTGATGTTTATCTGGCAGTTTGAGTACTATAAGCGACCTACACAAATGTCCTTTTTTAGTATTGTTTGTGTCGTTGAGCTCCTTGAGTTATGAGTTGAGCTTTACGATAACTGACAAATGCTTGAACTGACTCGATAGATCCACACAATCTGTGTGGTGCTTTCTTAAAAATACCATTTCAGACACTAATCTGCATAGTCCTCATATAAGTTGACCAAGATTTTTGTCTGGAATTTAAAAGAGACTGTGACCTCTGAGTTTGTTTCGGCTGAGTCTTTTCAGAGTAGTCGGGTACGAAACATCTGCCTCATCTAGTTTATTTTTTTTTGTAAAAGTGTTTGTAAAAACCTATTTGCAAAATAAACATCATTTATTAAAACTATCCAAAAATCCCGCTCTTATTGAAAGTGTACAAAATAAACCCATAGCGAAAAGCACGAACAAACTGGGCAGGTGATGCAACAACCACTTCATTGACTGATTTTACACCAACCGAAAGAAGCAGCACGCTTAACGCTGAGCGCCCCGCTTCACTATAACCGCAGCCTTATATAAACGTTCATATTTGCATAGCATGTTAGAACGAGCTCACTAACCGTGTACTGCGACTTGGGAACGTTACAATTGCATCCTAATGGTATGAAGTAGCTGTGTTGCGTTTGTGACAGGTCGCAGTCGCTCGATACGGACTGAACGGAGTTTACACGGCGTTATATCTAATTGACTGATAAAAGTACTGTATTGCCTGACGTACCTACGTAGAGAACTGTTTTGAACATAGGTGTTAATACAACTGACTGCCGCGCGGGTCTGGTGGTCGCAAGCGTGACGATGTGTATGTGGTCTTTGGTTCTGTTCTTAGGTCTGCAATAATAGGTTTGTTTTTACGGATTGGAAATCAAACCCACCCATGTACCTTCCTTTGCCCTTTATGTTCCGGGCCGCGGTTTCTCTTTCGAACAACCCGCAAACCCAGCAGGCGGTGGCCTTGGTCCCTTTGCTTTGGCAATAATACGCTTGCTCCATATTCTTGGGATCTTAACCTTGCAAAATGTTGTTCCTACTATTAAGTACATCTCTGGTAGACCCTTTGGAGTTTACAGGTTTCATATAATGTATTAATGCAATTAATACATTATATTTAATGCAATACTAAGTTTGTATACATTCATTCATTGATCTATAACACTCCTGTTTTTGCTTCTACTCTGGATGCTCTAAATGTGCTCGTTTTCCTACATCGTTCTCACATGTATGTTTATCTCAACACGAATGATGACATCATAACACCCTCATTAGTCCATTCCAATCTGGTTTCAGGCCCGGGCATAGTACCGTTTCCGCTCTCCTTAAAGTGACTGATGATATAAGGCGGGGAATGGAAGACACAAAAGTTTCCGTTTTAGTATTGATAGATTTCTCCAACGCCTTCAATACCGTCAGTCACGAAGTCCTCTTATCCATACTCTCCTATCTCATGGTCTCTCCCGAGGTTTTGGATTGGTTCTCTTCCTATCTTCGGGGGCGTCAGCAGTCGGTTCTTGCGGGAGACTCTTCTTCCAGCTGGTGTAACCTTGAAACTGGCGTCCCTCAAGGCGGTATATTATCTCCACTATTATTCTCTATTTTTATCGATCTTATAACTTCTGAGCTTCAGTGTGCGTATCATCTTTACGCTGATGACTTACAGCTTTACTGTCAGGCGGGTGTTGACAACTTATCCAATGCGATTGAGGAGCTAAACCGGGATTTAAACGTGGTGAAAAATTGTTCTAATCGGTTTGGAGTAGCGGTTAACCCAACTAAGTGTCAGGCTATCATTATAGGGAGCCCCTATAGTCTACAAAGGCTGAATGGGTTAACGGTGCCACCGGTTAGTTTTGATGGCACAGTCTCCGACGTCAAGGATTTGGGTTTGTACGTTGACACTTGTTTAGACTGGCGTAAGTAGGTCGCGATTGTGAGCAAAAAGGTCACCGGAACTTTGCGGTCGCTTTATCGTTTAAAAAAGATTCTCCCTTGTCACATTAAGGCAATGCTGGTTCAATCACTTATATTCCCTATAATTGACTATGGTGATGTGTGTTACTATGACCTGAATGCAGATCTCCTCAACAAACTTGACCGACTTCTAAATAACTGCATTCGATTCGTTTTCAATCTTCGTAAGTATGACCATGTTTCTGCACATCGGTCGCTTTTGAAATGGTTACCCATCAGACAGCGACGAGCGTTGAGGGCTTTGACCACCTTGTTTTCTCTGCTCGATAAACCCACATCTCCTTCTTATCTTACTTCTCATTTTAAATATTTATGCGCTGTGCACAGCAAGCACCTTCGGTCCTCCAATAATCGTCTTCTACGATGTCCTACTCATCGCTCTGGTTTCCTTAAATATTCCTTCTTTGTCTAGGCGGTTTTCCTGTGGAATGCGCTCCCTCTGAATATCAGAACGGCTACCAGTCGGTTCACATTTAAGGTAAAAGTTCGCGAACACTTACGTAAGAAGTTGGCAGACTCATCTCAAAATTAAAAAGTTGTCAGTTTTTCATCATATTTAGTAGTTTTTACCTCTCTTTACTTTTGTATATTTTCTATGTATGTATATATGTATTTATTATTAATAAAATTAACATTTCCTGTCACATTGCACCTACTATGTCTTTGTCTCTGCATCACCCTAAGGTTGACTGGTAGAAAATGCCCAAGGCATTAAGTCCGCATTTGTACAATGTTTTTGTTACTTGTGCATGAAGTTTTAATAAATAAATGATGTATCCATGATTGTGTATAAATATTATTATTTAAAAGAGTATCTATGGATTTTCTTGCCCATTCTTTTCCATATAAATCTACACTTTGGAATCTACAGTACTTTCGCAAGTTATTATGCCTTGTGAATGGGACTGCAGCAGCATCTTGTTTTTTTTTATTTGAAATAAATGCTTTGAGTTTGAAGGTACTTCTCTGGCATCTTCTAGCTTCAAATTGAATAAGAAATTAGTTTGAAGAACATGTCTTGGTCTTCTAAAAAACAAAGGATAAATTACACATACCGGTACCTCCATGCTTTTATAGAACACATCACGAATACGGAGGAAAAATCTAAAATTTAAGTGTCGTTCCCGTCCCTAGGCAGGCCTCCGCTGCCTCAGAACTGGTATTTGATCTGGCAACCAGCCAGCAATATGCTTAGCGACCGAAAAACTATACATCCACCTATGGAATTTTTATAACCTAGATAAACTTTGTGCCATGTCGTTCGTTTTTGAAGGGGTTGTAAGGAATGTTTTAAGTGTGTGTTTTTTCTCGAAGCTAAATAAAAGCAGCCGCTCGTGGTGAGTGACTACCATTATATTACGAGTTTTTTCTCTGCCTCGGAAATAACGTTAAGCCGTTGGTTACAGTTTTCCGGAAATCAGTGGCATAAAAGTCTGAGAAACAGTCTTACTAAAGGGCATTGTATAACTCAGTACTACCTGGGTTGTAAAATACTGGTATTCAACTGAATCCGATTATTAGATTAGACTGGAAGCCGACCCCAACATAGTTTTTTTTTTCTCTTGAACCGAGCGTTAAATCTTCAACTTTGTCGGAACTCTCTAGCTTGCCGTTACCAAACTGTCCACTTTTTGATTTCAGTCCTGTCTCTGAAGACGTTGTCAAAAAGTCTCTTCTGTCCATTTCCTCCTCTGCTGTGGGCCATGATAATTTGTGTTCGAGAATGATCTTGCCCATTATTTCAGAATTGCTCCCCATCCTTACTTACATTTTTAATTTTTCTTTATTCGCTGGTATATTTCCCTCAGCTTGGAAATAGGCTCACATAATACCACTTCCTAAAGTTAGTGATCCTTCTTCCTTATCCGACTTTAGACCCATCTCCATTCTTCCTTTCCTCTCTAAAGTTCTCGAACACATTGTTCATGGTCAAATTTCCAGATATCTTTCGTCAAATGCTCTTATTTCTCCTTTCCAATCTGGTTTTCGTACTGGCCACAGTACTGTTACTGCTCTCTTGAAGGTTACTGACGATATCCGCTGGGCTATGGACAATAAATCTCTGACTGTTTTAGTGTTACTTGACTTTAGTTGCGCGTTCAACTCAGTGGATTTTGACGTCCTTCTTGGGATCCTTCAATCTTTTAACTTCTCTGCTTCCACGTTAGCATGGTTCGACTCGTATCTTCGGGGTCGATCACAGTCTGTCCGCCAAGAAGAAATCTACTCTGATTGGTGTGATCTGACTGCTGGTGTTCCTCAGGGTGGCGTTCTCTCTCCTCTCCTTTTCTCCATCTTTATTAACTCTGTTATCAAAATTATCACTTCCAGCTTTCACCTCTACGCAGACGATTTGCAGCTATATCGACATTTCTCGCTGTCTGATGCTGAATCAGCAATCAATGCTATGAATCATGACCTGGAGCGTATCCACGAGTGGGCTAAGTCGTACGGCTTACAGATCAACCCTAATAAGTCCCAGGCCTTGATCATAGGCAGCAGATATTATCGCACTGCACTTGACCTGTCATCTTTGCCGCCATAATCTCTAGGCTGCTCGACCATTGCCTATGCTGACTCAGCTAAGGACCTTGGTGTCTTAATTGACAGTAATCTTTCTTGGCGAGCTCAAGAGAATGAGGTTAGTCGTAAGGTGCACTTTTCTTTTCATTCGCTTAAATCCTTACAAACCTTCTTGCCTTATAAAACCAAAATTTACTTAGCTCAAACACTGATTCAGCCGATCATTGATTACGCTGATGCCTGCTATTTAGATGCTACCGAAGAGCTATTGAATAAGTTGGAGCGCTTGCAAAACCTTTGCATTCGTTTTGTGTATGGTTTGAGGAAATATGAGCACGTTTCTTCCTTCCGCAAGGAGCTCAAGTGGCTCCCTATTCGTCTTCGCAGAAACACTCGGATTTTATGTCTCCTCTATAATATACTGTTCAATCCTGCCTATCCCAGCTACCTGCGTGATCGATTCTCGTTTACCCGCTCTCCTGATGCTCTGTGTAGATCCCACCTTAAGTATCATCTTAATTTCCCATCACATAAAACTGAATTTTTCTCCTACGCCTTCTCTGTTCACGCAGTACGTTTGTGGAACTCACTTCCGCCTAACATACGAGACTCTAAAACTTTATTTATTTTTAAAAAGCAAGTCAAAGAGCATTACCTTTCCTCTTTACTGTAATATTCTGCATAATTATGTATTTTAGGTATATAATACTATCTCAGTATTTATTTTTATATGTGTATTATTTGTATGTAAGTTTATTATATAATTGATAATATAAAACTTTCTGTTTTATCTTTTCCACACACTGTGTCTACATATCTTATCCAACTTTCCTCTCGCAGGTCTGCTGGAAGAAATTTCTTATGAAATAAGCTGTACCTTTGTGCTCTTCTGTCTTAATGTAATGTCCTGTCATGTATTTTGTGTGTGCATAAATAAATAAATAGTTGGGAAAAGTCTTGGCAGATTATGGGTGTTTTTGCAAAACAAAAACATTTTTCCTAATTGACAATGTAGTAACAAAATGTCTGAAAACTAGATGTACAGTCAGCAAAAGATATAATTAACGAGGCTCGTCAGATACCTACAATTGATATATTTTTTAAAATTCATGAATGTTTTCGAATAAAGTTAAATTCATTTGACAGAAAACTGACAGCTAATTAAATAAAGTTCAAGACGTCCATCGGTTTCTAAGCAAAAATAAACTATATCTGACTTGTTGGAAAAAAACTTAAATATACTGGTTAAAATACAAGACCTATGAGGACTTTGAAACTCTGTTACAGAACTTTTTGTAAATAAGGTAAATATTTAAAAGTTCATTTAATTATTGAAGACTAGCTTTTGCCCGCGGCTTCGCTTGCGTTAAATTTGGGGTAACACAGTTCCCCTTTCCTGATTTGCAGGTACCTGCTACCTGCAATATTTGCCCTTGCGCCTTATTGATTTGTAATAGCAAAGCTAAGTTTTCCCTTTTCTTCCCTCTTTCTCCCTCATAATTATCCCACTTTTAAAAAAATAACAGCTTATGTCCGTCTCCTGGGTCCCAACTATCTCTGTACCAAAATTCATCAAAATCTGTTTAGCCATTAAGGCGTGAAAAGGTAACAAACAAACAAACTCACTTTCGCTTTTATAATATTAGTAAGGATGGTAGCGGATTGCTGATCTGTCTTTTAGGAAATATCAAAATGTTTGCCTAAATTATTTCGAATTGGTGTACATTTTGCCATATTTTATTGAATTCCAACTGAAATATTTCTTAAGAGTAATAATTTTATTTCTATAAACATTTCCGTAATGTCAGCGAGTCCACTTAATCTTCAGTTTGTGACTTGGAATTATTCGAAGGTCTTAACTTGAAGCTTTCATTATCCAAAGGGTTTACGGGGTACACAACTTTGATCATAATATCAACAAGTCAAATGACCTAGTTTCCTGCTTTTGTTTTATGTTAACGTTTTAAGCGAATTTATTTTATAATTTAAATGTTAAAATGTGTGTTCACAATTATTTATTTCCATAGCTTTAATATTGTAACTGAAAATACCAAACAAATAATATATTTTCTTGTTGTCAAAATGAACGCATCTGATGCCATGCAAATAGTGTGGTTTCATATTAATTGAAATTATTTGCAATGTAATTTCGGGAAGACAGAGTATAATACTCGCCATTAAACTAACAACGTAAATTATTAAAATATTATTCTAGTTTGAAAACTTCCTTCATTATAAGCGGCAACAATTCAAAGACTACCATTAGGATTCCAAATGGCGACAAGACGTTACAAAATAAATCAATGTTATGTGGCAGGATGCCGCTTGGTTACAAGTATGTCCTGCGGCCTAGTCATCTGTAGCGGGTGATACAAATTAGAAAGTCGTTACAAGCACACACACGCACAAACAGCCACACGGTCGAACAATCGAAGACTAAACCGATACCATACATTTCTGTCTTTTCCGTCCATTTTTGCCGGTTATTCGGCATCTTTCGCAAGCTTTGCCGAAAGGCCATTGATGACTCATATTCATCTCTTTTTTTGCATTCTATATAGTATAAAGATCTTACAACGGGCTTAAAGGCTAAGCTAATACAAATATAAAGGATGTAACAAAAGGTATAAAAATCCTAAGATCCTTGTTCTAAAATGATCTAAAACAAGGATCGCAGCAATTTTTGAAATCTCCTAACTAGAACGTTCCCAGGTGTGAACCTGGGAACGTTCTAGTTAGGAGATTTTGGGTATCAAAATTCCCACTTTTTAAGTATACAATTTTTAATAAGTATTGTAACTTTTAATTAAAAACTTCCACGATCCCCGTACATGTCCGTACAATGTTTTGAGTGCGTTACATTCAGTCCTTCAGTAATACGTGACTTTTCACAACAAAAAGGCTTCCCAGTAATATCTTTGCGTGGGTTTACTTAGTTTGATGTATGTACGTATGTTTGATGTATGTGTAGTTTTAGCGACGGGTCCGTTAAGACCTAGCTTAAAGAATAGTTAAAAAACTCACACGACGTTGAATTTTGAATGATCGAAAAACAAAAAGAACGCAGCAGATGAACGTTCATTCCTATGAAGTTTAGGTTTTGTTTTTTGAAATTCGAATGAAACAAAAATGAACCTCCCGAGTGAACTGTTCACTCGAGTAAAGCGTTTTATATCGGCTTTTATAGAATGACACACTGACATACACACCCCATAGGTGCAACACACACACTCACATATTCTGTGGTTGCAATTTGCGTTAGCTAGCGAAGAAACCGACCATAAAGTTATGCGAGGTGATAGTACAAGTTATTGTCGCTATTTCTGTACTAAATCTCAGATCTTTATCGATGTTAATTTGCTTTGCATTATCGTTTATACAGGATGCATAAAGAGAGTCAATGAAGTTTTCATTACTTGCACAACTAGCTTCAGCGCTTTAGTTAAGGTTTTTTTTTCAGAGTGTGGAAATAAAAATGTTTACTACTACATTTTGGATTTTAAGAAATAATTTGAAATGGAAAAGCAGAACTTGTTGCTTAGTGATGTCATTTGTTTCTCCTTTAGTTTGAGAAGACAAAGCGCGGGGAAAAAACAAATGTAATCATAGTTTTATATTGATTTATGACAAAAGTACTTTTTGTTCTGTTATTTAATTACCCCGTTTTGAAAAACGTCGTTTGATTCACGTAAGTATTTGTCGCTACTATTCACAGCTCTAAAACACCCTCGCCTGTTTCATCACTTGAATTAAAATGTACTATTGTAAACGCTTTCTTTTTTCAGCTGTATCGTAACTGTTTTTCAATAGATTGAAACAAATATGATGCAAGGACGCTGAAGTATTTCAGACAGTTTAATTTACTGAAATTCAAACTGTGAGAGCTACCTGCGAATCCCTGTAACTCTTTGTGGTAGTACAATTAAAATTTTACAATGTGAAAGCTTTTCAACTTAACTTTGCCTTTATTGTGTTCTATAATTTAGCCTACATTTTGTTAACTACTCCTGAATGATATTTGGGATGGAAATTGTTGGTAGTATGATGATTTGTTTTGAACGCACTGAGTTCTTTTTTATGGATTGGAAATCATCAACTAACTACCCCCGCTCTTGGCGGAGCGGAGGGTTTTAGTCAGTAAATATGTTGCTTGACCAAGTTAATATGTTTAGGATATATTAATGACACTAATACTACGTAGGCGAAAGTGTGTTTGTTACACCATCACGCTCAAACGTGTGGACTGATTTAGATAAAATTTGGTATGGAGATAGCTTATACCATGGTTTTTGACTGACTGATTCTTATCCCCAATTACGCTGGTGACATTGCGAGGCGAAGCTAGTATATTATACCAAAGTAGATGAAGTCAGTGTGGCTCTCGTGTTGGCTCAAGATATTGTCACAAAAGGTTAACGTAAATTTAGTAAATGCATAGAAATTAATTTACTTATTCAGCCAATGATATTCAATGCTTTTTCCAGTTATAATGTTCTAGTCGTTTTTCTTTTTGTGGACGGCAAATCATCAATGCCTTCCTCCGCTCTGGGATCGGGGGAGGAGTGTCAGACTTTTACTGACTAAAACCCACCCATGTTCCTTCATTTGCCCTTTATGTTTCGGGGCCGCGGTATCTGTTTCAAACAACCCGCAACCCCGGACGCACTGAGTCCTACTATCCAATAACTGGGTTGTGGAGATTACTTCAGCAATCGCTGCATGTCAAATATTGGTATTGAGCTGCATACGATTAGACAAACCCCCACGTAATTGGGAGAAGGCTCGACAGATTATAAAAAGATGATAATTGTTTACCAAGTAAACGGAACTGTTGATTTCCATTCCTGTAATATGCAAAAATACGTCTTTCTGTTATTTCAGTACTTTGACCCCTGACCCAAATATTTTATATAAACAAATCGTACAATTTCTCCTAATTTTCGAGGACTGAAATTAATACCGAACCGAATACAGTTGTTTACTACTGGGACAAAAATGTGATTATCCCTCGTTGCTGTATGTTGAACAGTAAATTAACAGTCGGAAGTCCAATTAGATTCCTTTGATGTGCCTAACACGGAACAAAATGCTTCCAAACTCAACCATTTTCATTAGCTTTTGTTACTTGACTGCAAAATTAAGAGGTTATATGACATGCTTTGTGATGACTTTGAACTTAAAAGTTTTACATGAATTTCGACAAGATTTATTTGAGTACTAGCTTTTGCCCGCGGTTTCGCTCGCGTTTGATTCAGGGTAACACAGTTCCCCTTTCCTGATTTGCAGGTACCTGCTACTAGTAGTTTTTGCCCTAGCGCCTGATTTATTGTAATAGCAATGCTTTCCCTTTTTTTCCCTGTTTCTCCCTCATTTCTCTTTTTTTTTTTTAAATTAAGTTAGCATATATCCGTCTCCAGGGTCCCATCTATCTCTGAAGGTACAAAAATTCATCAAAATCGGTTTAGCTATGTAAGCGTGAAGACGTAACAAACAAACAAACAAACTCACTTTCGCTTTTAGAATATTAGTTAGGATTTTGCATCCAACACAACACTATCAGGTCATAAACCACTAGAGAACTACCGAACCGTGCGAGTTAGAACCCCGCTAGTGTTTTCATCCCTGCATCCACGTAGTGGCAGTAATTCATTGCAGCACAAGTGTATCTAGAACTACTTTATGCTCCTGTCAGCAAAAATGTAGCAGATGTAGGTTAGATATTTGTGGGGAATGGTTAAGTAAGCTCACGTAAGTATCTAGTGCTGAGTCGCTGACGTTCTGTTTAAATAAGCTTTTAGTTTTTGGAGAATTTTGAGGGTTTAATAGCGAGGAGTTTTTGATTCTGCAATGTAGAGTTTTTATGGGATTTCAAGTATTATAGAATGTACTGTTTCCTAAGAGTAAATAAAATAATACCTATCGTTAAGCGCTTGGATCAAGGGCCTGATTCAGAAGGCAGTACTCCTCGATACGGCCCGCATTGTGCCAAAATTCCTGTATCTAAAGAACTAAACACCGGTAGTCAAGTTGGACCCAAGTCCAAGATATCTTTACCGTCCTCTCCTTTTTAAATATTTAAAAATGTAAAAGTAAAACGAAAAGTCTGTAAAAAATAGATATTCAGAAATTTCGTATACTCAGAGTTTCAGATGAAACCCTGAATATCATATTTGTAAAAACTATACAACAGCAATACAACTCATCACAAAATTTATATTTTCATCTAACGTCACCCGCACCATGCCACTGAGAAAACAGTATAATTGTTCAAATCGTATGAGTTTATAAAACATGGAATTGTATCAAGAAAAGATGAGGTTACAAAACGATTAACCCTTTTAATTCAACGAAAGAACTTAACTAATTACAGTACTAACAGCCACCTGTTACGAGAATAACTTTATTTTCCTCATCATTGTTAACTTTATCTCAGTTTCGCCCACAATGTTGCGTGCGATATCAAGTAACAATTTCACTAAGGGTATTTCCTAAGATATTTTCTACAATGCGCTAGACTCCTGGCTCAGCAGAGTTTCTAGAAACATCTAAGTATACCCTCGCAGGTGGTGGGTGAGTGATGCAAGGAGTAATAATATAATTAAAACTTCCAGTTCTTGCAAACCGTCTCTTGAGCCACATTATGCAACTTCGTCTTGCTCAGTTTTCCCTGAATGCTTGGAATTTTAGCCATTTGTTGTAGGAATGTTAGTGATAGACTAAAAGACAAACTAGAATGAAATTAATCGTCAATTTTCTCTCCTAATAAGACTAAAAAAAGCTAACAAATTGGACACACATCCCGAACTGACAAACAGAGAACAAATTGGGAACTCGCATCAACTTGCGAACACTGTTATTGCCTACTTTGATGTTAGTGTTAAAAACTAATTTGGCCAGCGGCGAGGGTGAGGTCGGGAGAGAGCGGGAGAGGTCGGCAGAGGTCGGACTATCGCAAGTCAGATAATGTTTACTTAAGGCCAACTTACCCCGCGCAGATAGTGCCTATCTCCGAGGATTCCCGAACAAAAACAACGCCCGGAGGCGTTTATTGTTACAAGCCCGTTCATTATACATAGTTATGTCTACTTTGTTATATTAATTTCGTGTTGCGGTTTTTGGGCCGAAGCGGAGCAGTTTAATGGTAATGCTCCATTATATTTAAGGTTATTTAACACTGCTGTTCCTTCTTGTTTAGGAGATTAGTGGGTAATGAGGACTTGTTTATGCTGCCCGTTAATTCGGAGCCTTAATTAACTGAAAATTATTTTTTGATGTACTGAGTGGTAATTAGACCTCGAGCTGGCTTTGGTAAATTGTTGGTTGTTAATTCTATGTAGCTGTTGTATTATCCTTGTATTAATAGTAAGTACTTCATGAGATAAGTTACTAGATTATAAGTAGATAGAGTGTAACATTGTACTCTATTGAAACCGAACAGTGTCTTAACTTGTTCAAAAGATTTCAGATTATAGAATATAGCTAGTTTACTCGATTAATATCTCTATCTGTAGGCACACATAGTCACTTTACAAACCTATTTGCGGAAACTATAAACACATCCCGCAAATTCATAATAAAAGCCGCAACAAAGGCATTTCAATTAAACAAACACGATAAGTGTGCCGCTCGTATCCGTGACAGACAATTATTAGTGCTAACAAACGATACGGTAGAACAAACAGATTCCCGTGCATCCATCAAGGCTCTGCCAATATCGATGTCAATACATACGGCATTCATCCGATACGCGAACCATCCAACGCGGGAATCTATCCGACATGAGGTTCCCTATACGCCTGACGCTAATTTATCGGGCCGAACATTCGTTCAAACAAACAATTCGAGACATGTAATGCCCGCCATCTGTATGGTTTGCTCAAATCCCTGCACGCTATATTGATATTAATTGGGCGACACAGAAACCGCTCGGATGGGACTAACAACAGATTAATAAAGGACGGACCCGATTGTAGGAATTCCCTTTGTGAGTTTGTGATACACGCGTCAAATAAATCTAAATGAAGCAAGGTATTTTAAGCTATTTTATGTCTCTCGGTATAATTCACCTGATCAAATTGGATATTTCTGATTCATGCTCCGCTGTTATGTATATTGTAAAGTCAAATGTGAGTACCAACCGTGTTCATATTCAGTTAAGAAGTAATCGATTACCCCCTATTTTATAAGTAGACATGGATATTTCGTTTTTTTTTTCACTTGAATCTGAATTGAATCATCAAATAACTTCCCGTGCTCTCGGCGGAGCGAGGGGAAGTGTCAGATTTTTACTGACTGAACATATATCCTTTTGTTGCCCTCTATGTTTTGGGGACGCGGTATCCCTTTCGAAATACCCGCAACCACGGCAGGCGGTGGCCCTGGCAGGCCCCTCTGCTTTGCTGACATCTCTTCCACACGGCCTGTCGTCATTACACGGCCGGTAGCCACTATCGATGATCCCTCAGACTTTGATTTGACCTGCCTGACATTTATAAATGAAGTCATTTTCTATTACACTGGAGAAAGAGGTTTTAACTCCTAAGCTAAGTCGTCTTGGTAGTTTAATCATTATTCACTGTGGTCCAGTAATAAGTTCAAGTAAATGTATTGCCTTTTAAATTGCCGGCAACTTAATTAAGCAAGGACGCAGGAGTCTCTATAAGCTTGAAACTTTTTCAACGAGGTATTTTAAAATGTTGAACCTGCATTTTCTGTAATCATAGCTTAATGCGATAGAGACGCTCAACTTCTTAACGTTTGTGACTTAACTCTGTAATTTCAATTGAAACATTCAACGAAACTATTTCTAGTTCAAGGAGCATCTTGTGCTTGATTAACGTTACTGGAAACCTCTTTGACTTCATCGTCTTAAAACCTACTCCGAAAGTTGATCTGTGCCTATTCAAATTTATAAAGTATACCTACCTAACTCTACCTTTCAATGTTCGCGATTTAATAAACAATCATTTTAAAAGCAGCTGTATATTGCATGTACTCGAACAAAGAGTATGTGTGCTCTGTTTTTTATTTTTATTGCCAATTAAACAATTAACCCGTCGAGAGGCACAAAGGCATGGAGGCTCCCCACTGTGCGGGGCGAAATTTTATACTCGTTGAAGGCGTATTGTGGTGAATTTAGGGTTTGTTCTCCAGTTCCCGAGATGAAAGCTTTCGACCCGTGAATGAGTATTCCCATAAAATATAATAAGAGTAAGGCAGTCTCACAGCTGGGTACTGCATAGGTACCTAAATTAGGTCGCGTATGTGCACTCTTTGTTTTATTCACGTTATGTATATTTTGCTAATGTGAGTGTGCCGCGCGTCTCTTTTCTGCGCTCCATTGATAAACATGAGGATCCTGTTTTTTAGAGTTCCGTACTTCAAAAAGAAAAAAAACGGAACTCTTATAGGACCACTTTGTTGTCCGTCTCTCTGTCAAGTCCGTTTATCTCGGGAACGAAGGAAACTTCATACCTATACCTACTTTATTAAGTCTGAGGTCCCTTGGAGCGGGGTTGCGGGTTGTTCGATAGAGATACCGCGGCCCCGGAACATAAAGGGCAATGGAAGAAACATGGGTGGGTTTTAGTCAGTACAAGTCTGACACTACCCCCGCTCCGCCCAAAGCGGGGAAAGTTATTTGATGGTTTCCCACCCTAAAAAATTGTACCTTTGAGCTGGGAAAAAATCAACCCTCGAAGTCAAAAAATGTAGCAGTTCATGTCGCAAGTACGTTAGGAAACCTCGGTACGCGAGTCCGGCTCGCTTTTGGCTGGATTTTTTAATGAAATGAAAAGCAAAAACTTTTTGTAATTTATTTAATAAAAATCTCTTTTGACTTGAACACGATCACTAAATTACAGACAATTAAAGAAATATTATTTCATGTAACATTGAGATTAATTTATGTCGTATCAGTCGAGCTTAGAATAATAATAGTTACAAGTAAGACTCCTTCACTGACTGATAAAATGAAAATTTACATTATATTACTACTTATGTACATTGCTCTTGTGACATTAATGAATAAATATAAATTATAATCTTAATCACGTCAAAAGCGTTTCACTCTACGCATTTATTTTGGCTAATGATGATGCATAAGCAAAAAAACATTAAAGAAGTAATTTATTAAAATGTTTAAGTTGTTACTAAAACATTAACTTAAACAAACATGAGATCTGGTTAAGAAAATTAACTTAACCAAAAGCAAATTACAGGAAGAGTACTTATTTTTTTAAACAAATAACATCTGTAGATCGGTAGCCATAATAAAAATTCATGAACAATTACGGGCAGCATGTGGCGTAGAGTGAAAGCCGTTCAGTTTTATTTATGTTTGTAAATCAGCACGCATAGTAATTCCCATATGTCAAATCTGTACATGTGAAGCCGGTGCTCCATCCGAGACTGGCTCTAGCTAAGCGACTGCCTCGAATACAAACGACGCGACGCCTCCCGCCTCGCGCCTCGCGCCTCGCAATGTAAAGTTATGGACCAGTGACTTAATACCAAAATTCTACTATAAAGGCATGTGTTCCAATTCAACACAGCATTAGACATCCATGAATGAGTTACTCAGTTACTATTATACATTAAATATCCCACAAAAACAAAATACAATATATTCTGACATATTTATTTCAAACTCTTATTAGGAGAACACTCAACTGTTTACGAGAAATGCATGTAAAATATAATTAAAGCGTTACGACTGTGACTGTTTACGTACACACGACGACAGATCAACCTATACAAAACCAGTTTATGCGGATCTCTCATTGTACTCGAAATCTATGGTGTACGATCCGTTGTTGAGAGAGCAGCATAAACTGGTTTTGTATAGGTTGATGTGTCGTCGTGTGTACATTTATATCTATTTACACAAATTTAAAACCAAAATAGTGCACCATGTTTTTCGCATGTATTTACAAAATATACAACTATGTACTAACAATTATTAACAATTTACCGAATGAGATAAACGTTTGAAACATTATGAAACAAAAATTTAACACATGTTTTCTTGTTGGAAATAAATAGATTGGACCTTACAATTGTCGTAGCTCGGGTCATGATATTATTTATTTACAAGATCAGATCATAAAGAAAGTAGTGACAGATGTTACAGTAATGTTATGTAAAGCACCATGTTTAGGGCAAAAATCTGTAGCTTTTAGAATAATAAATTTACTTACATTGAATTACATTTATTTTATATTTCTGATATAGAAAAATCGCAGATAAACGCCAAATTGGTAGACAAAAACTGAAGTATTAGCTAACATGGCAGCTTCATATCATGTACAAAATCGGATTCAACTTTGTCAGCCTTTTCATGTACCTATTAACTACTAAAAATTGATAAGTAACAACAACGTAGTCATTACGTTTCTATGAAACGATCGTTATAACAATACAAATAATTAATTTAGGCGTTTCTATCACTTCAACGTATACTCTCCTCGTTTGTCCTACAGTAATAATTCAACGTCTGTTCACTATATATTTACACTGCATACACCTACGAACAGATTGTCTTTGAGACTCGCTGAGGTGTCGACAACTTAATGGTGCCCATTGTTGGGCTCAAATGGAATGTTTCTTTTTTAATGTAACACGAGAGCTATACGAAAGATTTCCCAGTCGCACTACGTCACTAGCTTGGTGTTCAGCGTTGTCCTGTGGTGTTGAGGAGACCCTCGGAGGAGTTGGAGGCGGGAATTCCGCGGGGGCCCGGCCCCTCAGCTCTGTGCTAGGGAATCCAGCGGCACCACCAGTTTTCCGTTGGAGTAGCTATAACAAAAGAAAACCTTTGAGATAACACGAATATTTTCCACTTCAACATTTAGTTTGCATTAATTAATAAAAGTTGTAAACTAGTCGCTATGTATGTTTAAGATAGGTCAACGAACGAACAGTAAGTAATAAGTAGTTATTAACCTGTATGGTATAGTGGCTGTTCTGGATTTAGCTCTGCTTGGCCTACACGCGTCATCTGCAACCAAGACATTTCAATGTGAACGATTTAAATTGTATCTATGGTCTTCTTTGTAATGAGCGTTTGTCTTGGCGGATAAAACGGAAACTTTCCGCTTGTTCATAGTTTATATCGTATCGACGAGGTTTAATTAAGTGGTAGCGCACGCTATTGTCTCGGCTCTTGCGGAACAATACTTATCTTAAGCCGAAGTTAGCAGAAGTAATATCTGCGATACCTTAATGAGCGAACTTTGTTTCGACTTCGTTAATCGTTTCTGACCCGACCGATTCGATCTGTTCTGCCTTTATCATTTTAAGTAGTTTTGTTTGTTTAAAATTACATTGTTAAGTGTTCATTTGTGCTGTGTATAGTAGTGAGATGAAAAAAAAAAACATAAAATCAGATGAATGTCTCTACGAGAGATAAATTTAGAAATGGACGCGCATTTGCCAATTCCAGGAGTTAGCCATAAAATTTATCATGTAAGTTTCTGGTTAAAATTCTTATAAATTATTATGTTTAAATGTGAATTGACAACTTATTAGGGAGGAAGCCAGTGTACTTTCTGCCAGCAAAGTGACAAGTGTGTTGGCGGAGAGCCTTACCATAGAGCGGCTAACATCGTTGTGAGAGGCACGCATCGCATTTGACGGGCTCGGCCCGCCGCTTGCCCTGAGAGCCCTGCGAGCCGGACTTACGCCGGAAAGTGTACCTAACGAGCAGACCTGCAATGCAAAACGCCGCACCGTTAACAAAACAAACAACTAAACCAAAATGAAAACAACAAACACAGAGCCACGCGAGCGCGTCCATCTGAAAAACGCCTATGGGCGGACGAAAGCGGGCCAAAATAAAAAAAGAAATGATGCTCTCAGGGTTTTCATGACTTGATACCGCTAGGATTCATTCACGTTTTATGGAAGAATGAAGTTTATGCATTTCTGTACTGGATTTATGTTCATACTACACTGTGTATCGTGGAACTTCCTAAGTGGCGACGACGAATGTTTGGAGTATGTGCTTTATGTTTTAAGTTTAGTTTGAGCTAAATACAGAAGTTATGAACTAAGGCAACTAACATACTAAGATTAAACAGCTACTTAAACGTTTACATGCAGAACTAGAAGGTGAAGAAGAAAAAATGATTGAAGGAAATGATTATAATCTTACCAGTTAATCCGGCTTTGTTGATGCTGTTGGAACTAGAGAAACCCGATATTTTCTTCCAGGCTTTTTTGTTCCAAAACCCACTTGCTTTGGCGTCTCCACAGCTGGAGCTGCGCGGCGAAGGTATATCCTTGGGGCATCGCAGACCACACTCATCGGCACCTAGGATCCGCACACCGGCCCCGCGCGTGCCGTATGCCACAGCGGGCAAGTGCGGCACTGATCCCGTCGGTTTACGACGCAAACTACCTACATAACTTGCTCCGCTACTGCTGCCACTAAACCCGCTGTCTAAGTCTGGTGGATTGCAACTTGCCGGCGAAAGTAACTCGTCCGTTGGACCAACTCGCAACAATTCCTCGATATTGTCTCTGTCTTCAGCACGCTCCGAATCCGGAGATTCGCATTCCGGCATGAGCATTGCTTCTACACTAAGATTTAACTCTCCCAGAATTCGCTTGTGTCTCGATTCAACTCGACGAACTTCCTCTTCAACAACGCTTCGATCTAAGGAAACTAGTGACTGTCGTGGAGCGTATCGATGTTTGGGGCACGTCCTAGACCCATCGGTAATTTCTTCATAAATGTTTTCTTCAGTGCCGTACCTCGTCACGTAATTATGTCGAGATGACCGGTCTCGTGGAATACCACCTCTTCCTCGTTGACGGTTTACCTTCCTTGATGATGAAGGCATTGATAAGTGATGGTCGTAGTAAGCATACGAGTAATCGACTGGTTCAAATCGCTCCATAGTGGCTGCGATATTGCTCCTGTTCCATGTCTGAGGGGGAGGCTCCCTCGATAAGTTTACAGCGGCTAGTCTCGCTGGGAGGATTTCGTCTAGGTCCCTGGCACAGCGTTCATCAAGTGACTGTGCGCCATCATCTTCCTCCCGTCTATGTTTCCTATGCGGCCGACGAGACGTTTGTGAGCGCGCGTGCGCTCGGTCGCAATCTGATCCATGACCATGATTGTAATCAGGTGTATGACTGCGATTGTAATCAATAGGCCTATGTTTACAATCTAGCGTATGGTGATAATCAGGAGTGTGCCTCAGGCTGTAGCTCGAGTTTCCTTCGAAATCTGAGCGGTCGTAAGAAGGGCTATCATCAGCATTGCTAGTATGAGCATGAGGGCAGTCGGCTGCGATGCCGGATTCTGACGAGGGGTAGTCGTGAACCTCTGCAGTGACGAAAGACTGCTGCACGTGGTCGTCTGGTCGCGCGGGCTCGGACGTGGCATGGCGATGGTGCGGGCGCGGCCGCGTGCTCTCGCGGCAGCTGGCAAACGTGCGCTGCAGCGCAGGCTGGTGTGGGTACCTTCCACAACGGCTGTCGTACACCGCCTCCCCGGGCTCGTCGGGGCTCGGCGGCGCGCTTCGTGATTCCATGTTTCATCGTTTCATATCCAATTAGTACCTGTAAAAAATTAAAGACCGTTATTATTTGTCGGAACATTAGACATAAATATGAAATATTTTCTTTTTAATAAAAGCCACGGACCGACACCGCCGGCGGGGTCGAGGGCAATGAATCCGAAATTACGTGCTGCGTGATAAGGGTAGGGTAAGTGACGATCAACACAGCAGCCGACGTCGATATATCATCATCAGTCGCCGGGTAATAAATCGGGGACTTTGTGCCGTGTTTACATTTTATATGGCGGATTTTTAGGAGCTTTGTTACTTGGTGATATGTGACGTAATGTCACGTCTGCTTGGTTATGGGAATTAAGAGTGATGACGGTGTGTTAGAAGACAAATCGTAGTTGTGTTTTGTATATTTTTCATTATAAAATGTCGAAAACTTGCTAGCAATGTGTAGAACATTTATTTTTTACATTATAATGCAAATTCTATGTGACTACATTCGATTTATCGCCCACAAACACAGTAACTATCATAACCGAATTCAAAATCAACATTTTTATTGCGTCTCGCTCAGATGTTATTGCACGAATTCCAGACCAATATATTACTATAACGATAAGTGTCCGTGAACTAGTGGCAAGGGCGGGCGTCGGGACGCGACACCCTCGGTTGCTATGGAAACGGGGCCCCGCGGTTTATCGCGCTTCCGCCCGATATTCCTTGCATCTAAATCATCATCAGCGCTGGGAAGCGGATCGTAAAGCGCCCGTTGACCGTCCGCCTGCTATAATTTGTTACATAGCGTGCCATCACATCGCTCGAGGTTTGGGTTCGCGTCTATTGCCCTAACAACGGCCCATCTCTATGGCCTAACTTTCGCTGTATGTCAATATTCGGGACATTTTTGTATTCTCGTGAACAAAATATTGTTTGACTGCGAAATTTTTCGGAAACGCTGCAGGTGCGAATGGCACCCTACGTAGAAACCAAATATTGATCGATTCAATATACCTATATAAAAAATGTATATTACTGTCGAAGTGGAATACATTTAGTGACACAACGATACATTACCATTGCGTTCTCATACTGCGTTGTAAGCACATTTTAGCTCCCCTTTCTACTTCCCCTAAGCTTAAGAATATATTACGTTTTGTGAGGGTTAAAAAATCATGCAATGCACATAACAGCGTCGTAATTGCAATGAAATTTATTATTGTTACACAGTATAACTGACACTAATTGCCTACATTAATTTAGGGGATTAAAAACGCGTGTTAAAAACTTGACATTGCACTGTAATGGTTACACTAATGCATTTTGTAAAGCACTATAATTACTTTGATTATAGGATGGCATGAGTTTTTAGTTTTTGGGTTTATTTATACATAAAGACGTATACAGTACAGTATATATAAGACTCTGCTAAAGTGCCAATATGTGTAACATGAATGACTAACAAAAAAAAAATTGTTTATGGTAATGAAACGGTCGAGAACTACTTGCGACTCCAATGAAATTGTAAAACCATTATAGAACCAATTCACTGATATAAAGAGACAAAGACAAAATCGATATTAAAATGGAATAAGCACTTTTAATAATATTATAACTGTACACTATACAATTACAACTTAAAAAAAAAACAACTTTGCCCCGCACTAGGATGTCTCCTGTATCGTGGTTACGTTTACAAACATTTAAACTCACATACACAAACAGCCAGACTCGAAACAACTATCTACAGGTCATACAATTAATTGTTCCGTGCGGGAATCGAAACCGCAACACGCAGCGCAGCAGTCGTTCGCTCAGTCACTGCGCCAACCGTGTCGTCAAACTTTGCAGCATTACAGTAGTCATCATCCAACAGGAGGCGATAAAATAAAAAAATGTTTTCATTTTCTATGCACCCCACGACCATCATTACAAATACTACGTTTTTAGGGTTCCGTAGTCAACTAGGAACCCTTATAGTTTCGCCATGTCTGTCTGTCCGTCCGTCCGTCCGTCCTCGCTTAATCTCTGTGACCGTTAGCACTAGAAAGCTGAAATTTGGTACCAATATGTATATCAATTACGCCGACAAAGTGGTAAAATAAAAATTGGAAAAAAATGTTTTATTAGGGTAGCCACCCTATATGTAAAGTGGGAAGTGATTTTTTTTTTTAATTTCAACCCTAACGTGTGATATATTGTTGGAAAGGTATTTAAAAATGAATAGGGGTTTACTAAAATCATTTTTTGATAATGTCTATAATTTCGGAAATAATCGCTCCAAAAGTAAAAAACAATGTGTCCCCCCCCCTCTAACTTTTGAACCATAAGTTTAGAAAATATGAAAAAAATCTGAAAAGTAGAACTTTATAAGGACTTTCTATGAAAATCATTTTGAACTTGATTGACACAACAGTTTTTGTACAAAAAAGACAAAAAGTTGTACAAAATAATTTCCTCCTCCACCTTTAAACTCATAAGTGGGAACACTTATTGTGACGGACGGGAAACTACGGAACCCTACACTGAGCGTGGCCCGACACGCTCTTGGCCGGTTTTTTTTTTTTTACTGTGGACTCATGTGTTCGGCACCTTTCACATTACATTTGGTGTTGCAAGACAATGATCTTTATTCTCGGTGTCATAAGGTTTATAAATGTTTATAGGAACTGTTATTCATGTCTGTAAAGACATAATTTTTCTACTTTGGATGGTGTGATTGACAAATTGTTGATTAAATATTTATACAATGTGTGAGTAAAGATTAGTTTTAAATGAATGGGGTTTGCGCTTGAATGAATCTGGTGTGATGCTATTAAAATATTTTTTAAAGCCGTATTATTGTGGAAAGATTGTCTTTTTCTTTATGGACATTGTTTAACCTTGTATTTTTATTTTAGGGTTCCGTATCTAAAAATAAAAAGTGGAACCCTTATTAGATCTCTTTGTTATTTCTGTGTCAGTCAACACCCTTTATCTCGGGAACGCGTCAAGGTTTTAAACCATACACCCAAGTTTGGAGTTGTGGAAAAATCATATTTCTAAGTCTACGCAGTAAAAAGATATGGCTTTTATGTCGCAAGTTTGTACGGAACCCTCGGTGTGCGAGTCCGACTCGTACTTGCCCGGTTTTTTTTAACTTATATATATTAACACTTAAAAAAGTAAAAAAAAACAAATATTGATCTGTCGGTTTACAATATATGCAATTTATACAAAAAACTTCTGAGAATACTCGTTAAATGATTAGACTATGAACTAACTAATGTTAAATCTTCAGAAATTACTACAAAACTTTTCCAACTAATTCAAGATTCAAGTTCTCATACAGTCTACTGAAACATCTCTAAGAAGCTCCACAGTTCAGTGGCACCACACTGGGAATACAATTATTTATGTATCAAATACCGTCGCACTAACTGCCTGGTGACTCATTAGGTGACGACCTCATGAAAGCCTGTCACGTTTTAATTTGTCGTTACTTAACTACGATCTATGATTGACCAGCTGTGGTAGATGCAGGCGTTGTTAGTTGATTATTTTGTAAGTCATGTTTTGTAGGCTGAGAATGAAACGGCCGAGTTTTATTTCGCTTAATAAAATCATAAATTGTAAGTAATGCAAAAAAAAATAGTATTAAACTTATCTAATATTAAAATTATTGGCCTGGCAGCCGTGTGCACATTTATAGCTTACTAGCTTTTGGCCGCGGCCTAGCTCGCATTTAATTCGGGGTAACACAGTTCCCCTTTCCTGATTTGCAGGTACTTGCTATTTGTAGTTTTTGCCCTAGCGCCTTATTTATTGTAATAGCAAAGCTAAGTTTTCCCTTTTCTTACCTCATTTCTCACTTAAACTTATTCCTAAAATTGTTTAACAATGACGGAAAACAATTAATTTTAGGTGAATTTATGTAACATATGAACAAATTCCCAAATTTTTTTGTATTTTTTTTTCAATTTTTTTTTTAAGATAAGATAAGGGGCCCGACCTAAATATATTTACATACTATAGGTAAGTAATATTTTATCGTTACGCCAGATGCGGCGTTGAATTTGATTGCCTCAGAAAGATAGGTCACGTTCTACCTACTTGTTTAGAAAAACCCTCTTTTTGGGTTCACAGATATTTTTATTTATCGATATCTAATATTGCTGATATATGTATTTTACTGGATGTTTGACCAAGTAAATATGTTTGGGATATAATAATCACAGTTATACTAATATAGGCGAAAGTGTGTGTGTTTGTTACACCGTCACGCTCAAACGACTGAACCGATTTAAATTAAATTTGGTATGTAGATAGTTTATACCATGGATTTTGACTGACTGACTCTTATCCCGATTTACACGGGTTTACTACGGGGCGAAGCTAGTACAATATATGAAGTACATAATTGAAGTTAGAGTGGCTCTCGTGTTAAGTCAAGATATTCTATTATAAAACCTTTTCGTAAATTAAGAAAATGCATAGTAATTACATTACATTTTCAGTCAATGACTTTCACAACTATGTCTTACGGGTCTGGTTGCATTTAAAACTTGAATATCGTTTATTTACAGCTGTGAAATCGGCAGACGAATCCTCTGAGCATCCCAGAATATCACCAGTGCAACTTACCTTTTTAGATAAAAGTATAAGCATCTAAACTTTTTAGTACCTCGAGTAAAGAGATGAAAACCGGCCAAGTGTGAGTCGGACTCGCGCACCGAGGATTCCGTACAAATTTGCGATATAAACGGCCATATCTTTTGACTGCGTCGACATAGAGGGTTGATTTTTTCACAGTACAAAGGGACAACATAGTTGAGTATATGGTTTTAATTTAGATTTAGCAAACCTTGTCAAGGTTTGGAAATGGATGGGTTCCCATACCAAAGCCGGTTCAGCAACTCTTGCTAAGGTTTGGAAACTCAATAACCACACGCGTTCTCGAGATAAAGGGTCTTGACAGACAGACAGACAGAGGAACAAGAAAATGATCCAATAAAGTTTACGTTTTCTCCTTTTGAGGGACGGAATCCTAAAAGGAACTGTTTTATTCTACCTAAAGCCATTTATAATGGGTGCAATGAAATCCAAGATGACTCGTTAAAACAAACGCAGTAAATTCCGTTTAAAATGTTCGTTAAATCACTTTTATTTAAGAAGTCGACAACGACCGTAAATATTTTGAACAATACGTTGGAATGTTTCTGTTCTAGAAAACTGTTACGTATTCATTTAAAATGTAACTATATTTTTAAGCACTATAAGTTAGTAATATGAATAACTTCAAAATGGCGGCACGGTTGGTGTAGTGGCTGAGCGATCGACAGCAGCTATGCTATTCTGAAACGTTAATTTGCGATCTCACTTCTGAATCCGCAGTGAGCTCATGAGAAATAAACGTTTCGAATTCTGAAATTGAGTGAATTCGACACTAGCGCCACCGAGTGAGAACGTAAGTGAGAGGAATTACAACGGGTGAGTATTTTGACGTTTGTCAATAGGATTTCGTATTCTCACACACGTTTTACTCGCTATCGCGAAAGTCATCTCGCATGTCATACACGAATTCATCTGTCAAATGAAAAGTTACTATTTCTTGAGTGAAAATAACTATATTGATTAAATTAATTAATCAAATAAGCTCCAAAAGAAAGGAACAATTAACATAATATATTATTGATTGTCTTGCAGAGAAATTTAAACGGTTAGTATGAACTATGAACTAATATACCGACCATAAAAAACTTCATAACCTCAGTATTTTCATCTATTTCTAACTTTTGTAGATGTCTCCTTCTTTTTTGATACTGAGTTCGCTGAAAGAAACTGATAGTTTAGACGTTGCCGCCAAGCCGCCGCCAAGCCTAGAATAATAGAAAATTTTTTTTGAGCCGTGGTCAAACCTATGCATGTGTACAGACTAACATTACATAGGAGCTTATAGAAATTTAGAACAAGAGCTTAGACCTCTATTACCTGTGACTGCAAAAAAGGGAAGAGGTCTGACCAATAGAATTAAGGTATATAAATGATTTATTATTTACTTTAAAGTTTAAAAAATACTTAAAACCTGTGTGACTCATTTTTCCATTATGCTACAGACCTACCTATCACTGCACCATTTGAATTTCTTTAAGGACATAAAAGTACTTAATGTGTTTAAAAAAAGGTTTTTTTTCAGTTACTCTCTACTCTGTCGTTTCTGGAACTAACGCCAATGGAAACTATCAAAAAATATTAAGTAAAACTGAAAATACTTTTCTCTCGCAAGCTTCAATATCATGCAGCCTATATCAATGGTGGTTTAATGTATTAAACCAAATTTTAATGTATTAAACCACCCTATAATGGCAAAAATTCATAGGTTTCCACAAAATGCAGCTTAAAAACAAACATTAAAGGAACAGTAAGTATGTTTAATGTTCTATTAGATTCTTCTTTAAAATAATATGATTTAAGATTATAGGCGGCCTAGGTACAAATCACCACTTTAGAGCACCTTTAATCAGTATGTATGGCCTATTGTGCTGACCCAGTATCATTTGGTTTACATGTATTTTTAGTCACTGGTCTCCTTCTCCTTTGCCAGTAAAATAAAAAAAAAAATAATTGAAAGCCATTATTTAGATGTACTAGTACTTATTTAAAATGTTATTTTATAGGTTTCAAATGAAAACTAACATACCCGGTGTTATAGAATGTATAGATAGCACATTGGTTGCTATGATAAGACCTAAGGAGAATGAAGGAAGATATTACTGGCAAAGGATATCATGCAAGAAATGTTCTATTGGTAAGTTCAGTGAAAGAAACACATGCTTAATTTTTTATCTGTTTATTTTGATATCAAACTGTATAATATCAAATTACATAAGTACATTTAAAAACATCATTTATGTTATATTAAGATACCAGCACCAAAATAAACCAATTTATTATTTTACTTTAAACAAAGTGTAAGTAATAAGTATTTATTTACTCTAATTGCAGATAACAGATGCAGATTTAAATATAATACATGTGGATGCTTCATAAGGTGGATCATGTCACGATAAGCAGCCTGGCACATCAATTAAATATTCATCAATATCCTGAAACAATTAATTTTTAATGTCAAAACTTACACAGTATTAAACCAATATAAATCATTGAGCTTGTTGTATTTCTCAGTTTAAGCCCCTCCTGAAGTTCCCTGTGCATGGGAGTGTATGTATATAATGTAAACACATTATGTAAGTCATTGATCTCAGCTGTTGTTAGAAGATGACAATAATTAAGCAAAGTCAATGGGCTGCAGCCCGCTTGAAAACACTGGCCTCTGCTTAGCCAGAAGCAGCATGATGAAGTAAGCTTGAAGACTTGATATTTTTATAATACTTAGGTATAAATATACAAATGACTCACTAGTGTATTTGTGCAAGTGCCAAATACCTGAACGTACCTGATAAGATTTTTTTTTTATAAATAATTAACTTAAAAGAAAGACTGGGGTCAGTAGATTCCAAAAAATGATAATGAATTAGTAACAGAATGGGCTTATTAACTACCTTTATAAATATTAAATGGCATAAATGGTTGTATTTGTAAATGTGTGTCGCCTGTAGCAAAACCTTCACCTCCCATTAACATTACTATGCGTTCTTCTATATTTGATAGCTTTGGTATGCCAGCATCCACTATTCCTAAACCTGTGGTATATCCAAAAGCTGCGCGTGTAGTTTCTTTTTCACTGCACTTTTTTTGCCAGACCAATACTGTAATGAGAAATACAGAAATAATAATTATTTCACACTGCATGATTAGCAAAGACGCAAATAGCACAACACACAATGAAATAAATGAAGTATGCTTTGTAAATAAGATAACTGAAATTACCAACTAACCTTAATTAATTTTTTTGCAGTCTTCACCGTACCTCCACCCATACTGTATAGTTTTACAGTTATTTGATCCCAATCCTTATTAGCAGCTAGCTTGGCGCTTTGATTTTTGGAAAATCCGTTTGCCAAGCTAGGTTTTCGACTCCACTTGGGCCGCAGATAGATGGGAAGTACGCTTGGCACAGTCGGCACTGAAGTAGAGAATTAATAATTAAATATGAATTATACCGATACCGGCTGTTACTAATTACCTAAGAAATCGTACTTACTTCATTTTTTTAAACTCTTCACTGAGAAAACTTGAGGAAATAAAAATAATACTTTGCTTGTAAACAAAGAACACTTAAGACGATCGCGATTGACATTAATGACATCACGTGATGAGTTTTTTTTTAATACACAGGCTTCTCATCGGACCACGAAGCAACGGCAACACCGCATTCAGCCTAGTTATTTAATTCTTGATCTCAAATAAGACTTGTAAATAATAAAATGTACAAAATAATGCATTAACATTGCATTTAAGGCCAGAATAAACTATAAACTATTAATATAGAGCGCATATTCTGCTAATTTAGTGTGTCGATATAAATTTTAGTAAGACACAATTCAGCGTCACTCCCTATTACCATAGAGAAATCTCACTTAAGTTTTCGGAAGTCACTTCACTTCGCTTGACCGTGATCTATATTTGTGAATACGTAAACTTTTACAGGTGATGCGAGATGTGAAGCGAGTGTGATTTTCGAGATGGCTTGCGAGGCGAGTTCTAAAGTGAATCACTATTTACAGAATAGCACCCCTGCTCTGTGTTGCGGGTTCGATTATATATTTGTATAGCCTACAGATAGTTGTTCCGGGTTTGGCTGTTTATGTATGAGAGTTTAAATGATTGTAAACGCGTCCATGATACAGGAGAAATTTCTAGTGATGGCAAAGTTAAAAAAAAGTATTTAAATATAAGCTAGTAATTTGAATAACTTCAAGATTTTGTTCTGTTTCAGTTTAGTTTTCTGATACTTCATTTCTTTAGTGTAATATTTTTTCAATTTTAATTAATTACTAGTTAAGTTCAGCGTTATATAACACTTAATACTGTATAGATCTTGAATATTTACTGTGTGGGCAATTTCTGTATCTGAGATCTGAATATTCCATAAGTGTCCATATGTATAAAGTAAGTGCCCAAAGTGGTACATTTTACAACACGTATAAGAAAGCTATTACACTGAACGCCGTCGTTCACAGATTTGAATTCAAAACGAGCTGAGCCTTTTTCGCGACGATTCTGTTTATTTTATGCTCCATTCCAAAGTGCTTGAATTCGGGAAATAAATATGTAACAAAATGAAAGTTTAGTTAAAAGCTAAGAAAAAGTAAATCACAGATAAGCGATTGGTCAATAAGGGTCAAATAATAAAGATAATAAATTAATAACTATTAAGACGAGTCTATTAATAGAACTAATGCCATGATCTTATTTGTGATTCTGAGGCCGATGGGATTACTGACATCAGTGTCGGATTTAGAGATGTCGTGTAAGCGACAACATTTATTATTACACTTCTTGTGCATAAAATTCCACCTCGTTGAGTTTAATTTCTTCTCGTATTCGTTCCTGTTCGTCTAAATTGCGTAGTATATAAATAAGTAGATATATTTTCATTTATGTCGGTGCGATAGTAACCATATCATGCCGCTGTTCGCTCAGAATGTAATTAAAGAGACTGGGGTTGAGCCTTCGAAACTATTACTTACAAATGTTATAGAGAACAGTTAATTCCGGTACCTATCGGCCGGTTTATGCGACACTCGACGCAGAACGGTTTAAGTGCCCTTTGAGAGAGATCTGCGCGTTTTATTGCTAAGAAAGTAGTTAATAAAATGTGCGAAAATATCTCTGCAGGCCGTAACCATTCACAGTTTATTCGACAACTAAAACTACCCTTAAGTAAGGGTATTAGTTCTTTTGAAGATTAAGTTCGTGTCTCCCTCAGTCTTTGTTTTTCTATAATATGCTTACTTAGATAACCACAGTTGATAGAAAAACAATTTAATTACCTTCCTTCGCAACAAATTAATTTAGATAATTACATGTTAACTTGAAATCTAAGACTGTACTAAGTTTCAGAATGTAATTAAGCTAAGGTAGTTTATTAAAATAATTACGTTATTGTTGTTATTTAAATTAAATCTGATACCTATGTGATGAATTTAAATACATGGTTGTATCGTTTGAACTTACAGCGTTTTTTATGGTAATAAATTAACTCTAATAAAATGTTTCGCTTAGCTTTTTTCCGTCATGCTTGTCTGGCTTTTCTGTTTTTTGCAAGAAGTAGAATGTTGTGGTAAAGCGTTTTACATATATTCTTACGTTCTGACGACGATTTAACGACTGTGATATGTAAATATTTTGTTTCTTTATGCCTTTGGATTTTAAAAGTAACGCCTATAACCGTGGCTAAAACTTGTATTGTAGGACATAGCATAAAATCAGACCAGTATTAGTATTCCTATAAGATTGGGATTTGATTACTTAATAGAGCAGCCACATCTCGCTATTTACGTTTAGGTGGTCCCATGTAATAAGGAGCGACCATAATGCGAACAACATTACATCGACAGACGACACGGTTGGCGCAGTGGCTGGGCGATCGACTGCTGCGCTGCGTGTCGCGGGTTCGATCCCCGTTCGGAACAAATATTTGTATGGCCTACAGGTAGTTGTTCCGGGTCTGGCTGTTTGTGTATGTGAGTTTAAATGTTTGTAAACGCATCCACGATACAGGAGAAATCCTAGTGTGGGACAAAGTAAAAAAAAAAATCAGGCTCCGTGCTACTGAAAATTCCCGATTGAAGAACTCAATAACACTACCCGATTTAGGAATAGAACGCAGGAGCTCAAGTTCCACAGTCGCGCTTGAGTCTACTAGAACAACTAGCCATTGTAGTAAAGTATCTAAATTGTAAATCTTCAATATTTGGTAGCTACAAAAAAGAATTAAGTCTACTTCCTAAATTGTCTCCTTAATTTTGATTCAAAAAGTATGGTACCTAATTAAATCACCACCATCGCGTTACGTTTATTGTTTTGCCTTTTCTAAATAAATAAACATTTTATTGTAAAAACAAACCTTGTGACAAGTTCGACAAGTTAACATAACACAGACACAACATAAGAAAACTCAATAAAATACAAATGTTCGGTCATGTAAATTGACGCCATTGAACCAATGGCGCAAGATGGAACGATGTCACCAATATTTGGATTTAGAATTCATTACCTTAAAGTTTTAAGTAATCGAGCGAGTAAAAAGTTTAAACTCAATTTGATCTGGTACTATGAAGGCCAAAAACATATGTCTTCACATATGATAATTGACCAAATCAGATCTTTTTGGAAACCCCATTGTTATGGTATTTCGCAAGTTAACCTATGAGATTGTTAGTTGCTGAACCGGATTATTCTGCACGCCTAAATGGCCAAACCGATTTTCATGAATTTTGGTACAGAGATAGTTTGAACCCTGGAGAAGGAAATAGGTTAATTTATAAAAAAAAATAGAAAAGGAAAAGGGAAGAAAAGGAGAGAGGCCACGCGGACGAAGTCGCGGGCGGAAGCTAGTGTATTAATTTATTCAAAATTATTAATTTACAATGGTCTTTTTATAGTCAGATACCTCTAACATAACAACACACACACGCCAATTTACCAACACCTAATATTATGGAAAAAAAACTGTTTCACACAATAATCAAAACTTCCGGTGGCAGGTTTAATTGGTTTAGGCTTAAGTGTTGGTACATATTTTCACCCTTCACTGTACAGGCTTGATTCCGTGAATTCGCGATCCATCAAGTCGGGTGCCTCGTTAAAATTCAGTAAAGCTAAGAACACATTACAAACGAATAGGCTCACTTCGTCTTTACAATTATAGCCCAGTTTATACCCGCTTTGCAACCGAAATTAGGGACGCGTCCCGAAATACTGATATGTAAGAAGAGCTATTATATTTGTTTAACAAAATTGGGTGTGTAATTATTATAATCAAGTCCCTTTAAATGTTTCTCTACTGTACATGGTTGATTTAAGTTATTGTTTTGCTTCAGCTTGATCCCGTAACTTGCGTGCTCAGCGGGAAGAGACACCCACGTAAAAAGGTTTTAATTTATTTAGTATGAAGCGGTGTGCGTACGGAATTTTAACATGAATGAATGTACAGCCAACAAAACAGATAAGTGGTTACCAGGTTCGTCAGATAAAGTTGTTTTTTTAACCATAAATGTTTTCGAACAACGTTTTTATTTGATAAAAAAACAAACAGTTCATAAAACAAATTAAAATTTATTTGAAGACGTTTATCGGTTTCTAAGAAAAATCCAATATATCTAACGAGCCTGGTTAGTTATCTCTTTTGATGACCGTACTATCATGTAGAAAGTATGTGGTGTGGTGTACAATATACGTTTTATTAATGATTCTAGGAATTGAAACAAACGGTAAATATGAATTGTGAATTTTGTCAAATGTAATCTTATTGACATTTTGGTTGGTACAGCCGATGTTTTGACAGCTTATAGAAATTCCTACAGGCTAACACAAACCATAAGGCCCCCATAAAGGTACCTACGATGTAAATATTCATACACCGTTCGTAAGCAACACAAACAGCTCAGTGAAAGGGAGTTTAAGAGCAAAGTTTACATGGTACGTAACCGTAGAATATATTAACATTAAAGTAAGGAGAGATATTCTCACTCAACACGTTATTATTGTACGTGGTTCAAGTGATATCCTTACTTGGTGACTTGCAATTTTCATAACGCTCTAGGGATCATGGATATCTAGCTCGCTAGCCTTCACATGTGGAATTAGAAATGGCGTAAACGCTTGATGTTGCAAGGAGCTCGTTGCTAAATATTATCAGCCGCTCAGTTTTCCGAGTTTGTCTAGGTTGGTCTGTGGATGGGTGACCACCCGTTACATACAAAGTTTCCTCCATGCCTCGGAAAGCACGTTATTGGTCCCGGCTGTCATTGGTAGATCTTTGACAGTCGTTACAGGTAGCCAGTGTCTCGAAAGTCTGACTACCAGTCTTACCTAGGGGTATCTTATTACCCAGTACTAGGTTGTGGAGATCAGATAGGCAGTCGCTCCATGTAAAAAACTGATATTCTATATATACTGGAAGCCGACCCCAACATAGTTGGGAAAAGGCTAGGCAGGTGATGAACTAACATAAACTACACCAAACAGATACACAGTATTTTCTGTATATATATTATACTTATAGATTATATTATTATTACTATACTTTCTATAATATAACGACGGAAGTATGATATTAAATGACAAGTGAATAACGCCGGATAATGGAATAAAGCAAAGGCTGTTTTTCAACTGTGTACCTCTCTGAAAATATCTCTCTACTCTTTAAAAATAAGGATTGACCCATCACGGCCGTAACAAAATAAATTTCAATAAATCCAGAGCTTAATCTGCAAAATACCTTACAGTATTTTCAAATCCCTTGTATCAAAGAATTATAGCTACGAACATTGCAAAATCTTTTCGATCCAAAAATAGTTTTTCAACATTTTATATAACGTCCGGGATTATGAAATCGTCCATTTATTTTACGGCGAGATTTTCCTAAGGTGCGACGCGTGACTACCTTCGATATTGCCCCGTCCCGTGGCTCCCAATAACACATTTTTAAGGATTTGTGTCAGGATAATTTTATATGAAAGGGAAAATATTTCTGAAGCTCAACGATAGAATTAAGCTTCACAAAATCTGTCTTTCATCTTTAACATTAAATATGTATTGGGTGAATGTTAGCGCGATTATCGTCTGCCTTCAGAGGATTACAAAATGTATACTCTACTACGAGCTATTCAATCGCGGTATAATATCACTTTAATGTTAATCCAGTTTTCAGACATCGAACCACAAATTTAATAGCATTATGTTTGTTATTTATGTTGAGAACTTAATTCCAAAACTGTTCATTGTATTTACAAAACGTATTGTTAAAATCCAATTGTCTATTCTAGGCCTATTCCCATACCCAGACTATCGTATCGTAAATTACTACACGCAGACGAAATTACTTACACGAATAGCCCGATAATGCGTGGCAAGCACGTTTAAAATTAAACTTTGTGAAATTCGAAGTTTCTCTTAGATGTTCCATTACTTAATTCGATTGGTGCCGATTGTTAAATCGCTTCAGTATGTATCCATTGAAATACTACTAAATCTGAGGGCACTTCTAAGTGAAAATTTTCCGTCAGTTCCAAGGAAACGAGCCGGCGAATTGGCTACCAGCCTATAAAACGTAATGTCACATTCATTTGCAATTCAAGAGTCCTCAGTCTGTATTATGCCCAATAAAATTTACATATTTAAATTAAACTGAGAAATAACAAGATACTGTAACCATCATGGAGCTTAGATTGCATGGACGTTTGTATTTTTAAATACACATACATTCTTTCATATCTTCCGAGTTTTCATGTCATTTTTAATTTAAGTCACGACGAACAAACGGAGTCTCATGGTCCCGGCTGTGTGAACTCACGCCCTGAATAAATTAGTTTGCGCGCTGGATGAGAACTAACTCAAACAGCTGACGGAAAATAGTAATGTTACTGTAACGTCTAGCTTGTGTCAACTTGCCAACCGACGTAGCACCTACTATCAAATCAGCATTTTACTCGAGGTGCAAAAATGAGAGGTCATTCCCCTCAACTGGCTTGCAGAGTAAACAGAGCTAATTAATCCGGTATTAGTCACCACGAATGGCGGCATTTGATGCGTCTCCGATACGTCAGTGGTCACGCCTCACTTGACAGATGAAGCTGTCTAATGACGTTATCTTAGCGTACACATGTTGAGAACTGACTAGTTCATTCAGTTGTAAATGTGTGGAATTCAGCACGATGTTGTTGGTTGCTATACCGGTTATAAATCAGACCGAAGCCTACGCGATGTCAAATTGTCAAGCGCGCAATATTCATGATTGTATCCGACCCTTTACAATTAGTCAATCACACGATGGTATCAAGAGAGAAATGTGAGGAGCTTTAAAAGTGATTCACGCGTTTGATGTAAAGCTACGTTAATACTGAAATGAGTGTCGCATCATAACAGATATGCAGGTTACGTCATTCGGGCTGGGGAACTTTGGCATCAATCAGTCGGTGCAATATGATAATGTAGATAGCTTCACTGGGATGCCAATGTTTGCAGCGTTCCATAGTTGTTATGTAATGATGCTAATATTCATGTCGTTAATAATATCAAAATTGCCAGAGACGAGAATTTTGCGTTGCTAATTAAACATTGTAGCCACGTAGCGAAATGCACCTGAGAGGTGGGCCAAGATCGTCACTTACAGGTCGCCTGACGGTGGATATCACCACCAAAGTGGCGATCTGGTCTTAAGAATATGGCCAGACATCGTACAAGTTTGGAAGGAGGAAGGGGAGGCATTTGTCCAGCAGTGAGACAATTGAGAGGCATGCAAAAAAAGTAAACAGTATAAGATTAAATTCTGAGGCAGACATCGACGACCTGGGTTTAATCTTGTGGCTGCCAGCTTGAACTAATTAGACGCAATTTTTTTAGCACAATGTAGAGCTCTATTTTCGTTATTTTTTTAGTTGTAAAAAAGTGCAAATCATTGCTGAAACTTATCTTTGTGTATAATCGTTCATTAGCTTTAGGCTTATCTAGGTGAAATATACCACCAGATACACCATTATACATTTTTCCAGATAAACGGTATGTTGAAATATATGGCCCAATCTTCCGTTACCTATCGCAGCTATCGAGAAAAACACCATTCATGTTTCATAAATAGGCTAACATTGAAAGTTATCGAAGAAAATATCGTCTAACGCCCCAGCACACTGATAAAATATTTTAAAACATATTAAATTGAAAAATATGGTGACATTTTATTGCTTATAATTTGAACGTAAAGAAAAGAAAGCTCAGAATATTTTAATATGATCCAAAATTGTTGAAATATTTTTATGTAAGTTTAATATTATTTTGAAATACGTTTTACAACATATTATTATTTAGATGCCATAAAATGATGAACTAAACAGTTGAATCATACGATTATTAAGAAAATTTTGTCAGTAGGCAAATAAAATGGTCATGAAAAAGGTCAGGCTAGTAAAAGACAGGTAATAATTTTACAGAAGTTTACGATCCAATTACGAAATAGTGTGATGAGGACGGACTTTATTGCAGTGCTATCGGCGATGTGCGCGTGTATACCCCCGAGTGTACTTAGTTGATACCGTTAATTTTAAGTGCATGCGACAGTAGGTTAGAGCCCATAGACGTTATAACTCACCACGATAAAGCTGTAAAGATAACAGGAGTTGACTATTTACACAAAGTAGGTACTCCATTATAATGACAAGGAAAGTTAAACATTATGGACAATGCTATGTAAAAACCCTGCTAAATTATATCAGATTAAGTCCGGTGTTAAAAAAACTTTCGTAAACTCGTTGCAAGTAAAATCTGATAAACTCGAATTAATAACCAACACGGTAGTGGGTTAATTTCAGTTTTATAGCATAATTAAAAGTGGTTGAAGTACGCTCCTTTGGAACCGCTGTACCACTTTGTGCCCATGGCAGTGGAGACCATGGGCAGTTGGGGTAAAGACGCTAAGGACTTTGTTCAGGACTTAGGGCACAGGCTAAACATTGTCAGTGGTGACTCCCGCTCCAGCCGGTTTCTGGCGCAAAGGTTGTCCATTGCCATCCAACGCGGGAATGCGGCAAGTGTTATGGGCACTTTTGCGCCGGGAATGGTCAGGGGCGGGTTATTTAATTAGTTTTGACATATAATTTAGTTTAGAAATTATGTTATTAAAAGTTAAAATATTATTAATTAGTCGATTTTTGAGTCAATTAACAATCGGAGTGTTTTTATTTTTATTAGTGGCTCAACCAAAATGAGTCAATTTGGACACTTTAAAATTTTTATAAGAGCTGTAAAGTTTGGACAAAACAAACAATATAAATAAACATGAGCGGTCTAAATTCGAAACGTAATTAGTGTAATGGAGCCGGTGAATCCGGGTTGTATTTTAAAAGCCGTAAAACCGTGGGGCGGTCGCCATAGGCTGGAGTCGGGAGTGGTCGGCGGTGGTCGGTGACATTCGCTTTTACACTGCAAGTCACGTGGACTAATGAATCCACTCACCTTCACGTCCGAACCCACCTTTGTAAATAATTTAATCAATCTGTTTATTTTGACACTTTACAAATTAAGCGGTGATGCTTCACAAGCTGATTAAACCTCATGAGTGACAGGCTTTTAAGTATTTTAAGGCTCTAATAAATAAACTATGAATAAAGTCGCGTTTCCTACCAAACAAATGAAGATTACGACTGGATTCAGTGACGCGGCAGTTTGAGCTTTCGTCGATAATATTTTCAGGGCAAGATTTAGATCCCATAGAAGTACTTCGTCATTCATGGATCAACGAAAGGGTCGTCGTAACCTCTTTTCGCGTAGTTTGAACATAAAAAATGTTATCAGTCGAGCAAGGGGAGGCATGCAAGTCATGAAAACAATCAAATAAATCCTCCAACGGGGTGAATGTTTATGTGTGGAGAATTTATTATGGGACTGTGGGTTTGTAATAAAACTGTGATAACGATCGCTGTAAATAAATGACCGTTTTAGAGATATTAAATGTAATTAAAAATAAAGTTTGTGGTTATTTAACAATTCATGACGGTGTGATTATTTTATTTTCAACGTCACGATTCACACAACTAATTGAAATTTTAGTTAAATACCTTTATTATTATTTTGTGATGGGTATTCATAAATACCTTCCCCCGCTCTGCGCGGAGTGGAAGGGAGTGTCAGACTTTTACTGACTAAAACCAAACCAAACCAACCCATGTTCCTTCTTTTGCCGTTAATTTTCCGGGGCCGCGGTATCTCTTTCGAACAACCCGCAATCGAGGCTGGCGGTGGCCCTGGCATGCCCCTTTGACTTTTATTAGTTTAGATAGTTATTTTAAAGAGTCTGGTTATGTATTATACAAAAATACGTGCCCATATCGATCATTATCCGTATCACACGCTAGACCTACTCCGACATACACAGCAAAGCTCCAATAAGCGTTACAGCCATTAACGTGTCGTACACTCAAAATACAAGTCACCAAACTAATGAATGCCCAGTTTTTAGTCTGTCCGACGTGAATTTCCAATCTCCCCTTCGCATATGAAGTTTAAAGTAATGGCTTCGGGGAAAATTTAACGGACGACGGTCGGTAGGTAAGGTAGCAACTAAGCACTACTATAATACATTTCGTGTAATGACTGTAAGAACATGCGAGCACGTACACAAAGTACGGTTTGAAACATTACGACACATTTTACTTTTATAGAAGCGCAAGCCGCAAGGAATATTTGGATGAATTATTTCGTTTTAACGATTTCTGTGAAAATGCTTTAAAATTTAAGAAACACTGTGAAATGGAGGTTCTAGATTCAGATTCATCATCATCATCTGCCTAGCCTTTTCCCAACTATGTTGGGGTCGGCTTCCAGTCTAACCGGATGCAGCTGAATATCAGTATTTTACATGGAGCGACTGCCTATCTGACCTCCACAACCAGTTAATACTGGGTAATACGATACCCCTTGGTAAGACTGGTTGTCAGACTTTTGGAACACTGACTACCTGTTACGACTGTCAAAGATCTACAATGACAGCCGGGACCAACGGCTTAACGTGCTTTCCGAGGCACGGAGGAAACTCGGTATGTAACGGGTGGTCACCCATCCACAGACCAACCTAGGCAAGCGCGGCTTAACCTAAAGATCGACCCGAGCGGCTGCTATTATTTAGCCACGAGCTCCTCATCCTTCTAGATTCAGATTATAATGTGATTTATTTATTTAACTTAACTTTGTCCTCACAAAGTTTTCTGTTCTACGAAATAGAAGCTTTGTCGTTTGTCATTCCATTACGAATATATGTATATGTTACCTACTGTTGTACTCTGTTTCTCGGTTCTACCGCTATGCGCTATAAACATGCGATTTTTTGTTAAAGTTCGCAAGCGAAATATTTTGTTCATTTCACGCGTGCCATCAGAAATCCCTCACAGAACCAAGAAAGCCTGTCCGAAACAATTCATATGAAATACGGAAGATCCCAATTGTAGTCTACGGAATTCCAATAATATAGCGTGAAGGGTTCCTATTTTAAGATCTCCTTTTCCATTGACATTTTGCTCTTGCGACTGTATCAATCGGCAGAGTTACGGGAAACTGACTGTACCTACCTACATACTTTAATATATTTGTGACTTCAGACAAGAGACAGACAAAAGCGATTCATCTGACAACGCCTGTACATTTCTAAAAATACATAAATTGAGTGAATTTGTTTTGAACATTTTGCTTATATTTTCTGCTCTATTTTGCCGGATGCTGTGTTACAATTTTTTAACTGTGTGTTGTTACCATTCTTTGCTTTTAGCATTCCGTTAAGGTTTAATTTGTTAATTACTGAATGGCGTGCCAGTAAACATTACAAATAAATGAAAACAGACAGGCTCGTTTTGGTACAATGTGTTAATTACTTTTTTCCTTCGAACATTGTTAACAAAAATTATGGACACGCTATTAATGTTAAAAGTTTTAGAAATGTCTTTTATTAACCTTTGAACGAAAATAGCCACTGAAAACTAATTTATTTCTTGTGCTCACATACCTAATTACGAAGGGTTTATTCAATTAATGCTTTAGTTTCGGTAAGTGCCAATGGCTTTGGGGGAGTCGCCGACGCATCAATCATTTTCTCATCCACTTTATGTCAACTTCAAATTTTGATACTAGGATGATGGATGGCCGTTTCCACAATGTCACCGCACGGCCGTGGAACCCTCGGTTATGAAGTAACAAGCACTCGTATGAGGAGTAGCTGCTCCAGACTAAATGAAATTTCGACAGTCGCTGCAGAGACCATTAACATATAAATCAACGTTCATAACTCGTAGACTTTGGTTTACGACGCAAAAATAAAAATGAACCGAGTGGTCCCCGTCAGCGCTCCCGGCGCGCGGCAGTTCAGGCGACGACACAAAACGAACAAATAAGATTTCTTTCCCCACGACTGGAAATACTTAAGACGGAATTGTTTGAGAATTGCGCATTGTTGTCGTTTGTATAAATAAATCGGGGAAAGTTTAAGGTTACGTTGTTAAGCATTGTTTTAGCGTTTATTGGTATTGACTGCGTCCGAAAATGTTTGTGAACAGGTTGTATGTCAGTGGAATGGAACGATTTCAGAGCCAACGGGTCTGGTAATCAGACAAAACGGTCAATTACTTGTGAAATAGTGGTGTTGTCGCTGAGCTCGCGGCGAGGCGCGCTGGCGGCCACGCGGGCGGTGGCGACAGGGCGCGCACGATCGCACGCGTCGCTCACCGGAAAAATGAACCTCTCATGAAATTTAATGTGGAAATGTCTTGAAACGACGCCAAACCCGCGCTTGAATTATTTATGATCCGCTATTTTAATGGCGTCCCCGTTCGTTCATTACAGTAAGAGTGTTTCTTAATTTCGAATGCGAAATAGGTGTTGCGATTCCTTATTATATTCGACGTTATGAGCGAAATAAAACGTTGTCAATTATTTATTGTTTTCGACCACTTTTTTATTATGGAAATGCATTCATTGTGGAGTACACAGGAAGTGTTCTGTCTGCTTGTTGCGAGAATGTAATATGTAAATATATAAAGTACAGTTATTTATGGTGATTCTGTTTTGTTTTTGTCACGAAATTCCAAGGGGGAAGTTAAATGGTGATGTGGCTTCAGTTAAAGCCAACTTGCAGGTTTGTGATGCAGTTAGGATTCCGTGGATTTGCTCAAACTGACAGGAAAAGTTGTTCCAACTCACATAGTGCTTTATAAAGCTAACGAAATAAAAGAGCGCCAAATTTTTCCGTACCGTCGGAAACATATATCTACTCGTATCAAAGTTCGTGAGTCAAATAAAACCTTACTTTTGTCTCTTATGTTAGGAAATTAAAAGTACTCGCATTACATGACCTTGTTATTACTTTAGCCCTCGTATGTAATAATAAATGTTTTTTTTTTGTTTCTTTTTTTTATGTTAATGAAAACAGCAATAAAACTAGTAATTTGATAAAGTACTAATCAAATATTTACTCTAAAATATTAGATATATACATATATTATTCATATTTTTTCTTTTCATCGACATTATGAATTTATTTATTTTTTGTATATTATGGAAATGTGAAGGTTAAGGCTAGGTAATTTATCATCATCATACCGCCATGTAATTGATTACTGTTGAACATGAACCGTTCCTATAAGCTACTGCCGGCCATTCTGAGTAATATTGCTATAATCAACATGCCTCATAGACCGCGCAGAATGATAGCATTAGTGAGTACACAGGTGCCGCTCTACCCGTGAATAATCTAGTAATTTCAGGACACCCACAGGGCACGTTGAGGTGGTCCATTCTTATAAAAATAACACTAAAAAGTTTTCTTTCAAAAAAGTATTCCTTTCACAACCTTACTCAGTAGTTTTACGGAATAAAATGTAAGTTTCAACTCCCTCGCGACGTGAAGACGACAATGTAGACACCTCAGCACTTTATAACGACGCCAAACAAGCGCAGCGTGGGCAGAAGTCCTGCAACCAGGAGACGCCTATTGTCGCGCGATCGATCGCAGTAAATCAGAGCCCACGCAACAGGCTGCCTCGGAATACGACCATCAGCGAAATATACCACAAATCGTAAACACATCAATAGCATAACTTATACGCCACAATGTGAGGGCGTCAATAAAATAAATAAAGCTGTTACCAATAGTGTGGTATGCGCCGCACTGCAATTTCTATAGAAATTTGCGTGAAACAAAGTTTTAATGCTATTGTTCTTTGTTCGTTGCTGTTTTAATTTGCCTAAGTAACACTTGTTAGAATAATGTAGAAAATAAGTTAATTTATTACTTTTGAATTTTTCTAGTCAATGTGGTCAATAGTTTAAGTAGTTGCGATGACGGTCCTTTTAAGTTGGTACGACTGTCATCTTATACCATTGACCACTAGATGGCGTTTCTTTTGATATGTTTCCGTTTTATCAATTAATCTTTAAATAGAATTTATACTCATAACAATGTTTAATTAATTCCTGAAATATTATATAACGATTAATCGAATATGTAAACCTAATCTATAATTGTTTGTCTTATATTCATATTATTCGGTTGTACCAACCAAAGTGGCGCGCTACATCCGACCCCCACTTTTGTCAGTTGTCAGTGTGGCACGTTAGTTTAAAATTTAGTCTGTTATAAGCAGTGTGACTAGAAAGTCAGTGGAATAAAGTATTTTGTTGAATTTAAAAAAGTGAGTTTTACTGTAGAAGTCCAAAACACTGTAAACTGCAATGAAAAGGTAAAAGTTTGACAAACAAGAGTAAAATACTTCAATCGAACAACTACGAACATCAATGAATTTAATTACAAAGACAAGAAAAATCAATAAGAAAGGTACCCTCAAACTAAATACTTGATAAATTCAAGTTGGTGAAAACGTGGGGCGAACAGTCGGCAGCACGAAAATGTTATGTAAACAGCGAAGTATCTCTCAACTGTGGCCCCGGGTCGTCCTACTGAATAAATAACGCCAAAGCAAAAGCAAACTCAAACAAAAGTAAATTTATTCACCAAATACGACGATTAATACACGATCTCACGACAGATTTATACTCGTGCCCAGAAGAATGAGTATACGGACGACTATGTGAACTTTACTACGTATATTATTAGTAGTAGTCGATGTGTCGCGCGACAAACGGTCGACATTGTTAGGACACGCGTTTGTTATATTCTATGGTTATGATAAATCAATGAAGATGTGGAAGTAATTTGTTTGGTACGGATGGCGATGAACATAGCATATATACCGATCAAAACGATACAAGTCTACCTAGACTTGTTTCGTCTTGATCAAATCCTCGATTAAGTATCGTAGAGGAACGTTTTAGAGGCGTTTGTACGGAACTGGATTGCAATAGGCTTACTCGTTACGAGAACGACATTAAAATATCTTATTGATATACTAGTTCTCATGAAGGACAGTTTATAGAACTAGAAGAGCTTTGTATTTAAATAAACAAGTATACCATGTAGATCCTATTACTAATATTATAAAAGCGAAAATGAGTTTTTTTGTTACTGAATTTTGGTACAAATTTAGTTGGGACCCTGGAGACAGACATAGGCTAATTTTTAAGTGAGAAATGAGGGAGAAACTTTAATTTGCTAGTACAATAAATAAGGCGCGAGGGCAAAAACTACCCGCTCCGCCCAGAGCGGGGGAAGTTATTTGATGATTTCCCAGCCAAAAAAAATGAGGGCAAAAACTACAGGTACCAGGTACCTGCAAATCAGGAAAGGTAAAAGAAAGCTAGTTAATTATAAATCTGACATGAATATCGATAAATGTATGAATGCCGATCGAAACTGACGTGAAGCTGTACCCTTACCCCTCTCAGATCAAAGAAGTACCAGTCCTCTTCATTATTTCTGTCCTCCCAATTTGTATAAGCATTGAATACGAAATTCAGTCAATAAGCATCTTAATAAAAAGTAAATAAATAGAAGCAGTGTTACTGTCATAAAGGGAAAATCAGCTTTGGAGCGGAAATTGAAGTTCCGTGGCTGGGGGCGCGCGGGCGCACTCCGGAAGCTACGCCATTAAGTCCACTTCCAACGCTTTATACAGTTACAGTAATTATTATTATTTCATTTAAAAATCAGAGCTTATTTTCGTTTTTACTTTGAAATTGAAGGGAAGAAAAAGTTTGATGTATGAAGTCAGTATTGCGATGGAAATGGTACTATTGTCTCGATTGCAAGAGATATGACCTTCCGATGGTATTCCGTCGAAATCGAATACGTTCTTGTTCAGTATTTATTATTAAGTAAAGTCCTCTCTATAATTTCAGTTCCTTCAAGGTTGTAAGAGATCCCGTGCGATAAGACCGTCGATTGTTAAAAATGTTTTTTTTTTTGTAATGATAGTTCTCCTGACCATTTTCGGTCCAATGTCAGCGGAGATTAACCAGGGCGAGAGATATTATAGTGCACAAGCGTGTGCGCTGGCACAGGTGTAGGTACTCTCTGCTCCCTCACTCTCATAGTCCGTCTGATGGGACGGCAATCCGACATGCCCGGAGATAGTTCAGGCGCGGGACCAACGGTTTATCGTGTTTTCCGAGGCACTGAGGTATCAAACCACCAATGCCCAAACTTCTGCATTCACTGAGGAATTCTTAATGGGAAATCCCAATGACGCTTTTTACCCGACTTGGGCGAATCCGGAATCGAACCCAAGACCGTATGCTCGGCAGTCTAGCTCGGCGCTAGCGACCGCAATAACAACGGCGCATTTTATTTTATATGGTGTACAACAAAGTGAGAAATTTATACCGGGTGATATGGAGACATCAACAAAAAAACTTTTACCATAAATTCAGTAGGTACATGATTCTAGATCTACCGTTGAAATTTATATGATCACAGTTTGACCCAATACCCCCACAGATTCTAGATCTACCGTTGAAATTTATATGATCACAGTTTGACCCAATACCCCCACACACTGTATAATTTTTTATAATACTTCCTGAAAGCAAAACAATATACATACTTTAGTACGTACGTCGCGGTCGTTAAGTTTAATTTAATGTAATTCAATAGATGGAACAAAATATATAATCATTGGCTACCAAACGATTCACTACAACAACAAACAGAGAACTTGTTTATAGTTTGCCGGACAAGCCACTAAAATAATGATTAATATTCATCACGAACCGACAGTTACTGTTTGGATATTACAAAACACAGAATAACAGATAAAAGTTCTCACGTAACGGCCATGAAGGTCTTTGTTTTGTCTGGGACTAAGACAAACAAATTTTAAGGATACGCGTCCCTGAGTCCAACATGTGGTGTTATTTCTATTTAAATTTTGTTGGATAACAAAACACAGAATAAACTTTCAGTGAATATAACATGCACGTGTGCCTACGGGGCCGTTTCACAAATAACTGAGCTTTGTAAAAACGGAAACTAAATTATTGTTTGCATTGACAGAATTATTCGTTGATGCTATTCTTTCTCACGACGGAAATGCCCAGATGTGACAAGACCTTGGCACCTAAAACAAATAGCTTCTACTGTCACCCAATGAGTTGTTGACTGGGGTGGTGGATTGATGATAGAAATAGGAAAGGATATATTTTTGGAATGATGAGAATTACGCTAATATTAAATCCTTGAATACCGTTAGAGGATACTGCAAAATTACAATTTTGTTAATTTCGTTTCATATTATACTGCTACAAAAGGTGTGTTGTGGAAAATATGATGTCGATATTCTCGTATTTATCCTTTTCCAAATAACAGGTGGGTATATTTTCTTGATACTACATTGTTTTAAGAAAATGTTCGTCAATTAATTCGCAGAAACCAGTACAATAGACCAAATTACGTCCGGGGTTGTGGGTTGTTCGAAAGAGATACCGCGGTACCGGAACATAAAGGGCAAAAGATGGAACCAAGCTGGGCGTTAGTCAGTAAAAGTGTGACACTCCCCCCCCCAATTATTTGATGTTTTCCCATCTGCAAAAAAGACCAAATCATGTTACGCCATTCTAGAACATTCCAGCCTTTATTGTGCGGAAATCTGCAATTATATTTGTATTGAAATAACAATTAGCGGAACTTAGATTAAACCAACAAACCTCGGATAACATTACCTGAGGAATTTCTGCTTCTCAGATAATATTAGCTGCCATTATTAGTGTCAGTACGTACTAAGTAATATTGTGGTGCAAGTGACAATGGATCAGGACAGATTGTGATCGAGGATTTCGCTTTGTCAGATGTCTGGATTATGGGAGAGCCGCAACTGTCATGTCTGCGTTTGTCGTGACGTCAGAATGAGGTCGCTGCAGAACTACATTATGTAATGATAATTTAGTTGTAGGTATAAGGAATTAGACTGTTGGTAGACTTAATTAGTAATGCTGAATGGTAAAACTAAGTTGATTGCTGCTTATAAGAATAAAACCTTTATGGATAAAAAATAAATTTATTAATAGAAAATATTTATGTTTGACAAAATGAACAAGTAAATTTATTAAGATTTGTTCAACCTTTTGACCCTTATACTTAGCAGAACTTTAAAAGCTTCCTACGCAAAAGCTAATGTTGGAAAAACTAATTATTTGTTTGTATAAATAAAGAATTTATTGATCTTGGAATAAAACCTATTGTTGTATAATGGAGCAAGTTTCAATGGTCGTACGGATGGAAAAAGAATTTAATAAAGTGGCATGTGGAATGCGCTCAAAGTACAATAAATCGCAATTGATTCGCCAAATGGCGTCCTCAGCTTAGTCAAGGAAGGCCGGAGTGACTTAGGCACAAAGAAAGCGGATTATTGCGTAATCTGGAGCGGCGATGCTGGGACACGCGTCTCGGCTCCCGGCCACATTAAACCCACATTAGGTCTCCATCGATTACGACTTGACATTTTGTTACGCGAAGGTTATTTTACGTGATGTCGCGAAAAATGTCTTTTTCGTGTACCGTGCCAGTTTGTGGAAACAATCTGTTTCGTAGATCTTATCTTGGTTTTTGTATAAATCACTTGATTCTATTAGCTTATTTTGAGAACTGAACAAGCTAATATTAGATTCGAAATAACATGCTTCAGCTCTTCAACTGCTAAAATATGCATCCAGTTGAAACAATAATATTAGATCGAATTCGAGCTCGCGCTGTAACTAGACAAAACAATAGTAACTTAGATGATCAAATTTAAATCTACAGAACTAAGTCAAAATACGCAGTCAGATACCTACTTGGTTTTCAAGTAGACCTTGTTATAGCTTAGTCAAATATTGGAATTGTTACTCCAATAATAAGCCCACTTTATCGGCTACATTCAGATTCTTTATTGATAAAGGTATCGAAAGAAATACAATGAAGTTTTTAGGCGTAATCCAGACCAGTAAATTGTTTTCACAGCTAAGAATTTTGAAGTACAAAGTTGTTTAAACTCCTTTTATTTTTATCTCTTAATAATACGCTTTTAATTTATTGAACAGATAAAATATTCTCGATATTGAACAATCTGAAAAATATTTAATTACTTACTTCATTGCGTTTAGGAAGACGAGCGGAGCACAAACATCCTATAATTTATGATTAATCCACTTGTAATATTATAAGAGCGCTCTTGTTTGTCTGCAGTATCAATATACAGACTGAATCAATTAACAGGACTTGCCAGTTGTAGATATATTATCTTCTGGTCCAGTAATAGAATATATTTTATCCTGCCCATAAATTACCTACTGAACAATAAATAATCTCGAAAACAGAGCGCTTGGGCCTGAGCCTCGCCCTGGGCATGGCCCTGTGGCAAAAGGCACCAAAGGCAGAGATGATAATAATTTAGCGAAGCGTATAACTATCACTCAATAAAGCTGTGTAGTGGCGCGTACAATATACATCACAGGGTCTAAACAGATTCGGGCCACTTGACGGGCTTCGGCAACATTCTCAGCACAAAGCAATGAAAGCGGCTTAGTTGAGAGAAAGGGGATTAGAGCATAATCTGCAGTGGAGCGGTTGACATACGGCCGGGTGCCCGAGGCGAGGCGGCGAGGCGGCGTGGAGCCGGGCCGTGGAGCCGTGTGTCCACGGCAAATACGTGGCGGCAACAACCACACAATAACTGTTATCGGAGCACACAGATGCGACAATTGACTCCATGGGCTTTTCCGAATAGTGGCAGAAGAGAAGCGCTGCTTGTTTTCGTTAAACAACGAAGGAGTGGACTCCATTTAATAGTTTTGCTTACTTCCCAAACAACATTGATTTTTCTACTAGTCTACACTGTGTCCCACTACTACGCAAAGTCTCCCCTTCGTTCTTTTACATATCTCAGTTGTTTTACTATTTTACTTCTAGAGAAAGGTACATTTTAAGAGCATTGGTATCGATTCTAACTACTTATCAATATCGTTATCGTTACAAGGTCACCTCTGTAGTGCTGGCCCAGGCCTCCGTTACAAGACTCCTCTCCTGAGACGGAGGCCTGTGACCATTGAGTGATTATATTATTAGCTAATTACGCTATTGTTAACTGCATTCAAATTTCGGTACGTATAATTATTTGCTTGTTTAATTAACTAGAAGAGACTAGGATAGTAACAAAACATGCAAGTGAACACTCCAATGACATGTTTATAGTTATATTAATACGGGGTATTATTTGAAATCACTGCTTTGCGGTTTTTGTCGGTGGTTGCTACTTTATTATTACTGGCATTAGCCGTATGATTGGTTATTTAATTAAGTGTTATTAAACTTAGTATGCATTTCCAATTAATAGAATTATTTTTGTGGTTAGGGCGTGTTTATTTACAGTTCAATTTGATTCATAATATAAAATGATTAGAATAATATTGCTAACTAACGTTGAATATCATTGTTAACTGAGAGTTTTCTAAGTAATTAAACAAAGATAACTCTTTGTTCAGTTTTCAGATTTATTATTAAACTAGCTTTCGCCCGCGGCTTCGCTCGCGTTAAATTCGGTATAACACACCAATCAGACCTGCAGTTTTTGCTCTTGCGCCTGATGGATTTGTAATAGCAACGCTAAGTTTTCTCTTTTCTTCCCTCGTTCTCCCTCATATCCCACTTTTTTTTAATAAAAATTAGCCTATGTCCGTCTCCTGGTTCCCAACTATCTCTGAACCAAAATTCATCAAAATCGGTTTAGCCATTAAAGCGTGAAGAGGTAACAAACAAACAAACAAACAAACAAACTCACTTTCGCTTTTATAATATTAGTAAGGATTAAAACGAATAATGACTTCATAACTGATATCCATACTGTAATAAAATACGTAATGGGTATATTCGTTACAATTAATTTCCATTCTAGATTCGCAGTTATCGTGAACTAGTATGCGTATCTCTAGTGGATCGCTAGAACCTCATAAATTTCATAAACTGATAGCTGGATTCTACAATGAAGTGATTTAATAAGGGCCAGACTAACATAATTCAGAGAGTTTGTGAATAAATCAAAGTTGTGCACTAACTCCGCATCAATATCAAGTGGCTGTTCTCAACTTATTTTATATTCTCCATTTTGTTAAACTTCAATGTAATACTTATTATTTATGAAGTTGGAAGTTTTATGTTTTTCAAAATCCTCTTGTTTCAGCTTTAATAAAATACCTGGATAACTTTGTCAGGAATTACCCGTAAGGACCATTATAACTTTTATGGGTCTTTAAAAGTTATTTACGCTACCAGTGTTTACGCAACATGACAATGAGCGAGATATACTTGAATGTTTTTATTTCGAAGGTGGATATTTCTTAACCCTAGTAATAGATAAATATGGATCATGAAAGCATGCTGCGTCGACCACAAATCAAACTGAGATTAGCGCAAGAGTATTAAGAAGATATTTTTTCACTCCAAATGCAATATCAACTAAGTTATAGGTTATTTCAGCTGTTGTTAAATTTTATTTTTTTAAATAAAGTACTTGTGCGTATTATTCTTTATTTGTATGTTGTAACAGAACAAAACCTCATATTGAGGTTGTTTTCCAAACACGAAAATAATGAAACAAACAAAATACCTTATGACATGTTTAAGCTGCACTCTATCTGTCCAATTCTGAAAAAGAAAAGGAAACAACTTTAGACATAATGGAAGCACAGACGACATAATAAAAGTGATATAAAAATGTCGTAATGTCAATATGACGAGGAAGGCATACGTCAACTGATTAGTGTGTCCTGACCGTGTGAGAGCTTGACCGCCTCAATTGACCGATAATAGAGCCGACACCCACATGCGGGATTATTGACTTATAATAAACGTCACATATTTCTTAATAAACAAACACGGATACGTCACTGTGACGATGTTGACAGCCGCCTCAGTGAGCAACCGTCATTAAAGCACTTTGCGTCTCCAACACACAATTACACCTACACAAGGTGCAAATAAATCACCGCTTTCATACCTATTTACTGTTTATTTACGTCCCGTGTTTGATAACCTACTGTCACATCGGCTATAATTACATCTACGTGTTGTAGCATAAATAATAACCCACCACAGATAATTTATTGAATATTCAGTCAATTATGAAGTAAATGTTTGTTTTCAACGGATTATATTAGACGTGTTTAAAAGTTCTACGATTAATGAGACTGGCTGTCGAGACTATCAAGCTAAAATATGGAAATAATAAACAAGCGAGCAACTAGAAAAAAAACGTTAAGGACGTTCGAATTTATTATTGTTCGGAAATTAAAAACCTGATAGACATAATAATCTTAATAAATATTGTTTTAATAATATTTATAAGAGAGTATAATAAAATAAAATTATATAAACGGTATAATATTAGTAAATGTGTCAAAAAATAATTAAATTTGAAAGCAAACAAATCTTTCTCCCGTATCGAGCTCTCGAGTAAATCGGATATTAGAAGTATTAGGGTATCGGGAATTCTGTTAAGCGACCTAGTTCAGGTAATCAAAGAGCCTTTGTAGATTACTGTTCTACTCATTGTGAACTCAATCCATTTGTTTATAAGTACGGCGGACTTCAATCATCGTAGAATTCTATATAGATCGGAATCGGATGTTTCATTACATTATTCATCTGCTCGGCGTCCAGACAACAGTCCATTAGCATTTTAAATTAAGTAATGAATTTACTAGGCAGACGACCTGTGGAGGCGGCCTAAACTTAAAACTGTACGTACGGCCAGAATTAAACAGGCATATAAACCTTATTGTAAGGCATATATATATTTAAAGGTGCCTGGAACAGCTCTTGTCACCAATTAAGTTTACATCTTAAATTTTGTAGTTTTACTCACAATTGTTTTTGCTGTTATTTAAATCTTCGAAAGTACGTTATCCTTTATTTATGCACGCGTAACACACAATACATTTAACATATACATATTTATCGCAACACAATCACAAAATTTCAATACACCATTCGCGTACAAAAAAAATCTTGTATGTTGAGCGTAGCATTGGAATATGAATAAAAAAACTGTGCCAGAACGTGATACACATCTATAATAAGTGTTTGTATAGCGGCCTAATTCGTTGTAAAAAGCCTCGTCACCTGACTTACGGCATTATAATTACGCCGGCGGTACATAGATAAAGTGTTTTTTTTTTTAATTTTGTAGGGTGAGCCGACTAAATTTCGAGCGAAGGTTAATCCGCACCCACGCTGCGCACGAGACTCTATCGTTCATTTGGATTACGATTATGTAGACGAATATGCATGAGGACGTTATCGCGCCATTGATTTTAAATGGGATAAGCCGTTGAGACGACTCAGACCGGTCTCAACCGATCATCAATTAGGAATTGTAAGCTGGTGTGAATCATGTTTATAATTCAACAACTAATACTGCTTCTTGACACCTGCTGGTTGGGCTTACAGCTAGATATATTTTCTGCTTGTTATTTTTTATTGCTTCCGCCATAAAACTGTAGCACATTATTAGCTCCACAATTTCTTCGAGACCTCCAAAAACTGGCAACATTCTTGACGAGCGAGCTTTTTATACTTTTTGTCCACATTTTAAGCACCCAATTCTCGTTAACTATTCAACGAGGTGACTAAACGATTATAATATTCCGTGATACTTGTTGAAAGTGTTTCGAAATAATTAGCTTATTTATATTCCCTTATAAGTTTTCTGTGATATGTCTGGCTTTGCTTGTATTTCGTGTTTTACTTTCAAAAACGGAGTCACGTTAACTTATCATTTTCAAGCAAGTAAGTTGAACTTGGGCTTTCTGCCATGTTTATTTTTAGCCATTGTAGCCGAATTGTGGTATAATAAATATGTTAATAAAACTTATAAAGCAGTTGATAGACCGAATCTAAGTATATCAACTCAAACTGAATTACAAATTCTGAAACCTAAAACAATAGTCCGAGTTTGAATTGAAGTAAGACCAACTTTTGCTCATTTTAAGTCTACAATCATTTGGTTTCGATTCAAACTTTGTATCTTTCGTCTGTATTTCAATATCAAAGTTCAAGATTCGAATGTCACTTGACTCAACGAAGTTACAAACTATAACAATATGTAGTTGCAAAAAGTTTTAATGGCGGAGTTTTTACAGTCGTCACTCAAGTTTATCATAATACATTTTATGCTTATAAAACGTCACTATCAGAAACTGCAAGCACGTTATCCTCGTCATTTGGATTGAATATAATTGTGAAAGCTTCATTTATCTTAACAGGCCGACGTCACGGGCAGATCTGAAGTACAAAGGGCCTGGCTACATGTGAACTTGCCTCGGGGGCGTCGACAATGGAACCGGGCCCTAACAATAAGAGGTCTAAAATTTCATCGTGTCTTCTACTGAGAGATCGGTTAATGAATTGGGTCCATTATTTAGGCTGTCAAGCTTCATGTCTGCGACGGATGTGGTACCGAAGTAAGATCCTATCTGTAAAGTGTTCGTGATAATCCTTGAATGGAAGGTTTAGAAATTCCAATGACTTGAAATAGGAATAAATATTTATGAACTTTTAACTTAAATGGCTATTAGATCTGTCACTTAACTGTTTTATTTTAATACGCTTTAAGAAGATAAGTTAATGCCGTTTTACCAAACTAGGTAGCTAGCAATCACATTATGTGAGCTTGAACATAGACTTGTCAATTTCAACACTTAAATTATTGCTCAAGTAGTCATTTGATTTTGAAATGAACACATAATTACATATATACTCCTTACTGCCTCCATAAAGAATCCAGAAAATGTTATTTTGATTGAAGCTCTCAAAGATGTCACAAAACTTAATTACTTTTAATGTCGTAATAAAAAGCATTAAGTACTTTCGGGTTTACGTCGCTAACTCTTGACTTGTCGACTAAGTAACGCCTACTTTTAGGCTCGTATTGCATTAGTTGTTACATGTGGTAATTACGGCAGTTAAGGGCCTGTCCCGTCGGCGTCACTTGTGATTACAAGCTCTTTCACCATAATTAATGGTGTGTTTTCACCTTATCTTATCACCTTAATATGTGAGATAACTTATGGTCTGTTTTACCACTTAAAGAAATCTTCAAGATAAGAACACCCCAATGAATTTTTGTAAAAATCGAATGGCTATCGCTGACGTGGTATACTAATTGATATCATTAATTTTATCGGCCGCGAATATTCTTTTTATGTTGACCGTTGTGTTATATTCCTTAAAAGTAATGTTGTAACATTTTAACGACTGAAAGCTTTTGGAGAGGATTGCGATATAAACTTAAGAATAAAAAGGAATTATTATTTTTGCTACCATAAGTGGAAAAAGCGTGAATACGAAGCCATATAGAAATAGACGCTGGCAACACCTTGGCCACTTCTAAGAATTGAGAAACCAAAAACGGTCGACAAAAGCAACAGTATTGAACTACGTAGGGACGTTTATTTCCCACCTCAAACCCACAAATGTACATATAACTAAAAAACAAATGTCTGGGTGGTATAAAAATACCACCGAGACATTTAATTGACTGCTGAAACGACGACGACTAATTCAGAAGTATGGAAGAAAGATTAAAAAAAAATCAAAACCACATCAAGTCTAAATTCTATAAATTATGTCGTCAGTGGCGATAGCTCAGCGGATCCGGGAACATTGCGTAACGCTGCACAATACATTAGGCTGTGCGTGACAAACCGTAGTAATGTCACCTGCTTTATTTCAATTATTGCCCGAAGTAAGGTACGAATGTTGAATACCCTTACGTGACCGAACCGGAGTGTTTCCTGGCTTAAGGCCTGCGTAGACGGTATAGTTTTGCCCGCGGAGGACAAAAATCGGAGATTTCGGATTTTAGTCCATTGAAGACTTGCCGCAGACTTAATACACACGGTGTGCTAGATTTTTCCGTTTGATCATTCATAGGTTGACGGCATGGTTTGATTGACGGAGCGATTGATTGCTGTGCTGCGTGTTGTGGGTTCGATTCCCGCACGGAACAAATATTCGTATGACCCACAGGTAGTTGTTTCGGGTGTGGCTGTTTGTGAGTTTAAATGTTTGTAAACGCATCCACGATACAGTAGAAATTCCTAGTGTGGGAACACCCCACATTAAGAATTTCTCCGTTTTAAAAATAAACGTTTAAAAAAAAGTACGTAATCACTCTTGAGCCCTGTGGACTATAATCCTTTTTGCACTTTGGTGCCATTTGTTCTATATTGTTCGAAAACTTCTATTATTTCTTTACTTTATAGCTTTTATTTAATGCAGTTGTAAAAAATCCATTTTAACGGAACAAAAAGTACCCCTACAAAAATCCCTCGTCTGTGCAGGCCTTTATTTGTTGAATTAGAACAAGGTGAGTAATGTATCCACATTGATGTTTAAACGGCTCTTGAACCCTTGATAACGTTTCTAATTATATGCTTGTTAGATTTATAGGCTTGACAGTGTATGTGATAGCGTATTTCAATCATATTATTTCCTGCTTGATTATTATTTGTGGAGCAAGGATTGTATGTCCTAAAATATACGGCAGTTTGAAGACGTTAAATGATAATTACGTCTGTGTTTTACATCAATATTTTTTATGTTTACGTTTTTCTAAATTAATGTTCTGTTTGTATTATTAAATAAAATAGTTTTAATAAACGACTAACAGTTTCGTTACATTAATATTTTATTTAATAACAGTTTTAACTTTCGTTTTTGTAATTTACTTAATAGTTTCCTATTTCTGAATTATTAACCGGCTCGTAAAAATGTAAATAGTATCTCTGTGAGTAACGTATTACAAATTAAAAGCTGTATAAGCTTAGTGCCTTATCCCGCCATATTGGAAACACAAAATAACTGTTAGCATTACCTCTTTTAAATAAATTGACTGCAATAACTTCTCAAATAACAGGTGGCATAATGTAGGTATGCCCAATGTATTCCGTTAGTTAATCTCACAATAATAAAATGCGTAACATTATGTGGCGTTAAGAACAGTGAGGGGGCAACATCGTAATTTACCACGAAACAGCGCGCACCGTAATCTGTACGAATTGCGTGATACGAAAGAAAATGTCACTCGTTTTGTTTCAATTATTCTTATCCACGTTAGCCCTAATATATGTAAATCGTCCATTTAATATACATCTGTGATGTTTCGCGGTATATTGACGGATTTTTTCCGCAATGTTTCGTGTTCTGAAAATATTATTACGCACGGAAATGTCGGAGACACATGATAGTGACTGTCACGGCACGTTGACACTTGTGTCACGAAGCTTATATACGAACCCCTGTAATTTTCACTTTATCAATGTCGGGCAAATAAAATTGCATTATTTAAGAACCGTATTTATTGTCATTATAGCGAAACGTAAGTCTATTATTATATTGATCCGGTTGCGACTCAGTTCTCTTTACTTATTACTTTTTTTTGTGCGGTTGTCTTAACAAAAAATATGGCTACTCCAATTGTAATTGATAGTTTGAGAGTTAATTGAATATGTATAAAAAATATCAATCGTTATTTATTGGACTGGAGCGGTCACTGTCTCATATTAATATTTATAGAATGGCCATTATTCTGGTACTATTAAGACAGACTTCAAGATGTCCGTTGGCGAATGGTAATAATAAAATTATGAGTTTCGTTTACGTTTTTCGTTTTGTTCGGTTAGGTATTTTTGTAATAAAAAATGACCGAGATAAAATGACATAAAAACATAAGTCATCGAAACATATGAAACCTTTTTATTTGTAAGACTATAAATATTACATGCAAATAAAGAATTTTATCTTAAACACCCCAAATTAACTGTACTTTTACCTTAAAATTTTAATGTGAAAGTAATTTACGATCAATCAAATAAAAGTAATTTTGCACTGACATAATTCCAAGAAGAACCCAATTCGTACATATCCATCAAGCTTAGGTATTTATTATAAATGATTCATGAATGACTAAGTGGCTTTATCTGTTTGTAGGTACCTATATGAAGCAAAAGAACCGAGTGTGTACCGATAAATCGCGACCTCATTTTACATTCCCCCACGAGTGCGATTCAGTGCGAGCCAATAATAAAGTATGAGCCACTCATCCACCATCGACGGCCCTCAAGTCTTTGAGCAGCCTCGCAATGAAGAAACAAAATGAAAAGCGAACTATTATTTCTCACATCCGCGTATTTACTCGCCGCGGGTAACACTGGCCCTTTGTCGCACAGAAACAAATGAATTATAAAAATCGCTTTTGTTTATGTACCTTTGAATTTGTGCGCAATTTGTGAAAGTAAATAATAAAGCGCTCTTAGCTCTTAGTCCGCTTTTTTGTTTGAGAGAAAACTTTCGCTGGCTGAAAATGGGACGGCAAGAGGACACAAATAGTAACAATATATGTAAAAGGAAACTTTCACAAGAAAATATTTGACATATTGCTACGTAGTGACGGTTGACGATCCTATGTAAATATCGCACCGAATATTCCGTAGACTTGAAATTCTGCCCACATTTCTTTTTATAAGTTTTTCATGCGGATCAAGCTCTTTGCAAACCATAGGCAATTCGTGAGATGGATACTAGTGAAGAAAAGGATGGTTCAATATGTGTCAAGTCAAAGTAATGAAAAATAACATACCTAATATGACGAAGATCGGTATTTGGTACTTAAATGAACACGTGTATATAAACATTAATAACTAGCTTTAACTGCAGGCTTATTTTGGTGCTGAATAATTTAGGAGCTCGATATTCAAACTTACACGTGAACATGTTGGTCTCGGCTATCAATAGATCTTTAACAAGCGTGTGCCACTAGAAAGATTCAGCAGAATACCAACGTCAGGTAGTCTACCTGGCATTATGCTGAAATGGACTCCTATTTGGTGCAATTTTGAGACACACCGCCCAGTAGGGGGTGACCTTAATAAATATATGTGATGTGTCTAAATGTCTACGTGTCGATCTAATTTAGTCTACCTTACTTTTTTTTAATGTGTTGCTTTTTTTTCTGTGTGATGTTTTTATTGTATTTATTCTTGTATTGTGTCTTTTGTTGCATCAAATAAATGATTTATCTATCTATCCATCTAACAAGCGTTACAGCTAGTTGTGGCACGAAATTCTGACAACCAGTCTTACCAAGGGGTCCAGTCTCACTCTTACCCAGGCCTCTCTGGGTTTTGGAGTTCAAATATATAGGCAGTCGCTTCATGTGTAATACTGGTATTCAGCTGCATTCGGAAGACGATCCAAACACAGCTGGAAAAAGGCTAGCTAATAATGATCCAAACCTACACAAGTACGTGTTTTACGTGAATTAGCTCCATACGTATAAGAGACATTATCATTCTTTCCAATTGGCACGCAATTTATAAACTGACAAAGTACCTACACACCTAATCATGTTACTTGTACAAAAAGTTTTCTCTTTAAGAAAATTCTTTCTGCTACATCCTTTCTCAAGGAAAATGTGTGCACGGACGAATTTGTCTCCCAGCTCACGTTCAGCACAATTCCGGGAATGTTAGAGATACGTAATGCGTTGCTTTTGCGCATATTTCTACATTGACATACGTATATATTTCTTTTTATGTACGAATACGAAAATATCCGAGAAATACATTGAATGATTGGCCTAACCCGTATAAAGTTTCTCTTTTCAAATCTTCATTAGAATATCGAAAACGGTATGCTTAAAATATCTAAAACGAGCTTAGTCTTTTTTTTGCGGATGAGAAATCATTAAATAACTTCCCCCGCTCTGGGTGGAGCAGCGGGGAGTGTCAGACTTGTACTGGTTAAAACCCACCCATGTACCATCTTTTGCTCTTTATCTTCCGGCAGGATGAGCTAGGTCTTCAATATTGATTTATATTTATATTTTTTTTTACAAGCTGCGTCTATGGTATTAACTCAAAAAGTAATCTTACTATTCATTCATTATGACAAATAAGATATTAAAAGCCTTTCCCAAACCCTGTAATTTTCCAGAAAATAAAATTCTATTTTCGACCTTGAATCAGATCCAGGTCTTAACGCTCCTTAGGCACGCTCGTGTAGGCCAGTCAAAATAAAAGGAAAATGTTCTGGAAAATTCTCAAATAAACATGAGTGTTATTTCTACCCGTAAAAGGCAGCAAATAAGAAATCATCCTTCATTGAAAATAATGATCCCATAATTTAAAATGAAATCTCAGACAGTAATTGTTTAAAATGCGCCTATGAGTTTGTTTATTTAAGAAATTTCTTTGTGATATAAATTATGATTTACAACCCCTGACGGCAGGGGTTGTCGAGACGGTTCGAATAAGATACGAAGGGTCAACGTGGTAGGGTGAAATCCTCAGTACAGCAAAAACTCGAGGTGAACTGACTACGAGCTTATGAAGATTCCTGCTACAGCACTTTTGTTCACGCTTTGATGTGAGGAAATACAATTTTATCGTTCATTCAAAGAATCCTGTCAATTTAGATGATATCCTTTACGTGTAGTGCTTATTTCTCTGATGTTTATGATCACTTGAGAACTACAAAGGTTTTGGGTATGCAATATTCGTAGCGATAGTGTTGTGGTTTTTTTTTAGGTTTGGCCACTCGCAGTTTAACTCAGTTGAGATATTTTACTGCTTAACTGGTCTATCCTATGGTGACCGCAATAAATTAAGGCCCCCAGCCAGGGCTTACAACTAATTAAAAACTAAATGAACGATAGTGTTGTGGGTTAAGGATTTCAATACTTTAGTATTTAATTAAAAGGATCGAGTACCTCAAATCGAATACATAGCGAGAACTTCGGTCATATCTTACACAAAGTCAAATACATCTGCTTCGCCTTTTCCCAACAAAGTTGTGGTTGCCGTTCAGTTGAGCCAGGTGCAATTGAATCCTAGTATACTACCTGGATCGGCTGCCTCTTGGACCTCAATCCTATTAACCATGCGAATGTTTGTGAGGATGTATGGATGTTTGTTTGTTACTACATATTTCACATCAAAACGGCTGAACGGATCTTGATAAAATTTGGCACAGAGGTAGATTATGGTCTGGAATAACACATAGGATATTTTTTTTATATCACGCGGGCCAAGCCGTGGGCGCCAGCTAGTCTACTCATATAGTTACTTGTTAATTTGATATCTCTTGGTAAGACTGGTTGTCAAACTTGACTTGAATTTGACGGCACGGTTGGTGCAGTGGCTGAGCAATTGACTGCTGCGCCGCGTATCTCGCACGGAACAAATGTTTGTATGGCCTACAAATAGTTGTTTCGGGTCTGGCTGTTTGTGTATGTGAGTTTAAATGTTTGTAAACGCACGCACGATACAGGAGAAATTCCTAAAGTGGGGCAACGTTTTATATTAAAAAAAAACTTTCAGGCCAGTGACTGCTAACAACTGTCAAAGATCTATAAATGACACCCAAGCAATGGCTTAACGTACTTGCTACTATCGAAGCTTAGAAAAACTGGGTATGTAATGGGTGGTCACCCAAGGGCCATCGTAGGCACCCACGGCTTTACCTTAATACTTATCGGAAGGGCTATTTTTATCTAGCCATGATCTATCACAAAGTACAAATTAAAAATGTGCTTAAACGATAGAAGAGACATAATTTCACGTGTTCCCCCCATCTGTTTAGCCGTGCGACTAAACCATCCAACCCAATATTTAAATTCCATACAAGAAGATGGATCGATAACCACCTTAATGATCGTCACTACAATTTTTATTCCTTTTTATAACATCAGTGGTAATTAAGGGTGCTTAAACACATTTGACGGTGGTTACAAGAGATGGTGCTCGCGATACGGACAAAACGCTTCCTGACCACGGCCAGGCGTCTCACTGGCCACTGAGCGCATTAATTATGATCTACGTTGTACTAGATTTAGATCGAAGTCAGATTACGTATGATTAACTACTGACTGTTGGTTTTCGTAACACAATACTAGAAGTTAATAGTAATAGTAGTCGTTATTTGTTAGCGATCGGCGACCGCTGTGTTGTGTCAACGGTCGCGCGCCGTTCATTTGTTTTAATGAATAATGTTCGAGCGTGTTCTTGTTCTGGATTTAATTAACGTGGCGTTTCTGATATCTTGAGTATTTTAGAACGATTGGTTTTTGAAACTTGATTTTCTTTCGTTTTTCTTATGTAGGTACGTACCTTTTTTAAACTCTACGTAACCTTTGGCACGTTATTAAATAGTTCTTCGTAGCCATTATTTTTAAGGTGACGTGACAAAATGGCTAAAACGGAACTCTTTCAGATTTGTGCTGTCCGTCTGTGTGGATACGTTCGATTCGTATGCCACAGCCATTTTATTCCAAAACTGTTTATACTACACAGTTGAAATATACAGATGAAATTACAGTAGTAACTTTATTTTCATTAGCATACTGTGATAAACATATTTCGTTTTGCTGTTGAGTGTAAATTGATATAGGTATGTAAAGCTTAAAATATTATTTATGATTTCCTTCTTAATGTTACATTAAAGAAAAAAAAAAGAAAATCATTTACAAATATTATGTTATGATAAATATTGTTTGATGCTACGGAACTCTTTGTGACTCACTCTCTGACAAGCACTTGGCCGGTTTTAGTAGTTAGATTGTATTTCAATAAAAAAAAATATTGTTTATTTTCCCTTATAGATTACACTGAAATTCACTCAAGCTAAAAATACTACACATCTCTAACAGTTTTCGTTTATTTTTAATACGACTAGATTTTTCTAAAAGATCCAATATAAATATTTTATTGGGATCCTAGATATTTCTATTAATTAAAAGCACATAAACAACGAACATTCGCATTACATTCAGAAACCGAATCGTTTCTGAGAAATAATGAATTCTTAATAGAGATAATCCATTCCGATAACGAAATAGCGTAGAAATACCTATATACACATTTACATATACAAGTTCTTCCATAAATTATCGTCGTACAAATGACCTTCGGGACTCCAGAATAGGTACGATTTATATCCGTCTCGAGTCGTTTCAGTGAATCAGGATTATGGCAACGTTTGAAAACGTAAAAGTCGGTGGCTTCTCGGCGTCTTCCGGTTTAACATATTCGTTTAGCCCGAGGTATTAGGGGTGGTGATTAATGAGCCATTCCTCGAAAGTGCCTGCGCCTAGCCACCCTTCCTTTTATAAATAAATGACACTTAAATATTTTGTTAGTTATGGCCGCCGTTTCAATTTTACGTGCTCAAGATTTTAAAGATATCTCAAATATTATTCTGTCTTGAAATTCTCATGGTAACCTTAACTTCATTTTTGTTTAAAAAGTTGTTTGCGGCAAGAAAATCATTTTTTTAAGCTATTGCATAGCTTCTATCGCGGGCCTTGAGCGTGGGGACCGAATCCAGAAATTCCGTAACGAAAAAAAACCTGACGCTCCCCACTCCGACGGGCACGGAGGTGTGGCTTGAAGGCCGTGCATTGTCTAACGTCGTTTACACAATACGGTCAGTTATTTCAATCCCGATTCTAATGTTCTAATAGCGTGTTTGGTAGAGAATCGGATAGTCAATCAACATTACGCTGGATCAAACCCAAGGTCTTGTTTTTCTTTTTGCGACTTCTTTTCATTGGAAGTACTTTTTAAATATTATATTTAGTTTTTTTATTTATTGTCTAAGTTGATAAAAAAAATGTTTTTTTTTGCGACTTCTTTTCATTGGAAGTACTTTTTAAATATTTTATTAAGATTGTTTTTATTTATTGCAAAAAAATGCTATGCAATAGCTTTACCGCGGCAGTCCCCGAGTGCCACACGTATTTTTATTTCATCTGGACTTTCCCACATACTATAATAATAATTTGTACGAATAGGTATCTTACAACATTTAAGTTAAAATTTCAAATAAAAATATTTGTTAAAATTAAAAATTCTCGGATTTTCATTAAAATACAAATTCATCAGGAATTTAGAACCACTTTAACTCACATAACTGCAATTAAAACGATCATTAATTTGTTGGCTACTGTGTGACGTCACTAAATCGGGACTTAAATTACATTTTACACAATCGCGCTCCTCTACTATGTGGTACAGAACCCAATACTTCAGCTACACTACGTCCATACGTCGCGTGCATTCGAAACATAATCATTTGTTACCAAAAGCTTTCCTCACTGGCTGTCACTGGATAAATTGAAAACCATTTATCATGCAATACATAAGGAGCTCAACGCTATCATATTTTTACATGTCTACTTGTTTAATACAATATTCGATTATAGAACCTATTTATAGTAAAGTCTAAACATTAATTTACCATACCCAAAATAAAGGCTTAGCATTACCTATATAAAATTAGCTGTCAAAAGTTTTTCGATGTGAACCCACGCTGGATGTAAGTTTTAAATATTCTTGAACTTCATTATATGGCGCGTAAACGTTTGAAATGTTAAAGGTCGTAATAAAACAAATTTAAATAAAAAAAGGTAGAAGAAAAAAACGAATTGGAGGTCATGACATGTATTTGCGATTTTAGTTTGAGTGGGTCTCTCATCATCACTCATTTAAACTTTAAAAAATACAGTTAATCTCTGTAACTGTTCCCTACAGCTAGACTCTCTTATATACCTTTACACGCGAAAACACGTTACCGCTGCTAATGAATACCAGAAAATCTACAGTTTCGTGGTACATGAACCAAATAACAACATTTTCCGCGAAATACAAACAGCTAAACTTCAGAATAAAAGCCTGCGATCGCGTGTTTTGTTATTTGATACAAAAACCTAACAACCGGCATTTCAAAATGTAGTGAGATACCATCCGTACAAACAGAGAGGCGAGCGTGGCAAAATGTGCAATATCTCAAACAAAACGCCCCACTTCACGTTCTCAACGAAATGAAACCTTACTGAATGTCTGCTCAAATTAAGCTTAAACATTTTCTCTTTGAGAAAAATATAAAACACACCTCCCTCTCTTAATGTTGCGTCTTTAGTGATTTACGGGATAAGGGCTTCGTGTTACCGACCATATTTCTGATACAATTACTTTTAAGCAATAAACTCTAATAGAGAGTGACAATCAACGTATTGGGATCAAATATCAACGTCTTGTTTAATTGGTTGAAAGTGTTTTATGGAATTGTAGCTTCACAATAAGAAGTCGTTAGATACTAGTGAGTTCGTTAATGGACCATTAAACAGCCCTATAAATTTAAGTTAATCATGACTAATTGGACTGACACGAGGGGGATACGGACACATCTAGATCGGAACTAGTCGGAATGTGCGGGTGGTCTCCTCAATGCAGCCTTCAGCTTTTATATTATAAGATAATACGCGACTAAAAGGTTAACCACATAAAAATTAAGATAATACTGGTATGCCTAATGGAAAGCTAAATAAAAACGTCGTTAATACTATCTGTTATATCGTGCCGACCGGCGACCGACATAAAACGATACAACAAATATTTTAGGCGTTTCAACAATTATATTTCGTGTTTTTGTTTTAGCTTAGAGTGATATCGAGAGCCGATGGAATCACCAATCGAGTGGATTGTACTAAAGGAACTCCGTTTATGTAGAACCCTTCATTAAACTTATCTGAGACGGATCTAAGCTCGAATCCGTGTAATGTAATCGATTTCGGAACGAGCAACCGCGAAGGACAAACTGCGGTCACAAATTTACATATAAATTCGGGATTATTTTAATTTAAAACGCATTTGGAAAGTTTATTAGCATATATATGAGGGTCCATTACCGTTTCTTTGTGGCAGTCGGCTAAAATAGCAGTTCAGTGAATTTGTACATTATGAACCGCGAATTGAGCGGGGGTCGTCTCGCAGTAAACACATCCTAGCGAACAAATACTGCACTCAGCCAAGTTAACCACCACTTAATAAAATTAAGCAATTTGTCAGTGCGCTGCGCCTTTATTTGTTAACAGTGGACACATTAACTTAGGCTCATTAAACAGATTTTCATCGTGAAATTGAATTACTTACTGCGTTAATACCGGCTGTAGATCACCCTTAACAAGGCGTCAGGGATTAATTCGTAGCCACTCACGTTTGTCCGTCGAATTAAAAGCAAATAAGCTCTTACATCGAGCATGCACAGTTTTTCTTCGAGCTCTCTCGGATAAAAATCACAATCGCCGTATATTTCATTCAGTCTATTTTCAAGCTTAACGGCGAAATAATGGGAGGAAATTGTATCGTATAAAATAGTTTGCGTTTAGTTAATGTTGTTATGGACGTGTTACGTTTAACTGTTGAACGTTATAATGTTTCAATTTGAAGATCAATAACGCACCATTTAACATAAAATAATTAACTGATATAATATGTCTTAACTTCAAAAGATACGAATATAGCAAGAGATGTGACATTAATTACTTAGGCTTCATTCTGTAGTGGTGTTAAATCAGTGATGCGCTAAAAGACGCCTGTGATCCGGCTTCCGAGACGCATCTTGAATGCGTATTTGTTCTTGTTGCGCTAATAGCTCGTAAATATTTCAGCGCGCACGGCGGACACACATGCGCCTCCAGACAAATGGACGCTTATAAAATATATGTGCCCCGTCACTTTTAACATTCCCATACGTTAGTTCATTAGGTTTCCGACGACTGAAATAACAATACTGGGCCATTACAACAGTCCCCAGTTTTAAAAGTCGAACGGAAACGCCCGTGCCATCCATCACTTTTGGCCAGCACTTGACAAATGACAGCTGTTTAAGCATACTTAACTCGAGTTTAAACAATACAAAGTAATGAACTCTTCAAATGTAACACGAAACTTGTAAGTTACTGTTTACTGAATCTTGTTTCCTGGCGGAGTTGCTCATTGGCTCGTTAGGGAGAGGTTTGAGTGCTCCGAGTATGTTTCAAGTTCGGATTCTTGACATCTCGACGTCTTTCCGTACAAATAAGAATGTTCTTGTTTGTCTCGGCATTCTTTAAATATATCTTCTATTTTCGTACACCTTGGTCGTGTTCACTATATATTAAAATAAATTAGACATGAAGAATAATCTAGTATTACTAGTTTTTGACAGCTATTAAGAAGAAAAAAACCGGCCAAGAGCGTGTCGGGCCACGCTCAGTGTAGGGTTCCGTAGTTTCCCGTCCGTCACAATAAGTGTTCCCACTTATGAGTTTAAAGGTGGAGGAGCGTGCAATGTTGCACGTTCCGCGGTAGGCGCTCCAACAGTTTTTGTACAAAAAAGACAAAAAGTTGTACAAAATACCAGTTTTTTTTTTGTACAAAAACTGTTGTGTCAATCAAGTTCAAAATGATTTTCCTAGAAAGTCCTTATAAAGTTCTACTTTTCAGATTTTTTTCATATTTTTTAAACTTATGGTTCAAAAGTTAGAGGGGGGGGGACACATTGTTTTTTACTTTTGGAGCGATTATTTCCGAAATTATTGACATTATCAAAAAATTATTTTAGTAAACCCCTATTCTTTTTTAAATACCTTTCCAACAATATATCATACGTTAGGGTTGAAATTAAAAAAAAATCACTTCCCACTTTACGTATAGGGTGGCTACCCTAATAAAACATTTTTTTCCAATTTTTATTTTACCACTTTGTCGGCGTGATTGATATACATATTGGTACCAAATTTCAGCTTTCTAGTTCTAACGGTCACAGAGATTAAGCGAGGACGGACGGACGGACGGACGGACAGACAGACATGGCGAAACTATAAGGGTTCCTAGTTGACTACGGAACCCTAAAAATAGTGTGTGTGTCAGCTCCGACGCACGACTGGAGTTTACTCGTTAAGTACGAGTATCTAACCATACGCAAAAAGAGTTTATTCAACTGAAAAAAGATTAATATCATATGAAAGGGTAAATTCACAAATTAATGAAATAACATATAGTATATAGGTATAGTCGCCTATACAGCATACCATATGTACGTCTTAATACACTCACAGCCAAATTAGAAAGTTGCGCACCAAAAACGTGACACATTTTCGTTACTTTAGTAGGTTTTACCCCTCGGATTTTTCTCATACCGGGCGCCTTATATATGAAAATCGATTCTTAAGGAGTAAACTCCAAAATGTTAAACAAACATTAACACAGACCAATCAATTCCTCTCAAAGTGAGACCTAAGAAGGCATTCAGAAGGTTTTTCGTAAAAAGAATTTTTACAAATAATAAGTGATAGAACCTCGAGACAAAATGTCACGGGAGACAAGTGAAACAAGGTGGGCGTACTTGTGAGTCGTTCCTCATTCGACGCCCGGAGTGGGGTCTCCAGTCTAACACATTTTATGGGGCTCCGGATTAGTCGTGTGACACGGCTGCCCCACGTGCCGTGCGTGTTTCTGAGACAGGCTAGTCAATTATCGAAACAACCAAGATGACATGTTTTTAAGAAAATTGAAGACATCCACAAATTAGGCCCCCGTCGCATGTAAAATGTGTTTATCTTTGGCTACTTTAGTACGAAAATCGTTGTATTTTTTGAACAAAAAAAAAAATCAAAGTAAAAAATACTACTTACGACAATAAATTGCAGGCATTATTGTAACAACAAAAAACAAGAGCTCTGCGTATGTCAAGAAGAGGGAGGTCGATATAGTCTGCGGGATCACGTCTCGTCGCCTCGACTATGAGAAAAGTTCTCTTGCGGGACGGGGGATTTATTTGTCAACTTTGCGCTGATAAAACTTAGTTTGACATTTGATTGTGAGGTCATGCCCCGCTCCAGCTTCCTCAGATAACTTTCGAGGGCTCCCCTATAGCTTCAGATTAATTCCTCTCGGTAATATTGACGTTGGAAAACTTAGTTTTATCATTTTTGTGTAACCCTTCTTCTTGTTTTAACGAAATTTTGAATAATGCGAATGTTAAGGACCAGACCAACTTTCAGTTTTGGTTTCAAACTTTGAGTTTCAAGTTTTATTAACAACAATCTCTCTCACAACCCAACAAAGTGGAAGGAATGGGAAAGCCCTTTGCCCAGGACAAGGTTACAAAAGACTAACAAAAAAGTCTACCTGTATTAACAGCGTTTGAATATTTATCGTTACCACAGAAAAAAGAAGATACTTGCCTAAAAGTAATTGTACTATATTGTTCATAGTGTAATTTCAAAGTTAATTAGATAGCTTTAAATGCAGGGGCAAATGACAAAGACTAAGCGATGCGAAAAGCAATTTAGTTAAACTATTGGCAACAATTTGATTCCAAAAACAAAGCACTTAGGTATATTTAAACTTTTTCCATCAAGAAGTTTTGACAACAAAACTTCGTAGACGAGAACTTGATTCGGCAATCAAGATTAATTTGTTCTGGCGATGTTACTAAATAATATGAGGTATTAACATGGACCACCCCAAAGTTCAAAATAATATTTCACAGTCAGTTAACGATCTATTTGGGTACCTGTGTGAGATATAGTGTGCGTTCGACGGCGTTGCTTCGTCGGTGGGAGTTAACCTCAAAGGAATGCCATAAAGGCTAGGAAGTTGACAAATCTCTTGACGTTATTTCTGTACTAATTAGGGGCGGGGGCGTGGGCGATGTCACTCGACTGACAAACGAACACGTACGAGGCTTGGTTCTCAGGGATAAATTCATTTGTTGATCACCTTTGGTGAGCTCTAAAAAGTGAAGTTATATTCAGTCGTCACGTACAAGTGATTGCCGACACACGTTGAGTTTATATTGAGATAATTATCTTCTTTTAAATTATTGTTGACAGCGTTTACGTGTTGTTATGATAAAAAAAACATACATACTTTGAGGTATCGAGGAAGTACGATATTTAAATATTCATAGGCATTTTTTGTAGGAATATTGTAGACAGAAAATTAATTTATAACCTCAATCTTTAAGAAACTATGTATTGAAAGTTTTCAAGTCTTTGTAATGTAGTGTTTAAATGAAAATGATGTAAAGATTTATAAATATTTACCTGGTCCAAGGAGCGAAGAGATAAATGGCGCTTAATGATCTGAAACAAAAGACAAACACTGTTAGGACTTTGATTTACAACCTCTACCTTTTATCACAACCCTAGCAATAGTTAATTTTCTCACAAATTTACATTTTTAGGTCAGGTGAGGGCGCCATTATATATTGAAACAATGAATATCAAACTACATAAATAAACAAACTGCAAATTATTAATAACTTAATTAAAATATCCTGCGTAAATTAAACGCAGCCATAAGCCGCTGTCAGGTAATGTCAACGGTTTCGTTGCATTTAAAATTAATTTCCACGTAAAAACGGTATCTACAATTTAAAATAAATTTATATCAAGTTTCATTCTTTGACGCATTTCAGCTTCGCTTTGACGGCTGCATGCAGTTCTGATAACAGCATAATAATTATTGATAAGGTTTCATATAAATGACTGAATAATAACAATAGTAATATTTAATAATTAATAATAATATTTCATTAAATATTTAATACCAATGCGCATTTAATCCAAAAAGGTTATTACATAATATAGGAAATAATTTAAGCCTACTCAAATGTTGCACTTTAATCAGACGGGATCGTGCAGAGACCATTTCATCAACAGTGTCGTGTCTTTATAATTATCCTGTTTCCGTTAACCAATCTTACGAAAAACCTACACAAATTTGAAACCAGTCAACAAAGACTCGCTAGACATTGCACCCGCAGGAAAGACTTACCCACCACGATTCAGCCGAAAATGAACGTCGCACGAGATATCAATCTGTCTTTTTATCAACAAGTTGCCATTTGAATTTAAAAGTTTGAAAATTGAAAACACAAACTTGTTTAAAAATCAATTAAAAACTTTTTTTTTTGGGAAAGGCACACTTTTCTTCTATGACTTATGCTAAAGACTAAAAGGATAAATATAAGCTGACACTTTTCACAGGAGTATGTAATTTTGGCAATGACCAGTTAGAAGACAAATTCTGATCATTGCCAAAGAAGATAAAACCGCAGTCCAATATTTTTTTCTTCTCACCAATCAACTTGACTTCAATGATGACCAGCAAAACGTAAAACCGAAAAGAGCCGACCCATGGGCTACGAAGAAAAGCAATTCATGTTAATCCCAGAATACATTACACCCTCCGCTCACAGATCGTATTCACATTTGCTACGGTTTTTTAACCGTCTTCCTACCGACTACCGGTAACTTTTCGTTTTTTACAAGGGCGGTACGTAACCGGTCGGCTATGGCTTCTGCTTTATTCCCACAGTGTTTTTATCTGATCTGATAAAATTGGAACCTTGTTTTGACTTACATTTAACAGTCTAACAACGTAACATCACGACTGTAGTCCCCAAAGGGTTAGGCAGACGCATTCTAGTGTTGTTGTGCCCATCATTGATCGTATTTCATATCACTCACCATAATTATTAATTATTCCTTACTCATTGATTGCAATAAATATTTGACATTTGACATTTAATACTGCCCCCATATTTCGCCAGTTACGTTTAAACTAGCTGGCGCTCGCAGCTTCGCCCGCGTGATATCGAAAAATCTACCTTTGAGCCAAATTTCATCAAGATCCGTTCAGCCGTTTTGACGTGAAAGAGTAACAAACATCCATACATCCATCCAAACATCCTCACAAACATTCGCATTTATAATATTAATAGGATTACATATAATTGCCAGCCTATTGCCATCAACCGGGCTTAAATCCACTATCCATGCCTGCGAATTAAAAATCCTGCTTGAAATATTCAACAATATAAATCCCGACCCAAGAATTGAACCTCAGTCACAATTACGTCTACTAGACCAACGTAGCAAGCTTTTATGCTTTTTATATTCTGCAAAATAGTTTGCACGTTTGAAGTTGAAATATGAAACCAACATTAGACGTTTATCAAAATAATAGCAACTTGTTCGTGCATAATTAATTATTTTTGTTTAAAATTGCGACCGAGCTGAACACGCAATCCTTCATTTTGTAAGTTAAAGTTATTACTTTACTGTAAGATTAAATTTAAATGAATGTGCTGGTGACTCCACCCTTTGAGAACGGTTTTGAAGAATTATACCCCCCACCTCCCCTTATTTCCCACCCCACATCTCGGTTTACCCACAAACTGTAAATATATATTTTTTTAATTTATACACTAAAAAAATTAAAGTATATTCAGCCATGGAAGTCACGATTTACTTAATTGTTCCCAATGAATATCTACCTAAATAAAACAAACAGCGATAAAATAAAAAAATACTTTAGCTTTTTGCTCACTACTTCGCTCGCCTGGTAGTAATTAGGTATACCATGGAGACGGTTTAAATAAAGCATATGGCACTCGAGAATACTGTTGTTCCCATTAGTGAAAGAATTTTCGGAACCAGTTCAACATTTCCATTTACACACAAACTTACAAGATTACAAACAAATTCCACCTCTTTGAAATAAAAAAGAGATAAAATCACAATTCATTAAACGCAATCCTGATTAACCCACATAAATACAAATAGAAACATATGCATAAAGGTTATGTCCTTGTGGTATCCGAGAACAAAGGGTAATTTTCGTTTATTACACAAATTACGCTAGCACAAATTGTTGACTTTTCCTCTTGTTAGCTATAACGGTAACAAGCTTAGACAACCAGCTCTACAGGAGTTAATCGAAATAAAGCACAGTATGCAATTAATATGAGTATAAATAGTTAAACACGTTACTTATACAAAATAGATCGGTTGTCGGTTAACAAGAAAGAAGGATTATTTGACAGACGCTCATGACAGCTAAGCCGTGAAATGGCGGGAAACTTTGACGTTTGTTGCGTTCTTATTACCTCTCAATACTTTATTAATGAAAATAGTGATTGTAACTCTAAGGGAACTTTGAGGGTTTTGTTTTTTTTCATAGTTGAGAAATTTATATTGTTGGTATTCCTTCCAAAAATCTGGAAAAATTTCAAAAATAATATGAGCTGCCAAAATGAATTATAGCTTTGACATAAACTATTCTGAGTCTGATTAATTTATTAACTTTAGTATCTATTTCAGTATATCTATGCTATAATAATTGTGTAAAGAAAAATACATATTTTTAACTGACGTCAAACAAGTAAGAGGTTCTCAATTCTACTGTATTTTTGTATGTTTGTTACGTGAGATCTCTGTAAATTATGGGTTGATTTACGAAATTATTTTTTTAAACTTAATATACTCCCGCAGTGGTTATTTATAATACTAGGGTAGTTTATGAGTTATCTTCTATAATACATATTTGTTCGTCTACTGTAAGTGGGTGATCTGCTAAATAAATTTAAGCAATGAGAAAAAAATCTCGATAAGAATTTGTGTGATATACTAGCAAACCATAAATAAAAATCTTCTTATGCAAAAAAACAGGAAGTTAAGTCGGTGTCAAAAAAACCGACGAAACAAACAAAAACACCGACTTTCAGAAGTAAACTTATTTTACATTTTTTTGTGTTTTTTTGAATGTAGGTTTTTCTGCGAAGAAGTTTTTTGTTCGAGTCACATTCACAAAATCTTTTTTTTATAATATACTGCGGCAACCATACTTGGTTTGAGAACCATAATATTAATATTCTGGCTCTCCAACTCAACTTAGTACTACGAAAAAAAATAAAACCGACTTCCAAAAAACTAAAAAGTGGAAAATAACTTTATTTCCGGAAGTCGGTGGCTTTTGTTGGTTTCGTTGACTTTTTTGCCACCGACTTCCGGAAATAAAGTTATTTTCCACTTTTTAGTTTTTTGGAAGTCGGTTTTATTTTTTGCAAAAAAGTTTTTTATTTCAGCATTTTTAGTTTTAGTATTTTTTTTTTCGGGTGGGAAATCATCTAATGACTTCCCCCGCTCTGGGCGGAGCGGGGGGGCATGCCAGACTTTTACTGACTAAAACCCACCCATGTTCCTTCTATTGCCCTTTACGTTCCGGGGCCGCGGTATCTCTTTCGAACAACCCGCAATCCCGGCAGGCGGAGGCTCTGGCAAGCCCCTCTGCTTTGCTAACATCTCTTTGAGGCGCGCGTGAAACACGAACGCGCCGTCGACACGGCCTGTCGTCAATCGACGGACGGACGGTGAGCTACCCATCCGCATCCACAGGCCCGCATCTACGGTGGCCGGGGCCCGGGAGTCGTCTCGCGGCGCCCGGCACCCGGGGCGTCTCCCGTGGCGGCTGGGTTGGCTAGATGTTCTCTCCCTCAAACGCCCAGCCACCTCCTTTGCTAGCATTACTGCTTCGCAGAAGGAGATGACCGCTTCCCATTCCCTCTCGCTCCGGACCATGGCCTGAACCAACGCCGGACGCGAGAGATCGCCGCCGCCGATCGCCTCCACGAGGGCACGGCGGTGCTCCGCCCAAGCTGGGCAGACCGCCACTGTGTGCTCCGGGCGATCGTCACAATGGTGACACCCGGGCGTTTGCTCCCGCCCGATTATGTGCAGGAACCTCCCGAAACTTCCGTGTCCGGTGAGGACCTGCGTCAGGCGGTAGGTGAGGACGCCATGACGCCTCTCCAGCCACTCCTCAAAGAGGGGACTTACCGCCACTATTGTGGCGAGCCCTGCACGGGGTTGCGACAGTCGCTCTCTCCATGCCACCATGAGATCGCACCGGTCTGTCCGCTGAGCGGCAATTTGCCGCGGCAGCGGAGTTTCCCCTCGGTGTAGTGCCTCCGCGCGCCACTCAAACAGGCGCGCGAGCACAATCGCCTCCAGATCCCACGGTGGCAATCCGGCAAGGAGGCTCGCTGCCTCGCCGGAGATCGTGCGGTAGCCCCGGATCAGCCGAATGGCTACCACCTTTTAGGTTTAGTTATAGTATTATGATATTACGATAATTCGCAAACACGGTTATTTTTAGCTTTTTAGTGCGTAGGTCCCGTCTTAAATACAAGCTTTAGTTCCACATGACGCTATAGTATTAAATACTATCTAAATTATGCTTTAGTTTAAAACCAATTCAGAAATCATATGCATCATCGCCTAGGGGATACAGAGGATACTTGATCTGATGATTATGTTTCTTAATGACTAGGTGAGGCGAGTGGGAGCAGGGTGCCCGTACCCCCTGGTACGGGCACCCTGCTCCCACTCGCCTGCCTACCCTGGCGAAACCCATACTTATACATGTGATTGCAGCAATCACGGCAGATTTGCTGTCATTTATTGAAGAGTTCCGTTGTATATCACTGAAGATCTATCACCAAATTAAAATACAATTACCTCAAAAAACTGCGATGACCTTCCAAATCATAGTGCATAGCGATTTTTTTTTGTTCATTTGTCTTCGACAACCTATAAAATTATATCATCAACGTAGACGAAGTCAATCTAATACGCATTATTAAAGATAACTCAAAAACTACTGGCCGGATCTTGATATTTTTTTTATGGGACCAAACGACAACCACCAGCTTTCGAATAAAAAAAGAATCATCAAAATCGGTTTACCCAGACCAGAGTTATGAGGTAACAAACACAAAAAAAAAAAAAAATACAGTCGAATTGAGAACCTCCTCCTTTTTTGAAGTCGGTTAAAAATGGACACAAAAGCGGCCACTTTTTTCTAAATGGAGGTCATATTTGTTAGTTATACAGTTTAGTCTAGCAACAAAAAGCTCTGCTATTTTACCTCATAGGTATTGATTGTACGAGGTTCGTTATTATAGTCACGTTACCCAAATAAATTACGCGCTGAACTAATTAGAACAGATATTAATAAACGTTACCGAAACTATATTAGACCTTTTGAGTCTTTTATGTACCTACTGTCTGGTAAGGTAATTCTGGTAGTTAGAATGAATCAGTTATTCTCTTCATCATTTCGGTAATCATTTTCGAAAATTTCAAAAAGATCATTAGGGGCAGAAGTTACCCGTAATTTTCTTATTTGGATAGATGCGGGCCTGTGGACGGTGAATGGGTAGCTTACCATCCGTCCATCTATTGACGACAGGCCGTGTCGACGGCGCGTTAATGTTCCACGCGCGCCTTAAAGAGATGTCAGCAGAGCAGAGGGACCTGAGCCAACGCCTGCCGGGGTTGTGGGTTGTTCGAAAGAGATACCGCGACCCCGAAACATAAAGGGCAATAGCAGGAACATGGGTGGGTTTTAGTCAGTACAAGTCTGACACTCCCCCCCGCTCCGCCTAGAGCGGGGGAAGTTATTTGATGATTTCCCACCTAAAAAAAAGGGGCAGAAGTTATCTGTAAATTTCTTATTTGGCCTATAGTTATCGATAAGATAAGATATTTAATTTGCATAAACATTGTGTGTGAATACAATTACATGCAAAATTTTACATAAGATTACATTACTCCATCATGTCTGTCATCTGCAATAACCTGCAAATATTATTACAGAACTTAATAGTTACTAGACCATGCAATAGTTAGCAAAACTAGTAATTAAAATTTAGACACAATCCAAATGAATGAACTTAGTCGCAATTTTATCAAAATTTGTCGAGAAAAGTCAATAACATATACATAATAATATTATGTCAATTAAATAACTTAAAAATTTCACTTTATTTTTAAATTTTACACAACTCAATTCTTTCCTACACTTACGTAGTTTGATGTAATAAAAATGTCGGCCATGCATAACACACTCTTGCGCATAAGTGCAGTTCTGGCTGATTTAAGGCACAATCTGCTGTCATCACGTAGATGGCATGTGCCATAAATTAAAGAAAAACTTAGTTCAGGAATACATACATAATTAAAAAAACAACGTATCCTATAACTTACTACCTACTAAAATAGAACAAGGCATCCAAGTATGCCATATTTATTTATACATCCACTTTAACAAGAAATACGCTGAGAGAATACAGTGACGAGTGCTCTCCAGTGTACGGAATACCGCTCATTAGATCCTATTGCGCCCTCTAAATTATACACTTTACAACTTCACCTGCCGTTTTCAAGCAGCACTAAGCTCCAGTCATCTCATCTTCAGAACCATTCACATAGCACATAAAATACTCCATGTTAATTATTTCTATAGTGTCTTCGTACCGAGCGTTTGTCAAGTGCGTAGGCGGTTACGCTGCGTAGACGCGTCGTAGCCACTGCGATAGAACTTCGTGGAGGTTGCGTAGACGTCTGCGAGTCTGTGGTACGCCTACGTAGCGCGTAGACGTAACTAAACGCTTTGTTAGCGTTGCGTTTACGCGACTTCAGTGGTGCGTATGGTTTCCCTCGCTAATTGAATTAACACTTATTTTTGTCACGCAATTAAAGAAAATATTTGAATTAAAGTCGCACCAGATTCTTTTTTTAATATAGTATAAACTAGCAGGCGTGATATCGAAAAAAAATATCCTATGTGTTATTCCACACTATAATCTACCCTGTGCCAAATTTCACCAAGATCCGTTCAGCCGTTTTGACGTGAAAGAGTAACAAACATCCATACATCCTCACAAACATCCGCATTAATATTAGTAGGATTGGTAAAAATGTTGGCTTAATTCCACCTGTATTTTTAAGTCATAGATAATGCAACATGGCATTCTAAAATGAGGTCAATCGGCAGTCGATCCTTGTAAAACTAGGAGCCCGCCAAATCAGAACCAAACGTGCGCATAACATGCAGCACGTGACCAGTTTTATTGAGCGGACTGGACTCGGACAATACGCTGGAAAACGATAGAATATAACACAATTTTATTATTATACATTCATCGTTAATTGGTTACAACATCTCCAATAAAATCGCCGTAATTTAAAGTCATAAAACACAAGGAAAAATTGTTTTTGATGAGCCTTTATCCGACCAAAGCTTTGTCTGGAACAAATCAAGACACAAAAGGACTATATCTCTGAAAATTCATTATTAAAAAAGTCATCCTTACTAATATTATAAAAGCGAAAGTCAGTTTGTTAGTTTTTATTTTGATGAATTTTAGAACAGAGATAGTTGGGACCCTGTAGACGGACATAGAAAAAAAAACTGAGGAAAAAGGGGGAGAACTAGGGAAGAAAAGGGGAGAGTTAAATAATTTTTTTTCGATCATCACGCGGGTTAAAGTTAGCGTTTGCTCAAAGTACCTATGCCACGCGGACGAAGTCGCGGGCGGAAGCTTGTCTGTAATATTATTGAAATGCATTAACATTAGGTTTGTTTATCACATCAATATTTTTATTTGTATGTGAAAAATTGTATGTGTATTGTAATTGTTGTGCGCTCAAGTGTCAGGCGAGATTCAGATGAAATTTTATATAATTATAGCTTTTAACTTTTACCCCGGTCTACAAGGGCGAAACCGCGAGACGTAACTAGTGTTAAATAAAGTTGTTAAAACATAATATTGATTCCAGTTAAAACGTATAACAATCTCTCATTTTGTTTTGTCGACATAATTATTAAACAAACTCGAGCTTGGGGTAATGTTGAAAACTTTATCTAGAAAGGTTTCGTTGTTCTCATTTTAACATACAAAGCCTCTGACGACGGCTGCTCTTTAAAACGTGTATTCACTTTTGCTTGTAAGTTAAATTTCATTAAACAGATAATTCTGCTGTTGTTTTAATCCATTCATATATTAGAAAGATCCATTTTATTCACTACAGGTTTAACCCTTTTTTGCGGATGGGGAATCATCAAATAGCTTCCCCCGCTCTGGGGATAGTTTCAGACTTTTACTGACTAAAACCCACCTATGTTCCTTCTTTATGTTTCACAGTCGCGGTATCTCTTTCGAACAACCCGCAACCCAAGGTGTGTTTTTTGTTTCTGTTTACCCTTAGTTGTCCCCTTTAAGAGTTAAGTCTCTTGTAAGTCCAGTCAAGTGGGAAGATGTAACTTTAACCTAGCAAAATGGACCTGCAGCAGAAAGATCAGCGTTAGATCAAGTCAGGTGCGGGTATAGAGCTGCGTTACAATCTATGCTCCACCTCTTATCCTGCCCGCTGAACTCCAAAACACGCAGACCTAAGCCTTCACCTACCATCGCCGAACCCGTGGCATTGGTGGGCTGCTAAAATATATGTAGTATCAGTTGCACAAAGAATCACAAGACTACATACAGAGAACCAGAGACTAAACTTTTGTGTAATTTACACCAATCATAAACTGCACCTAAGTCCCGCTGATTGTGTAAGTTCATCTAATCTCTGCAGCGGGCAAGCTTCAAATGCCGACTTAGTGGCAACAAAAAGGCTTCCACAATACAAGAAGCGGTCTCAGTGAGGGCAATGGCTAATTAACTGAGTGTATGCTCAGTAGGAATTAGCTGCTCAATTAGAATCACGTTACGTGGAACAATTTACCGCTAACCGGTCGTGGGGCGCCCGATGCGCTCGGAATAACAAAATGGCTGTACGCACGAGATCAAGAAGATTTTAGAATTGACGCTTGAGATATTTATTGGTCGGTATCGATCTTTTTAATAGTCTCTTTGGAGAAATATTGGAATGTCAGCGGTTTTCCTGTAACAATTTTGTTTATTTTTTATTCTTTCCAGTATTAATATGGACATTCTCTTTTGATATGGAAAAATATTAAAACAAAAATCGTTTTATTAGTTAAAATGTCCAGCAATTACTACTAAAGGAGGTTGTATGAACCATCTAAATGGCCTGTAGATATTGATAGATCGCGTGTGCCGCGAGGTATCATTACGAGAAATTGTTTCTCATATAGTCTTTGTTTTATTTTATTTATTGTAAGAAGAATGGTTTTGCTATAAATCCAGCACTTTATTATCATGAACTTTGCTTTATGGATACTTTATAAGAACACAACACAAAACCATCTCACCTCACCAAACAACAATAAAAGTGAAAAAATAATAACAACAACAATAAGCCTTCCAAAAGTTAATTCTCCCGAGTTATATTTAAGGACGCAATAACATTTTCTTGCTTTATTACTTTACTTCTGGGAAATTAGCTATGTTTATCTGTATGGCAAAAACCCGAATAATTCAGAGGGAAATTAAATTTTCTTGTGTACACCATATAATGCTGACGATAAAATTAACTGGAACCGCGAAAATTTCGCACACGAAAATTTTGCTCATAAATACATTTTCGACCCGCCTTTTATGTTTCGGTTAATTATCCTAAGTGTGGGGAAGATATATGGTCTCAGGTATTAAACAAACTTTGTATCCGTTTTGATTTATAATGTGAGAAGTTAGGAAGTTTGGTCCCCATAAAAGCTAATCTCCATTAAAATATGGAGGTACTTATTTGGAGGAAACTGAAGTCATTATAAAAACCTTTATTTATAAGCAAAATAATAAAGAACGCGAATAACCAATCACGTACGACCTTGTTATCACATTGCTAACTCTATGGCGCAATCAGTGGAACTTATTGGTGAACATCGCAACCCGAAAATCGTGATCGGACCACCCACGGCCGTTGTGAGAAGGCAAATGAAATAAAACAACGATAAATAACAGTGCCCTCGCATAATTGATCACAAATTAAAACTCGCGCCGCGTTCCAAATGTTAAACGTCGACGTCGCCGAGAGCGAAATTAGTATCTGCATACACGACCCACTCACACATGCTCACGATAGGGTTGTCCCTGGAGAGTGAGACCGGAATTACGTCCCTATATGTTTTGATTTGTCATTCGAAATACAACAGGATTTATTATACTTTAAAACCGAGTAACCCGTACAATTACAAAGGTAACTCAAAGCAGAATTCCAGTAAAGCTTAGCATTTGTAATCAAGTCATTCCCAAGCAATCCTTGGCACACGATGTATTTATTATCCTATGAATATTTACAAAGTGTATACAGTAACGTTTGCTAACCCTAACAAGCGCGCACACGCGTACTTTACGGCGTCAAACAATGGGTCACATTCAGGACAATATGTCACTAAAAATAAATGGATTTTGTTTAAGACATTCAGTGTTTTATAATAAAAGCCGCGTATTGTTTCGAGCTGTAAAATAGTTACTTAGCTATAAAATGGACATAAACAAAGCGTTTATAAGTTTCTTGTAAGTATCGTTATTACTTTGTGGAAAAACTTTTATGGATATACGTTTTACTTTTGTCATGTTTTTTAAATCACAGATGTTTAATAATATTTGGCAAACCTTAAAGCTTACAGGCAGTTTACAGAGACGTCCGCATACTCAAGTTGTTTAAATAGCGAATAGAGATGAAGAAGTATGAAAAAAATTAAAATTGCAATTATTAAGCATTGCAATTATATGACATATGTATTGATAAAATGGAGTTAATCTAAATATCATAAAGTTAAGTATTCTATATAGTTTTTTTTTATTACGATTAAAAACACATTAACACTTATACCCTTACATAAAATCACATGATCACAGTAGGTACCTATACTTATTCAATATAATGTGAGATGGTAGCCTACTACGAATAAACCTAAAACAATCTAAATGATTCCAAATAAAACAAAAACAAATAAGTACCTAAATTAAAATACCAATGATAATGTTCATTCCAACAAGCTGCGTAAGTGTAATTTCCAAGAAATGTTTTTCAATTTAGTGTTCTGCAAGAAGGCTGATTCCAAGAAGGTCTGCTATTAACTATAAATAAATTCTTCATCGAACCGATTCTATAGTTCTATCGAACTAAAACGTTCTCTGCACTTAGTTATAGCACTTAAAGTATTATAGGTATTGGAACAGAACAAAGCGAAGAAATCATCACTAAGTAGCTAGAAAATTATAGGTAACAAGCAAATTGCAATAACTTCACGCCTGTTCTCGAAAGAGGTCAGCCACGGATGTACAGAACAGAAATTCATCAGTAATAATCTATCTTCCATACTAATATTTTAAAGAGGAAAGATTTGTTTGTATCGAATAGGCTCCAAAACTACTGGATTTAAACCATTTTTCCACTAATAAGAAGCTACATTATCAGGAAGAAACAGGCATCAACATCACGCTACTAGCCCCACGAGAGCGGGGCAGCAACTAAAGAGGCGGGTGAAACCGCGCAAGATAGCTAGTTTTATAATATAGGTTAATCCTATGGGCTAGCGTAGGGACGCTAGCCCATAGGCACCGCCACAGTATCATAAAGTTTTTTTAAACTGTCAGCAGGTGTTGACAGTTTAAAAAAACTTTATGATAATTTGGCTAACCTAGTAGTTGAATACTCAACAGAAATCACTGAATAAAGAAGCTAATAAACTTAGTCTTGAAGAGAAATGAGATACATTGAGACATCTAAGACTATTATATCATGGCTTCCGGCAAGAAACCACTCTAAGACGAAGAGCTTGTTTTATTATAGGGTGCAGACGTCAGAGGGCAACAAATGTTGTTACGTTCAATATTATTGAGGATGCTTGAGTTATTTTTGCTTATTACCGATTTTAATTATAACGTTTCAAAGCAAAGAGGAAATTGGTCCGAAATTTAACTTAAAAACAACGATATTAGCAACCAAACCCTACAACAAAGCGCTTCGAGTTCTTGATGGAGGTAAACATGTCTTCATTATCATCAACATAAAGGCAGAACACGATAGAATAACGAACAAAAGCACAAAATACGTCGATTAAATCGATGTAAGGTCAGATTACTTGAACATTCGATCAATCACTGCAGCCGACCGCACTGAATGGCCGGTCCCAAGTCGGAGGCAGCTTGGACCGCATTAAAATTCATTGAAAACTTGTCTAATATGGTGGTACGTGACGCGATTGCCAGTACGTTAGCCCCGCTGTTGGCTGGATATGAAAATTTACCATCGATTTGAGTCCATGTAAGATGTTATAAATATGTAATGGCTGAGCTGGCGCGACGTGCGACGCACTCACCGACACTGCACGGCGATGTGTTTATTTTGCGATCCGACTGCTAATTTGAATCCGTAATGTTAATCATTTTGTTAGCTATCTACATACAAAACATGTGCTGCGTATCGCATATAAACCGCAATGACTAACAATGCTAAACGGATGTTCTAGATGTTTTGTATTTGTGTAGGCTCGGATTACTACCTACCATATATCTCCATGAGACTCATTAGTCTTAGTTACTTCACAGATATACGTCGTAAATTTATGGGCAACGGAAAACGGTCGCATTTCTTCTTAATTCCCATACATATTTATATTCCGGTGTGTCCTAAATAAATAAAATATGACATCTAATATTTGCTTTCAACACATCATAAGTTCATAAGTCGAGGTTGTGAAATGTTACATTTGACCGAGCGTGATGTTCGTAAAAATAACTAGAGTCGTAAGAGGCGGACGTTTCTTATCTGCACGTAGTAATATGTAGTTTTATTTTAGTTGTGTCCTTGTTGCGGCCACCGAGAGCATCATTCGCGTGCCTATCTCGACTACAAATCAGTACCTCTGTGGAACTGCCAGATAAAAACTTTAAACACAAAAAGCAATCTTAATCCTTTGCATTATGATTCGTTTTTGTCCGCATCAGATAACAAAGGTATACTCCTGAAGTGCCTCATTCTATGCAGTTCGCCAAGGCTTATCGAGCTGTGGCAATCTGCGAACACTATTTTGTTATTTTTGCAGAAGTAATGTAGATGAGGGAAGAAATATTACGGGCTTTGCCATTAAGGGGATATTTATGGGCTGAGCAATGTTTTTCTTGGTGGTGTTGAAATTATTAATGGCGCATTTCACTGCTGAAATAAAAACAGTAGAGTGCCTACTTAAGCTTATTTTCTTTTAGATGGTCAGTAAGTAAGGAATAATATGGAATTGACTTCTATTCTTTTTAGGGTTCCCTCAGAAGGAAAAAAACGGAACCCTTATAGGGCCACTTTATTGTCCGTCTGTCTGTCTGTATGTATGTCTGTCAATACCTTTTATCTCGAGAACGCGTGGTTGTCAGTGAGTTGACATTACAAACATATTATTATACCTACTCAAGCTCGACACGGTTGACAGTGGCTGTGCGATCGACGACTGCGCTGCGTGTCGCGGGTTCGATCCCCGCACGGAACACATATTTGTATGGCCTACAGATAGTTGTTCCGGGTCTGGTCGTTTGTGTATGTGAGTTTAAATGTTTGTAAACGCATCCACGATACAGGAGAAATTCCTAGTGAGGGGCAACGTTTAAAAAAGAATTGTGTGGTTTTATGAAACCACGGTAAAAGTGAAACTTTTTTTTCACACCCTACTCCGCGGCCGACCGTCACGTGACATGCAACACACAGACAAAAAGTTTGAGATGATGTAATAAAAGTTTCACTTTAAAAAAAAAACAACAAGTAAAACATTAACGTTAATTAACATAACGTTATGTAGATTATGATTTGCTGTTTTATTACAATAATAACTTTAACAATATATATAGAGTTTAAAATTGATTTATACCGTTTATAATAAAGCATCATGTAGATATCAAAATCATTTATACGTATTAATTTAATATTCCTGGTAAATTTTATTATCAGTACAACTCATTCCAGTTGTTGGTATCTGTTCTGACCCGACCAATATCATAATATTTAGCTTAAATAATAAACTGATATTTAAACTATCGTTATTTACTTATCAATCGCTACATAATTTAATCCGAGGTTTCATCAATTGTATTGACCAACAGTGCATTGTTGATATTTTCAATTAAATATCAATCTAAATTCTAAATGTAACAAATGATTACGAATTCTGTTTGTATTGACGAACTGATCACATAAACTGATAAATAGATACGGATGAGGTATTGGCATTTTACAGTTTGTTTTGGATATTTTGTTGCCATGGTGGATGATGGCGACAGGTGTTCACCTGTCGCCATCATCCTGAAGGAAACTACTACCTACATAGTTCTAGGTAGGAAGTAGTTTCCTTCAACGAAGCAAGTGATAGTAATACAATCCTTATCCATACTACTTAATATTATAAAAGCGAAAGTGAGTTTATTTGTTTGTTCTTCTTCACGTATAAATGGCAAAACCGATTTTGATGAATGACGGTACAGAGATAGTTAGGACCCTGGAGACGGAAGTAGGCTATTTTTTTTTTAAGTGAGATCTCCCCGATGGAGGAAAGAATAGAGGATAGAAAGATATTTTTTTTCGATCATCACGCGGGTTAAAGTTAGCGTTAGCCCAAAGTAACTATGCCACGCGGACGAAGTCGCGGGTGGAAGCTAGTACACATATGAATCCCAAAACAGGCGTGTCTTGGTCTTAAACTCAAGAATTGACATTGATCCGACGGTCATACAACTAGACTAACCCTGCTATAGGCATATATACTGCGCATATCTATATGTAGGTACTAATGTACAAGTATAGTATAGTACAACAAATAATACTGTCAAGAGTCGAGAACCTGTTTAAAGAGTAGCTACTTTTCACTATGACAGCCGTGTCGAAGTAAACCAAAGACAATGCATCAAAACCAAGAAAAACCACGAGTCGACGTAAAGGAAATTTAGCGGGTATGATTAGATACCTATGGCAAAATATAAAGCACTACATCTTATTTACAAACATTTAAACTCACATACACAAACAGCCAGACCCAGAAAAACTATCCGTAGGCCATACAAATAATTGTTCCGTGCGGGAATCGAACCCGCGACACGCAATGCAGCAATCGATCGCTTAGCCACTGCGCCAACCCTATCGTCAAGTTATTAAAAGAAGATGCAGTTTTCTTAGGTATATGTAAAACTCCAATAAAAATCCGCAACGAGACTTGCGAGAAAAAAACATACAAACTTTGCATTTTCTTCTGTTATTGCAAATGCTGTAAACCCGAGTCTTCTTTACTTATTGATGAAAGGAACTGAACTCATGTATATTCTATCGCTTGAGATAAAACTTGCAACCATGATTTTGCATTCACGACAACATAGTATTAGAGTTTCTTTTGATAAAGATATTGATATCGTATTGGAAGTTTATACTATGATTAGTATAAACTTCCAATACGATATAATATTCTTGTGGCGAATACGGGTCATCAAAATCACGAATCTCAAACTAACCCTAGCCACCGTAGACGTGGGTCTGTGGTTGGTGAGCAATGGGTAGCTCACCGTCTAGTGACGACAGACAGTATCGACGGCGCGTTCGTGTTCCACGCGCGTCTAAAAGAGATGTCAGCAAAGCTGTGTCCTGCCAGGGCTTGCTTACTGGAATTGCGGGTTTTTCGATAGAGATAATACGGCTCTGGAACACAAAAGACAAAAGTAGGAACATGAATGGGTTTACTGTGTTATTTTTATAATAAGAATAATACTAAAACGATTTTGATTGTTTATGATTCAATCATGCTATCGGAGATGCATAGGTTTTTGTAATAAAACGTGTGATGGTTGAGAGTATGAGGCGTTTCTTCTTGCATGGTTGGTCATCAAATGATAAAACTCTCTATGTTCCTTCTTTTGCGGTTTGTGTTTTCAGGGCCGCGGTATCTCTTTCGAACCAACCCGCAATGGGTGTGTACAAATAAGGCTGAGTTTCAGCTGAAAAAATCCAAAGATACTGAAAACAAAGCAATTTTATGAAAAACCTTAACATTCCTTTAATCGCTTTCAGAAGAAAAATCCTTACTATTTCTTTACTAATATTATAAAAGCAAAAGTGAGTTTGTTTGTTACGTCTTCTCGCCTAAATGGTCAAACCGATTTTGATGAATTTTGGTACAGAGATAGATGGAGATAGACATAGGCTATTTTTTTTTCAGTGAGATAAGGGGGAGAGAAGAGAAAAAGACGGGAGAGAAAGAATTTTTTTTTCGATCATTACGCGGATTAAAGTTAGGGTTAGCCCAAAGAAATTATGTCACGCGGTCGAAGTCGCGGGCGGAAGCTAGTATACCCATAAATGTACAACATAGACGGAGTGGGTAGCAGCTTCACTTTTACAAGCTACAAGTAAACACCATGTGTTTGCTGAAACGTCCATGATTGAATAGTCGTGGTTCTTCCTGCGCCATGTTCGTACCATAACATGTAAATATGAAATACCGTTTTGTATTCACAACATACTTGTACTGTGGTCGCTGGTCACTCATGTACACTCAACAAAAGATACAAGTAACCAGACCTGTTAGATATAGTTGTTTTTTCTTTGAAATCGATGGACATCATCAACTCATCTATACTGATTTTTTTGTATCAAAATTTGTTTGTATCGAATAGGCTCCAACACTACTGCACAGATTTTAACCATTTTTTCACTAATAGGAAGCTACACTATCAGAAACCGCAGTGAACCCGCGCAAGGCAGTATTTAATATTTTTAATGACCTGTTTGTTTACTACCAAATAAAATTAACTTCATTTCAAATGTTCACGGATTTTTATTAATATTTTAAACTGTATTTGACCAGCATGGTAATTTATCCCTTTTGCTGACTGTACTCGTCTATTCTGTATTAAACCATTTAGGTCGCTCGATTCCCTGTATTTAGCTTTTACTCTGTAGTACATCGAACTCGCTGCAGAGCTTATAAATGATTCGTGCACTGGCTCCCAGCGCAATGTACATAAATCTAATAATTCCGTGATTTACTACGTATTATAAAATAGTAGCGTGTGCTATTGTTACTGTTGAAAACATGACAAAACACGAAACATATAAAATTGAAAGAACGGTAGATATTTTTCTGAATATTAAAATTTATCTAGGAAGAAACACAATACGAAATCTAATTAAAATAAATAATCATTACACAAAGGCCGACAATCAGCTTAAATCTAAGTAAAAGAAATAAGAAGATTAAAACTCAACATTTTCGTAGATAATAACAGATATTAGGCAGTAACGGCACAGACAAATCTGCAATATGTAATGTGATTATGTTCCCTTCCAAAAATAAATGCTAATCGAAAACATTATTCACGTCTATAATTTAATTCTATAACAAGCGCCGTAATATTTTTTACTTGAAATCCGTGAACTGTTGAAGATCGTGTTTGGACGTTCGCATCACCTTTTCATTACAAGAGCCTTTGTTCGGGTACCCCAGTATTAGTTTTTGTCTCAGACCACCGACAAAAACGTTAACGGGCTCAAAGAGTCCGCAACACGACCAGCAGACGTCGGTTAGTAACGAGCGGTATCACAACATGTATCCAATTGTACAAACAAATCAACATTAACCTCTCGACCTCAAATCTTGGAGATCCCCACTCAAGATTACTTCTTCACTTTAGCCCGAGGGCACTCACTCATTTATTTTATTATGATAATAGAATCAAATTTAAAATTAATTCAGGAGATGAAAAAATGACTGCCGCGCTTGTAATGATTAAATACGCTTCACTTCCTGCCCCTCTCTTTTTATCCACGTAGGTAAAAAGTACGTTTGAAACTTTTATCCAGGGTCGAAAAGCGAGTGATTTTAACGAGCTTTTATTCGCCCGCGTTTTTTATTCCGAGTTAGAGAGCTATTTTTATGAAACTAATGAATGTCAAAGAGAACTTAATTTACTTTTATACACGATCGATGCCATTTCAATTTTACTCTCTGACAGTGGACCAAAATGGTGGCGTTTCTTTTGAAAAACATAAACGTGGCCAAATGCGCTTATTTTGTAAGCCTATATCGTTATTAGAGATTATAAAAGTAATCTGGTCTATATCGGTCGTTGTAATCCGATGCTAGTCAGCCCTGTAATGAGTTATTTGATGACGGACCACGTTCTACAAAATGGTACGCGTTGTATTTGAAACTTGATCATAAGTCAATTATAATCGCATTATATGGCGTCTACGTAAACCGTGCGTTAAATTTAATTATGAAACGTTGCTTCCGAACGAAAATGGTGGGTTCACTAGGCGGCGCGGACAAGGGAATTATTTGAAGCATCATAAGTTATACGCGTGGGCATATTTAGTCACGGGTTGGGTACTTGGGTACGTCCTACAGCGTCTATGGCTGCTTAATAATCGAGCTTATAGCGTTCACGTCGAAACTATTCCTCTTGTACAACCGGTTTCGATGCACCGAGAAGGGTCACTACGATATAACCGCTTAGTGTGGACATGCCTTTATTTCTGTTGTGAATCGATGTTCTGGTTATTGAGTGTCGAAGACCATCGGCGACTTGATTTTTTACTTGTACACGTCTGAGCGGTGTAAAATTCGATTTAAGAGACACTTGTCATAAACAGTTCTCACCGTGGGATTATCGGATTTTTATTTTTTTACTATAAAGAAGTTTTTCTTTGTAGTTTGTGAGTTTGTCGTGTCTTTTTTATTGCCCTCTCATAAATAATAATCAAAGTCTAAACGTTCTGTTAATACTACGCAGGAACCGGTTTAGTTGTTATTATTGTACGCTGTGATTTAGAACGTACTCACATAATGGGTGCGCATCCATCATCGTCTATTTGTACGTATCGTTTAATTCTGTCGTGTTCCGAGTTTCCGACCCATATAGACGCGAATGGTAGATTGTTACCACTTAAACCCGGCGGCGGCAACCTGTACTTTTATGCAATTAAAATTTATTAATTTCAGTCGAAAGATTTTATTTTTACTGTACGTGAATGCGACGCTGCCGGCCGCCCCCCTCTCTGCAGCTAACGATCAACTTTTTTATTTTACGGCGTGTTATTGGAAAATAACATTTATGAATATTAGGTTTACACGTGTAATTGCATTTTGCTGGGAATGTGCCGAAGTTTTTCGTCCCACTGGAATTAGTCAGACGTTTATTTTGAATTGAGAACGTTAAGCAGCGATATCCAAAGAAACCTTAAGTGACAAAAAACGTTTAATCTTATCTGAAGTTTTCTCATACTTTGTTGGCATAAAAAGTGAACAGTTACGAACTTGGAAATGCTTTTTGTAATACGGTAACACTCATAATAAGCCGGCAGATTGACAAGCGTCCGCCTAAAATGGCCGGCCTCGTGTGACGGGCTCACGGCCTGGAGAGCAACCATCCGCTGGCCGTTTTTTACCCGATGTTTTTTCAAGCACAGGTGAAGCGGCAACCCACACTTAGTCGGCGTTAACCTGTAATCTAAATTCATTTCTCGATCCGACCCACCAGCGCCATATCTCTGTTTTTATTATAGGCTTAAGGCCCATTTGCAGGTTTTTTTACTCTAAACAAATTATCTATTATTGTGGAGAGTGGTCGATCTTATTATGGGACGACAACGAGTACCTTTCGGCTTGCCGGTGCTCAGAACAAAATATTGAAGTTTACACTTGAATTTTCAACAATAACGAGAATCGACAAGGTCGTAAAGCATCGTCTGAATCGATTTGCGTTCATTGAGTCGAGTAATTGCAATGTTTCGTTGAGGAGTAAGAATTTATTTTGCTGAACCACGAAAGCGCTTCATTGTCTTTATTACGGGACGGCAAAGGTTTGTTTAATATGTATTAGTCGCCGGTCTATGTCCCGCCGAATAACGATATCGACGTATGAATTATTTAAAAAGTTCTTACCCATAAAATATTCACTTATCGGTTGTCTCTTTTGGGTACGATCGTAGGTAGCTTATATTTATTCTGACAACACACAAATAATAAGCTCCCTAAATTTTCACAGTTCTTAGAAACATGAAAGTTGTAGAAATACTGATGTAAACCTAGTATACGTTTGAGAATGGTAGACCTCACTGTATCCCCTGAGTGCAGTGAGAGACGACAAAAGGCATAAGTTTTGCTATTAAAATTGAATGGACGCCTGCATCCACCTGTACTGCCAAGACGTGGTTGTTCTAGAATTGTGGGATTAAATATTAACGTAGAAAATATACCTTTGTAAATCGTAAAAGTGTTTGTAAAAACTACAGTTTTGGACAGGATATTATTCTTTTATATAATTCCTGACATATACAAGAGCTGTAGCTATCATTTCACGTCTTTAAAACCTCTTTGTATGCTGATAAGTGTAATTAAACAAAATTGTAACACAACAGGCATTGTAACGATCGTGTCACGCGAATGGAGAATGCTGCGACACCCATTACAGCCCATTATATTGCTGTGAAGGCGTCAAGCAAAACAAAAACTTACCCAATGCCGCCTGTCAGTCATTTGAGAATCGTTTTCCAGCCATAATAACAAGAATTACAACTATTAAGTTAATGTCCATGATGGTCCATGACCACGTCAGGAGAACAGTTCTGTTTTGCTTGATTTTTAAACTTTGCCACGGTAATTCAGAATAAGTAGTTCCAGAGACATGTCCAATATGTGCGGACTCTAGGGATGAAATTACCCAACTCAATGTTGCTTTTATTTTTGTAATTTGGCCCATGATTATACGCCGCTCTTACGTGCAGCTGTTCCATTTTCCGCAAATGTGGACGCGGACTTTTCTCCCCTAAGTACAAAAATTAAGTTGGGACTGTGGGTGGTAGTGACTGTGACGTCCATTGCTCAGAAATTTCAAAGGGTATGTAAAGTTGATTCTAGCTAAGCGTATCTATAGGAAATGGATATGGATTTTGTTTTGTATAGCATATTATTAAATGCTTATCTGGCTCTGAGTTAAGCGGAAAGAAGTTTCAGTCTTGTACTGATCAAAACCCATCCATGTTCCTGCTTTTGCCCTTTGGAAACCGGGGCCGTGGTATCTCTTTGGAACAACCAGCAAACCTGGCAGGCAAAAGAATGTGGTTAAAGAGATTTAATGCTGATACAGTATAAGTGATGGAAGAGGTAGACAAGCTGCAACAACCCCAAATAATCTGGGATAAGGGCAAAAGAATAATGATGATTAAAAGTGACTACGAAAATATACAATTTAACCTAGACTAATCTATATCCAAACTAAAGTGATAACAACAATAATATTGAATCCCTCCATTCTATAATAATATCTATTGACGATCTATGTAAGGATAGCAGAATTTGTTCAAATTTGAATTAACTTGTCATTAATTCAGAAAATATGGTAGACCTTTAAATCAGATTTGAAAACCAACAATCTTCTAAATGGTTTATATCAATTAGAGTCGGGTCTTAGCGAGCGATGAGATCACCCACGATCATTTAACTATAATTAACAATTTATGTTCCTAAATTAGCTTTGAAAGACATGACAAGGACAAGTACTTACCTACCTATCTACCTACACTCTTTTGGGATCAAGAGGTTAAAAATTAACTTGGTTTTATTCAATCAAAGGACCTGTTTGGACCTGTTTGGGTTTGAGAAACTCTTCTTTATGGGAGATTGGAACGCCTATGCCCAGCGGTCATCATACATCCAATATAATCAATGAAAATAAATTAGTTGATTTTCCTTCTTCTTTTTTGTGTGCTTTGTCTTGTTTTTGTTCAGATGCATGTCATTGGTAGGTATTGCATTCAAGTTGTATTCGTTACATATGTATTCAAACAAACTCAAACTAAAAAGCATTTATTTCAATTAGACCATTACAGGCACTTTTGAATGTCAAGAATCAAAATGTTGAAGCTACAGTCCCGGTCATAAGACATAATAACTTGTGAAAGTACTGTAGTTGCCCATTCTAAAGCGGATATTATGACTCGGATTACAAAAATTAAGACGATATTATTCGGAAAAATATAATTCATTATTTTCCTGAGAAAAGAAACATCAATTATTAGCATTTTAATTCATTTTATTACATAGAACGCCCACTCACACGACAAACGAATTTAATCGAAATCTATTCACCAAAGGGCCACGCCTGAATAACTGGACCCAGGAACCGCGAAGATTACATTATAAAAAGTAAATAAATTACAATAAATCAGCAAGCAGTCGCATGGTGCACCTGTTCAGACCATGACGCATGGAAGCCGTTGTATCCGCAGCTTTGTTTTTATATCGCTAATATAATATTTTGTGTTATAATTGAATACGTGTATTGCTTGATTGAACGTAACTACTCGTTAAACACCCAAGGCTGATTGATGATTAAGATGTTTAGTAGAACTGTGCCTATGATTGTTTCAGCCTATTGTTAGGACTAAAATTCTGCCCTAAACGGCCTGTTTACACCATGCTAACGGTAAACGTTGATCCACACTAGGATTTCTCCTGTATCGTGGTTGCGTTTATAAACATTCAAACTCACATACACAAACAGCCAGACCCGGAACAACTATCTGTAGGCCATACAAATATTTGTTTCGTGCGGGGATCGAACTCGCGACACGCAGCGCAGCAGTCGATCGCTTAGCCACTGCGCCAACCGTGTCGTGACCTTTGGGAATCATCCAATGAGAAGTAATTATCAGTCCATACGAAATTAATAATTCATACTTGTTAACAGAAGCCACGTGCAACAAATTATAAACATAAATTAATTCAGTGAATTTCGCCAACGATTAATATTAAACGATGCTGTAATCAACAAAGTTATGATTATAAATCAGAGAGATAATTGTTTTAACACAATATTGCCGGTTATAAAATTAAAACGTTATTAAAGAGCTTCGCAGTAAAAATAAAGTACCGGCTAAGCTTGAACTGAAAGTTATTCTCGTTTATAAGCCTAGTTTTTCAATTAATGTGATCATGTTTTTATAGTAACTGCACATGGTAAAGGCCGTAGGTTCGTAAATACCTGTATGTTCTACCTTTATGGTCATCAATATTGCGGCACTGAACCTCGTAAAAAATTAAAAAAGGTAAATGTTACTACAAGTTTATATGCATCTCTCGTTACTGGGTAATTAATTCATGGTGTTATCTGAGTCTTTACGCAACAAATTGAAGCTGACTAATGCGCCGGCGATCCACCGCTGACGGACGTTAAGAAGCACAATCTTGGGAAAACAAACTAACAGAGCCACTGATTGGCCGGTGGCAGGTACTATGTTGACTAGCTCGCTGGCCGCCATGCCCACGCAACTTCGTGCAACTTTCTAACTAACGTAGGTAAGTAATCGCTAATTTGAGATGTTAAACAAAGCGGCGTGCAACAAAGAGTGCGCTCGACCAATCACGGCCAACAATCAGCTCTGGGCGTGGCCAATCTCGTGCTTTAATCTTTACACGCCGTTAACAAAGCCACGCTCGTACAATTCGCAAAGGAACGGAAAATAATTAACGCAATGAATGCTAAGACGCGAGCATTTTGTAAAGAACCCTGATATTGTGGAAAGAAACGAGAATTACTTGCATCCCAATTTCTATTATGTACCTGGTAAACCAATAATGGAATACAATTAAACATACCTACCATATTTTGTCTTTTAAGACCAGTACCCAAAGCAAGACAAAAATTAAAACCTAGTTTTTATGCTTCCGTACCTCAAAAGGAAAAAACGGAATTCTTATAGGAATACTTCGTTATCCGTCTGTCTGTCTAAACCATTTATCTCGGGAACGCGTACAGGTATTTATATAGTTGGAATTAAAACTGTATACCTACTCAAATCTTCGGTTCCTTGGAGCTGTGAAAAAATCAACTCTAAAAGTCTAAGCAGTCTAAAGATATAGGTAGCCATTTATATCTCCTTTTTGTACGGTAACCTCGGTGCGCGCGTTCAACTCGCACTTGACCAGTATTTACGATAAATAACGATACGATTTAAATAAGCGCAACTCCTTAAAAAGTTAAGCTATTTATTAGTAGATAGTAAACTTACACTTCCACTAACGGGATGTCGTCTTCAACAATAGGCTTGTTTCCAAAAAAAAGTTAATCCGTCTTTTAGCATATTCAAAAATAGGGGACACGATTTTTTTTTTAATTTAGAATAAAAATGACAAAGATATAGCCCATTAAAGTTACGTGTAAAGTTACGCGTTGCTGCATTTTTTCGCAACGAGTGACCCTTGTTTTTGAATAAAAAAATAATGTAATTACTTTGACCCTGGAAACTACTCTATTGTGAGCTCCCGATATTTCGACGCTGTTGCAACTGTCATGAGCGCGGTATGTGAAACATGTCTTCTGCTATGCGCACTACTAGAACACGATATAAAGTTATGGCATATTGTTGACAATCACGAAATAAATTAATTTACTAACCCTGAAAGCATAAAGCTTTGTTAGTAGTAGGTTTAATAACAAAAACATAAGCACTGCCTGACTAAACACAAATCTATTGTGATGATAGTGATCATCACAAATGTTCTACCATTTATCCACAGTAGCTATGAAAATCGCAACGAACAGACTATAAAGGGATTAAATGACTACCATAAACCTAACAAACGTTGATAGCAAAAATCCATTGAACGATTCCTAGGAGTGTGCATACGGTTTTATGGGTATTAAATCACTGGCGCTTAATCCCAACTTCATTCCGAATATTTCTGAACCTGCAGTTATATATTTAAACCTGGTTTTAAACGAGCGTACGTCATCTGTGCTGAACATAAGCATTCTATTGAAAAGGTAATTTCTTCATAGCGAGGATCTAAAACTTTATAGCATTTAGGTAAGTCTTTCAATTTCCATTTAGATCTCATAAAAAACTATCACAAATAAGTTATATTCCTTTATCAGCACACTAATATTCTCATTGTGTGTGGGTGTATGTTTATCAATCCCTGACGTTGAAACGTTTGGACCAATTTAATTATATAGCTATACCCTAGATTAACACAAAGGCTACTTTTATATACGCGGGTGAAATCGCGGGGCACAACTAATAGAATAATAACGACGACATGGTTGTGGGCTGGCTGAGCATTCGACTGCTACGCTGTGTGTCGCGGGTTCGATCCCCGCACGGAACAAATATTTGTATGGCCTACAGATGGTTGTTCCGGGTCTGGCTGTTTGTGTATGTACCTAAGTTTGTAAACGCACCCACAATATGAAAAAAAAATCCTAATGTGGGGAAAACTTTATTAAAAAAAAACCCTTTCTGGATAACATTATCGTGCAAATAGCGAGATGATTCATATGTATATTACAATAATGGCTACTTGGCCTCATAATTACCGCTCCCATGCACTTTAAATTAATTTCAAAGAGCAGTTGACCGGCAGACAAGCGGCCATTAACTTTTGATATTTCTCACTGATACTATAATAAGCACCTAGGCTTTTGTACACCGCCCACACTCATAGAACATTCCATCGTTTCTCCACCAAGTGTTACTTCCTTCGTCAAATACGACATTGATCAGCCCTATTTAAATTTTAATTATATAATTTAAGTAAACAAACTCTATAAATATTTAAATCAATGCAATTCAAAACTCGTTTCTTTATACGATTTGGATTCAAATAAATAGTCTGGACGATAAATTGTAATGATAGTAGACCATTAGAGTCAAACTTAGTGTAATCGTTGAACGAGTCGGTTTGAACTACAGGTGGTATTTAATTTTGTGGACCATCTGCTTCAAAAGAGCGTCGGGTGAATATAATGTAATCATATTATTCTTAATGTCTTCCATCGAATAGTGTTTTCCCTAAAAGAATTCAACAAACATGTAATTCTTTAGTAATTCTATTTTTATTAGCTGGATATGAAGATTGTTAGATATAAAAGTTGATAAAGTTGTTTGGTTTTCTTACTAGGTACTTAATGTCTCTAAAAATGATAAGGAAGTCTTGTGTTGTGGTAAAAATCTGATTCGTTATTCTTGGTGTGTTTCGTCATGAAATCAAAATCAATCATGCTGAAAGCTTGTCTATATACCTTACTAACATTAATAGTTTATACTAGCTGGTGCCCGCGGCTTCGCCCGCGTGATATCCAATAAAGTCCCTATGTGTTATTCCAGACTGTAATCTACCTCTGTGCCAAATTTTATCAAGATCCGTTCCGTTTTGGCGTGAAAGAGTATCAAACATCCATAAATCCATCCATCCATCCTCAAAAAAAATCGCATTTATAATATTAGTGGGAAGTAATTTTGAAAACCTGCACTTTTAGGGTTTTAGGGTTTCGAAACTCAAAAGGGTAAAACACGGCATCCTTATTGGATCACTTTGCTGTCCTTCTGTCTGTCTGTCAAGACCCTTTATCTCGATAACGCGTGGAGGTATCGAGTTGAAATTAAGGCCATACTATACTAAAATCAGTAGCCCCTTTTTGCTTTGAAATCAACCCTCTAAGTTCACGCAGTCAAAAGATATGGTTGTTTATGTCGCAAGTTTGCATGGAGCCCTCGGTGCGCGAATCTGACTGGCTCTTGGCCGGTTTTTTATTACTATACATGAGGACTTATTTTTTTTTATGCTGTAAGTCCTCCATGCTGTAATAAATAATTAAATACATAATATTTTTTAAAAAATCTGAGACTCTAGTCTATTAACTAGTTATTTAAGCTCCTAAAATGTGTAAAGGAAAATCTATACTTAGATTTAAAGAAAGCGATGACTCACAGCGTTTATGTAACACACTGGAGCGCCCTTAAAGTCCTCCATATGAACTCAATCTGACCTTTATTTTAACTGAATCATATAAAATAAGATTTCGCAAACGGACATTTCTATTTGTTGAATATTTAGTAGGCATTCCAAATGGCGGAACCCACATAAAATAAATGGCCGAGATTGACCCGTGATAAATCTTTGGAGCGTTAATTAAGGAAAGGCTTTTAAGTAGGAATAATTTTGTAACGGCCCCCAACATGACCCTGAATTTAATCATTTAATGTTTGTTACTCTAGTTTGCCGGCTTCTAGTGACAACGGATACATCCTGTATTTCAGTGACTTTTATAGAAGACTAGCTTTTGCCCGCGGCTTCGCTCGCGTTAAATTCGGGGTAACACAGTTCCCCTTGCGCCTTATTGATTTGTAATAGCAACGCTAAGTTTTCCCGTTTCTTCCCTCTTTCTCCCTCATATCCCACTCTTTTTAAAAAAATAACAAAATCTCTGTAACAAAATTCATCAAAATCGGTTTAGCCATTAAAGCGTGAAGAGGTAACAAAGAAACTCACTTTCGCTTTTATAATATAAAGATAAAGGATACTGAAGGCACAGGCGGTATTGTCTGTTCAGTGCAGATTTTTTTTTAACAGTTTTACAGTTTTAAAACTGTAAAATAAAATAAATGAGATCGTTTAGGAAATTAGATTTGGCAAGATTTACGAGACAACATCTTGTATGAACCTAATAGTAGGTACACCCACATTTCTTTTCTTTATCTTTATTTTTAAGGAAAAAAAAAACGGTGCCCCACACTAGGAATTTCTCCTGTATCGTGGGTGCGCTTACAAACATTTTAAATCACATACACCAACAGCCAGACCCGTAACAACAACCTATAGCTCATACTAATATTTGTTCCGTGCAGGGATCGCACCCGCGACACGTAGTGCAGCAGTCGATCGCTCAACCACTGCGCCAACCATGTCGTAAAAAAACAATTTCGCCAGTTATGTTTAAGTCCCATGTTATACGGGGCCTATTGCCATCCACCGGGCATAAATCCAGACTTCGTAGCTACTACTGTGAAGTTTCTGATGGAAAACCCCAAAAACACTTTGCCCGACCCAGGAATCGAACCCAGGATCTGACTGTCCGTCCGTCTATCACCAGGCTGTATCTCATGAACATTGATAGTTAGACAGTTGAAATTTTCACAGAAGACGTATTTTTGTTGCCTCTATGACATCAAATTCTAAAAAAAAAACAATAAAATTAATATTTAAGAGGGCTCTCATACAGCTAACGGCAAAAATGTTGTTTTTTTGCCGTTTTTACAGATCGGAAGCCTTGGTGCGCTAGTCCGACTCGACTTTTTAAGGCCGGTTTTTAAGAGTAAATAAATGTAGATACTGACTGTTTCTTCTGTGATAATATTCAATAATTTTAATTTTCTTATATCTGTTGTCATTAACGAAATAATGATGATGTAAACGATCTCTTTTCATTAATGAATCCTTATTCATTATCAATTCATAAGTTCTATGGTAACTGGAATAAGCACCTACCTAAAGCTTATTCCCCGTGTTCAGTAGTACCTACCAAAATGAATGAACAAAACGTATAAAGCGTGATATTCAATATGCGGTAAGTTAATATTCTGCGTATACAAGGACAGTAAACTTTTATTTTATTTGTGGTTACCTTCTGGTCGATTGAATGCTCTCTGATACCGCGCCGACACTCAATGGATTTTAATGGGACGGCCATGCATTAAATTATTATAAGTTACATACCACTATCATAGTGTCTGGCCACGCGTAGGAGGACGACACTCGTAAAAAAGGAATTAATTTAATATAGAATGGGCTTAAGCTTCTCTCCTCATAAATCCCGTCATGACAAAATATTTAATGGCGCTATTTATTAAGATATCAGCAATTCTTGGCGCATAAGCCATGAGAGCGAGAACGTAACGGGTAATATATGAGTAATAATCGAACTTCCACATGAATATTTATTAGCAATATTTACGCGCGTCGACTTGTGATTGATAGTACAAAGTGAAATATTATTATGCGCGCGGTTCGTTAAACAGAAAACAAATGCGTACCAAATAGACCGCATCCGAATTACTCGCGCATCAAACTTGCTCGGAGACTCGGGGATCATTAATAAAAATTTTCGTTAAGGCAACAAGTTCCGTAGCACTGTGACTAAGCATTACCCGAAGCCGTATAGAAGCGAACCCGTTGTAAACACGCCTCGAACGTGAATACCTACTTAAATGGACGCCACTTCCCATTTTACCTCTAACAGGGCATTGTCAGAATGTTAACGCATCATTGTCATGTCACAGTTTTAAAAAGGTTTTTTAGACGGTCGGTAACTGTATGTTAATATCGGAGGGTGGTTCCGGCTGACGAAACATAAGGTACTGTGGGTGATTAACGCCCACCTAACATTAATTTTAAATAGTTTTGGTATTTAAATGAAGAAGAAAACAAACAACTTTCTAATCAAATGATTGTTTATTTGTACCACAGAAAATGACACATTACAATGAGTTTTACTCAAAATACTCGTTGATATGAAGCTTTTTAAAAAGCTCTATTTTGGGCGTTATTAAAATGTATGCGTCTATTGACGCCCGTTTTATAAACTAGGCTTTAATTATGAAACTAGGCTCAAAACAAAAAGAAAAAATCTCACAATCAAAATCACACTTTGTATTATCGTGATTACACTAAAAATAAACAAATAAAATCAACATTTAAGATAGACTTTGTTCAATTTAACAATACACCTAATATCACATGGTATCTTTGTATTTAGTAACATTTAAGGATCTTTTTGAGAGTTTTCAAATTACATATCATGAGCACTTTGCGTACTAATCGTTTTTAGGGCAGAATGAAGATAATCTTTTTATGTTCACTCGGCGCAATTACACCGTCAGCGGGTAATACCGCCCGGAGGTAATAAGTAAGTAAAAAAAATACTAGTCAAAGAAGTTCGACTATTCTTTCAAACAAGTACTAAATCATTAAATAACAATTACTTAAACTAAAATTGTAGTAGTAGGTAGTCATAATAAAATATGTCTTACAATATTCAGTCTGAACTTACAATTTTCAGTCTTATACAAACTGATACTTATTCGTCGCGGAATGTTATACTTAAGAGATATGGCTCGCTGACTTAATTTTCCTTTTCTAACAGATCTCAAAGCGGCTTTTAATATCTAATCATCTTCTGACCAGGATTCTCCTCTCTTTTTACGAGGTGACATCTTGATATCTAAAAATAAATAAAATAACATAATGACATAATTACATTTATATATATATTAATATAATTCTTACTTTTATGAAAATAAATATTGGGGGTTCATATTGCTTGCGTTGATAATAAAATTAAAGTTCAATCAATGAATACTTTTTTTTTTAAATGCATTAAATGTGACGAAATACTAAACTTATTATACAAACGTATTTTTTAAGTAGATATTAGTAGTTTCTGAAATTATAAATGCTAAATGCTATGCTAAATCTATGTCTATGGTTATAGCGCCCATGTAGTCTAAATAGCGCCCAACTGTTATTATAACAGGCGTTATTTACCACCTGGGCGTTATTAGCTGACACTGATTCAAATGACACGTTTATGGGATAAAAAATAGAAATCGACACCAAATATTCAAGCAATAGTGAACTAAGTTTATCTTGCTGCAAGTAAATCTTAAATATTAACCCAAAACGCAAAGAAAACACATAAAAAACTTACGATTTCGTTACGGTACGTCTTATAACAGCGTGGTACGTGTCCGATCCTGCCGCAACGTGGCGTCACACTGCCACGCATAGTGGCGTGAGCGCGAGGCCGCTCGCCTCGCGGTTTCTTATTGGTTCATTCTATGTGTGCGTGGAATATCAACTGAATAGTTCTTTATTTAGTATGTTTTCTGCTACCCGGGCGCAGATAGACAACGGGCGTTAATCACCCACCCTACCTTATGTCGTTGCTTCGGCTATTGTTAAAAAAAGTCGAAACTGTCTGGCTACATGGATAGTTCAATGATAACATCGACAAAAGTCGTCTAACATGATACATACATATTTTACATTCGATTTCATGAATAAATTACGTGTTTATTAAATTGTTCAAAAGCCATGTTTTGTTTTTTGTACATTGTACCAAATTTTCCACGATGTTTTAGTTAACATTTATAAAACTATTTTGACCTTTAAGCGTATTATCCGCTTGTATATTATTTTTCCTAAATTACAGCAAACAAAAGTTCCCTTATAAAATATTTAAATTGGAGAGGTTCGAGCTTGCCGCAAAACAAGGACGTATTAAATTCCTAAAATAGTAACTTGGAGTTACAAAGATATTCGTGGCGTAAAGTTTGCAGCCAAAATTAATTATAAACGAAAGCAGTCTGCTCTGTTTAGCTGGCTTTAGCAGAAGACATTTTGATATACGCCGTGGAAAAACTTTCTTGTTGGTCGAGTGTTGTCTCCTAAAATAAAACAAGAGACGGTCGCAGCCGTAGATGCGTCCCACTCTAAATTAGACGCTTTTTTAACACGAATACGCGAAGGTATGTGGTTAACGTATTGCATTAAAAAAACCTTGATCAATATCGGAGCGCTTTGTTTTTGTCTACAGTTAGAGAATCTCAAACTGTTCTGCATATTGTTTGCTTATTGTTGGGGTATCTAACAATGCATTCATACAACTACTTAAAACCTTTTTGACAGTTTTTGGCTTAAGCTAAAGCAATAAATTCATTACAACCTACCTAAAATCCTTTCACAGTAATAAAAATCGTATAATAACAGAGCACGCCGGAGTTACGGTGGCAGCGCGCACCGCTTCCAGTCACCGCATTTCTGTGGTATAAAGTTGTTCGGGCTTTGAAAAAGCAAGACCAAATTCCAGCCGCGGAGAGAAGTTAGATCACGCCTGCACTCAGCTACTACTTTTAACTAAATTGAAGTTGCGGGCAAAGAGTGCACCAGGGTGCACGTGACGCATCAGTCCGTCTGTCCGTTTGTACTTCTACGTGAGTGGATTGCTGTGGACTTCTTTATTCAATGGCGCGGATGCATTTTCGAGGACGCTTGTCGTTCGCGGTTGATCGGAATGACAAGTATTTGCGGTAGCATCGCGACGCCATCTCAACCTTTGATGGCTCTTTATTGGCACGAGCTCTGTGTGATGACTGGAAGATTTTCTAATAAAACTTAAACACGTTTCGTATGGCCTAAATGTACTGAAACTCGCACTGACTCAGAAATATTTGCGGATACTTAAGCTTTCTTTTTATTTTTTGGCCTACAACTATCCATTTAGGGTTCTTTCGTAGAGATAAATAAGTAATGATTCCAGTGTAAGCTGTAACTTATATCAGACGTTTCTAAGCAACTCAAGCAAAATATAGCTACTTACGTGAGCATTAAGTCATACTTAGGGCCAGAGAAGACTTGTTTGCCTGAAGCGCGAGCGATAGAACAGGGCCCCAAGTCTGCTATTTTATATAACTTAGTCATTCCAACACGATTCCACTGTCATTTTGCTAAAAGTTCGTAATCTGCTAAATTACAATGGTCGATCATTGGTCGGCCAGTGGTCTCGTAATGGAATGGTAGTAGAATGACATTGTAGTATTGCCATTATTATAAAACCCGTTAGTAGAAATGATTTTCGAAAAACTACTACCACATTTAAACGTTTATTCAAGCCAGATTTTATTTATATGTATTTTTCCTGTCCCGATGCATTTTATGTTAACACGTTTAGATTTGTAATCAACTTAAAAAATATAAAATGATGATTTTTTAAATGATCTTCAACATTTATTTTATGTTTGTGACACTGAAACTTGTCAGTTGACAATATTAGAAATGTCATTTCATAACATTTCATAACTTTGTTTACATTTGCATCATAGTGATTCGCTTCGTTTTCTATTAAAATCGACGTGTTGACCATGAATACTGACTCTGGTGATTCTCCTTTAACTTACGACCACGGCTTGAATATGGATTCCGCTCTTGCTGATAATGACAACTCCCACGATAACATAGATTTGATGTCATATTCGAGTTCTTCACTGTGAACTGTTGCAAGTGGATAATATGTACGCTGTGTAAATAAATTGTAATTTTTAACATATCAAGATTGCGAAGACACCTTTTGGAAATCGTCGAAGTTCGATCTCTCGAAAAACATGGGTTGGACATCAACAGGTAACTATAATAAGTTTTACAACTGTAATGATAAATGCAAATATGATTCAAAATAAGGTACCTATTCATACATGCTTGCAAATAAATACTCACATAATATTGTTTTTTCTTTTCCAGTCAGTTACAAGACAGTGATAGTTTGGTGTGCCATGCATGTTGGACCAAAGCATGGAATAAAATCAGTCAGGCAACAAGTCAACACTCAACAGTCCACATTTTGTTATTGTTATCCACATTCATATCTCTATTAGCTGTGGCACCTCTCTTTTAAGGCAAAGGTCATATTTGCTGAACATTGATACACCACAACGGTAAACCAAATAAGGAATCTGATTGCATATCAAATTGCACCACAACCATGTGAAAATAACAAACTATACTATTTTTAGAATCCTATTGAATGCAGTAAGATTGCTCTGAAATGTTAAAAGGCTAACATTATATAATTTTTTTTTGCAGCCTGTCTGTGTGATACTCAATTTTGACAATGTTTTAGTTTCTGATGAATTAAATGTTTTCTATTAATATATTATTATTGTTTTATTTTCAACTATCTGTAATATTTAAATAGTATATATTTTATCAATATATTATTTGGGGGGCATACTAATATTAACATTCAATGTTGCTTGTGGGCACTCAGGGCCTTAAGTCACTATAGCGGCTTGGCATCCCTCTTTATGTGTAACACAATTTTTGTAAAACAACTCAATAATGTTTTAGCTGTCACAGTCAAATGTGATATTAACGTCAGTAAGCAACTAACGTTAACCGTATAGTTCAGTACAGACCACAGAGTACATTTTATATACGGACCCCTTCAGGTAGGTACTTGACATTCAAACCTCCGCTGGCTCGGTACTATACCTACTGGCCCCGAAAGGGGTCGAATATTTAAGTCATACAACCTCCTCATTATTTTTATAAATATTGTATTTTCTGGTTAAAAAATAATATGGGTGTGCATCAATTAATAATAATAGTTTATTGAAAACAAGTCCTTACAATATGCTTAATGTCTAGCTGTGGTTAACAATGATTGAAGGTGTACAAGACATGAAACCCTGCCTCCAAAACTAGGAACACCTGTGACTTAGGAGACAGTGTTCTACTGCCACTTGGATACTATAAACCCTTTTAGAAATTAAAATTAATGGCTAGTAAGCTGATATCATACAAAAGAACTTTTCTTGCTTATTTAATGGAAAATAGAAAATAATATAAAAAAGAGAAAAACAATTAAGGGAGAAATTAAATTAAAACTAAAAAGTAAAATGACTGTATGATTGGTTTTGTCGGTGTGACTGGGTAATGTGTGTGTTATGTGTGTCGAGTGGGTGTGTGTGTGACTGGGTATCGTGTGTTTTGTGTTGTGTGAGTGTGATATGAGAAGCCTGAGCATGTGACTGTGGTGGTGTCGAGTGTGAGACTATGTTTGGGGTGGTGCAAGCTTGGTGTCTCCCGATGTATTAAGAAATTAGTAATACTATGTCAGAGGCATTAGAAGTGCCTCTCTTTGATTGTAGTCCAGGAGAAACAGCATACTCTTCAGCTTATCTTTTACCCCGTGTTTGCTTAACCTTGCTATTTGTGCAGCCTTATTAATATTTCGGTACACAAGAGAGCTCAACACGTAGAGCTGTCTTCTGGCAAACGTAGTTCTATGACTAGGGGTTGGGCAAACTATTCTTTGACCACGCTTATTTGAGTCTGGTAGTGGTACCTGGTTGTGCTTCCAGAGTGTGGTTCTGAGAACAAATAGTTGCCTAACTGTCAAAAGTTTGAGCTCGGTGTAAAGCTGATGAGTGGGATAGCGAAAGGGCTTTTGCAACATAACCTTGAGTACTGCCCTTTGTGCACGCTCCAACTCAAGGAACCTAGTTTTAGCCGATCCTCCCCAAGCCAGAATACAATAACCGAATTAAGATAATAGAATTAAAAACTCTTATGTAAACGTCATTAGAAGTTCTTAAGTTATTGAGCAAGTTTCTTAATTAACGCTTGTAAAGTCCAAGACCGTAAATTACGATAATCGCAATTTTGATGGCAGTGTAGGACCGGTCGACGCTAAAAATCATGAAAAATGTAGTTTTCGGACATGTAAATCCACTTTATTGGGCATGATTAACTTTAATAAATATTCTTTAGCTCGTAGTGAACATATTTCTCCAATCAATACTCCACAAACACGATGGATAGCAAACACTTTTTGTCAAACCGAGCTACTAAAAGCAATGACTGCACAATGACGTTGTAATGGTAGATCACTGATCAAAGGAACTGTCAAAATTTTAGCAGATTACCGTATGCGTCAGTCATTCGTTTGTCATTATGTACGAGATTACCATTCTAAGCAATTTCTTTCAATGGACTGTCAGTGACTGACCAGTGGAATGTCATAATGACGACAATATATTAGTAGATTACCAAACTTGTCAAAATCAACCATTATGCGATCAGTGATCGACCATTCTGACACCATTGTAATAGCAGACTTAGGCCCCAGGGCTTAATTGAATCAGGGCGAATACCTCCAGGATTCTATAAAAAGATATAACATAGACTTAGATTAAAACATTCAATAGTTTGCGTTCGTTAGTAACTCAATCCATCGGTTAATAATCAAGTATTCCTGTCAACAGCGACCCACCATGTTATCATAATTATACAGACAAATGTCCTTCATCACAAACCAAATTACTGTAATTAGAAAAGTTTACCTAAAGAATGGAACCGAACACGATAAACAGAATTATAAATTCTGCTAACAAACCACAAGGAAACGAGTATAAAATTCGAATAACAGGTAATTTAAATCGATACCAACTACAGGAGTTCACCGATTTTCAATATTATAACATTACACATACTGAAACCTTACATGCGACGCCCGGGGAAGGTGAATAAACTCTTCAACCCGTATCCCTCCAATTTGGAATACCGAACAAATATCTCGATACTTTGATTAAAGAAAGAATACTATTTATTATGTATGAGGTTCACAAAATGATCAAATTTCCAGAAGTTTTTCGCGTAAAGTTGTTTGTTATCGTTTGGACCAGTAAGTACTATTCCCTTGTGGGCTCGAAGATTTCTGAAACCTCGCGTGGAAAGGAAAGTTACAATAGAAGTAGGACGATCTAAAAACGTGTACGTTGCTTTGATTCGAAAGTACTTGCTTTTGACAAAATGTTTAGTTTGTAATAATAAGACTGCAGACATATTTCAATTATTCTAGAAAAGATTTCATATGCTACGGCAAATGTAGTATTGCTACTAGTTTTATTAATTCAAGACGCTACGATTATTTTAGGGGTTTGTACCTCAAAAGGAAAAAAACGAAACCTTTATTGGATCTCTTTGTTGTCCGTGTGTCTGTCAAGACCCTTTATCTCGGGAACGTGTGATGGTATCGAGTTGAAATTCAAAAGATATAGCCGTTTATGTCGCAAGTTTGTACGGAACCTTCGGTGCGCGAGTCCGACTCGCTCTTGGCCTATTTTTATTAAACAAATTCACCAAATGTAATGTAATTTTCTTATTGTAAGTAAAGTACCACAATCTGTAAGTACATTACATAAAATATTGGTGAAGCTAAGTACCCACACTAAATGACCGCGCAAGGGATACCAAGTGACACTAGAAACCACTTATGAAGCTATCATGGCGTATCTACCTATCATGTACAGTACACTCAAACGTAATAGTGGACGCCTCGAAATTAGACGCATCCGGCGTAAGCGGAGTATTGTGAGGTGTTCAAAACTACATTAACGAATCAACCAGCGGAACAATACAACACGATAAAATATTCAAATTGACGGTTATTGTGAGTAATGGTGCTGTACTGTTGCTAAGAAAAAAAAAGCGGTTTAATGAGTTTTGTGAAGTGTTTTAGGATCTTTTTACATAGTTTGCAACAGAGTTAGGTTACCTAAGATTGCTTTGTACATCACCTTTTACGCAAAAACGGCAAACTTAAATTGTACTGTATTCGTTGTTTCTGATAAAAACGCTGTTTAGTGAATATATCCTAACTATCATCTTCTTAAAATAAGTAGCTAATAAAGGCCCCACACAGTCCAATGCTCGATGAATTCAAAATGTCCAAAAATACCCGACTATCGAACAAACTAAATGTTCACATAGTTCGGTCCGTGACAGGCGACCGGCGAAGCGCTGCTGAAGCCTAATTGACAGGCCCGGCCAGCCACAGCTACACAATACAGTACCACTATTTTAGCTAGCTACTAATAGATCGATGCTTTTATGTGCGACTCCGCCCAGTGGCGACTGTTCTAACCAGCCATCTATACAGCTCTGAATTACTTTGCCGCATGCCATGGAAACGAGACGCAGAGTTAAGAATACCTTCACAAAATTTCTGTTAACTATGTAACTGGACATTTTACAAACATCAAAAAAATAATAGCACCATTAATAAATTGCCTTTATGCAAACACTATTCAGAAATTTTTAATCTGTCGACGATTACGTCAGAAAAGCTCTTTGGCGAACGTTAATTTCCGACAATAATAATTTAGCTATAATTGGCCACCCACGTTCTGCGAAATAAAAATACGACACGGTTTTGCGAATTTGAGGAAAATGTTAAATTACAAACGCATGTATGTGTTACTGTAGGGATTCAATTCGTGTAATTTCTTTATTATTTGCTTAAAAGGACTAATCCTGTGAGTAAGACGGGATTGTGGCAACAGGCGGGCAAATGCGCGGTGGCGGCTCGAGCCCATGAGACTGCGAAATTAGTAGAGCCGTGTTACTCTGCTCACCCCTCCGTCCCCCCACTCTTGCTTACGTCCCACCCTGCACGTGAAGCCTTCGTTACAAGTGGCCGACTGGCAAGAGATGCTGCTACGATTCAGAGATATATTCAAAGCTTTAGCGCTATGATTGGTAGGGTGTGCCAAGACTGAAAAATGAGGAAACTTACAAGCTTTGAAAGCGTGTAGGTTGATAAATGTAGTAGTCTCCTTGGTTAAGTTGGTAACTTAGTTAGAAGACGTAGTGAGCCGAACATTTACAGTAGGAGAATTTAAGACAAAGACAAAAGATAGAGCGCTTCGGGACAGAAGTAGAACACAAAAACAGTCGACAGTCAACATAGAAACTGCACTGAGTTATACAAAAAAAAAATAAAGGAAATACAAACATTGTTGAGTAATTTGGTTTAAATTACTCAACAACAACCTAATCATTCACAGCCGTCCGATCCGTTCACGAACTAAGTGCACAACAAACAAGCGCGTATTCAGAAATGATTCCCTGAATATGTACACAGAGTAGCGTGAACAAACTCTAAAACAATTACCTTTGTTGGCACTACCAATAACAATAACATTTATCAAATTATTCGGGCGAGTAACTCGAAGGCGATACGCGGAGCAGGGAGGAGGGAGAACGAGGAACAAAATTGACAAAGCAAGCAAAAGGCTTTCAAGGCTGGCTCGCGTGTTGCGACGTGTTTGCATCAGTAATTTGTTTGTTGGCGGCAGCACACGGCTGACTACATTAATGGATCTGAGCGCAGCACGCGAGCGACCAGACATGCCACTCAAACAGGAACACGGGTTATCTTCAACGTCTTGCTCAAAAAGAACAAAGAGGCCTTTGACGTGACGTTCACTCGTGTTGCGGTGCGTCGACTTTTTGGTGGCTTTGTTTGATCCGATGAACTGATTTGTATGGTGACAGCTCAGTTATCAAAGGTCAAAATACTTTAGACGGATAGTATGTTAAATTTAGTGAATAGTTAACTTGAAATACGATCGTCATAGCGCTGGGTGTTAACTGGAGAATATATTAACACTAAAACACCTTCCACGTTGGTAAGTCTCCAAGCGACGGAATTTGGACTGAACATTTAACAAAAGTTAAACTTAACTGCAACTCTATAACTCGCTCTGTATCGACTCTACCGCGCAACTGTTTCATCTGTTTGAATAATAGTTAAATATAATGAATGTTTTATTCAAACTTATGCAAATTCAAATTATTCCGTCTGCAGTCTTCAAACTCCGCCATTACTATTTCTCTACAATTACCTGGCCAGCGTCGTTTCGTCTTTAAGAAAATTGTAGTTCATTTTAATTTAGTATTAGATTTAATAAATGTCAGTAAAAAGATTCTCAACAATACCCGTCATATTTTTCGTAACATATGTGTGATATCGAAATTGAATTTTTGAAATACCGCCGATACTCTATTATCGAATTTTATAAAATATTGCATGCGAAAAAATATTAGTTTCTATTATTTGAGCACATAGCACTGCCAATAAAAAGTTTATTCACAGAAGTCGAAGCTTAGTAAGTTCTATCAATATCTCCCATTCAAGTCCTTATCGCATCTGAAATTCCGGGCGATAGTCATAATTTATTTTGAATGCCCACGACCCAGGCACAGGAAAGCCATATCCGAAGTGTTATCGTTTAATAATTTTATTGTGACCATGCTTCGGTAAGAGGACGGTACAGTGTGGTATAACCGGGCAAAGTTAAAAATAGCCTATTAACGTGAAGCATAGTGCACACTCTTGGAGCGTGTACGCTCCGTGGTGTTATCTTACACGCCATGCTGGAACGTGCGCCAGGCCAATTAAACGGGCTCGCTACCAGCACTACGGCCACAACAATAACTAGCTGTCACAAGTCACATGCTATGATGTTACTTTAACACTTAAAAAGAGTATTTATTTTCAATTGTGAATGTGCCATAATATGATATTGTGGGCATTAAATTGTATGAAATGTATGATAGGTTTTATTACATTCAATATTGTTTTCTGAAGGCAACTTATATATTATTTATTGCAGTGAGTTTCATGCACTTTAAAGTAACTTTGCTTCTATGCTGAAGATTATTTACTTCAGTCTATTTTTAAAAGATCCTCTCTTTCATTCTATCTTTAATAACATTGCTCATTTTTTAAACATTAAGTCCTATATTCTCGATCCTTGTTATTTTACAAAGAGGTACAAAAGGGGTCTTTTATCGCATTTATTTAGCGGCTAAAGTACTATCGTGTTACACAATAACGCAGTACCTAGTAAGTATAAGTCGGTAATCGTGTCGCTCGCCCCTCACTATAAATCCATCAGGTCGGCTAGAGTTTAGCACTTGCCGCCGTACTTCCGATCGTGTAGATATACTGATATGTTTAGTGTTGCTATATTTACATAATGTACGTCATGCCAGTGATTTAAAAAGTAGTAACGCAGTGTCGAAATCGGGGGTTAAACAAATGATCGTAGTTGTTAGGAAAGTCCGGGGTTACGGATTGTTAAAAAGAGATACCGCAGCTCCGGAACATAAAGGGCTAAAGAAAGAACATGGGCGGGTTTAGGTCAGTAAAAGTCTGACACTCCCCCCGCTCCGCCCAGAGCGGTAGAAGGTGTGACGGCACGGTTTGTGCAGTGGCTGAGCGATCGACTGAAGTTTTTGTTGCGTGCGGAAATCGAACCCGCGACAAGCGGAGCAGCAGTCGATCGCTCAGCCACTGCGCCAACCGTGCCGTCAAAAAACCTATAAAATATTAACTGGCCAAATGTGGGCGTATTTCTGGAAAATATAGGCCAAAAGAAAAAAGATCCATGTTTACTGGTTGATAAATATTATTCATTAATTAAAATAAAATTAAAAACTGCACTGAGAACTAAAAGAATGATGAAACGAATTTATATTTTTTCTCCAATTAATTTTGCTGACATTCTGAGTCACGACCTGTGTGTTCAATTATTCCAATTACTCAAGTTTCTTATTATATCTTAATTGAAAACCTATAAAATAACATTCAATATACCTGAGTGTTGACAACATTTTATAGTCGTTTTTATTAAAGCAGGTGAAAAGTTTTATTGAAATGAATTAAGTGTAATGTAATGTAACCCTTTGTTATTAACTACAGAAATGTTATTACAAGGATTTATGTTTTTGAGTGACAAAATTATTTTGTTTTATTTTTCATTTCTATTAATTGATTTTCACTAAATCCTTACTTTAATATTATAATAGCGAAAGTGAGTTTGTTTGTTTGTTACGTCTTCACGCCTAAATGGCCCAACCGATTTTGATGAATTTTGGTATGGAGATAGTTGGGAGACGGACATAGGTTATATTTTTTTTAAAGTGAGTAAAGAGGAAGAAAGAGGGAAGAAAAGGGGAGAGAAAGATATTTTTTATCGATCATGACGCGGGTTAAAGTTAGCGTTAGCCCAAAGTAACTATGCCACGCGGACGACTAAAGTATTAATAATCCAGTAAAGAGTAAATTTCTATAGGAAATCTAGCCCAGCTAATTAAATTAGTTCCAAGTTAAGAGCTAGCCTGCAAAACGGAATCATAACATCAAAGTTAGTTCCACAACATTAGATATGTTAAAGACAAGTTTGTCAAGTGTTGACTGGTGGACGAGGGGCTCAACGTGGCTCCATTCATTATTTATTCAATGTGAAACCTCAGTACATTGTGGTCGGAGCCTTAAGTGGAGGAACTTCACACTATGATTTAATAAACGTGGACGTACATCGAACAAGCAAGACTGTTTTGTCATGGTAATTATCAAAATTACATTTGTTTATTATTATATGATTTTCATAATTTATTTATACCACAGTGTAACATATCCTGTTTTCCTTCGCATTGATATTTGACTTCTTGATATTGATATTAGATTTCTCGGGGCCATAAATCAAATAAGTAATTACACAAAGCTTTTATTTTTCTTAAACTGGCCACCAGAACCAGATGGATTTAAAAAGCTCTTACGAATCCCACTTTAAATTTTATCTTTGGATGTTACGATTGCAGTTGTTAAAGATTCTCGAAACCTGGCTAAATTCTTTTCATTAGTTGGTTTCTCCAGATGGCTTTGATGCTAACGTTCTTTAAAACCGTGGGAAGCTCCTTTCAGCAATTACTTCCCAATAACGAAGTATTGATCAATTCACCGAAGACTGCCTTTGTTTAAATTCGCTGATAATTGTGATTCATTGTTTTGATTTGAAACAAAGACCGGTGGTCGGAGGTTATTTAACTTAGATTAATATCTATATGCAGCATCTGTTCTACGTAACAATAGACAAGGCAGCTAGGTTTATTTAACTTTCTCTTCTATGCATGGATACTTAACAAAGTAAACAAAGTGGTCTCTACCATTTCTAGACACATTCATACTTAGTTTAATGTCCCGTCATGTCCAACTGCGTAGTACAAGATGAATTATAGTATTGTCTGCCAAAACTTTGACCGTTGTTTCGCTCATATCGAAAGTAAACATACTCAACTATGTACCGAATCCTTGATAAATATGTAGATTACTCAAGTAGTAAGTACTTACGTGAAAAGAAATGTAGTTTACACAAAAGATACAATGTCAAAGGCGAAAGTAATATTTAGAACGACTTTCGCGGAAAACTTGGTACTTTTATTATAGGTATTCTGTTCATATAATGCCCTTCTACTTTTTCACGAAACTTCACTTCATAAGTTTTTGAGAGTGCTATAAATTCAGTCGAATGTGTGCAATCTTTTTGCTAGTTTTTTGTAGCTTTGTTTTTGTCTTTGAAGTTTATTTGTTGTTAATAGTCTCGCATCATTTACTTCTTGTTATTGTTATGATCATAATATACCATCGAGTAGAATATTTTCCATAGGTAGTGTAGTCATGAATACAAAATAACTAACTACCTTAATCACCTTAAAATTAGATCGTTCGAAGTTGTAAATAGTAGAAGTATACAGCTTCTGAAATTGGTTAAGCAGACGACAACCCCTAGGTTGAACAGCAAGATACCATTTAGAAAAAAAAGCTTCTGAAAACCAATTTTTTTACTACGGCTTTAATCCGATTCAATGTAGTTCGTGCTACCACAGGGAGAAGAAAACTAGTAGACATTTTAATGAGAAACAGATGACCAGTTATTCGATATCGTTAATGTTTAACTGTATTCATAACTTATTTATGACTCTATAATACACATTTTGTAGTATGAAATTCTTTATTTAAAATAATAACGCATTGCCTACATTTTTGATAAATGTTACGAATAAAATATGTTGGTCAAAATTTACGTTACCAATAAAAATCATCGTAAAAGTTCGTCGCATCTGTTAAATCTTAAAGCCTATGCATAATTTCGTTTTCAAAAATGTTAATCTATGGCATCTTATCTCTATGAAAAGATATTGAGAATTTACATATTTAGAACGTTGGTGGTACATTAAAAACTACTCAAAGTTGTAACTGAAATCCTCTAGCTTTTTGAGTGTCTGTTGATATTAGCATAACATCTGGTGTTACAAACTACACTTTGTCTTCACTCATTTTGTGGATAGAATTTACTGAAGAGCGGTCAGTTACAGTAGCTTGTTTTAAAGTTGAACGTCTGTTTTTTGTATAAGGGTCGACTACACTTTTTGTGGTTTTAAAATATATTCGTTAAACAAAATACATATAAATAAGGATCCAAGTACAGTTAAATACTTTAAACATATTATTTAAATAATTTATAATGTATTTTATGTATTTAATATGGATATATATTTAAGCATTATGTACTTATACAAGTATTTATTAATATTTACTTATATAATGTTATAATAGGTTAAGACACACATATTTTACTCGTACTCTCTCACGTTATCGTCTACATTTTGTTCTCATATCTCCTTTCGTAGGTGCTGGTAGAAATTTCTTAAGAAATAAGCAGTATCTTTGTACTCAAATTTTACATGTTTATTTTTCCTGTCTGGTCTACTGTGTGTACAAAAATTGTTAAATAAATAAATAAATTTTAGAAGCAAATTAGTACAGCTAGATAAAGTTATAATATAAAACTCGTAGCGATTTCGTAGCACTTCGTAGCAAACACCATAATATTAATTTTAATGGATTTCTGTTTATTCCGACATTCTTGGCCACTCAAAAAATTACTTTCAAAAGTTCACCACGCTACGTAAACCCAGGTGTATTAAACTAACTAACAATATCCACCTTTTGCGGGTGCGGGCGCGGTTCGGGACAAAAAACATAACATTCACATGTCACCGTAAATAAAATATGGTTGTACAGTGCAAAAGTTTTCGCGCACCCCTTAATATTCCATTATGGTTGAAGTATAAATGGGACATAAATTCGAGGAGCTAAGTTGTGACGATTACTCAGCGGGACACAAAGCGACGTTGTACTGGTTAAGGGCTGTCATCAATATGCATTTCTCAGGATTTGGCCCAGTTTTTAAAGCACCCTGGGATGGTGAAATGGATTTTTTCAATGATACCGGTTAAGATGTTCCATGTATCGAGTATAAAATGGTTTCGAAGATTTTATGGCTAGGTTATCTGAGCAGTGGTGGCTCTCTAGGACCGGCCCGGACTTGCTATTTCTTAATCGTGGGTTCAACCCATATGGACCCATATATGGACTATACTTTATGTAATTTATTTTATTGCCGCTGCTCCCAAAACGGCGAAAAAAATATCTAATTGAAACCAGCAAGTACTAGAACAAAAAAATCGACTACCAACCTACAACCTTCGTTGTTAATTTGAACCCCGTCCCACTCATAAAATAGAATACCTTTGTCCAACATACAACAACAACAACATAATCAGTATAAAATCTAAGCAATGGGGAGATTTTATACTGATTGTGTTTTAAATTATAATAGTTTAAAAAAACACGCTTCAGTAATGGTATGTATTTATGATAATGCTGATATACCTTATTTCATAGGTCAATTTCGTCAATTTGATTGACGGTGTATATAGTTACAATTTGAATGTGTTTTGTTTTGGGCCAGAACTTTTTGTGTACGCAAAGAGCTCTTAGTTCCAGGTAGCAATAACTTATTGTCACCCAAACTAAACATGTCTGCAAAATTTCAGTTCAATCGAAAACTGAGTAATGGATCAAATTTAACTTCTATGGTAGTTAGTTACGGGTAAAGGTAATAAAAGCATGTTAAAAATATAATTGAAAAAAAAAACGGCGTTATATGATTTGACCTCGCACACCAAGTGTTACGTACAAACTTGCGACATACACGGCCATCTTTTGACTGCGTGGAGTTACGTTGACTTTTTCATAGCTCTAAGGGACCATAAACTTGAGTATATGGTTTTAATTTCAACTCGATACTTCCAGGCGTTCCCGGGATAAAGGGTCTTGACAGACAGACGGACAACAAAGTGATCCTATAAGGGTTGCGCTTTTTTCCTTTTGAGGTATGAAACTTAAAAAAACAGCACTGTGTCGTATAGTAGATATAGTTCACGATTGATGTTGCGCCACCCCTGCGGTCCAGTTGAAAGTACCAAAAGTAATGACCTTACTCATTAAAATAAATATGGTGTGACACCATACAGTCATGATTTCAATGTTCCATTGTATGTCTGAACGAAAACATTTGTTCTTGGCTGTGAACCAAGTTTTTAAGCAAGCGTATTATGATTTATGAAAGGTAATTTAACAGTTTTTGTGAGAAATACAATTTTATTTGAAATTAATGTTGGCTGGTCGCATTAAAATTGATGTATGAAATTTTTCTGGCCGTAAAACATTGTAGTTATTACTGTCGACTTAAATCACTACTTATTATATCCAGTGTTCAGACTGAATCTTGAATGCTTACTGTTAGGTTAACGACTTTTGGTAGGTCTTTTTTTCGGATGGTAAGTCGTCAAATAACTTGAGAGAGAGGGAGTGTCGGACTTCTACTGACTAAAACACACCCATGTACCTTCATTTCCCTTTATGTTCCGGGGCGTGGTATCTTTTTGGAACAACCTGCAACCCCGGTTGGGTAGTCCTTTAGGCGAAAATGTCGCTTTCAATCGAGGCTTCCCGGTTTTTTTTAATTCTATCTCCACAGAGCCTGTGAGAGTAGATGCAAATAATGCCTTCCCTCCCCTGATCCATTGCAATCGCACAAAAAGCTATTCAATTTTATCCAACATAAAGCAAAAATGTCGGTCACAGTTAAGAAACTTGATTAAGATACCCTCTTTCCTTATTGCTTTATATATGTTCAAGTCAAACCAATCAAATTGCTCAGCTTTTTCGGCTTCCAATACAGTCACTGTTAGATATTCGTACCTACTCCATTGCCTTCCATTAAATAAATGTTAGCGTTTATTTTGCCAGAGACAAGACAAACAATAGTTTTTTAGTTTCTTTCACGAAGTAAATACTCTATTGTGATGCAAGCTGGGACACTAAATCTCCACAGTTAAATACGGCAATTATTCAGGCAAGGCACAAAGTTTCATTGTGCGTGGCTCGCCGTGTTCTCCCGCTCCATAGTAATATGCTCACTAAATTTGGATTTTCATGCCTTGTCATCCGACATAAGTGTTTTAATGCGCTCCGTATTATACATATTTAATAGCATGTGACATTGATGAGATGACGTTGGTATCTCCATTATTTATGCTATTCAGAGCATCGCCGAGCCTTACTTGAATTCGATGACTTATTAAAAATGCCGTTTCAAAACCGCCCGTTAAAGGAATTAAACCACAAGAATCGTAAAGTAGGTACTCGCTCTTAGAATTGGATCTCCTCGGATCGATTGAAGATAAGATCTCGTAACCAGAGAAACGTCTCGTCTAACAAACTGTACCCTGCCAATATTAAACTCACTATAATTCACAGAAAAAAAATGAGCACAGAGATCTCAGAGATGTTTATCGCATTAATATAATACGGCATTAAGATTACAATGGGTCGGCTCAAGAGAGGTCCAATATAAGGAGCTCACAGGCTCCGCGTGCTTTGTTGTGAAAATAACTTTATGCCTCAGAAACCGGGGGACAGTATAAAGCAAGCACGGCTTTCAATAAAGCCAATAGGTCCTTCTTAGATGTTATACTCTCTTGTTCATATCCTTTGTGCAATAATGCAGTGGTATTGTGCCCTCATGATAATATTACTGTGCTTAAAAGGTTTAATAACAACTCAGTTAAGAATATTTATGTAGTCTATTACAATGACATATTGCGCGCACTGACAGCGTATTACTTAAGCAATGACCGAAAACGGTAACACGCAAACAGCACTCAGATACGCAAAAGGTTGGAACTTGGAAGGGGAGCCGAGCACAGCCGAGCTGGCACAGGCAAGATTGCTATCAAACAGCGCCGCCCTCCTTATAGTAGCAGACAATCGCGGCTCCGCAATTACAAACAAGTTATTTACAGCCAGACCATACGGAGATATTTTAAGCTTATTTCCATCTAATCTATTGATTCACGCACGCGGCATTGCACGCTTTTAATGTTCTTATTTAGTCCAATCGGTATTCCGACTCGGTACCGAATAAGGCAGGGCCGCATTAATCACGGCGCAAGTGCTCCAGTACCTATCTTTATTTTACTTGATAACGATGAAACTTCAAAATTGCGGTATTTATTTACTCCGAAAGCTCGTAAGAGTGAAATCGTAAGCACGATCGGCATGAAAAGATCGAATTTATTAGTTCATAAGTCATGAGGGTTAAGTAATAATCGTCGACAATGGGCAATAAAGAGTTTATAGGCAGTAAAGTTCGATTCCCTCGCACGTCGGGCCTCAGAAGTCAACTGCACGAAATTCAGAGTTATAGCCACCTCCCTTTTACACACCCTGAAGTGAACTCAATAATCGATTTTCAATGTAAACAATTTAATTACATCGAAGTATGTGTCTCTCATGGAGACGGCTTTCGTCTTGTTTCTTGGGAACTTTTGATTATACCATTAACACGTACAGTTTACGACTTGATTGAGTTCGAATCAATAATCTTTGTCAAGAATGTTATAAAGTACCTTCTAGAATTACTATTTACGATGTTTGTTGTTAAATAACAAAATAATTATTTACGTGACGCTATAAACATTTTACGTCGATTTTTATGTTTGACATTAAGTTCCGAAGTGAATGTTATCTTATTTTAAATATAAATGACTGCACCGTTTGCCTACAGAACTGTTCTGATGCAATCCGTTTAGAATTATTTAAAACCAGTCGCAGCCGTTGAACGATTTGGTTAACGAGAGTATTACTTACAGAGCAGTCGTTGCGCCTCGTTTAATCGTAAAAAAAAAATTAATGACAACTCTTCATAGACTTTCATTCCGTATTAAGAGATATAAATAACATTTCAGTTATTTATAACCGAACACAACAGTCCCGTTGAGAATGTTGCGCTTGCGTCGGTTAAGATTAATCGTTATTATCGCAGTCAACTACCTGTTATGAAATGCTGGTGTTTACCGAATTGTTTAAAGTAATTTGTGTAAACAAAGTGCGGGGCTGTCAAACAATGGTGCGGAGGTAAAGCACACAGCCCTCGGGTATAGCATTACAAGGAATATAATCTTACCGCGGCTGGCGGCGAATGTTTAAAATAAACAGTGTTGGACCGCGACCGCGCCCGCGCTCGCCGTCTCCTATCATAACATTATTGTTTTCATTGCTCGCCCAGCGCTGGACGTGGCTAATTAGAACCAGTTACCGTCGTAACCTCAGATGGCCCGCCATCAACCTTATTTGAAATTTAGAAATAAAGTAAACAAAACACTTTTAATATACCATAACTAAGGCAACCACTTGTACTGACGAATAACTTGTTAGAAATCTGTTTACATTGCATTAACCATTCTTTATAATAACGGAGCTGTGTTTGAACAAATTAATTCACACCAACAAAAGTGTACGTAATACTATTTGTTGCTAGATAACATAGTTACGATAATATATGCGTCTGCTTATGAGAGAGAATAAAAAGCTCACACCTACAAGTTTGTTCAGTCGTGCGGCGAAGGGACAACAGCTTTATTAGAAAACTCCAAAGATTCTTAACAATGCCAATCCACTGTGAACAGTATAAAAACGTAATTGGTATCTTCAAACGGGCTTCACCGAAAATCAATCGGAGATATCTTTTATCATTTTTCTTTAGAACTGCAAAAGTTCATTGTTAGCCAACTAGAAAGAAAGAATAGGTATTCCTTTTTTCTTCACACAAACGTGTTGAAACGACCTTAACATTACCTTAGTAGAGGTTAAGTGGGCAATGCGTAACAGTTTATCACATTGCTCTGTTTTGATTGCCCCGACCACCTCGCTCTATGATGGGAGGCGGCGGCGCGGCGACAATGGAATGTATTACAAGTACGCTGTCACAGCCGGTTAAGCTCTTACAATGATTAGCCGAAATCCAGTCACGAACTATTATTGATGGGAATCGATACAGAGCACCTGAAACAAGTTCAGATGCATATAAACCCACGGATATCGTTTCTTGACATGTGTATTGTCAATGACCTCAAATATCTGGTTGTAGAGCAAACAAAACCGTTCTCAGAATCAATGACTTATACATGGTAGTTACACAAATAATGCATTATTCTGTTTTGTTTCCCAAAGCGGATGCGTGTCCCAACCAGCCCAACTCATTCATTTTCATTAGTTCCCATTATGTAATCAAAACACTAAATGCAACGGACGCATCGAGGAAGCAAACCGTATAAGGTACAATCAACCGCAATAAAGGGGTTGCCAACTGAAGACCTCCAAAAGCCCTATTAAAATGAAAGGAGTTTTTTACATCATAGCACCATATTTGTTAGAGAATAGAAAAGAAAACAAAGATTGTATTCTTTCCAAATGTTGCGAAAGATCATTGTTACATTTCACTTCTATAAACTGACTCTTTACGCAGCAGTAATAAGATGTAAAATCCTTCACCGGATTGCGCATATTTCACTTTGTTGGGCTCGTAAAGATTCGCTTACCTGCTTGTTTGTTGTGAGTAGGAAAGGGGCCATCGGGCGAACCTTTTTTTATCATTGAATTTTATGTGTGGGAATTTTAATGTGCACCCAGAACGGCACGTTCTGATCCTAACAGCTGGGCCGCAGTTGCTGAGGATTCTTGCAAAACACGTGTCACTGCGGTCATAAAATGTCTAGTAACGCTTGCTTTAACGCCGGTATAAAGAACATATTTCTGTATAACGATAATGAAATGAACATTTTCTACGGTTCTCGGGTCGTGAAGGTTATTTATTGTTTTATCGTAAAGCCGCAGCTGCATGTTTTCAATTACTACCGGATGATTGATGTAGTAGTGTTGTATCTTTCCACACTCAAACAAGTTTATCGCCGCCATCGATAGCTGGACTAGTATTAATATTATCTGTGGGCCCGCAGACGGCGCGCGGCGCGGTAGAAAGCGCAACGTCATCGATCTCACGCTCAGCTGCGGCTCCTCGGACCCTTGGAATTACTTCAATCATTTAAAATAAACACGCCTTCCTCGAAATGTGTCGAGAGAGGTAGCTATTGGTCCCATCATACCATCATAAAATCCACTTTGATTTATGATACACTCTGTGATCCTCAGTCTCAGTCGCTTTTGCATCTGCCGGTGTTTTTTTTTATGTTGCAGGATATTGAAACTTGTTGGTTTATTTCGGATATATAACTACACAAGTGGTGGTCACATTCATAACTAATTAATGACAATTACAACCCTATAAAGTCTAATCATGAAATGTTACATTTAATTCGTTTTCGTAATCAACTAATAAGAAGTAACTAATGTTTGAAACAGCTGGAATTCTAGCAAGAAATCCAACGGGCGGCGCGCAGCGGGACGCCTCGACAATGCCAACCAAATTAAAAGGAACCGTAAACGTTTCCACTTGAGCCTTGCTAAAATTTATTGCTCTGAGTTTTTTCTCTTGTTTCACTTGCTAATGAGATTCGAATGCTGCAGCTGTATTATTCGAGATGTTGGACGAAGATTAAAAAAATCTTGCTGAGAGTTTCTATTTACGGTATTGCAGGAGAAAAGATGTTTACCACAAATTAAAGCCCTTCGTTTTGTTTTTTGTTCACGTAATACTGATTTTGTTTCTCAGCAGAATGGGACGAACCGACGTAAAATATTCTCCCGCTACGCATATTGAAATTTGCGCGAGTAGACGCGAGTAGATTGTAGACCGTCTTATTGCAAGCGATAGGTATGATGAGAAACGAGAATCTTGATTCGAAATTCTATCTTGATGTTATAAAGCTGGTATTGAATCGGAGGCAGTTCAACGCGGGTGGTCCTTATAGGCTATGTCGGCTGAGCGAAGCAAGAATGCAAATTTCACTAGTGTTGTTGGCCGGTATGTTCTTGAACTCTGTTGTAACTAAATGAAGGCGGCTAACCATAAGCTCGGCTAGGAAATTACTAATTAAGAGCTCCATAATAAGGCTTTAAATTATACGTTACAAACCTTTGTGGTACGGGTATATAATTATAAGCTAGCAAATCGCCGATTGAAAAATATGATAAGGTAAGTAGTGTAGAGAATTTTGTTACGAATGCACGACACGACATTGGGGGAGCTATCGGTGCGATCGAAGTTAAAAAAAGAAAATGGTGTGGAACGAATGATGCAATACGAATTAAGTGCGGCAAACTAGATCCATGGAATAAAAAGGCGCTCTTTTGATAGGCTGACGGAGCTAAGTACGGACAAAGGGACAATAGTGAAAGAGCAAAGTACCGGAGCGTGGCGATCCAGTGCTTGCTTCCGGCAACGTGGGAACGCCTTTTATGGCTATCGATATTTTCAAATCTGATATTCGATATTCATAATCCACCCGTTTCTTAATAGTGTTTGCGTCCAATCAATTTGACTTGGATAATAATATTAAGTATATCACCATATTCTGTAAGTTTATGTGAATAATTATTTAAAAATGATCCATAACATTTTTTTAAACTACTATAAACACTCATCCTGTCCTGAAAAAATACTACAAAGCTTGCAATATCTATTACATATGTGCCTAATTGTCTATGGGTCAATCTAACTGCTTTCTTATTTCTTTATCTTTGCCTTTTTTTTCTCTGTTTGATATTTTTCTTTTAATTCTGAAATAGTGTTAATTTGCATCAAATAAATGATTTATCCATCTACCATTTAGGTACTGTTTTTTTTAACGTAATTTAAATATTGACATTATCGTCAGCCAAATAAATATGATCCAACCAAAATCCCCAACTGATCTACACTATCAAACAGATCATAACCATTGAATTACCTCCTAACTAAATTCCAATTCATGTTTCGAACGTCTGTCTACACAAAATCTAAGTGCGAGTCCAATTCTCGGCCGCCCATCGCTACATTCCTAAACAATAGTTCATCAAATGGTATCGGTTCACTCGACGTGTCATTTCACGGCCCATCGGTCGTTGTACCATTTAGCACTTCCATTTTCTTGACAAGAAACGCTTTTCTACAATCACTAGTTTTATTGCCTTTTCACAACACTTATTTAGCTCAAAATAATGCTGTTGCTCATGTTCTATTAGCATTATTATTATCCAGCGGGTTTCATGACTAAAAGTGACAAATTGCGTGGAGTAAGTGGACTTCAATTTCATTCATGTAAACGGGCTTCAAGTATATACCATTAACAATATTGCTTTCGTGTAATTTGCTGTTGTAGTCCTTAGAAGCATTTATCGATATTGATCGATTCAGCGAGCTTCTAAAGTATTTCTGCTGTCTTTAAGTTGTCTATAAAAAATATACTGATTCTGTTTTTTAAACCATCGATTGCATTTCCGATAAGTTTATGATGGAACATTAACAAGTGAGGGTTGCTCTTGCCAAATACTACCCCAACGTTGGAAGCTCCTCACAGTTTCGGGAAGCATGATTTATCGGACAAACTTACGCCATTACTCATCTCACCATTCGTTACTCCAATAAAAATAACGTCTTCCGATAATTTATTGGGAGGAGTATGGATTTTTTATTATACACGTCTATTTTAGAGTGCACTTTGTCACACTGTTATTACTTCATAAATAAAAGATTTGATTTACTATATCCTCAGAATACTATTACAAGTTTTCGAGAGGTCGTATAATAGTTTCTTCCTTGTTATGGCTGTTTTATCCTCTAAAATGTTTGAGTCATAGTAAGCATATTAAGTTTTGGTTAAATATTTGGGGATCTTCAAATTCAACCATTAGCCGGTTCCGTGGGACAGCTGATGCGGTGAACAGGTGAAACATTTTATCACTAACAAGAGCTCAAACAAAATATACAGAGACTGTAAACCAATAAAAACACATAGGTACGTTTGTGCAAAATAAAATTATGCATGTGGCAGTAACTGACATTAAATAAACCAATAAACCAAAGTGTTGCTCAAGCAACTATACACTTCGGTAAAAAAATAAATATGTGCGTAGCCTCTACCTACATTAAGATAAATTATCATTTAATCTGTACATAAAAAAACTACTACTAAATAGATACTACAAAAAAAATAAACGTTAATAATAAATTCATTACCTTTGAGGGTGCGATCATAAGTTGTTGAACTTGAATAGGGCACACAAACAAATGTACGAATAAGAACGCTGAGTAAGTTGTTAAAGTTTAAACTTTATCAAACGACTAAATAACTGCTACTTGCATCAAACTTGACAAGTAAACAGACGCGGCACATGAAACACGACTTCAAAATACAGTTTAGTTCACTTTACAAGACGTAACACTGAAGAAGATAAAAATTAAACTTCTTAAAAACTTACACTCACAATTAAGTTAAACTCACTTAGAAGTTAGGTTCCAGTTAGATGGACAGTAACACTGTGTCCATAGAGCGAAAGCTTCTCAAATGTCCAAATAACACTGCACAATTATAATGTGTCGCACAAGGTGTAATCACAAGACCGGGCGGACCGGTCGGCGGCGGCGAGTGGCGACGAGCGGCGGCGAGCGGTCGGGTGCGTTCGGCGGCGTGGAGTCGCGGCGGCCGCGCGAGCCTCTCTGCCTGCATCACAGAAACCCTACGGCGCGCGCGGGGGCCGCCGATAGACGAAAATGGCTTCACAAGTTAATTTTTTTCTCTTTCCTCCTTTAATATTCCGCATATGCCGTGCGCGGCCGGCGGTGCGAGCGCATGCGTCCCAACCCCGGGCCCATGTAGGGGTTGTAATGTAACGCGATGCACCCGCACTTTACATAACTTATTGGGCCGTTTATTGAAGCCACTGTTTAATACCCTTTCCATGTCGGCTTTGTGCGTAGCTTCCTCGACGTTCATGTTCATAGCGAGAGATTATTAATCCTCGTTCAAAATACTTTAATCTAACAGTAACTGTTCATCAATCTCAATGTAGCGTTAGTGTTGCTGGCACGTGAACTTCCACCGAACAATGATGGGTAAATTGTACATAGTTTGTTTTAATTACCGCTTACTTCTTACTCGGTGGCTCACGAAACTATGTTTTAAAATCATCGCCACTATAGTTGTTTGTTAGTAAAAGAGATTACACGAAAAGAGATTACTTTACCGCCGAGCCTTTTCAACCGAGAAAGACTTTTCATTACGGAATTAGTAGTGAAGTAAAATGCTTTAGATTCTCTCCATAAACAATTTTATAATTTATGAGGAAATCTCTTTATGAACTTATTCTTTGTCGGTTTATTTCGAGCTTTTAGTTGCTTCATAAAAACTGAGTGGAGAAATGTTGCCGGAATAAATTATTTATTGCTTAGCTCTTGGACACCCATTAGCACAGCTATTACATTTTATTTTAGTTCTACGACGGATTGACGAACTTGTTTTATAATTAAGATTAAGAGGATCCTGTTATATGACAGTCTTTTAATCAACCATTTTTGAACAGCCATAGATACGTTTTGGAGATATTTTTTATGACTATCTAGGATATTTAAAAAGAAGTCGAAGCTATAATATCAGTTTCAATCAATTTTTTTAAAATAGAATGAATGGAATGAACTGATTTTCAAATCTGTACAAGTGATTGGTATTGGCCTATATAAATACTTTATAAGCTTAGAATAAGACATTAAACAAAACCTCCACATAAAAAGAACATTGAATCGAAATTAGATAAAAACACAAAAGTTCTAAAAGACACGTGACACAGCCCCTAGTCACATTTTACACTACATTCCGAACGATTCTCACACAAGTAAAATAGCAGTTTTTTTACCGAAGCTCGTGAGCAAACATCCGATTGTTCGGAGTTTTTGCATTTCGTCCACGTCCAGTGCACACGTAGTAGGACAGGTACAGAAGGCTGTGTTACTCGTTGACAGTGCGCCGAAATACGGCCGAGCGAATTAGCATACAGTTCCCATGTGCACCGTCAATCGGCCGCGTTCGCTATTCCGCGTCGCGTCATGCTTTCGTCTTTTATGTCATCAGCGAACTACGCGAAATAGTGATGGGAAATTTCCTGTGAAGCTTTTTTTTGAACTGTTTTATCAATTTTAGTTCAGAACAAGACTCCATAATCGTCGAACCGTTAGAGTATCCAGTTATTATGAAGTGAAATAAATACTTATGAATGTTTAAGAGTACGTAGGTATCGAGTTATTGACTGAGTTAGTCCGTTTATCATCGTTTTTATTAGAAACGTTTTATTATTGACGTAATAGATACGATCTTTAAATCAAATAGATTGCAATATTAAATTTCTCACCAAGTGCATTCGTAGAGTGACGTTAATGTCAATAAAAATTACATTGCTTAAATATTTATTAAATGCTAATGATGGGAAAGGTTTAATTAATGCTTGCACTGTAAACATTTATATTCTATTTGCATTTAAATAGTGATAAAATACACCTACACCAGAAGTTGAAGTGAGACATGAAAACAAATTTTTGGTTTAGCGATTTTGACTGTTGTGACTTATAATTTGAGTCGCATTTTCGCTTGTCGCATTTTGTGTATGTCTAGTTCCGGATAAGCTTTGATCACAGCCCCATCTGGAAACGTGGCCTAAGATTCAGAGCGCTTGCCTAAAAGATGCCTATTCACGTTCGCCCTGAGGCTCCTTGGTAAAAGCGTTCTCGTTTCATTCTCTACTTTTTGTTTTTAACAGATTCTAGTTGCATGGCGTTCATTTTATTTTTATCTTTTGGGTTAAAACTAGACACTTAATACTACTAACTATTATTTTTCGTAAACAGTCCAGTGCAATTACACACAAAAGTATACAGATTACTAAAAACACACTTTAAGGTGACGCCATTTTATTTGCCGTATTCTTCTCATAATACCCGTTTATTTGATAGCCATATCATCAGAATACATAAAAAAAGAATATGCTAGTTTCCAAAAAAATATATTAGTCCGTCTTTTAGATGCTTCAGTAAGGGACACGTATTTTTTTTTTTATTTGTAAATTAGACCAGAAATGACAAAGATATAGCCCATTAAAGGTTCGTGTGACGTCACTTGTTGCGAAAAAATGCAGCAACGTGTGAATAATCTAAAAGACGGACTAAATAGACTGTAATTACTTTGACCCTGGAAACTACCCTATTGGTCCGTCATCTAAAGGAGTCCGCCATATTGGATTAAAAATTACGGCACTAATCGAACCCTGCATTGCTATTCAAACTATGTGCAAAATTTCAGCTAGCAGCGTGTTAAAAATAACTTTGAAGTGTTTCCTATCACTACTGCGCTCTCTCAAACCCCATAGATTCTTTAAAGAGAGATAAGAATTTAATAATCTTTCAGTCAACAGTGTTTATTTTTTTAATAAAAACGAATATTCGTATAATTTGACAATAGAAAGAAAGTCACTAACGAACACAATTATAATAACAAAGGCTAAATAAACGTTGACCTAAATTGGGATTTAAACATAAAAGAACGCAATTCCTTCTTTGAAAGTTTCGTAAAATCACGGAAAGGCATTGAAATGAATGTATTGTTGAGGTGCTAAAACGTAGTTTCGATATGCATTCATTGTGGTCTCAAGCCTGATTGTAGGATTGCGTGTGCCGACTTGATAACTAAGCTAAAAGCGCACTCTGCTATTAAAATATGGATATTCCGTGCGGTAGCAATATTTCTTTTTAATTTATCAGAGGAAAAAATGAACTAGAATTATTTATGGTTTATTAAAGTGATGCATCACCCTTGTTCTTCATTGCCGAGCAAGTTAAGATATTTAATCGAGTTAGTTTTTGTTGAGAATTCTTTGTACACTTGTAGCGGTACTCATATAAGGCTAATTGGACCTTACTCAATTTACAGAGTTGTTGAAATGTATGAGTTGTGTTGAGTAAATGTGAATTTACTCGATATGGTTAGTGGGAATACGACATTTAGCACACAAGCCTCATTACCTTATTTAGGTACTTGAATAACTGGTACCTATTTTAAGTGAAAATACTTCGCGTCAATTGGAGTACCTACTGCATGCTTACTATGTGTGCCTCAAAGAGTTGTTAGAAATGCAGAGGGGCTTGCCAGGGCCAGGGGTTGTTCGAAAGAGATACCGGCCCCGGAACATAAAGGGCATAAAATCACCCAGATCTTCTAGAAATAGCCCAGAGCGGGAGAAGTTATTTGATGGTTTCCCAATAGCAAAAATAAAAATATACTTACTATGGATAAAACTATTTCGAACGCAAACTAGAATTTAGTACCTTCCTATTAAGTGTGTTTTTTTTTTATTCATTATCTTTTACTGTTTTCTGTCGCATCCAACATAGTCTTTCCCAAATTTTTCCTCGTAGAGTCGGCATCGCCTGGTTGCACGTAAACACAAATGCTATTAACAGCTGACTAAGCGACGCGACGAGTCCACCACTTTTACATAGCTATTGCCTTTATTTTTCCATTTCCGTTCTTATTAATTTTTCACTTAACTTTGCTTTTAATCCGTATTTTCGGACTTAAAAATCTTAAAAGTCCTGTCAAAAATTCATGGAATGCAGAATAAAATGTTGTGTGAAAAGCTCACTTAGAATTTAAATACATTTAACTTACAATGCGAAATTTTGTCTGGTGCAAATCAAGATTGTAAAACACAATCCGTATTTTCACAATTAACTTAGAAATAACGAATTAGTTTAACAGACTGATTTTCAAATAGTCGTAATGGAGATCTATGTACTGTGTAGTCTGTGTATTTATTTTTTTAACACTTCAAGCACAAAGTACAGAGACGGACTTAATGCCATAGGCATTTTCTACCAGTCAACCTTTGGAGGATGCAGAGAAAAACTACTCTACTGTGTACTGTGTAGTTCTTGAACTGTGTAGTCTGTGTACTGTGTAGACTGTGTACTGTGTAGACTGTGTACTGTGTAGTCTGTGTACTGTGTAGACTGTGTACTGTGTAGTCTGTGTACTGTGTAGTCTGTGTACTGTGTAGTCTTTGTACTGTGTACTCTGTAGTCTGTGTACTCTGTAGTCTGTATACTGTGTAGTCTGTGTACTGTGAAGTCTGTGCACTGTGTACTCTGTCTGAGCAAAACAACGCAGTGAATGAACAGTATACAACACAAAGTTGTAAGAAATTCGTTATTATGCACCAGAAGTCCAGGATAGGTAAAGTTGTATCATCTAACTGGTTATTATGGTCGAAGGCCGTAAATTATTACTACTTGTGCACTGTTACCGTCCGGTCCCTCGGTCAGATGTGTAATTATTGTACACAGCTTTAAGTGGGTAATATGTATGTATGGATGTTGCAAGCCCTAGTACACAATATATGGGCTACGCAAAATGCATGTTGCAAAATCCTACACGTCGTCAAGAGAATTTTAGTGTTCATGTTATTATATCAAAAACTAGCTCATGCCTGCGTCTTCACCTGCTTGGATTTCGAAATTTATCGTAACGGGACATTGAACCGGGTTTAAAAGTAGCCTATGTATTCATCCAGATTATACACTATTTGTGTGATAAATTTTATCAAAACCCGCTCAGTAGTTTTTGCGTGTAAGTGAAACAAACACCCATATATACCTCACAAACTAGTATGTAAGTATACTAGCTGTGCCCTGCAGTTTCACCTCCGTAGATCGGTATAGAAAGCCTATGTGTTAATCCAGTGTATAACCTATCTACATACAAAAAATTACATTCAATTTCATTAAGTCGTTTAAGCGTGAAGGAGTTACGAACAAACATACACACACAAACTTTCGCCTTTATAATATTAGTGTGATTAGTACGAGTACTACAACTACATATATTATATGTATTGGTTGGTGTTGTAGCTTAATTGGTATTAGTAGGTTTGACTGCTCCGTTGGTCTGGCGGTTGCAAGCGCAACTGCTAAGCATGGGACCCTGAGTTCAATAGGCATGACGACAGTATAAAAAAATCGCTGATTCAGTGATTAGAGGGGAGAAGTCATATTAAAAAAAAAGTAAACACAGGTTTAGTTTTATTTAAAAATAACAGATTATTAAGATTTTCAATAAAATAAAACATTAAAATACTGCAATCGGCCATTACCGATCACAGCGTATGACGTCACGGTTATGTGATTTATGGGACGTTGTTATAGAAACAATGTCATTTTTATTTAACTGTGACGTCATGCCGACGCCATGACACATGCGAGCTGTTTTCGGGCACTATTGAAAAATTATGAGAAAAATGGCTTCAAACTTTGTTAAACTTAAGTTTATTACCGAAATAAAGGCTTTTTTGTAAATAGTAAAAGTGTACCCACATTATGGAAGAGGATTTTAAAATCTTTCGTCACGCCTATTCCCGGGTCGGGCAAAAAGTGTTATTAGGTTGTCCATTTGAAATTAGAACTACAGTATCAGCCAGTTCGGAAGTTGGCGGTATGATATCGCCGTGCTTCGGAAAACACGCTTATAACGCTTTTACAAACGTCTACTGTTTACAGTAACGTTTTCAATTAATTAAAATTAATTCAACAGCAACAATGTTAATTTCCCACAGATAAAGACATTCAATTAGTAATAAATTTCCCTCTATCTCTCCCTTCCAGTATTAAAAACAACAGTTTTAGATAAGGTATCAATTAACTTCATAAATAATAGTAATGAGAATATAGTATAGAATTTTATGAGGTCTATTTTATAGTAAAGTTTTATTGGCAGATATCAATAACGATTGCATATATTAACGTCAGCATCAAATGGCTGTAATAACTAGTTCTTGTAACGTGTTATAGTTATCACCTCATTCAGTAGTGGAGTCCACTGACGCTTGAAAGGTGGATATGGCATAAGTTACCTTCTTGTTAAACCTTCGTGTACGATTTCATATCCTTGCTGTCATCGTTTTTCTTTTTTTCGGAAGGAAAATCGTCAAATCGTCAATCGTTGAAAAACCTCTGTCTGATTTTTACTAAATAAAAGAAATGAATTTTCACTCTTTTGCCCTTTGTGTTCCGAGGCCCCGGAATCTCTTTTGAACAACCCGCTACCCCCACAGGCAGTGGCCCTGGGCGGTGGCCCTCTGCTTTAATTGACATCTCTTTAAGGCGCGCTTTGGAACACGAACGCGCCGCCGACACGGCCTGTCTTCACTAGATGGGTATCAACCCATCAATGGGTAACTTACCATCAGGTAAGTTACCCATTGCGCACCGTCCTCAGACTCGCGTCTACGGTAACAGGGAGTCGTTATCCTTGCTGTTTGCTGCATTTATTTAGTAACGGATAGCATCGCACCATCTGATTTTTGCTTATTATATTTTCAGTCTCGTTTTGTAATTAGGGTGGTAAATAGATGTGGTCATCAAAGTATCAATATGCACGGGATTTTGTTTAAATCATTAGCAGATTTAAGTGTTGGTGAGCTCGCTGTCTGTCTGTCCCTAGGTATGCTTAGATATTTAAAACTACACAATGGATTTTGATGCGGTTTTTTAATAGATAGAGTGTTTCAAGAGGAAGGTTTATATGTATCTACATTGCACCCGTGCGAAGCTGGGGTCATTTTCCTGTCCTTGTCCCTTTCTATTTGGGGTCGGCGCAACACATTTTCTTCTTCCATTCTCCCCTATCAGACGTCACGGCATCATTTACTTCTTTATCTTCTATATCATTCCTTACACAATCTATCCATCTTTTCTTTGGCCTTCCTCTCGCTCTCCGTCTATCAACATTCAGATCCATCACTCTTTTAGTCACATGTGCTTCAATTTATATAAAAAAACAATAACTTTAAACAGAAAAAAAGCTGTGAATAAAATATTCTAAAGTTTAAACCCAAAACGTGTTAATAGTTTTTTTAACGTAATTTATTTACTATTTAAGTTAAAAGAAACGTAGAATTTCTTTGCTTATTACAGCAAGTTTAAGTAATCTCAAAGAAAACAACTATTCAGCCTCGTTAAACTAGTTGAAGTTCATTGAATTCCTAATCAAAATCAAAGCATAACTTACAAACTAAGCAACTGTTTAATTACTAAATTCAATAAAACTAATCTAAACTACAATAATATATGTTTTTTTAAATCAACATAGTAGAGGAAATTAATTTGTTTCGAAATCGCTGTTTCATCGTGAAAAAAAAAAACAGACAAATCAGACTGACAGACAGCGCACCGAGGGTTCCGTACAAACTTGCGAAAAATCCATTAACAACCATATATTTTAACTAGAGGGTTGATTTTACACACCACAAAAGGACCACATATTTGAGTACATGATTTTTTTTTAATTTCAACTCGATGCCTCTACGCGTTTCCGAAAATGAGGTTCTTGACAGGCAAACAACTAAGTGATCCTTTAAGGGTTCCTTATTTTTTTTCTTTTGAGGTACTGTTCCCTAAAAACATGGATAATTGAAGCGAACACCGCTTAGATACAAAGTAACAAACACACTTAGTTCCTTACTCCTTGCAAACAAACAATACAGATCACTTAAATGTATTGCAATGTATTGCTTGCAAACAAGCAATACATTGCAATACATTTAAGTTATATTATACTAGCTGTGCCCGCGACTTCGTCCGCGTGGAATAGTATTTTGGGCATCATATTTATTTTTGCAAACAACCTCCTCAGCTTTATAAATTACTAGCTTCCGCCCGCGGCTTCGCCCGCGTGGTGTGTTGATAAAAAGCAGCCTATAGCAAAAATAACAAAATCGAAGTATAAATAAAATTAGGTACGTCTCATTTTTAAGGTACGTCCCCAATGGGTAAAAACTCTATTACTAAGTCTTCGCTGTCCGTCCGTCCATAGGTAATGGTACGAATCTAACTAATAGGGATGTATTATGAAACTTTATAAAACCTATGTTTTATTACATTTTATGTAAGTAATTAGATCTTATTGTACCTATATGTTGACAAATAAAGGATTTGAATTTAGTTTGTAAGGAACGTGTCAACTCAACGTACTCTGTGCTCACACGTCTGCCCGTGTTCGGGTCGCGTATTGCCATTGTGTATATCAGTACAGACACCCATAGTCTGTACTAGATCACTTTGTGCTCTTAAAAATAACAAATACTCTAAAGCAAACTACGTATAACTACAGACCAGTCTGTATAAGTATACAGTTTGCTTGCATATTTTTAAAGCAAACTACGTATGACTACAGACCTGTCTGTATAAGTATACGGTTTGTTCGCATATGTCTAAAGCAAAATGTGCTCTCACTGATTACTACCTATCAAAGTGGCTCGACGGAGCCCCGCTTCGCGGGGCTCCTACCTCTGCATTCAAGGTTTAAAGTAACCTAACACGAAGGGGATGGCGGGGTCTTTCAGACCCCGCCATCCCCTTCGAACCTAACCTGTCCATGTCGGGGTGCCCCAAGTCCCGAGCTCTCACTGATTACTACCTATCAAAGTGGCTCGACGGAGCCCCGCTTCGCGGGGCTCCTACCTCTGCATTCAAGGTTTAAAGTAACCTAACACACCTGACCTAACCTAACCTGTCCATGTCGGGGTGCCTACTACGGCAGCCAAATTGTCTGTACTCGTATGTGTTTTGCTCTCACGAATTAGAGCAAAGTGTATTTTATTTCAGTCTGTCTCTGTACTGATATGCAGTATGCTCTCTAGCTACAAGAGCATATTGCGTGCGATTACAGAGCAACCCCTGTCTGTGCTAGTATACATTATGGCAATACGCGTTCGGGTCGCGCACTCAGCGATGAGCGACTTGTTCCCTACACCGCGCCCGAGCGGGCCAGCCTAGTCACGGCGACATGAAATTAATTTTGTTGCGCGTTATTTTGATTTTGCTATATCTCCTAAAGTATTTATTTAATCTGCATGATGTAAAAGGAAAAAATAATCTTCATGAAATGTTCATGCCAACCAACCTATTTAAAATGATAAGGATTAATACTGTATTTGTGTAAATAGCTTTCCAAGTTAGCGCTCTATAATTGCCCATTTGTTAAAGTATTAAAATGGATATAGTATGTTATCCTTAAGATATAGACATATGTCACCGCTGACTTTTCTGTGGACCTATATAAGATACACAATTACACCATACATTATTTTGTTATATCTTAAAGGGTTTAGGCAGCGTTTTCGTTGAAAGCTCCCAGACAGCATACTTTTTGCCGACATCTTCAACAAATATAGTTAATGTACACAGAAATAAATACAAAAACTTAACAAATTATATACTAAAACCTTCCTTAAGAATCACTCTATCTATAAAAACCGCATCAAAATCCGTTGCGTAGTTTTACAAAGGGACATAGGGACAGAGAAAGCGACTTTGTTTTATACTATGTAGTGAAGAATCTAGCATTTGCCCGCAGTTTGCTCGCGTTAAATTCGGGGTAACACAGCTCCTCTTTCATGATTAGCAGGTACCTGCTACCTGTAGTTTTTGCCTTTGCGCCTTATTGGTTGTAATAGTAAAACTAAGTTTTCCCTTTTCTTAACTCTTTCTCCCTCATTTCTCAATTAAAGAAAAATAGGCCTTGGCTGTCTCCAGGGTCCTCTCAACTATCTCTGTACCAAAATTCATCAGGCTTAGCCATTTAGGCGTGAAGACATAACAAACAAACAAACTCACTTTCGCTTTTATAATATTAGTAAGGATTATGTTTTATTACATTGTTAACTAGCACTATCATGAATCATATCACCTATGCACGCTTATCTTCTCCGGGCCTGGAGTATCTACAGTGCAAGCACAGCACAGTTTTGTATTAATAAGTCAGCATTTTACCAGCGTTAGGCCGGTGAATTGAATACACAAATAGCAATAATACCGCGTCCCCTCATCTATCAAACAATTATACTTTTGTCAATAAATATCAATCACATTTATCAGTGTATCAATCAGCATCCACTCAATCCTTACACCTTGTGTGTATATGTGTGTATATCTGTATGGTTTGCGGTACAGAGTATAAAACCCGTACAAACAAAATACCTCATACACAAATAAAGTGTGAAAAGAGCAATTCCCCGAGGCCATTTCCTGTATAAATTCTGTAAGGCCTACTGAGGTGTGAATAAAGTAGTGTTACTGGATAGTATCTCATTAGTTAGCTCGAAACGAGCTGCAAAAATAAACCAGCATTACTTTACATAATTGAATTACATTTGAATACTGCAGTTTTCTTGTAGCTTAGTTGGTGTTGGACATAGGCTCGAATACCATCGTTAAGTAGTCTTTTAAACTGGTAAGGTAGGTAGTGATGGTATTTCTAGATGTGTGAAGTGGTTTAAATAAACGTTGGATAGTTTTTTTGCATTGATGTATATCTCATTTGTAACAAAGTAACGTATCATTGTGTAATACGTTTTCATGAAAGGGTTTAACTATTAATATACAATAGGGTAGTTTCCAGGGTCAAAGTAATTACCTACATTCTATTTAGTCCATCTTTTAGATTATTCAAAAATAAGGGAAACGTATTTTTTTATTTGTAAGTTAGACCAAAAATGACAAAGATATAGTCCATTAAAGTTACGTGTGACGTCATTTGTTGCGAAAAAAGGCAGCATATTTTTGTCATTAATTTATGGTCGTAGACGGACATAGGCTAATTTTTAGTGAGAAATGAGGGTGAAAGAGGGAAGAAAAGGGAAAACTTAGCTTTGCTATTACAATAAATGAGGCGCAAGGGCAAAAACTATAGGTAGCCGGTTCCTGCAAATCAGGAAAGGGGAACTGTGTTACCCCAAATTGAACGCGAGCGAAGCCGCGGGCAAAAGCTAGTTAATTATAAGTTCAGGTTTCTTTAACATGTTTCCCTTCACCATAGTCTCTAATATCTTCGATAAATTTTAGAAAGTTCATACGAATTGAAAAAGTCACACTGGTGGCCGGATTTGAAATCACCACCTCATGCATGAGAGGCGAGGCGCTTAACCTCTGGGCCGTCATGATAGCCTTGGTTTTGTACTAACCACACGATAAAGACAAGAACTCAAAAGTACTCTAAAACTGGCTACATTTGATCATCCTTATTGTACTTATTCAAAAACACAAAATAATTTTATAAGTCTCAGAAAAAAAAAACTTATTAAGCTATTCCATAAAAAAAGACTCCAAATTCAAAATTACACCACTAACAACTTTAACCATAAAACGCAAGGAAAATGAGCAATAATTTTCTTTTCTACACCGGGAGCTATACCCACACAGAAGTACGCAACTTGCCTGATTGATAAAAAATCCACCCCTCTCGACATGATGATTTTATAGCTTATTTGATTACTGGAGTATTACGGCGCGGAACAGCGGAAATCCCATTAAAATCCGTTGCGCAAACAAAATGATTTTTGATGGTGTTTTCGCCAATATTCACAGTGTGTGAGAATGTTCATTTGCTTAATCTAATCATGTACTGTGTCGTGGAAGATAACAACTTCTGTAATACACCATTTTCAATTTTTTTATGGGAATTCATCATTTCCCCCGTTCTGGGCGGAGCGGGGAAGTCAGAATTTTACTGACTAAAACCCATCTATGTTCCTTCTTTTGTCCTTTGTATTCCGGGGTCACGGTATCTCTTTGGAACAATCCGCAACCCCGGCAGGAAGTGGCGCTGGCAGGGCTTTTCCTTTGCTGACATCTTTTTGAGGCGCGCGTAGAACACGAACTCGAAAACACATTTATTTGGCACTGCCTCAAGTGCACACAACGTAAAAAAAAATACTATATCCTTATTTGTATTATAAAAGCGAAAGTGAGTTTGTTTGTTTGTTTGTTACCTCTTCACGCTTTAATGGCTAAACCAATTTTGATGAATTTTGGTACAGAACCAGGAGACGGACATAGGCTACTTTTTTTTAAAGTGGGATGTGAGGGAAGAGGGCAGAAAAGGGAAAACTTAGCGTTGCTCTTACAAATCATTAAGGCGCAAGGGGAACTGTGTTACCCCGAAATTAACGAGCGAAGCCGCGGGCAAAAGCTAGTAAACAATAAAAATAAAAAAGACAATATTGTGTGTCTCACTGCTGCACCAAATAGACCAAAAAAGAATGATTAAATTCATAAAAAAAATCCTATAGCCTTTTGGAGGAGATTAGATTCAAAGCTAAAAATCTCTCTGTGCAGCTTTTATCATGCAAACGACTGGACAAATCCGATTTGAAAGCCTTTAAAGAAGTTAACAAACCAAAAATCGGATGTCAGAATATTTCGCACGTACATAACAATGTCACAGTGAACAAACGAATCAAGGCTAATTTAATTTCAAGCTTATCATAATTATGTTTGTAGACAACATGAAAAAGTGTCACTCCCCATAAGCAGGTACATATTTTTCAGAGATGAAGCGAAACTGAAACGAAATCTGATCATACTTAAACAAGGACACAAACCGCAAATATGAGCCAAGACGTGAAAACCCTTACTTGTTGTAAAGTTATAAGACGAATGTACAATAATTTGTACAATTTAAAAATAAAGACTGTTATTTTATACGTATAAACCTTCCTCTTGAATCACTCTATCTATTGATGGAAACTGCATTAAAAACCGTTGATTCGTTCAAAAGGTATAAGCGAGCAGACAGCGAGAGCGACTTCATTTTATACTATGTAAAGATGAAGTATTTGTTTATTTAATCCTCCTTATAGCTATCCTTACAGGCCTCAACCTAATGCGACAGTGCAGCTATAAACTAATAAACATAAACCTAAAAAGCTAATTTATATCAAATCTCTTAATTTCTAAGTACCAAATAATAAACTTTAACTCTGGCAACTAAGCCTGTCACGTGTTTCGTTAGTAATGTCAATTAATCCGATCTCTTTACACACGTTTCACAACGCTGTTTCAGTTGACAATCAGTGTAGAATGTAGAACACAATATTTCTGTTCAATTACAAGCTTTTTGTTTATAACTAAGAGTGTGAATGGCGAGGGTGTCTGCCCAAGTTTGTGCCATAAAGACGACGATGACGACGAGCTCCCTTGTTGATATTCATGTCGGGAAAGTGGCCCGTGCCTCCGTCGAAGCCGCGTCAGCTAAATTACTTTATTACTGCCGTCTATAGGTAAATAGCTACAATACTAACCGCTGTTACCAGGTACTGGGGGTTAGAACAGTGTATTTTTGTTTTGAGAGACAGTTTTGGTCGACAGACCTTGTTTATGGTTTCTTTAAAAAAAAAGTTGCCCCACATTAAGAATTTCTCCTCTATCGTTGGTACGTTTACAAACATTTAAATTCACATGTAACACAAACAGCTAGACCCGGAACAACTATCAACAGGCCATAAAAATATTGATCGAACCCGCGACACATAGCGCAGAGGTCAAACGATTAGCCACTGTGCCAACCGTGTCGTCAAGCTAAGCTTGTTGAGTTAGATCTTTCAATCTTTCGCAAAATATACATAATTATTGATAAGTTAAAGGAAAACTTCTAGCCGTTATTTTGTACATACATAAAACATATCGAAGAGAGGCCATATTCAAATATCTCTTGATAAATGTCACCATTATTATTTTTATCTACGAAAGGGGCGCGCTCAGAGGGATGTGAACCCCACAACTGAAGGGTTCACATAAGTAAAACTTTGCTTATTAGTGAATTGAAGCATCTTGAAATAATATTTGTGAAATAATATTTCCATTACATTTAGTTGTTTTGTGGGGCTCTTGAAAAGGAGGCGTTATAAAGATCAATCTTCGTACACTTCGTAATGTCTTGGACAAATAAGCATTTTTAAAATTGCTCGAGGTTATCTACAAAACAACCAAACACGTTATTTATTTCTCACTTAAGCTTAGCTAAAATTATGAACAATCTTTAAACCGAAACTAAAATACCATCAACACAATATACAAATCGAGTCTAACAACCCCATAATCACCCAGACAGAGCGAATAATATCTATAAAGACGATATTCCCAACCGTTCATAAAGCGTATAAATGTAAATGAGAGAACATGTCACAAGAATAAAAGATCCAAGATGGACGAATCATGTGGGCAAATGAAATCGTAAGAATATGTAATGAAACCACGAACCGTGCCGATGGACACCGACAGGCTTCTAAAGAAATGTATTATTGTATTGTAGGTAGGTACTCCTTTTTATATAAATCATTGAATTAACAATTTTAACATATTGCAAATTAAACTTGCTTTTCATGTCTGTCTGTGGTCCCACGTTATTTTTCATGTGTTTTTTTATGTTTAAAAATGTAACGTTAACGTTAAGCCGCGCTTTCTTTGGTTGTTCCGTGGCTGGGTGGCCGCCCATTCCAGTTTACTCCCTTCCCTTTTTTGTGGATGGGAAATCATCAAAAAACTTCAGGGGGGGAGTGTCAGACTTGTACTGACTAAAACCCACCCATGTTCCTTCTATTGCCCTTTATGTTCCGGTGCCCCGGTACCTCTTTCGAACAACCCGCATCTCCGGCATGCGGCGGCCCTGGCAGGCCCCTCTGCTTTGTTGACATCTCTTAGAGGTGCGCGTGGAACACTAACGCGCCGTCGACACAACCTGTCGTCATTAGGTGGACGGACGGAGAGCAACCCATTGCTCACTGTACAGAGGCCTACAGTGGCCGGGAGTCGTCTCGTGGCGCCCGACGCACGGGGCGTCTCCCGCGGCGGGTACTCCGTGCCTTGGAAAGCATTTTAAGCACTGCACATAGTTGGGGAAAGGCTGGCAGATTAAAATAAACCATGAATGGAATAGAATAAAATATTATTTATTAAATACACCATACAAATAACATAATTACTTAAAAACTTTTCACACCCGGCTTTTCACGGGTGATGTTTTTTCAAGTCATAAATACTGTGCAAAGTAAGGATAAGTCGCTAGTATAAATGAAAACAATTTTTATTTCAGAATTATTTTCATATATTTCTTAGTAACAATGTTCTTAGCCTAGACGTATTAGTAAAAGTACAATAATAAATAATAACAACAAGAATTCAAATATTATTTGTAAAGTTTATTTTCAAGCTTCACTATTACTTAATGGTTTGCTAGTTTATACAACGAGCTACCATTGTGTAGAAATTGAAGCAAGTTAGGACGAAATACTTGTAGACGGATTTTGCATAAAGAGCTTAATATGTCAGTCAAGATTTAAACCTGAGATTGTTGAAGAGCTAGCGTCTGGCGATTAAACCGTTGAAAGCTTAAAATCATGAAGTTATCAAATGTTATTATTATGGTGACTACAAGAAATACAAAGAAAAATGTGAGTCGGCCACCGAGAGTTCCGTTAAGAAAATAAAGAAAGTACCAAACATTAACGAAAAGATAATCTGTGTTAAGGCATTGACTTAACTGCCGTTTGAATACCGTTGTCCATATACATCGATCATCATAGGTCGTGGTTAGTTTATTAACTGTCTTAAGATTTTTATCACACTTGTGATTAAAGCACAAAAACAATTTAAACGGTTTTAGGATTTAATTAAGTTCTTACTTCTTGCCAAATTTCGTAATTCTCTATTAATATATTTTGATTCCCCAGAGATCGTCAAAATATGCGGTGTAAACGGCCGTATCTTTTGATTGCGTTGACTTAGAAGTTTGATTTTGTCATTGCTCCAAGGGGTTATAAATCTGAGTATTTGATATTTATTTAAGCTTGATCCCTCTACAAGTTTCTGAGAAAAAGGGTCTTGACAGTCGGACAGACAACAAAATGAACCTTTGATGGTTCCGTTTTGTAATTCGGTTGTACGGAACCCTACAAACCAAATGTTTTTGTAGGTACAAAAACATGTTTCTCAATATTTCGCTGCTCTCCGAATTTGTGACAAGCTCTTTGTCAAATAACATACGTAATTCCTAGTTTCCCAAGATTCCTAAACCACGAAAACTAATAATATGTATTTCGATGTCCCAGCAATACTAATGGCATTAATAGTTCCAATATTTGTGTTCCTACTTTAGCTCTGACAGTTATTACTGCCTTTAGTTGGCAACAAGATTATTACTCTATCCCCAACATGATTTGTAATAATGGCTAATATTATTTACAAACAGAAACTCATATTTCATAAAATAGTCAGTTTGCTGTCACCAATCAAATATTATTTTCGTCAAAGTTAGTAGACAACAAACATAAACAAGTAAAGGAGCCACTAAATGAAATTGCAAATAAACACAAACGTCAACTTGTACAAAGTTTAGTGCTTTCCTCACAGTTTTAATAAACAAACAAAGAAATAAGGAAACTTTTAGCCGAAGGGTACTTATTGTTTTGCTTGACCTCGATAACCGAAATTAGACTAGAGCGGGCCAAAACAAAGGAGATTGGGCAAATCAGGGCTTTTTATATGTTAATTGTACAGTAACGAAAATACTACCGAAAATCTTTAACTAAATAAAGATGATCGAATGGAAAGTTTTAGCAATATTGGTACTGTCTGTAAAATGTACAATTTATTAAAAGTAAAATAATTGATTTGATTTATGGGTTATGCTCTATTATTTTATTTTTATCTCTCTCTCTCCTCTCTCTCTTTCCCATTCTGGCCCGGAATTGACCAAAATAGACACCAGTCTTTTGGCCAATTACAGATTTTGGTAAATTAAAAAAAAAACATTAACGTAAGTAATTAGGGTTTAGAAGTTATTTTATTAACCTTACCCTCTCTTTACCTAAACGAACTTATTGTAATAAAAAAGCTATGCATTTTTTATTAAAATGTTGTATGTTTGCTTTTTTTTAATGATTTATTTGTCATAAACATGCAAATGTCAAAAATTATTAAGTCAAATTGTCACTGTCAGTAGTTCCCGCTCTACTTTTGACAATATTGCTTTGCATTTTCGAGTTGTATTGTACCGAGTAGAGCTATCGGTTCCTCGTTATTTTACTTCTACGAATATTTCCGTCGGTATCGCGTCGAGTTGAGTCCTTATTCCTCCGCGTTGTCGTCCAGTCATCGTCTTTTCGTCGAATTAAAAACTTATTCTGTATTTTTTGTGTTTATAGACAATTATCTATCTGTACTGTGTTGTGGCTTAGAGCAAAGCCAATCATGGCTCCACAAAGTCGTGTGGAGTGCATAAACTGTTCACTTATCCCGCCCAGGGCGGGGGGGGTCATTTGATGATTTCCCACAACAAAAAAAAAAAGGCGATCGTTACAGTGGTGACACCCAGGCGTTTCTACCTTCCCAATCACACACAGGAACCTCCCGAAATATCCGTGTTCGGTTAATCTTACCCCTGCGTTCATGTCAGTTTACTATACCTACCTCACTTTCTATGATTAGAATGCTATTTCCCTAGAATTCAGTGCATATTGGATGTACTTAATTCTCAGGTGCAGTGAATTCAATGTAGTTGCATTGATATAAAACTAAAATAGATAAATAATAACAAGGATCATAACGAGAGGTTAACCTCTTAGGTTAGGTTACTTATCCTGATCCACTTTGCTCAGACAGTACAGAAATTAAAAAAAGTATATATCCTAGAAACTACTTGAAGTAAGCAACATCCTAGCCTACATTTGGTTGATGTACAACAATCTTAAGCTTGTCCCCAAGCTCCATACAAAATTGCTCAATCTCCTTTGTGAAAACACTGAGACAAATTCAACGTGTTTTATTCGAAAGACGGATTTAAAATGTTTGTCATTTTCCCTAAATATGTACAGGACAACGCTACCACTATTGGACATTGCTTTTATATAAATTATCATAAAATAAACTACATTTCTCAAATGATTAATGACATTTTTCGGTTTCGAAAAGCTTTCAATAAACACGACAAAAGCTTGCTTCCTAACAATATAAATATTCAGTTATGTACATCCATTACTATTTTTTTTTTTTCAGAATCTTCATTTCACTAATTGAACTTGAGACTTGTAGCACGAAGCGTAGCAGACAATATCGTTACGTGTGCTACTGCAACAACCGTACCGTTCTTCATTCACTGCTACGATTTGTGCTACGCTTATGTTAGCTATGTTGCTAAAACACATTTGTTTTTAAACACTGACTCATGGCTACAACTGGCAACAAAGAACTCTTCATACCTACAACAAAAAAGCAACATAATAGTTCCGAGAAAACGAAAACTAATGACAAGATCGCCTATCTCGTAGGCTTGTTTTCCCCACCTAAACCATTTCGATTTGTTGCACTCATTCATTCAGTATTTCAGCTGCCATGATTACCCGTTCGCGTGAGCGCCTCTGATAGTTTCGTGGCCGCACAAAAACTACCGGTTATCTGTACGAAATGAATGATCGAAATGAACCATAGATGCATAAATAATATAATATATATGCTTACAATATTAAATAATGGTATTCGTGACCGGCGCGGCTATTCTTTTCAACGCTGCGTTTGTTGTTTGATGTATGGCGAGTTTATTATTAAATTAGACAATGCGGTGACAGTCACAAGATTTATATCTCTGATTTATATTACAGGCCTCTTAGATTGAGATACGGTACTAATGTTATTTTCAAACCACAAGGCGTATTCACATGAGTGCACTTTTATTGACGATTTTTTTGAAGAAGCTCAATAAACCTACTTTTATTTCTCACAAGCATCTTTTAATAGTAAATGATGCTAAACTAATTTACAATTAAATAAAAATATCTAACTTAGACTATGTAACGGTACTCTAACGAAAGACTACCATTAAAGTCTGCGTAGATTAAACTGAACGAAATATTTCTGGACAATTTACTGAAATTCAGCCAATTCATTCATGATATTATATTTTCTTAGAAAGTTTAAGTAAAGATCGCTTTTGCTAATGCCCAATGCAAATTGCGGTGTTGTCGTTGATTGTAAATAAATAAATTAAAATACCAATCTTTCTTTATTTTAAAAGTTATAGCATAGATAGATTCATTAGGATAAATGTAGATGTAGATGATATATACATGTGGTTGCGGGTATGCTGCAAAAGTTTGTAACTCAAGACCGGTAGCAGGAAGGATTCAAACAACGAAAATCAACAAACTTCGTAGCTAAAAGTTGTAAAACAAAACTTTTAAAAATCGAAGGAACGAGAACTGCACACGCTCTAAAACCTCGCAAAGTTAAACTGCCACCTTGAAATGTGCTTATACAAAAATAAATGCAGAATCGTAAGTAGGTATTAATCTGAAAAGCCAGCCGATCAGATAAGTTCCCGTGCCGTACGAAGGCATTGTCACAGTTGGCTGAGAGTCCGGTGCGCTTGCCAAATATGTCGCAACAGATAGCGGGCCGTCGCGTAGACCCCGCGCCCGCGCCGCCGCCCCACCCCACCCCGCGCTCCGCCAAAGATTTACTACTGAAATACTGTCACACTCCCTTCCCAACACGACGCGCTGAATGCACGTCCTATACTAACTCAGACTTCTATACAACAGTTCGAGAACTGCGCTGATTTATTTTCAAAATTTTAAAGAACTTAACAACAAATATTTGGTTTCTTGTTGGTTTGGCTTTGTGCAATATTTTCCGATTGAAGAATTTTGACGTATTCGGTAACACAAAGCAACTTGCCGTTGCCATATTTCAATCACTGAACCTGAAACCGTGACGAGCACCCTGAATAGAAAAGTAGGAAAGTTTTAAATGGTATAAAAACACGGATAAATGCAAGGGATGCCATTATGGACCGACACGGAGAACGACTAATATGCATACGAAAAGTTGGTGTGTGTGGTTTTAAATTCGGGAAAGTTTTTTAATTTGTTCGCTCGTTTAGGCACGGGGTGACGAGCGTAGCGAGCTCTCGCGAGGTGACGGTATCATAACATTGCCCGCTCGACTCTTGCCGGGTAGCGCACGGCCGAGTGAGCACAAAAGGTCGCAAGCGCCGATTCAACCATTCCGCAGCTCGACTACGTGCTCTCGGTAAATTCACGCGTCGCCTCATTATTTCGCTTCGAGTCCGCTTCCTTCTAAATAAATGTTATTAAAACGCAAAAGTAATATTTTTAAACCGTCAAGAGTAAACGTTTCGTTGGACTAGTGCGGCTCGGGCGTGCAATTAAGATTTGCACGTGTGCTTCGTTTTGTGAATGTGTTTTACGCTTTCCAAAGGGTTTTTTTTAATCTTACGACTTTCAGGAGGAATTTAATAACTTTGCCGAGTTACAAACATGTGTGAAGCATATGAATTTACTCACGTAAATGATAAATGTAGGTGAGAATTTTCAACATTGTAGTTTTAAGCTAAGTGGGTGTTAAATTTTCACAACTCGTAAATATTTTGTAATTGTTAAAGTGTATCACGGGATTTTACGGGTAAAATATTCCAGAGAAAACGAACTTTGAAGTAACGGTATGACTTTACCTGTAGCTAGCATTAAATTAAAACCTATTACTATGCGGGCCGAACGTTAAACAGGCCAACTTTTACCGGATTCGCCACTGTTATGAAACTCCTAAAAAGAGCCTGATTGAGACCAAAACTTTCTAGAATAGTAATTAGTTTCCTTCGTCTGAAAACTGTGAGATTTTCATAACCGGTTAACTTTGATAAAGTTCAGTGAATTTGGTGGCTATTGTTACAGTTGCGAAGATTTGCAGGGCTTAACTTGGACCAACATAAACTGAGAGCTTTTGAAATCAATACCTGACTTGATTTTCTTCTCAGATAAAAGAATTAGCTTCAATAGCTTAACTAGAGTGAAGTACTTTAAGGTTAGATCGAAGATACGAATAAAAGACGATAAAACTTGCAAACTTTTCGAATAAAGATCTTCGTTTCGGTACAGATGACCTAATTTTTCAATGTTGTAAAGTTTCTTTGGAGAAACTAAGTAGTATGACTTAATAATATCTTCGTATACGTAGCTTGTCACGTAATAACCAAGACTTACTTTAAACTGTAAAACAATGTAAGTAAATTACTTACTTAAAAATAAAACAGTCAATTTTTTTTTTTTTTGTTTAAGTTTTGATAAGAAATATATAAAAATATGTATACAAATAAATAAACGATCATAAAACAATCCCTAATAAATGCTTCTATTTTTACCATTTCGCCATTCGGTAAAAAAGTTAAAACATATTACTAATAGTTCGGGAAAATTATTATTACGAAGATTGAAAAGTGATTCCCAGAATTTTATGATCCTTGTTATCTGATTTTCATAAATCAACCATTCCAATTTTAACTGATATTTTTGTTGTGGCAATTTGTACACGTTACAACCATTCACATGTTCCTTTGAAAACGTTTTAACAAAAATCAGTTGAAACATTTCCAGAGAATGGAAAATAAGCATACGTAGTGGGTAGAAATCATGTTATTGTTAGTCCAACCAATTCTATTTTGTGTTAACAGCAAATTAATAAAGTATTATAATAATACCACTCTAGTTGTCGATATGTGGGGTGAGGACTCTGCGATTCGATAGTCGTCACAGCCAATGGCTTAATTGCCAAGAGCCTCGACCAGCACCTGAAGGCTCTCGTTAGGCAGCTGGATCAAGGGTTTGATACAGAAAGCAGTACTTCTGGACACAGCTCGTATCGTTAAGGCGTTCCACTCTCTGGAGCCCTGACTGCCGGCTGCTTGGACCCTGTTCTCGATACCAGTGGGCTACTATTTATATATTTTTTTAAATTGTTTTTTTTTTTTTTATTAAGTATTGAATAAGAAATGAGGAGAGAGGAGGAGCTGAGGAGCTCGTGGCTAAATAATAGCAGCCGCTCGGGTCGATCTTAAGGTTAAGCCGCGCTTGCCTAGTTTGGTCTGTGGATGGGTGACCACCCGTTACATACCGAGTTTCCTCCGTGCCTCGGAAAGCACGTTAAGCCGTTGGTCCCGGCTGTCATTTGTAGATCTTTGACAGTCGTTACAGGTAGTCAGTGTTCCGAAAGTCTGACAACCAGTCTTACCAAGGGGTATCGTATTACCCAGTATTAACTGGGTTGTGGAGGTCAGATAGGCAGTCGCTTCATGTAAAACACTGATATTAAGCTGCATCCGGTTAGACTGGAAGCCGACCCCAACATAGATGGGAAAAGGCTAGGCAGATGATGAAGTATTAAATAAGAAATATTTAAAAATAAATGTACAAAAATGAATAAACAGATACCAGTCAATAATGTCTTACTGCTGGGCAAAGGCTTCTTTTTATACAGAGAAGGTAAATAAATAAATAATAATAATAAATATCTTGGGACAACTCACACACGGCTATCTGATCCCAAGCTAAGCAGAGCTTGTGTTATGGTAACCAGACAACTGATATACATACTTATATAATTTATAAATATATACATATTATAGATAAATCACACCCAGACACAGAACAAACAATCATGCTCATCACACAAAGTTTGTCCTGGGTGGGAATCGAACCCACAACCTCCGGCTCAGCAGTCAGGGCCACTAACCACTAGACCAACAGGCCCGTCAGGTACGAGCATTGATCACCAAGCTCGCTCAAGACGGGTTGGCGATTTCAGACTTATATTAATTATAAGTCCAGGTTTCCTCACGATGTTTTCATTAACCGATGTTTGTGAGTCTAAGATAAACTATTAAAAAGTACACATCAATTGGAAAAGTCACATTGGTACTTGCCCGGATTTGAACACACAACCTCATGCAAGAGTGACGAGGCGCTTAACCACTGGGCCATCACGACAGCAGAAACGGTTCGATAATTTTATTCTCTCTTATAATATACATAGTGGGCCGGACCTGTAGACGATCGGGTCAAAAAAAGCGTCCATGTCTCAAAGTGTCCATTTGGAGCAAAAACCTAGGCGGCGCTTCCGTTCGCCGACAAAAGGAAATTCAATAAGAACGAATTTCCCGTGATTTACGGCCACTATTTCCTCGTTAAGGCTCCGCCGGCCCTCGAGGTGTGTTGTGCTGCACGAGATTTGTAGTAAAGGCAATTCAGTTAGTACTAGATGTAGAGAAACCTTAGTGCGTTGTTTTAACACGGACCGGTATGTTCCTAGCTGAGGGAATTGTATTTTTATAGAAGATATTCTGAGAGGACGTGACGTTGTATCTCTTTGCTACGTTGAATTGGCGTTAGTTTAACTTGGTATTTTTAAAACTTCCTCTTTTAAAGATTATTTTAAGAAACTCTTCGTGTAACCCGAAGTTTAATGTGTTTGAAGAAACTCACTTACCTACATTATTAAATGTTGGAATAAGAAAACTGTAGATATAAAGCCGTATCCGAATAAACGAATAAAGCCTTTGTATCCTTAACAAACAAACAAAACATATTCTAATATAATTTTCGCAGCAAAACGAAATAAATCTGTCCATAAATGTTAAGTCGATGACCCGAAATAGGTTCGAGACGGCCCAAAGCGCTTAGCTTTACCTAACTAGAGGCGAACTAAACTTGTCAATAAAATGTACCGACCTCATTTTATTGCGGGGACACGACCCGGAAAAAAGAGTTTGGCAATCATTTTAACGTTCTATATTATAGTTATTTGTCTGATCTTTTCTGTTTGAGGCTCATTTCATGGCGATGTTACGATGTATTGAATGATCGGAAGGTATTGGTTAAATAGTCGATTGATATAGTTGAAATGAAGAAATCAAATTTGTAATGTATGCGGTTTTGAGGTGGCTAACAGATGCTGTCAAAGAGAGCTGGTGATTAGTATAAATAATCACCCACCAACAACCCTTCGCAGAAAAATAAGAATGCATAAACACGTTGATTTTAAAGTTGATAAACGTAGCCGAACAATATATATACCATAATAGCTTGATATATTGATAAGTATAGCTGAAAGAGTTCGCTTCTCTAGATAATATCTAGAGAAGCGAACTCTTTCAGCTTCAGATTCAGAGGATTTATAGAAACAAATTGGTTGACCTTTAAATGTGTTTATTGATTTTTGATGCAAGCAAGCCAAACATGTTTGATAATTCTGATCATATGTGCGAAAACGAAGTACAAAATGGCAGACATCTAATCTAGTACCAATACATCCCGCCATTCCATCTCGATAGATGTTCCCGTTTCACTATCGACCTGTCATTCAACCAATCAATCAATTTATTTCAGGCATCGAAGACATGGGCCTTATATGTATGGACATACAATTAACAAAATAATCGAATCTCACAAATTAATAAACTAATACATATTTTATAAAAATCGTTCATTTCATTCACTCATTCTGCTTTGCAGTTTACTTTTCTATGTAGGTACATAGCACAACTCAATCAAATCGAAAACTCGATTAATTTGTCTTTTAGTCGACAAAATCCCTATTGAAGTTTTATGCGATTTTTTCATAAAAGGTTTTATAAGGAATATTCGCAGCATTGAAATTCCGTGTTGTTCTTGTAAAATCACAGCAGGGAACTTGACCCAATAAAATATTCTTTTAGGTTAGTAAAAGTTCCGGTTTGTGTCATAAATAAGTTTTGCAAGCATGGTCGGATGTGTAAATACTACGTTGAGAAATGTTTGCTATGCAGGAGACTTCGTGCTTCTCAATTCCTTGGTTGTGGGACTTGTAGGGATCTGAGAGGTACCTGTGATTTAATCTCTGTATCTAACTTATAGTTACTAACTATCTATGTATGGGTCGGCCGTAACTCCATGATGTGATGTTGATGATGAGATCAGTCAAGATCTAATGATTGACTATTTGCATTGATTCCTCTTTTAACTTCACCATAAACATCTTATAATTATTCGTACCAAAGAATTGTGCAGTGCTCCTGGGATTGAAAGCTTCTAGAACTTACGTGCTCGTGTTACTAAGACGCTCCTGTCAATCTGCTAATATGTGACGGAGAAGTTCAAATAAAGAACGCCGAAATAGGTGCAGTAGTGCGGGACTATTTTGTAGCACTTTATATCCACTGTAGTCTGTGGGAATGAATGTTTCTAAAACATCAGAACAGAATTCTCAACTTTGTATCACCAATTATTGTCCCCGCAACTCACGAACACACATTGAAATTACACAAGACCGCGACAAGATGCCTTGAGACAAATTACACCGCTTCCAAAACATTGTAAAAATGTACGCAGCCGGAAACTTCAGTGCGACCAAATAATGGGGGATAAGAACGTATGTGACGTAATTTATGTGTAAAATTTTCTCGTAAAAACTTCGCCCGCCGCGTGTTCTCTGTAACATCGAATTTTTCGAGTGGCCTCTCTCTATCGGCATGAGTATCATTAAGTCGCGATTTTAAACCGATCGCCCTTATTTTTTGTTTTGTTTACTAGGATACTCCATATTTTGTTCCTTAAACACGCTCCTGGGAAATCCTTTGATAGCCTGAGAGCCTGAGGTACTCGAAAACCTTTGAGCTGTTTCGTTTGTGTGACGCGTAACAAAACACTCTTCCAAGTATTTGACGAAAATGAGGATTAGAACTTGAGGATGAGATGACAGACTAATAAGTACAATGAAGATGAATACCTGAGATAAACTAATGTTTCTTCTTTTCGAATCAATGGTACTTCTTTTATAGGGTCACTTGGGCAGTAAGTCATATTCGATTGCCGCATCTATGTCGTTCATTAGGTATGTCCTGTGCGTCTATGTGCACTTTGGATACTTCGGCAAGTAAAGCATGTATTATTTTCCTTTTCATTCATTTAACGCAAACAAAATAAGCAGATATATATACTATTTAATCCTTACTATGTAATAATATTATAAATGCGAAAGTGAGTTTGTTTGTCACGTCTTCACGCCTAAATGGCCTGACTGATTTTGATGAATTTTGGTACAGAGATAGTTGCGACCCTGGAGACGGACACAGGCTAAAAAAAGTTAGAAAAGGGGAAGAAAAAGCCAAAAAAGGGGAGAGAAAGATATTTTTTTTTCGATCGTCACGCGATTTAAAGTTATCGTTAGCCCAATGTAACTATGTTACGCGGACGAAAGCTAGTACTATTATATTTATATAAAACGGGAAGATTTGTTTGTGTGTTTGTTTCGAATAGGCTCCAAAACTACGGGACCGATTTTAATCATTTTTTCACTAATAGGAAGCTACATTAGCAGGAAGTCATATAGGCTATACAACATCACGCTACTATCCACGAGAGCAGGGCAGCAACTTAAGACGCGGACGAAACCTATTAGCTACATATTTTATGTTCACATTTCAGCATTAAACGAGTAGCCTACATGCAACGAATATCGCCGCTTCGGACCGGTGACTATGTCGACTACAGGCCTTCAGAATTTGCTTTGAGCACTAATACCATGATACAGCGACCAATCTGCTAACGAAGTGTGTGATCATAACAACGTTCCACAGCGCAGCAGTAGTACTTCGTTATAGTGGTCTAGTTATATAAGAAAACGGTATTCATTTGGTACACCCCCTTTTTTAGGGTATTTTACCCCAGAATGTAATTCCTAGAGCTTGCATATGCATATACCTACTATTTTTTTGGCATTTGGGAAATCATGAAATAATTGAGGCAGTGTCGGACTTTTACTAACTAAAACCCACCCATATTCCTTCTTTTGACCTTTTTATTCTGGGGCAGCATTATCTCTTTCGAAAAAATCGCAACCCTTTCAGACGGTGGCTTTGGCAGGCCCCTCTGCTTTGCTGAAATCTCTTTATGGCGCGCGTGGAACACGAACGCGCCGTCGACAAGACCTGTCGTCACTAAACTGACTGACGGTGAGCTACTCATCGCTCACCGTTCACAGTCCCGTACCTACGGTGGCCGGGAGTCGCCTCGCAGGGCCCAACACCCTGCGGCTCGGTTGGTTAGAGGTTCTCTCTCTTAAACGTCCGGCCACCTCCCTCGTCTGGCCAACTCCTTCGAACTACTATCTATTGAAACAAGCTTTATTAGTATAGCTTTTAAAATATTTAAATTTTTATAGTTTGTATAGATCAGCTTAGTTTAGACATTCGACGAGGTTACTCATGAACAAATTAAATAACTAGGAAATTTTAATCCAAAATGACCGACATTATGCTGATGCTATGCCAGAGGTCATGTTGGAAGTACTTCTAAATATATATTCAACATAAACCTTTCAGTGAATCATTTGTGAGTTTTTCATATGAATCGTAATAGTAATAGAATGGCACTTTGTTTAGACATTTACGTACTGGTTTTTGAAAATACAGTAAAACCAAACCCACCAAAAATACTTCCCACAAACATTTCTAATAAGATATTCTTGCAGGATAATCTACAAATTCGGGGAACGTGCGGAAGACAGACGTCGTCGCGCGGCGGCGCATGCACGCGATCTCTTGGCAGCCCCTCCAACACTTAGATTTACATGGCAAATGTTTGGAGCTAACATAACTGCAGAAACACGCTAACTGCGGGACTACGGGACACCGACTCACGCTGCTATTGGATTAAAATGCGGCTCAATTTGTTTGTAGTGAGGAAATCAGTGTTGTTACAAATGTCTTTGTGGCAATTTGGCATTTGATTTCGAGCTCGCTACAACAATGTTGTAGATACAATGCGGTATTTCTTGATTATGATCTACACATATTTTAGTACGAAATAATAACTTAATTACGGGCAAATTGTTCACGAACATGGAAACCATATTTCCAGTTAATTGGACTCTGAACATTTCCCGCTTAGTAATTTGGAAACAAGATTTTTGACGACTTTCAATATTAGGTACATATAACAACATAACATCACGCCTGTTATATTGATAGGGTTAGGCAGAGGTGTATCTAATAACACTACCATATTTCGACAGTTATGTTCAAATCCCATGTAATCTACAATCCAGAATCCGTGTCTGCTACTGAGAAACTCCTGATGGAATAGCCCAATAGCACTTTGCCTGACCTGGGAAGCGAATCCAGAACCTTATGATGGCCGCTTTAGCAGAATCATAATAGGATAATAATTTGAATTTCGTTAAAATTCTGAAAATGGTCGTTTAATGACGTTAAAGCGAAACGGTTGGCGCAGTGGGTGAGCGATCGACTGCTGCGCTGAGTGTCGCGGGTTCGACTCCTGCACTGAACAAATATTTGTATGGCCTACAGATAGTTGTTCCGGGTCTGGCTGTTTGTGTATTTGAGTTTAAATGTTTGTAAGCGCGCCCACGATACAGGAGAATTTCCTGGTGTGGGGCAAAGTTTTTTTTTTGAGTTAATATTGTGATTTTTCACCTAGAGACCATTTTATGAATTGTAACGTAATTTATATTATTAACCTATTATAATTCTACTTAAGCGGCTATTTTAGACCCCCAGAATTCACGCTTGCGACCACTCGAAGGTAGTCGAAACTAAATAATTAGTTCACTAATAGCGTACCTATACCACATGAGTAAATAAACGGAACAGAGACAAAGCTTCATACAACCGCGCGAATCGGTTGCACTACTACAAGCACGCGGAGCATGTGTGCGTGACCACTGGCCGCTTGTCGCGTACGCAGCGAGACTGGAAAAAACCGGTTTACGTAGGCACACAGCCAGTTGACAATCTCAGGGTTCGTGCGACGCACGTTTTTTGTTTTGTTATTTGCAAGTTTGAATATTTTAATATAAAACGCGGTATTTTATTAATAATAATGGTTGTTTATTGTACTGTGTGTATGAATAATACTTTAAAAAATAAAAATATATCATACTTTAACTATCCCAAGGAGTACAATAGGTAATTAAATATTTGATTATTACTTTTTCAAGTAAATACCTTTATTGTATTGCATGATCCTTTTTTAGGGTTCCGTAGTCAACTAGGAACCCTTATAGTTTCGCCATGTCTGTCTGTCCGTCCGTCCGTCCGTCCGTCCTCGCTTAATCTCTGTGACCGTTAGCACTAGAAAGCTGAAATTTGGTACCAATATGTATATCAATCACGCCGACAAAGTGGTAAAATAAAAATTGGAAAAAAATGTTTTATTAGGGTTGCCACCCTATATGTAAAGTGGGAAGTGATTTTTTTTTTAATTTCAACCCTAACGTGTGATATATTATTGGAAAGGTATTTAAAAATGAATAGGGGTTTACTAAAATCATTTTTTGATAATGTCTATAATTTCGGAAATAATCGCTCCAAAAGTAAAAAACAATGTGCCCCCCCCCCCCCCCTCTAACTTTTGAACCATAAGTTTAGAAAATCTGAAAAGTAGAACTTTATAAGGACTTTCTAGGAAAATCATTTTGAACTTGATTGACACAACAGTTTTTGTACAAAAAAGACAAAAAGTTGTACAAAATAATTTCCTCCTCCACCTTTAAACTCATAAGTGGGAACACTTATTGTGACGGACGGGAAACTACGGAACCCTACACTGAGCGTGGCCCGACATGCTCTTGGCCGGTTTTTAATAAGAAGAGGATACTATACGGTGTGTTTTTACCTTTTTATTATTATAACAAGCTATTACTAATCATTTGTAGGTATGTGGGTGGGTAAATTATAAAAAGAAAATTATTAGAGTAAGTAATTTCTAAAGTATTATATCATACTGAATAATAAAACTATTTAACAAATGTTTTTTTTTTATTTGTCTTAACCTATTGTGACAACCCTACCAAAATAGGTAACAATTTTGGACGTTCTTAGGAAGCTTTGTCTCTGTTCCGTTTATCTACTCATGTGCCTATACTAAGCGTAAACGACGTGTATATTACTACACACTTTTTTTTGCGCAGAAATCATGGCTACAAACAGTTATTTCAATAGATCCGCCATAAAGATAAGTACACACTAAAAGCTAAAGCAATTATCAGTGGAATAATCGTCAGTTTAACTAATTTAACGCAGTGCAAAAGTAATTGTGTCGGTTTGTGGGGGACCCTAATCTGGACTCATAAATAGTTGGAGCGGGCAGGCCCTTCGTTACCGCAAGCCCAGCTCTAATAGCAGTATGTACTGGCTTATAGCTGTGTATAATATCGTGATTGCTCATTAGACTTGCAGTTACGATTGTATCTTTAATTATTTAAATATTAAAATCCAATTATATAATTATGTGTTTAACAGTTTTGTGCTCTAGGCTTCAGAAAAATCCGTTCAAATTCAGTAAATTTTATTTGTTTTGATGTAGTGCTCGTATCATCCTACTTATATAATATTACTAGCTGTGCCCAGCGGTTTCACTCGCTGAGGTTTAGGGGTATGAAAAATAGATGTTAGCCGATTCCCAGACCTACCCAATATGTACCCAAAATTTCATAAGGATCGGTCGAGCCGGAGGAGGAGTAGTTTTCGGAGGAGTACGGTAACTAACATTGTGACACGGAAATTTTATATATATTAGAAGATAAATGCGAATGTTTGTGAGGATGTATGGGTGTATCAATGTTTGTTACTCATTTACGTCGAAAGGGCTGAACGGATCTTAATGAAATTTGGCACAGAGGTAGATTATAGTCTGGAATAACACACAAAACTTTTTTTTCGATATCACACGGGCGAAGCCGCGGGCGCCAGCTAGTCTTTATATATTTAAAGAAAATCAGTGCCAATCTCTCATCACGAAATCTCAGAAACTATAAGTGTTAGGAGAGTCAATTTTTGCATGGAGATCCTTTAAGAACATATGTGCATAATAAGATGAGATTTGGCAAAATTTAACCCCTTTTTTTTCAGGTGGGAAATCATCCAATGACTTCCCCCGCTCTGGGCGGAGCGGGGGGCATGTCAGACTTGTACTGACTAAAACCCACCTATGTTCCTTCTATTGCCCTTTACGTTCCGGGGCCGCGGTATCTCTTTCGAACAACCCGCAGCCCCGGCAGGCGGAGGCCCTGGCAAGCCCCTCTGCTCTGCTGACTCTCTTCGAGGCGCGCGTGAAACACGATCGCGCAAAATTCAACCCCTAAGGGAATGAAACGGTGGCAAAGTTTGTTTGCAGTATGCGATTCGTTAACCAAGTTGACTTGGTTTTTTTTAACTAAATTAATAGACTATACACCATTACGCTACGCCACTAAGGAACTGGGTAGCAGCTGAAACCGCTAGGCACAGCTAGTAGCTTTGCCCTTGTGAAGTTCGGTAATTGTCCCATAGGATCCTACTTCCGGAATAAAAATATCCTATGTGTTAATAAAGGTTATAAAAATATATGCGTGTCAAGTTTTTTTACATGAAAGAGTTACAAACATTCAGACATTATCACAAACTTTCGCATTAATAATACCGAAGTGGGAATTCAAATTATCATCATCATCATCAGGCTATATTAGTCCACTGCTGGACATAGCCCTCCCCTAATGAGCGCCATAGCGCCCTATCTTCAATTGAATTGCCCTGGAATTCAAATGGTTCATAGAAATTAAGGTTTTATGGAGTTCATAGTTTAATAGCTGGAGTATATAAAAATCAATTCCAAATAAGTTATAATTCACCAAAACAACAAAGAGTTATTTGCAGTGACCTTTTCCAAGCTGTCACAAAATCATTAACGAAATTAACGATTTTGTGACAAAAACCACTTACGAATAACTCTTTTAAACACCGAAAATAGCTACCATCAATTTAAAATTTCCTGGTATCAGAAAAACCTTTTACTTAAGGTTTACTGAAATAAAATCTCTGCTGCCAGTGAGTTTTTAAAACCGGTACTTTTAAAATATAACGGAGCGTATCAATCATGGACTATAAAGCAATTGAAGAGTTGAATAATGGCATGAATCACGTTAAAAGTTTCGCTACATATTATAGTACTATAGTAGGTATACATGCAAGTACTTATCTCAATTCTATTGCCTCCCCAATCCTTCATGAAATTGCATTATGAGGGATATTTTGAAAGAAAACTTTCCCGCCTGGCTAAAGGCTATTATATTTTTACTAGCTGCGCCCAGCGGTTTCACCCGCTGCTGAGGGCTACCCTGATCACTTCAGGGGTATGAAAAATAGATGTTAGCTGTTTCTTAGATCTACCCGATATGCACACAAAATTTTACACAAATCGGTCCAGATGTTCCGGAGGACACACACCGCGAGACGAGAATTTTACATATTAGATATATCAGTTTCTGCGTACAACATATCTTAAATGTAAAGGAACATAGGTATTTCTGAGAATCCTAATATCCGTATCCTTTTCATTCCTTTTGTGTTTAATTTTTTTAGTGAATTATCTTTGAGGAGACATAGAAATTAAACTTAAAGAAAATAATACAAGTTATTAGTTTGAACATAACATTACCGCTTCACGCATGTTATCCCCGAAGAGTTATATTTAGCCAGTTTTTTTTTATTAAAAAAAAACCTTCCTCCACACTAGGAATTCCCCCTGGTGCATTTACAAATATTTAAACTCACATACACAAACAGCCAGACCCGGAACAACTATTTGTAGGCCATACAAATATTTGTTCTGAGGGGGAATCGAACCCGCGACACGCAGTGCAGCAGTCAATTGTTCAGCCACTGCGCCAACCGTACAGTCAATATATATGTATACTAGCTTTTGCCCGCGGCTTCGCTCGCGTTAAATTCGGTATAACACACCAAGCAGACCTGCAGTTTTTGCTCTTGCGCCTGATTGATTTGTAATAGCAACGCTAAGTTTTCCCTTTTTTTCCCTCTTTCTCCCTCACATCCCACTTTTTTCGAAAAAAAGTTAGCCTATGTCCGTCTCCTGGTTCCCAACTATCTCTGTACCAAAATTCATCAAAATCGGTTTAGCTATTAAAGCGTGAAGAGGTAACAAACAAAAAAACAAACTCACTTTCGCTTTTATAATATTAGTAAGGAAGTAAGGATGTATAGGCAGAAAATTTAGTATCCCAATTCCCACAGTTTGGCTAACAAATCTAGTCGTATGCCAAGAAGTTGATTTATAATGAACGAACCTTAAGTCTTAGTGTCAACGCGAACACAACGGTTTCCAAAGCATGTTTAGATAAATAGGATTATATATTTAAATCGGCCTGTTAAGTGCTACACGCAGAACAATTTGACACAAATGTTGGCAACAACGTGATTCAACATGGCCATTTATTTTGAGATAATACAATTGTATTCCTTAATATTTCTCACACCTAGATCTAAACGGAGAATTGTGATTTATTACTTACAAGGGTAAGTAAAAAAAGTTTATATTTGAATACAAGGGTATTCAAATGCTCTATGGTCATGCGCAGCTATCTAAAAAAACAGATTTTCAATATTATTGTACAACCTATTTATTTTGAGATAATACAATTGTATTCCTTTATATTTCTCACACCTAGATCTAAACGGAGAATTGTGATTTTTTTACTTACCCTTGTATTCAAATGCTGCGCAGCTATCTAAAAAAACAGATTTTTCATAATATTGTACAACCTATTTATGATGTAAAATAAATTTAATGTTCATAACTTCCCGTACAAACAAATTACGATTTATTCGGCTCCTGAAAAACATCCTTTTTTGTCTTTTTTATAGTTTGTGCTTTTGTCTGCAGTACAGAAACTGCAAACTACTGCTAACCTAGTTGTAATCTAATGTAATTTAATTTAATTTGAATAATTAAAATTGTTATGTAATTTTACTTATTTGTGATATAATTTTATTTTATTTTTCTGACATATCATTGAATTTGGAATGCATGTGTACTTTAGGCATATTTGCATTCCAATTTCAATTTCAGTAGGGCTACTATGACGTCTTAAAGCAGAACTTATTCCACTGAGGGAAAGAGATGGTGCTAGACACCCTGTATAGCTCTGTCTCTTTCCTTCAGTGGAATAAGTTCTGCTTTAAGACGTCATGGTAGGGTAGCAGTACCTAAAATGAGTCTATTGTTACTTGAAATAAATTAATTTGAATTTGAATAATTGAACTCTCCCTCTTCCACACATTCTCTTACAATATACAATTGGCTTTCTATCCTTAAGGTAGGAGTCGAACTCACCCCACCATCTTCCCCGTGCTCATCTCTTTCTACAAATTCATGAACGTTCTTTATTTACGAAATGATAAGAAGTAGCTGATAAGCCAACCCACCTCAACATCCTCTAATGCTTTATTTCTCCAAATAATCTTTTCACTATAACATTACAACATAAATAAGATCACGCTAGTGTCCCTTTGTATGGGTATAGCATGGGTTGTTAAATCACGACGGCTTAGTCCGGAGATGTCCCTCTTTTCTTCCAACTGTCCCTTAGGACTCGAGATAAACAATGTACAGAAATCCTTTCTAAAGCCTACAGCTGTATCTGATGACTTATTTCGTCTCTTTTTATTTCACATTTATAAACAAAATTGCGATTGTCGGGTGAATGTTGTTCTGCGTTTTTAAATCGCCTAATACTTAAAATTTATGTAGCTATATGTACAAGAAGTATTTAATTGAATCTTTTGAGATTTAATGCTCAAACCAAATCGCAATAAATTGTATATTTTTCAAATATCCGTATTTATTAGGAACCTCTTGAATAGGAAATCAAATTATAAAGAGAAGAACCCGCTGCGTCGGCGTCGCCACAATGCGTGTTCAATTTGGGTGAAACTTTTGACATCAAATCTCTAACGAGCCCAAAAAAGGCGAAAACGACAGATTTTGTGGGTAGGTAATGTGACAAATGTGAAATGGAGTCACAAACGAATCCCTCTGGAACGGGAATTCCCGATAAAAAACGCTCCATTGTCCTGCCCTCCTTATGATTGATGCAGTTTTCGCGTGTCGCCGACATCGCCCCCGTTCCCGAACGCGCGGCACGTTTGTCTGACAACATAACACGAGTGTGTGCACTGTGCACAATCACCACACTCTCGGGCTCTAGATGTTTCCACGAAACTTAAATGTCACTGAGGTTTGTGAATGTTACTCGTAAACCTACTGTCTCTGTTAGACATACACTACATTATTGTATTTTGTGACGTGAAGTTGTTATTGCTGGTTGTGACATAATTGGGTTTTTAAAAACACTCGATACACAAACCAAACAATTGCAAAATTAACGGACAATTTGGGATTTATTGTGAAGCCATTCAATCCGCATGGAGATGTCTGAAGCAGCCTCCCGCCGAGGGTCGGTAACAGAACGTAAGCCGCTCTCAACAATTGCTGCTTTTGAACTCATTAAGAGAGGATTAACGTTGAATTTGAGCGATCGCATCTATTTGAGAATGGCGACGATCAGATAGAACAACGCGCTAATCAATTACTATTCGTTCACATTCCTTTAACACCGTAATTAATATTGGTAACTCCGACAAGAATACTAATTTGAACCCCTAATACTTATAACGATTTCTGCGAAAATATAAAGGTACTGACAAAAGCAGAACGGATGTGTGACTGTTTATTTTTTAAACACACCAGTTTCAAAGTTTCTAGGAAACAAAAGAAGACGAAAACAAACATAGCGACACCCCACCGCACGCACCGCCTGCGTCTCAGTAGCAATCGCAAGATAAACAAATAGGGAGAGAAACTGTATACGAAGGGATACCTTACCCTGTATGCTTGCAACTTAAAAAGCGGCTACAAAGTCGTATCTTCGAAGTTAGATTCTATCTGAAGCACTGGGGAATAGGCTAGGTACGCGAGGCTCCAGCCAGTGTCAATATTGAATCAGCACGGTTCGTGTTTGTGAGAGGAATAAATTGCGGCCAGCCACCGGAAACTGTTCGCGTCAGACGAATAATTTTCTTATCTATCTTTTTTATCATACTTTCTTCCCCAAATAATTTGAAAGGGATCGCGAAAGCGCGTTATTTTTTAATTTCTGTCATCTTTATTTAGTGTTGCGACGTTTACGAATTTTATGTCTCGCCATTTTGTTTGCTTGGGTATGAACTTATGTTAAATATGAAAACAGAGTTCAATTTTTTAAGCAAACACCGCTGTTCAGCGTTATCTTTTACAATAGGCCTAGTTCGGCACGTCCCGTTAATTAAATTTAAGTTATCAATCCTAAACGCGAACGTGACGACACAAATACTATTGCATTCAATAAAACAAATTTCAAGACTAATACAAAAGTAGATGCACTTTATTCTTTGTGAACTGACTGCGTTATTGCATGACAATATTATTGGGGCAGTATAAGAGGCACTTGCCAAAGGAAATTGAAGGTAATTCAACAATCTCGGGACGTAGTGCCTGATAATATACTTTACTGGCTCTTTGAAGTGTCCTCAGAATGTCGTGTATTCCCTTGTATATACAAGTTATGTGACTCTTACTTTTATGTAAAAACCCGTTTCATTGAAAAGGGCGAGGAGATTGGCGTCGTTGAGTGAATATGAATAATATATACTTTCCTTTAAATTTATTCGGCCGGTCAAAACGCTATTACTACGTAGATATTGGGTAAACATTTATATCTTCGCGTATGATGAAAAGGACCTTTGTTATCTTTCGTAATTTAGATTTTGTAACGAAGACTCTTATGTGGAATGACATTGATCGATCAATGAGAATACATTCACTGAAATATACCTCTCATTTTTCCCAAAAACCATCTTCTAGATTCAAAACTTCGCTGAATACCTAAATTAGATATTATAAATGAGTGATCTCAGGTCACAAACAGAATTGAAAAATTTAGTTTAAGTTTCTAGATAGCTGATTCTATAGAATTGCTAGTTTCAAATTTATCATTATCTGAGCTCTCGTTTCAAATTCAATATCTTTTTTTAAACATTAAACCTAAAATTGGATACTTATTCTGATTCCAAATTCAAAGAAAATATTACAAGTTCTTAAAGCAATCAGAAGAAATGAAAAGGCCACAAAAGAGCAAAGACTTTTTAAAAGTTATCAAAAAGTAGCTAAGTCGATGAAGAAAATGAAATTAAAATCCGTTTTATTGTTTAGCGTATATTCGTATAGCGTAATAAAGGCTAAACGATCACTGGGTGTATCACTTCCAGGGCATTTGATCCGCTATAGCGTCATAAACGGGGAGGTTTGTCCCTCCCACCTCTTCCAACGGCCACTAACCGACGGATAATACACTATAAACAATTTGTTATTGTATTCGGGCACATACATACATCGATAAAATTATTCACAAATGGAACTTTCCTACCGAATATTACAAAGGTTTTTGTATTTCCTGCAAATTGCGGCCTTCGCTTAAGATTAGGATACGAAAAGGTCTTATTTATGTCTCCTTGTTAGATTTTTCGGTGTTGCTGTTAAGCTTTTATTCTATGTATAATGGGTTTTCTACATTTGTGGGTACGATAAACGTAAACGAGTCGTAGGTTCTAAATATCATCCACTTTCTAGAGTACTTAGGACAAATCATACTTCAGCGCATCAGCAGTGTTCTTTGCGTAGCTATCTGAATTATAGAAGTAGTAAGGAATTGAAGGAAGTATAAATATTAGTAGTTTGTGAATACTTTTGGATGCTCTTTACTAAATTGCCTACGCAACTTGGCATATAGACAGAAAATGTCCTATCTCAGCCGTTTAGAAACGGCAATAAAATGTACCTACTTCATCAACAAGTAGAAAAAGTACTACAGCGCCATCTATAACATAAATGAAGAACTACCACCAAAATTCTGAATCGCGCTTGGTTACGCTGACTTAAAACTATAGACAATTTCGAAAATAACTGTCGGCAGTGGCTCACCTTTACATTGGCATCCATTCTAAGATGCTAATGAAAACCACGACAACGATAAGTTATGCCACTCACTGTCTCAAGTCTCGACTCATCCAAAACACCACTAAGCATCACTATAGTATGTACAAGTAGATTGTATACATCGAGACAGTTCTTGAGCGCCATGGTAATCGTTTCGCCCATAGTTTCCGCAACACAACACTTTATGGTAACCCGGAGACGCTGAGCACCGGTTTAATGTCGTCTGCATATCGTAATGTGCAACAGACATACATATATGATAGGATTTTTATAAAGACTGACATTGTATTGGTAACAAAAGAGGTGGAAATGCATGCAGGTGTAACTACTTCTGACCCAAGTAGCGTGACAAGTTCTTCTAAGTTCACCAATAACCATCCAGTCCGTGTTCATGTTCATGAGTGGACCTTCAGCCTAGATGAAGAGCCACCAGATTATTATCATACGATTGGAGAGGGCTTAGTCCAGCAATGGACTACTGTAGGCTGATGATAAAGTTCACCGTTTTGGTGTTTTTGCTAAAGAGACTTTCCTCTTTTTGTGATCTAACAGTAGGTATATTAGCGTTCACATTATTACACTGAAACTGGTAAGTATGAGGATGTATACTTTGTAAATCAGTAGCTAGACTGTTTATGTAATAAAACACGTCATTTTCTTATAGTCAATAATATTTTTGGACCCATCCATGTATTATCCAATAGTAACACAAATCAATCGGATAGCTACATTATTATTGATTTGATATTTGTACGTACCATGCATGCATGCAAATGCAATGCATGAATGGTTTGGTTATAATCTTCTAATATAGAAAAATCTACTGGCACAATGTTCGTTCCCATACTCCCTCGAAACTGTACCGATTTGCATCAAAATTTGTGAGCATATCGAGTAGGTGTGGGAATCGGCAAACATCTATTTTTCATACTCCTGAGTGAGAGATTCACTCTAAGCAACGGGTGAAACCGCTGGTCAAAGCTAGTATTAATCTAAGAGTTAATTTTCCAACACTTTTGTGAAATTGAAACACCACTATAAAGGTATTTACTGGTACAGAGCAAATTTTCTTTTTTCGATTACGTCAAACAGAGCGAGAGAATATATGTACCTACATATAGCATAGGGTATATAGGTGTGTGGCCAAAATCGGAACTAATGCCGATATTCCCTTTTTTCAGTGCATTTCTCAAAACCATTTTACCAAAAGATCTTAGTAGTTCTATTCGTAAACGTACTTCTGTTGCTTCGGACCAAATATCTAGCATTTTGTAAACAAAAGTACCTCGTTATAAGGTTTTCCATTCATCATTTGGCACAAAGCAAAAGACGAGACGATCGGATCCCTACGGTACAACTTTTAATTAAATAGAAACGCTCTTACTCGCACTTAGAAATTTGTTACGTCTTCGAGATAACATTGTCTAACTGTAGAATGGCCGAAATGAATGAACTAGGACTCTAAAGAAAATGCTCAATGCTACACAGCAGTTGTATTGAAATTCGTTTAATGAAAATGGTGGCTAAACTTAGGATGAGAAAGAAAACATACCTATTTAAAAAACAAAAAAAATAAGATAATATCAATATCATTGTTCCTCTTCCCTCCTCAACAATAAACACAAACAAATTGTAATTATGTTCTTCGCTGCGCTTGTCATTTTCATGAACAAAACAAATCCTAGACGATAATCACATTCATTAACAGAATAAATTAAAAAAAGTAAATGTGGGTGTTCATTTATTTATCATACAAAAAAAGTATAGAAATGTAATGTAGTGGACATTACATTTCTATACTTTTTCAATAGCCTATGTTACTCGGGACGATGCAAGGATTTTAATGATACCCCATACATGTCAATCCGTTCAGGAGTGAAGTTATGATGGAATAAAGAAACTCACATACATACAAACATACATGAACCCTAAAATCATAACACTCCTTTTTTGGGGCAGTCGTGTAATAAACAAAAAAAAAACCGGTCAAGAGCGAATCAGGCTCGCGCACCGAGGGTTCCGTACAAACTTGCAATATAAACAGCCATATCTTTTGACTTCATAGACTTATTTCAGCACAAAGGACTGCAGAGTTGAGTTTATAGTTGTAATTACAAATTCGATACCCCGCGAGATAGTTCCCGAGATAAAGGGTTTTGACGGTTCTTTACGGAACCCCAAAAATGATTCTGTGAATAAAGCTAAACTAGATAATAACAAAGCTTTAAGCACCTCAAAGAACGCAGCACGCAGCTTGTCTACAAATTAATTTTCTTTACATATAAATAAAACTGAAGTGTCTGGTCGTAAATTCAATACCCACAACAGTTTTACTGAATGCATATGATATTATAATAGGGTATTATTATTGTTTTTTGTCTGTCTCTCTGTTTGATCCGCCCTTATCTTCAAAACGACTGTACCGCGGATTTTGGTAAGGAGTAACTTGAGCAACTATGTATGTATGCTATGAATGTGTATATTTTTAAAGATTGTGGTTCCGTAAAAACAAATTTGAACAATAGATATTTTCAACAAAAAAAAAACTCAAATAGGGAAGTAATATTTGTATAATAATTAAAAGGATGAAGGTCCCGAGCATTATCGAGTAGATAATAAATTTTCCATAACACTAACTACGTTTCCCTTTAAAAAGGTTAAAATACAAATTAAATAAACGATAATGGATTTTCATAAGCTTTTAATCTCTCAAATATACGGGTAAAGTTATTTTTGATCGCGAACTCAAACAAATGAAAAGTTTGTAGACACATAATTCACAAACGAATGAGGCTGCTTCGTGCTGACACAAATATTATAATGTATGCCATATGTGAGCTGTTCAGTCTATAAAGAAGGATTTTTAAAGTTTGTTTTATTTAAAACTAGCTTTTGCCCGCGGCTTCGCTCGCGTTAAATTCGGGGTAACACAGTTCCCCTTACCTGATTTGCAGGTAACTGCTACCTGTAGTTTTTAAAACTACAGGTATTGTAATAGCAAAGCTAAGGTTTCCCTTTTCTTCCCTCTTTCTCCCTCACTACTCCCTTTAAAAAAAATACAAAACTATTACTTCCACCCCCTATTTTAGGGAAGTGGGGGGTTAGAAAGAGACAAATAGCCTATGTCCGACTCCAGGGTCCCAACTATCTTTGTACCAAAATTCATCAAAATCGGTTTAGCCATTAAGGCGTTACAAAAAAAACTCACTATTTTACTTTTATAATATTGTAGTAATGATTTAGCTACTATTAGAGGGTAGGGTACGGTTAGAGGTACCCTCTGTCAGACAATATTACGTAACTGAAATAACTATAATAGGTATTTAATAGGTGTGTGTTGGTCTTCAGAAAAAACAATTTACTATATAATCTAAAAACCTCATTATCATTCTATTATACTATCATTACATTTTCTCAAAACACTGTTACGATAATATGAAACCTATATAATACGGTCCAAACAAGATTAATATTACTTTAAATTTTATTCAACTTTATTACTATTCCCATTTACAAATAAGAAAGCTCTTGTTTTAACAAATAAAAATAAATTCTGGATTCTATTCGCTTCAAATCGTTATGAAAAAGGATCGTTACGGCAAATTTCCCCAAAGGTTTCTCGTTTCTTCAATTTTGAGCGTAGACACAGTTATAACATACCCTGAGGTGTTTATTACAACGAATTATGAAGCCAGACACTTATTTCGAAGGCTAAGCATATAATATAGAAATTATTAAACAGTGTTCATTTATAACGACGGAGCTTAATATTTCAAAAGGAAAATGTGTTAATTTACCATTGTTAGTCGAAAATTCTCATGTGTAATGAAACAGTGGAGTAAATAAATGGAAAATTTGTCTTGAATTAATCTAATTATTCGTTTGATTGCCCTTGTATTGTTGGGTACGTGTTCATTCTACTTAGAATAGGAGCGATATTCATTCAGTACATTTTTTTCTCACCGGCAGATGTCCTTGCTTTAGCCAAATGGCTCGTTTCCTGTTCTAATTTGACCACACTGTGATTCGGGACTCAATTTAACAAACACACATTTTGTGGTCTAATTTGCAATCGTGCAGACGTTTGAAGATCATTCAAGAAGTTGTGTTAATTTAATAATTTGAAAACCTTCATTGTAATAAATACTTCAAAATAAATACTTCATTCTAATGTCCTCTGTTTGAAATGTTTGACGTAAATTGATGGCCTGAAACACAGGTTTTCATAAACCTAGATCAGGCAGGTCTACATTATAGTTAGAATTAATTTTCCTCTATGACGATTAATGTAAATCATAGTTTTACTTATACTTGAATAAATTTTTATTATTAATATTATTTCTTTTTAAACTTTTACGTTCCTCGGCGTTATTACCAGATTTATAAGATAGTACGGGCCAAAGCCAAGTACTAACCCGAGAGAGTGGTGATACGACGAGATGATGATATGATTGGGTTGTGTGATGATGATGTATTATTATTATTATTGATCGTTCAAGCTCATTGCGGCTCATCGGTAGTGGATGCTGAGCCATTACAGGACCATATCATGTAAGTGCGTGTTATTTCCTTTGGCTTTTGTTAGTGCAACACCCAGTCGTAGGTACCTATTTCGGCGGTATCATATTTCGTAATTTAATTCTAAAACGGCTTATTATTAAAGTGTTGGTGGATCAATCAGAGCGGCGCGCAATGATTGTTGACATAACAGTCCGGCATGATGACAACCTCGTGAAAGCCGAGAAAGATATGCAAAAAGTATATTGACTTGGCTCGCGAAGTTGTCGACATGTGGGAGTAAGCAATCATTGTGCCGATAGTCGTATCTGCCAATGGCTTAATTACCAAGAGCCGCGACCAATACCTAAGGAGGGTCTCGTTAGGCAGCTGGATCAAAGGCTAGAAAGCGGTACTCTTGGATACGGCTGGTATTGTTAGGAGGTTTCTTTCTCTCGAACCCTGACCGCCAGTAACTTGGACCCTGTTCCCGATACCGGTGAACTCCTATTTTTTGTATTTTTATATGTTTTTATACATATTACAAAGATGAAAAAATATAAAGAATATGTGATAAATTAATAAACAAATAATAAGGGCTATTATTATATTATTATACGTGTCAAAACAAATAGCGGTAGCTGTTGCGTGCCAATGTACCGTATGTGTTGAATATACGTACTTGCTCCACAATATAGAACTACCAACATGATGGATGACCGACCTCATATCCGGGCTTACCCGAGCCGTGGTACTGCACTGCATATTGTTCTTAATTACCGTGTAAACACCATCTGTGTACCATTCAATCAAGTAATAAATTGTAGGCGCAGCAATGTACGCCGTACCGTGTATAGTTCCACTTGACATCGAAATCAATGAAGGCTGAATTCATTCTGTTTAACGAATGCGACCCAATTTGTGAAGTCTCGTTACAAAAATAAAAATCATAAAATGTAGAAGCCTTTTTTATTAATATTTATTTAGTAATGTCAGAAGTAATTGGATTATTGTAGATTAAAAAATATGGGTACTAGGTACTAACTGTGAAGTAGGTATCGATGTTTTTACTTTTTACTAAATAGACAAACAAAAAAGTAATTTTGCTTAAAAAAAAACACTTTGAAATCTCTAGGTTTTTTATTTCAAATATAAGCGGGTTTTGTGTTTTGTATTTTTATTTGGAAAATTGTGAAAAACCGGTTGGCTATTCCTGGTATGTCTTTTTTGTTTGTGTAGTTTGTAGCGTTCATTCGTTGCATAGACAGATGGCCACTTAACTACTGGTTTTGTCTACATCAAAGCGAGCTTAGTCCGAAACACCATCAGTGTAGTTTGGATAGGAGGTAAAACTACGGATCTCAACCCTCTGGAATAGTATCTATCTTATCATCATCACCATCATCATGTGCTTAGCTTTTTCCCATCTACTTATGTTGGTTTCCAGTCATACCAAATGCAGCTGAATACCAATGCTTTACGTACAGCGATCTGACCTCCACAACCCAGTTAGTACTGGGTAATACAATACCCCTCGGTAAGACTGTCAGAATTCGAGACACTGACTACCTGTAACGACTGTCAGAGATCTACAACAACAAGTATTTGACCCCTACACTTTACAATAACCTTGACTGGCTGAGAAAGGAAAACAGGAGAATGTCTAAACAAACATTAAAAAACAAATTAAAAGCTGTTCTCCTTAAAGAATTTGGCGCAGGCTGGGGAAATACCCACTAAATTAAGTAGTTATTATTGTTTTTCTTTTTATGTTTTCTAGTTCATAAGTTTTTGTATTTTTTTTTTAAATTAGATGGCATGTGATCCAATTTATTAAACAAGCGCTAATCCCGCCGACAAACTGTTACGCAGTTTGGCGGGTTTACTAAATGTACAACAAATTTGGTCCAAAAATAAATGATTTATTTATTTATTTATTATTTATTTATTATTACAACCGGGACCAACAGCTTAACGTGCTTTCCAAGGCACGGATGAAACTCAGTATGTAACGGGTGGTCACCCATCCACAGACCAACTTAGGTAAGCGCGGCTTAATCTAAAGGTCGACCTGAGTGGCTGCTATTATTTAACCAGGACCTCCATGAGTACCTATCTTAACGTGAAGATATTATTTTAAATTGGACGAAGTTCTGCCATTATAAGCCAACCCTAGTCCCTTATTAGTATAAGTATTATATTCAGTTAAACAAGACAAACAAATCAAATATTAGTTATTCTGTTTGTATTTCCAACGGATTGAAAATAAATCAGCCGTAACTACGCAAACTTGGAACAATTACTTCGAAAAATGGCTGAAATTTTGACGTGGGTTAGTAAAACTAAGATCAAGTGCCATATACTAGGCAGTTGCACTTAGTAAAAAAAAAAACAATCTTTACACTCGTCATTGTGAATCTGGTAACTATGTGGAAATTTAAAATAAAAATATTTTTGTAACAAAATGTGTGTACCTACTTAGTGAACAGATAGATTATAGTCTGGTTAACACATAAGATACTTTTTTTTCGATCATCACGCAGGCAAAGCCGGGAGTGCTAGCTAGTTATAATTATACCTACAACGAAGTAAATGTTTTTGTTCTAAAGAAACTTCATCGTCTTCCTTTGCTTGCCCTTGTTCCATGTTCTTAAAACAATATTAAACGAATTAACCAAAACAAACAATAAAAAATCTAAACGGTGTCCATTCTCCATTATCCAACATTTACAAACCCGCTCCACCGCGACACTTCAAACTTTACCTACAATAAAATTCACAATTAAGTTAAGTAATTCAATTCGCCACAAAGACAAATTGGATTAAGTTTGATAACGAGTCGAATTCGTCTACAGGACCTATTCCCAAATAATATCCACTTAAAATTTCTAATTCGACGTTGTCTTAATAAGATGGTTACAAGTTTTCAACCTTGATTGACGAAGTAAACTAACTGGAGGGAAACTAGAAAATTAACTTTGATAAGTAACACCCTGTATGTGCTGGAGGCAGTTTCATTAGTTTCACACCACTCACCTTACCATGCATTATGTTCCTTCATACTGGTACGTAACGGACGTAAGTAAAATACTGACTTTAATAAATACCTTATTAAAGTCAGTATTTTACTTACGTCAAAAATAGGATGTATTTTTTTGCGGATGGGAAATCAAATCATCATCAAATAACTTCTCTCATTCTGAAGAGTGAGTGACTGATTAAAAACCCACCCATATTCCTTCTCCTGCCCTTCATGTTCCGGGGCCGCGATATCTCTTTCGAACAACCCTCAACACCGCCAAAATAGTATGTACTTATGTTGAAAAAAAAAACTGTTGAAATGAAAGCTCATCATTTATTTGATTACATTTTGTAGATGTGTCAACCCTAGTGGCAATATTTCACAATTAACTGCAAATTGTAAATAAACAAACGAAATACTGCAGTTACTTGCAACTTTTGTATTTTTGGCTGACTTACTCGTATATGATCTATCTTCTTCTATATCTATACTTATAATAAATCTGTAGAGAGGTCAATTCTGTACATGAAATATATTTCCAAAATAACTATCAGGGGGTGATTAGTGATCGATACTGATGCCAAAAATGCAATCAGTAAAATTTTTGTCTGTCTGTCTGTCTGTCTGTCTGTCTGTCTGTCTGGATGTCTGTATGTTCGTTATAGAAACAAAAACTACTCGACGGATTTTAACGAAACTTGGTACAATTATTCTTCATACTCCTGGGCAGGTTATAGTATACTTTTCATCACGCTACGATCAATAGGAGCAGAGCAGTGAAGGAAAATGTTGGGTAATCGGGAGAAGTTGGTTAAAGCTACACAGAAATCATGTATGACGGAAATGTTCTCCTTAAAATTATATAAAAAATATCCTACGACAGCATAGGTCTATCTTTTATGGTTGACTCACAATAACACGTGTAACTCCCGATAACTTAGCAGTTCGGAGTTTTCTGATTATATTTGTCTACTCTTACGTTTATAACACTCCCACTCATCTCTAATTAAAAACAGTTAACATTATTACGTATTCAATAAAAAAAGAATCATATAAATCGGTATACAAACACCAAAGTTATGCATAAAATACGCTAATAAGCCATCGCGCGTGAATACTGAATCATGCTATAAGGATTATTTTTGCGTAATATTTGGCTGTTGATGCGAATAGACGTTCGACCTTATTGACAGACAATGCTTTCAGCCCGACTTTTAGTCTTTAAATAATTTCTTTTTAGATTTCTTTTATTGTTATTTTATAAAATAGGTATTAGTTATTTTGGTAGTGTTTAAATATTCGTTCAAATTACAAATTATTCATAGTTTACATTTTATTTCTTTTTAGGTGAAGTAGTAGTAGGTACGCATAGATTTTTAGAAACCGAGTTTCGGCTAATTTATGTTCAGTTTTTTTTATACTATGTTGGTAAAAGCGTAGTTAATTATACTAATTATAGTTATTATTAATTAAAGTATTTATAGGTTTTTATTTTTAAGTGAAGTAGGTATACATAGGTATTTAGATAGTATTGGACGGGTTCCCTCTATCTGGCAGAATCTTGATGCTCCGAAATTTATTTGGCATAAAAATTATTTGATATAGTTATCGTTTGGCATAATGTTTAAAACTCCGAATTTACAATTGCATAGTTTTAAAATGGCAGAATTACATTTAGTATAATTACGATTGGCAGAGTTCAAATTTCGCATAATATCGTTTAGCATAATGTTCATTTAGAGCGACGAGTATTTGGTATAATTTCACTTTTCATACTATAGTTTAAAGACTTATATGCCTAATAAGTCTTTAATCTGACATGGTCACTAACATTATTATTAACGGTTAAAACGGGATATTTACCATGTTTGGCATTTATTTTGAGTTTCCAATTACAGTGAGTTACAATTGTATACAAAAACATATAAAGGCAAAAATAAGATATTTTTGGTATTATATAGAAAAAAACACATTGTTTTTAGTAGGTTACCCGGGACTCATCTATTAAGATTAGGTTAATTTGTTCAAAAAAAAATGCGTAGGTTAGGTTAGGTTAAAACTGTGACCCCCCTACGCCAGTAACGACTTGCATTAATAGAAAATGAGATTGTTTTTAGTAGTTTACCCGGAACTGAACTATTTACATTAGGATTATAATTACTTATGGAATTAAATGACATTATTACAAATTCAATTAAATATTAGTTAAAATAAATGACATTTTTTTAAAGAAATAAATAATTAAAATAAATGACAACAAATAATAATAAAGATGATTCTAACTATAAAATTTCTGCGATATGACAATTCTGCCGTTTAATGATATCGATATGAAATATATGTCAAAAGACGATTCTGACTGTGAACTTTCTGCGAAATGATGTTTCTGCTTTTTGAATATTATGAATATGAAATTTATGTCTAGAGATGATTCTGACTTACAAAATTATGAGTTTTGAATGTATGATAAATGAGTGTCTGCCAAACAATTTTCTGCGAAATGAAGTTTATGCTATCCGTTGTTATGCAAAATAAAATTATGACATAAAAAGTTCTGCTCTAAAGGGTGGACCCAGTATTGGACAGGCGTTTTAGCTTTATTTTAATTTCTTTTTTTGTTACAAGTTGTACTTACCTACATATTTCTGGGTATAATTCTATTAGAATTATTTAGTTTTAGTACCTACTTTATTTGGTAATTAATAGGTTCTTATAGATAATAGGCATAATTAGATATATTAAATATATATATATATTTATATAATTTAGTACTTAAATTATTTTCAGGTTAATTATAAATTCAAATTATTATTTTTTTATTTATTTAGCTGTAGTTTTATTTAGTTGTAGCTGTAGTGTATTTAGGATCAGTTTTATTATTTAAGTAGGCACTTGGATTTTTTAAGTGTAAGGTAGCTACAGTTAGGACCTCTAACGTAGCTTATTTCGTTAGGTAACTGAATAGGCATTCAATCACCTTCGGTTATTTTCATAAATCCTTACTAATATTATAAAAGCGACAGTGAATTTGTTTGTTTGTTCTTTCTTTTCTTTTTTTTTTAAAACGTTGCCCCACACTAGGAATTTCTCCTGTATCGTGGGTGCGTTTACAAACATTCAGTCTCACATACACAAACAGCCAGACCCGGAACAACTATTTGTAGGTCATATAAATATTTGTTCCGTGCGGGAATCGAACCCGCGACACACAGCGCAGCAGTCGATCGCTCAGCCACTGCGCCAACCGTGTCGTGTTTGTTACGGCTTCACGCCTAAATGACCGAACCGATTTTGCCGCATTTTGGTACAGAGATAGTTGGGGCCCTGGTGACGGAAATAGGCAATTTTTTGTAAAGTGAGGAAAGGGGGAGAATGGGGGAAGAAAAGGGGAGAGAAAAATACATTTTTTTCGGGTCATCACGCGGGTTAAAGTTAGCGTTAGCCCAAAGTAACTATGCCACGCGGACGAAGTCGCGGGCGGAAGCTAGTATACAATATAGGCAATCAACGTTTTGTGCATACAATACAATTAATTTTCAACAAGCACATACCCATTCCACGGCTCGTTTGTTCTAGGTCATCCGGTTGATACAAATGTTCAAAAAAGGTAATAAACATGAAAATATTTATGACACGACATTTCGTTGTCATATGTGCCCGTCCATCACTAGCTACAACAAATGGTTTCACTTAGCACAACCCTATAAATGGCGGGAAGTTTAAATTTGACGTGACTCTATTGTTAACATTGAACAAACTTTTGTGTTTTATGACTGTTTAGGCTATGAAATGTAGTGTTTAGTAAAAACATTTAATGATGGAGACTAAACACTTCCTCGATTTTCTTCTTCTTGTTGAGATCTTTGAGTTGCCATTGCTGGCAATGAAAGCCATCCTCCGTTTCCTACGTTTCCTCATTCAAATTTGTAGTCACTTGGAGCTCTAAAAAATCAACTCTCTAAGTCTACGCAGTCAAAAGATATGGCCGTTTATGTCGCAGGCTTGTAGGAACGCACTTGGCTGGGTTTTTTGATCTTACAAACATCATTAAAACAAACAGTTTGTGTTATTACCATCCCAGTCCAGCCCACAAACTACAGTTTTACGACTTGTGAAAAACATAATTAATTCACTTTACGCAGTAAGTAAACATCTCAATTGGGAACAAAACAACTCGTAAGTATCAAAGTTCAACTATCAAAATTAATTGGAGTATGAATACCATCCACAGTTACAGAGTTCGACTAACCCAAACATAAGATAACTAATCATAAGATCTTGTGACCCGTGAATCAAACTTATTCGTCGGAGAAATAACACATTGTAGTACATGGATATATAGATACCGCGACAAGAATCTAAAGCGATGTTAGATAAAGATTAAGTCATCCGGTATGTGACCAAGGCGTCATCAGTTGCCGGGAAAATGTGCCGCGTTATCGTGTGTCGGCTCATTATGTTGATAAGGTATTGGTACATTGTCGTCGCAGGCCGCTGATACACGACATTCTCCGCGCTTGACGACGTAAAACACGAAATCGATCGCTGAACACCGCCACGTTGACGAACTAAAGACAACCTTAAGTGCATATATCCATTCCGATACCGTTCGTAATGGAAGCTTTCATCGTTCAACCAGCAGAGATAAATGTACCGTGCTTGTGCAATTTGCTTTTGAAGTTTGCCTCGTGTGTGCTAACACGGTAATGCACTAAAGCACTCGTCTCGCCAATAATTTAACAATTTAAATTGAGTCTATCAATCGAGCACTAAAATATCCTACGTGATGCACACTTTCAGCTGGCTTGTTACATATTCATACGTACATCTGTATGCACCGCCAGCCAACTCCTATTTCCACACTATGTAAGGCTTCTGACGGAGTACAAGCAGCTCTCTAAAGTAAGTGAACTAAGAAACTACACAACTTCATAACAGAACTCAGAGGCTCTTCATTTATTCACGTGTTTTGTCTTACACTTTCGCATTTTTTTTAAAGTTAGACCAAGTTTGTAATGGAAATAACTTAATAATAGCTACAAGTTCACTTGTTACTTATAATTACCGGCCCGCCGCATTTGTTAGGTGCTTTAGTACTTACTATGTAAGTATGCAGTAGATACTTATAAACTTAAAACAACAATTTACCGCCAGAAGTTGGAGAAATAGTGCTGCTACTAGGATTAATTTTGTTTCACAACAACTAGACTTACATGTGGCACGCCCACAGACATTGTTTTGAGTGCGTAGACGCTGATAAGAGTTTTCCGTAATATCTCCTCAGAAAAGTCAATTTACGTAATGTATCTAAAATGTTAGCTCATCATTAACTGTTATTTTCCAGTTTTCCATGATTCTTGTTGAGTAGTTAATGGTTATCCGTGGTTGTTTGATAATGGTATATGGTGACACATTTACGTTTCACAAATTAATACAAATAAGTACTAAAATTATAGTGAAAAATCTGAGGCGATATTATCATTTGAATACTACAGTTAAGTGAATAACATAGAACACCTCATAAACGTTTCCCTCTCCACCTCTATCGCGTCTACACATCCTTATTTCAGCAAAGTGGGGAAAACGATTATTAGATGCCACTTTATTCGCCGAGATCACAGTGTAGGTGCAATCGTGTTCCGACTCGGGCCAGGGAAATAAATTTCAAACCATGTTAGTGCCCTGTGACACAGTCTGTGTTAGTTAATCGGAAAATATTTTTGTATCGCCCATGGGTGCAAAACGGGCCGGATCATGCGATTTTCTCTGCGCTTTTCCGGGACGTAGCGTAGCGAATTTTAAAATTTTATTCGGTATTCTTTAAGATTATTTGGAATGAAATATGTATTGGCGGAACGTGTAAGATAGGCTAGACTGTTCTGTTGGAAGTTTGCGTGAGTAATAGAAAATGTGCATGAATTATTGTGACGTTAACCTTATTATTTCTTTACATTAACTTTAAATACAATACAACTACGAAAACAAAAAGCTTTAAGGAAACAAATAGAGACTGCAGATCATTTATAAATCAAGACTGCATAAAAGATGATAGAACCTTTACGAACAACTATTCTATATCTGGGTCAGCAGTCACACTCCAGAGGAAGTTTGATACCAAACTCCAGTCAACTTTCAAAAGTAGGAATTATAGATGAAGACCTACTTTGTCTTTTGACTTGTTCAGTTTTGCAGTGGCCAGCCAGCGAGGCAGAGTACTGTGGTAGGACTACAAATCCACGTAATTGAAAGCGCATAAAATACTTTTAAGATTATTTTAAAATCAGATTTTCAGCAGTACATGTGACACAATTCCTACGTTATTCTCTTCTCTTCCTTTAATCATTCAAACGACCTGAGTATTCGAATATCATCATCATCATTTTCCTGCCCTTGTCCCATTCTATTTGGGGTCGTGCAACACGTTTTCTCCTAATAGGGGAGAATAGATTCTCCCCTATCATTTACTCCTTTCTCCTTCATATAATTCCTTACACAATGCATCTATATTTTCTTTAGCCTTCCTCTCGCTTTCCGATCTTCAACATTCAGATCCATCACTCTTTTAGTCACATGACATGTGCTTCGTCCCTCCTCATTACATGCCCATACCAAGACAAACGACTCCCTTTTAACTTTTCCGTAACAGGCACAACTTTCAAACTTCCTCTAATATACTCATTCCTTACTTTATCCATTCTTGTCATTCCACACATCCATCTCAACATTCTCATCTACGCTACATGCAATCGTTTTTCATCCACCTTTTTTACAGCCCAGCATTCTGACCCATACAGTACAACAGGTACAATCACGTGAGTATTCGAACATCATAGCAAAACCAGCCTGCACTCGGGTTTGGTTACGGCATAAAGCTTCTACAGTACCTACACGTTTATATGTATCAATCATGATCGCAAATTGACATTCATTCATTCTACCATTTATGAGCCGGGCCACCTGTATTACCCTAGCTCTTAAATCCTACATGAAGACCATGAAATAATACAACATTACATAATATTATAAATGCGAATGTTTGTGAGGATGGATGGATGTGATGTATGGATGTTTATTACTTTTTCACGTCAAAACGGCTGAACGGATCTTGATGAAATTTGGCACAGAGGTAGATTATGGTCTGGAATATCACATAGGATATTTATTCGATATGACGCGAGCGTAGCCGCGGGCGCCAGCTAGTATAACATATTTATTCCACACTGCTTTAAAGCTGCTTACTAGTCCTAGAAACTTGGAATTAAATTTCTCATCTAGGTACGTAGAGTGTAAAATTTAATTTAATATTATCCTTAATTTGGGTTCTAGATATTATGTTAGTGTAAATTGGAGCTGGTTATGAATCCCTCTAAGGAGTTATTCTACGATATGAAAGTAAAAATATTCGACATAGATACTAACTTTTGCCCGCGGCTTCGCTTGCGTTAAATTCGGGGTAACACAGTTCCCCTTTCCTGATTTGCAGGTAGCTGCTACCTGTAGTTTTTGCCCTTGCGTCTTATTTATTGTAATAGCGAAAGCTAAGTTTTCCCTTTTCTTCCCTCCTTCTCCCTCATTTCTAAGCTTTCAAAAAAAATCCTTTTAAAAAAAACTCTGGAGACGTCCAAGGTCCCACCTATCTCTGTCTAAAATTCATCAAAATCGGTTTAGCCATTTAGGCGTGAAGACGTAAGAAACAAACAAACAAACTCACTTTATAATATTAGTAAGGATTATTCAACATATATTTTCAACATATATTCTACGAAATATTTTATCTAAGTATATTAAACTGACCTTTGATACATCCATCACGTGGTGAAGGTCGATAGCTAAAAACAAGCCCCCAAAGTGAAGGTTAGAATGGCCGCTAGGGAAAAGATAGTGCGGTTTTCAACACGCATGCCAAAAAAATATTGTTATCTATCTACGAATACCATGCATTACCTCTGGCGGCTATTACAAATAAATATAGTCCTCCTGACCGTTTTTGGTCACGACGGCCAATGTCATTAGCCATCGACGCAGGAGACATTATAAGGCAGGTGCACTGCGAGGACGATTTCCCTCAGTCCGATGAGACGGCAGTTCGACACGACCGGAGACAGATCAGGCGCAGGACCAACGCCTTTTTTTTTTTTTTTGGTGGGAAATCATCCAATGACTTCCCCCGCTCTGGGCGGAGCGGGGGGGCATGTCAGACTTGTACTGACTAAAACCCACCTATGTTCCTTCTATTGCCCTTTACGTTCCGGGGCCGCGGTATCTCTTTCGAACAACCCGCAACCCCGGCAGGCGGAGGCCCTGGCAAGCCCCTCTGCTTTGCTGACTCTCTTTGAGGCGCGCGTGAAACACGAACGCGCCGTCGACATGGCCTGTCGTCAGTAGACGGACGGACGGTGAGCTACCCATTGCTCACCGTCCACAGGCCCGCATCTACGGTGGCCGGAAGTCGTCTCGCGGCGCCCGGCGCCCTGGGCGTCTCCCGCGGCGGCTGGGTTGGGCAGATGTTCTCTCCCTCAAACGCCCGGCCACCTCCTTTGCTAGCATTACTGCTTCGCAGAAGGTGGTGACCGCTTCCCATTCCCTCTCGCTCCGGACCATGGCCTGGACCAGGGCTTGACGCGAGAGATCGCCGCCGCCGATCGCCTCCACGAGAGCACGGCGGTGCTCCACCCAAGCTGGGCAGACCGCCACTGTGTGCTCCACCGTGTCCTCCGGGCGATCGTCACAATGGTGACACCCGATGACCAACGCCTTAACTGTGTTTTTCGATGCTCGCGCTTGCAACCGCGAGACCAACGGACCAGATAAGAAACAGTTATAACAAATAACGTAACTGAGACTACTACTGAGACTGTACAGAATAACTTAGAGCTATGAATATCCCGAGCCAATTAAGTGCACTAGATAGGTACATAAATAGCAGTAAAGTTGGCACTTGACAACTAACGATTCACAAATGCATCAACATACGGCGCATGCATTAATAATAATTCTTTGAATAATGCTATTCGAATTATATAGTTAATATTGGTATCGACGTATATCAATGACGATATTCTTTCTTTTGAAATAACGTTGCCACACACTAGGAATTTCTTTTGTATCGTGGGTGCGTTTACAAACATATAAACTCACATACACAAACAGCCAGACCCGAAACAACTATCTGCAGGTCATACAAATATTTGTTCCGTGCGGGAATCGAACCCGCGACACGCAGTGCAGCAGTCGATCCCTCAGCCACTGCGCCAACCGTGCCGTCAAATTATATACCTCGATATTTACGCGGGACTCGTTCACCCTTACCCCAAGACGGGTGGATTACATTCGTGTGATGCACACCATGCCCTGATGCAGTTCACGACTTACACAAAACATCCGATAGTGCGCACAGAAGATTGTAATTTACCTCAAGTGGGGCACTCGCAGTGCCAGCCTGCTCCCCGTATCCCCCGAGCCAGCCTGCTCCCCGTATCCCCGTGCCCGGCGCGACGGCAATCAGCCGACGAGTGTGTGCCCCATCGCTCCCCCAAGTCTGCCTCAAAAATAACATTAGAACTCATAAACACTTCGACAGCTATAGACTATATGCGACACGTTTGGCGAGACGCAACATAAGATAACTTCCTTGCAATTTATTTATGTGAACTCAACAACTCTAGTCACTTGTAGAGTATACGAAGTAAGAACAGCTTTATATAAATCCGATATCGAACTAATCCAGTTTTTATTATCGAAAGCAAAAATTAGGAAAAGGAAAATTTTCCCCGATAAGAATGGAAAATTTCTAATCAGCTTTCGAAACAAAAATGCCCGAAGCTCGAGTACTTACAAATTCCAGTCGAGTGCCTACTAAGATCGTCGACCGCTTAGGATCAGAGGATTAAATAACAATCCAATATTATTATCTGAAACAGATCGTCTATGTAAGTAATAATAACAATAAAATACACATTAGATACACGCTATTTCCACTGAAAATATAAATGACTACATTTCACCCCAAGAGCGGAACAATGATGGCATAAAAAAGAAATCAAAGAATAAGAAAGAAGAAAAAGTGGATTTTCTCGCAAAACAAGCTGAATCGCCGGAAGCGACAGGCACTACTGATTCCGATTTAGAAAACAATATAAAGCTGACGATGGTTTTCCGTCCAATATTTTTCCGATAATGATGTTTATATAACTTTACAGACGCTGTGACTCAGTTACGCGCACGTAAGAGACCTTTCACACCGGCTTGTCACATAGATAGTTTTATGTGGAACATATCCAATGGACACATCAATGAGATAGCTAATTATTTAGCACTTAGTAACGATTAAGACTGCTATTTAAAGCGCCTTTTACGTTTCTAACAAAATAGCTAGTCGTGAGCAAGAAACATTTTCTTACACGTACAGGGGAGGGTATTAAAGCGGAGTGTCTAATTAAATTTGTTAGGTGTCAACATAAAGTTTCGTTTCGTCTGCCAGCGTCCGCTGACTTACATTTGAATCGCGCTGTTGTGAAGGCGGCTCACGTCTCGCACTGAATCAATTTCGCGTCAGGCTGAACTCCCCGCCCGACAGTATGTCGACTACTTCACTTAATGTCGCCGTATTCGATGCTTGGCATATGTACAGAAATATATGAAGTAACGTGGTTACAAGTTTACGTGATGGCTGTACTTTTGAGTACAATAATCGTAGCCGTTTTTACGTACCTAAGTGTGAGTGATTGTTAACTTTAACACGGTTACCTATTCCTTATAAAGTTATAAAACTTTTACGCAAAAGATTTTTAACGAATTTACTGAAACATTGAATTAAACAGTTTTACTAATATTTACCTATCTATCAAAAATATGTTAGGTATCCCACCTACTATTAATAATATAACTAATCATAATCATAATTTTAAACAATTATAATAAAACCTGAAAATATAAAATTAATTCAATAAAATTATCATTAACGCGAGTTGCAGTGAAGGCAGCCGGGATGCACTCGCCACTATAACGGGGCAATAAATTCCAAATAGTGCTACTATCTCGGGTAATGTAAACGTTCTTTAGTTAATCGGAAAATATTTGGTAGCTATACCTGTCACGAGCGGAGAATAGCTCCTTCTAGAAGAGACATAAAGGGGGAGATATATCGGAGTCACGGATAGCTGTGAGATTTTGGTAAATTCTGTGCTTTGTAGTAAAGTCTTGGATGTTCCCAATGGAACCTTTTTTATACAGATTTTTTAAAGTTTTTCTTTTTGTAAATATATTTTAAAAGGAGAAGGAAAATTAAAGTAAAGTTGTCAGTTGTCAAGCTCATGCCGTGGTTGTATTTCCTCTAATCCTCAAGAATCCTAGTTCCTGGTCTTTCAAACCTATCCATCAACATTTGGTCCTGTACATATCATACATGTATGTTTACGAAAACAATATTGGTAAAGAAGTTAGTCCTACAGACGACTGAAAACTTAAAAAAAAACCGATTTCCAAAAAAAGCAAATAAGTGGAAAATAACTTTACTTCCGGAAGTCGGTGCTAAAAAAGTCAAGGAAACCAACAAAAGTCACACCAAACCTTTTTTTAAATAACTTATTTATAAAATTTTTAAATAACTTATTTAAAAAAAGTTTTAAATAACTTATTTAAAAAAAGTTTTAAATAACTTATTTAAAAAAAGTTTTAAATAACTTATTTAAAAAAAGTTTTAAATAACTTATTTAAAAAAAATATCCCATTATTTTTAGTTATGGTATAATTAATGACTTATCACATTATTATTTTTTTATTTATCAAATCGGTCCAGGCGTCTATAGGTAATCGGTGAACATACTTACAAAATAAAAGATTCCGACGAAATGAGAACCTCCTCCCTTTTTTGAAGTCGGTTAAAAATAATATGCTACTAATTAAGGAATAAAGACGAATTTAATTCATACCGTTAAAGAAATAACTTCCAGTTTAGTTGAGTTATTTTTCCTTCAACGGAAAACTCCAAGCGCAACAGTAAATACGTCGGCAAAAACCGTAAGTATTCTTTTATTAGGTCTCATAAAGTTAGCCGTAATCTGAACAAAACTGGCTTGGGTAAGAGTTTAAAATCTGCATATTTACGCGGTGCTTTAAAATTTTGTGGGTCCCGGAAATGTTGGGCCCCAAGAACGTTTTTAACCGTGGGCCCGAAAATTTTTTGGTTTAGGTTGGGGCCCAGAACCTTTTGTGTGAAATTTAAAATCCTGGATATAAACCCCGAAAGTGATTTTAACCGACTTCAAAAAAACGAGGATGTTTTTTTGTTATTCGACTGTATTTTTTTTCTTCGTTTGTTATCTCAGAATTTTCGTCTGGATGATCCGATAATATCTCTTTGCAGCAATGGAAAATAAGTATCTACTGGATAAGAAGTTTGACTTGACTTTCCAAAAAACACAAAATAAAAACGGAAAATAATTTAAAAAAAAAGATAAATCAAACAAATGTCACTGACTTCCAGAAGTAAAGGACATGGCTAGATCCTGCCCTGATAATGCACAGTAATGATTAATATATGAAAATTCCATTTGTAATAAATAAAAAATAATCGCATTCAATACATTTCCCTAAAATAGGCGAGAGAAAATGCAAAAAATATATGTTTGTTCATTGTTTGTGTGGTTTTAAATTCTGACATTGCATTGATTGACATTGTCGTTTTGCGTTAATTTTATCACATAAAATTACGATAGTACTTTGTTACTATTGAAACTAGACCACAAACTATCGTTTACGCTTCTAATATTAATACTCCGGGTGCTTATTGGACTTGCTAGTTTACGTTACGTTTTACAAATGTATGTGAGTATCTAGAGAAAAAAAAACACATATTTTATTACTGTCTGTGGCATTTTTATTAATTTAAAAAATGCAAAGCTAAAAATGACAATCATCGTTACAAGATCGGAGGATAAATCTGCAATCATGATCTCATTCCTGATGGATGCAAGCCAATCGACAATTAGTTTGAAGTACTACAGGAAAATGCACCTGGATTTCCGGAACCATTTCACACTACTTTACTATTATATCACTTACATTACACTACTATTCTTGTAGTGAGCTTTGAGCGCAGCGACGACTCCAGCCGACTTTCTATGAAACTTGACACTGCGGCAGCGCTAGGTTCGACGCTGTTTTATTTGTAGCATGATTGCTGTTTGTATGATGTCCTCGTACCAACGCATCTTTGGCCTTTCTCGTGGAATTAGCCGTTTAGTGAATAGCCTAGCCTATTTAGTAAATGGTGTCTGAATAGTATTTCTCGTTTTGTAAAAACTCTGAATGTTTGATCATTGCTATTCAAATTGTTAAGGCGCTTTTTTTGTTTCCTATTTATAGTGTCTCTCGCCTATTCCCTGATCATAAGATATAATCTATTGTAAAGCCCTGCATGTTAGCTTTAAAATGACGTACTGTACATTAATGTACGTCATGACAATTTTTTGTTAGGGTATTGCTCTATACAAGTTCCGGCCGTGTCATTTATGTTCTATCTTTTTAGTGGTTTTTGAAAGTCGGTTTTTAGGTTCAGACTGAACTACTCCATCCTTATCACATCCAGTCTTACCAAGCTACATTTTAATCAAAAAGCTTCTTGATTTATCAGACCCAAAAATATTGTTGTTCGTGAAAGTACAGACGCCTGCAGGTCAAGTTACCCGAAACTGTTAATTTTTTCCCAATGAACCTTGAACCTTATACTTTAGAAATAAAGTCGAAAATCTATCAAAGAAATCTGACAGATTGTAGTAGCTTGATCTGCAGGCGTCTGTACGTTCTTTTTGATAACGGTACAATTCATCTAAATGTGGCCACTTCCCTGAATATTTACTTGAGCTACCTACATAAAAACGTATTTAACCTTTTTTTTTATTGTAGTGCAGTTTGTACTAAAGTCTGCATTTGTGGGCCCCAGTGGGACCGTGAACGTTTTCAACCTCTATTCTTAAAGCTTTGACTTTATCTTTAGAAAACTATGACGTTGTATCAGTAAATTATGTTTTACTTAATTTGTTATACATCATTGGAAATTAAATGAAAAATAACGGTCAAATGCAAGTCGGACTCACGCATGGAGGGTTCCACACCATTATCTAAAAAAACGCCAGAAAATCATGTCACTTGTATCCCTTAAATATAATTATTTTATTCTGTTCTATAGTTTTTATTGTTAAGTGGCAACAGAGATTTATCAACTGAATATGTTACTATCGCGGTTCATGAACTGTATCTCATGAGAAACAGCCTGGTGACAGACATATAGACAGACGGAGAGACGGATGGACTGCGGAGTCTTAGTAAAGTCCCATTTTACTCTATGGGTACGAAAAATGATTTGTAAACGATACGATTGTCTTTTGTCTGTATTTTTCATTTTCTTAACTTACTGTATCGGAGCTTATCAGTATTTTTTTGCAAGACAAAAGTTAACTGAAAGCTGCAGTCCATAAAACTGGCATTACTATGGTGTATGTTATCACCTTTTTATTTGTTGATATTTTCATATAACTAATAAAGTTTACTTCGACACAAGTTTATGAACCATATAAAAAAAGTTTTAACTACCAAATATTTCCCTTCATAAAAAAAACACGCAGTGCCTCCAACCCTCTGCAGCTATCACTCAGAGTGAGGTACATATATTAAAACTATATAGTTGAGTTGTTATCGTAGTGCAGTACAATAAAACTTCCCCTAGGAAATTCATAAGTATTGCACACGCGAACAAAGAGCACATGCGTGCTTACTTCTAAACAATACACGTCATCGCTGGCAGCTCAAGTGTTAACGCCGATAATATGGCGCTGAAAGATGATCTCCTCGTTTCCTTTGAGGCAGTTTATTAATGAGAATACTGAAAATACTGACATCGTTCAATGATACTGTCTTATTGATACTTAGTTAACCCTCTATATCGTTGTGTAGACTGTAGACTGTAGGCTGTAGGCAACCTAAAATTTAATTTAATTGATTTCATACCATAATCACGTACTATCGCTCTTAGTCCAAATTACAACTCTCGACCTCAGTGTTGCCTAAAAGAAATACTTCTTTTTTTTTGTTTGTAAAAAATATTGAATCCAAAACTACGCGTATTAATTTTTTTTTTTGTAATCGTCTCCATTCCTAAAAGTCAGACAAATCACAATTTATGTGAGATAGAAGGTTTAGTTACTTATAAAACGTGACTGTCCACTAACTATTTAAACCTTTTCAAAGTTCCACGTCTCCTTAATGTCATTTTACTTGCAAATCACTTGTGTCATAAATCAGGATTATGACACGAGTCATTTGCAACCTTGATTTACCTATCCTGATCTATCATCTCTTACCAACATCATAAAAAATAATCTGCCGTCTCATTCGAGCAACTCAAATATTTTTTTCGGAATAAAACGCGCCCATTATATGAGACAAGCATGTAAAACAAAAAAGAAATACTTTCATAAAAAAGTGAAAAACATATTAAAACACCTCGTCAGAACGAGAAGATTGACTAATTGCAGTTACGTAGCTCCATTTTAGCGTTGCCCGGGAGTCAAACATAGGCCATGTTGGGGAGGCGGGCCCCTGACGCGGTGCCGCGCTCAGAGTAGCCCACTTAAGCAAAATTAGCTTCTTCTGTAAGCGTAAAGAACACTATCGGATGTTTTGTGCGAACTCTGATACGCCCCCCGTTTGACGTCCTCACATGAAAGGCAAGGGCGCAGACGAGTTGGTGTCCCAATACACCTCGTTAATATCAGCCGGTACATTAACGAGGCTTGCAGCACATATACATGTACTTCTTGATAGGGTTAAACAGGCCACGTTCGTGTTCGCCTTCTGTACGTGCTTTGCAGTCAACTTCACATTTGAAATTAAGGGGTTAAAACGTATAAATGTCAGTGTAAAGTTCGTACATTTTTACCTTTTCGCTGCAAAATAAAAGCAACATGAAAACCATCAAAACTGCTTAGCGTCGGGAGCTAGGAATATGATGTTAAAAGTTTTAAGTGAATTCACTCAGAGCTATTGCTCGCAAGCACTCTGATAAATCGGTAGACAGCTTGAAAACAGAATGAAATCAGTTTCTAAATTGTAAAATTGACTCTGTAAGGAAGAATACTAAAGTAGGGAAAGTTAGTTTTTTTTACTGTAATGTTACTAATTTGATTTTAGTTTAAAAAACAAAGCGATGACTTTTCGTCGCGCCCACCGCTATCTTCTCATAGTATAGTACTTACTACCATTGTAAAAACAATTGATTTTAAAAGAGTAACTATGGAATTTCTTGCCGATTCTTCTCTATAGGAAACAACCAACTCGAACCGTGCACCTTTTTTCGACGTTTTATAAATACCCATGAAGATTTATGAGAAATATAAGTAATAATGTATTTTGAAAATCCTTACTAATATTATAAAAGCGAAAGCGAGTTTGTTTGTTTGTTACGTCTTCACGCCTAAATGGCTAAACTGATTTTGATGAATTTTGGTACTAGATAGTTGGGACCCTGGTGACGGACATAGGCTATTTTTTTTTAAATGAGAAAAGGTTGAGAACGAGGGAAGTAAAGGGGAGAGAAAGATTTTTTTTCGATGATCACGCATTTTAAAGTTAGCCCAAATGCCACGCGGATGAAGTCGCGGGCGGAAGCTAGTATAACTATATTTTAATACGTTACCAACCTTTGTATTTATAGATGAAAATTTAAGATCTTTGATAATAGAAATTAGATAACTACCCAAAATCATAGAGAAGATCTAGATTATTAACATTTACTTACACAGGGCCTTAATGTAGATTAATTTAATCAATTTATCAGTTTCAGTTATAAATAAACCTTTACAAAACTTAAGTTCTGGTCAGTCTAAACTCTAGTCTATAGTGAACTAAGTCCGGGGTAAGTAAGCTTTTAGATAGAACCTTTGCTAAATAATAGTGGGGGGTTGAACGCGGTGAGCATCTGCCCACAAATGGCTAACTAGAGTAGCCGGGCGACTTACTTACCCTGACCCATTATGCAATGCATTTGTGCTTAATTTTATAAACTTTTTAAGCACTTAATTTGTTAAATGTTTAAGGGTGCGCTTTGTGAATGAAACATTTAGCTAAAAGCAAGAACAAACTTGGTCTGTTAGCTCTGAAAAGCCTTTATGATATTCAATGCTTACCTCACTACATATGTATTTATACAAAAGGATTTCCATGTAATAGGGAAAGTTTTCAAAAGAGCTTAGTTAAGGAAACATAGAGGATTATTTAGTACCTACCTACCTAACAAGTTCACGTCAGAGAACAGATATTTTGGGATATAGCGTCCTCAGTACGAAATGTGTAAACTGCCAGAAATGTTAAGCAAAAACATTCAGTTTACTTTTAAACTTTGTTGGGCGGATCACGGCATTGTTTGTTGGTGTTTTAGAACTCCGGCAAATCCACATTTATAGCAAGCGCCTGCGATTCAATTACAGGCAAAGTGCGGCAGCGGTGCGTATTGCATCGTAAACTGTCGGCCTTAAGGCGTTATGACGGCGCGCTGAGAAATAAAAGCTACGAGTCTAGAACTTACCTGTGACCTCAATAACACGAGTTTGAATAAATTTTATAATTTCTAGGCTAGCGATAACCGTTCCATATCAGTTAGTTTTTATGTTAAGTTTTACCGCAGGAGCGTTGAGTTTATGCAAGAAATGTTCGTAGTACAAATAAATGTGTTAAAATAAATCTAATATGGAACCCATCACAAAAATAGAAATGATTTCCGATTTATCTCTGCTATTTATCGGATTATACCCACTAAAAATATTAAGCATTAAACAAATACCTTTTTGCCATTGATATATACTTACTTATATATATTAATAAATTTTATATTAAACTCTCGTGTAAAACTCTCGGCTGGACCGATTTGTATGAAATTTTGTGTTCGTATCGGGTCTGAGAATCGGCCAACATAATTATATTTTTGATACCCCTAAATAATAAAGATGGCTTGAAAAGCGGGTGAAACTGCTGGGCACAGCGTAACATATAAATAATAACAACAGTCGTTTAAATTCAATAAAATATAAAATTGCGAAAATACTCTAACTCCGTTACATATTTTACATAAAACTGTAACGGAAAACCACTCAAGACTTCACCGTGGAAATTATACACCTGCATTAAAACCACTTTTATTTACCTAATTTTAAATTGTTGCAAGTTACAAGTTCTCCACTACTCGCGTGTCATGCTTTAAATGTTCCCTTTTGACTTTACGAGCTCCACTGCTACAAACAGTTTTCATAGCCTCTACTACACATGAATATTAGGTTTACGCTAAGAAGGAAATACCAGATTTTATAGCAAAACTCGTAAAAAAACTTCCACTTCAGCAATAAAAAATATTATTCCAAATTCAAACTACAACTTCTTCATAATAACAATATTTACGAAATTACGAAAGAGTTTCTGAAACAAAAAAGTTTTTTTTTTGTAAGGCTTGTAAAATAAACAAGAGTGGAAAAGTTGAAGAAACCTTAATTTAGAGAAATTCACGTAAATGTTATTTTAGTAGCTATACAGTGATATTTCTTTAGGGTTTTATGGTTCCCTACCTCAAAAGGAAATAACGGACCCCTTATAGGATCACTTTGTTGTCCGCCCACCAGATAGGCTGTCTATATGTCAAGACCCTTTATCTCGGAAACGCGTGGAGGTATCGAGTTGAAAATAAAACTATACACTCAAGTCTATGGTCCCTTGGAACTATGAAATAATCAACTGTTGAAAAAGTCGAAGGATGTTTGTCGGATAAAATGTGTAAAAGACGAAGCTGGAATGGTTATATCAGATGATGAGAAAATTAAGGATAGGTGGAAAGGTTACTTTGAAAGACTGATGAATGAAGAGAATGACTGGAATAGTGTGCTTGAAAATAAACCAGTGAATGAGGGACTAGTAAGAAATGTTAGTATGGACGAAGTGAGGATTGCAGTGAATGGGATGAAGAATGGTAAGGCATTAGGACCGGACGGAATACCGGTGGAAGTATGGAAGTTATTGCGGATGGACGGATGGACGTGGTTAGCTGTATTCTTCAATAAACTGTTGCTGGAAGAGGCCATACCTGACGAATGGTGCAACAGTTCGCTGGTGCCCATCTTTAAAAACAAAGGTGATGTGCTGGAGTGCAACAATTATAGAGGAATAAAGCTAATGTCACACAGTATGAAAGTTTGGGAGAAAGTTATTGAAAGGCGACTGAGAGAAGAGAGCGAAATTACACAGAGCCAATTCGGTTTTATGCCTGGTCGGGGAACGACGGATGCCATTTTCGCTATCCGCCAGTTGTGCGAAAAATACAGAAGTGCACATAAGAACGTGCACATGGTGTTTATCGACCTCGAAAAGGCATACGACCGGGTACCGCGAGCGGTTTTGTGGTGGGCTCTTAAGGAGAAAGGTGTGCCTGGGAAGTATGTGCAGTTGATCCGTGCGATGTACAGTCGATGCAGTACCCAAGTCCGGTCCACAGCGGGCACTACCGGTCGGTACTATCGGTCTGCACCAAGGGTCGGCTCTTAGCCCTTACCTCTTCCTGGTGATAATGGACGCTCTCACGTCGGACATCCAGGAAGAGGCTCCCTGGTGCATGCTGTTTGCCGATGATATTGTGTTGGTTGCCGAGAGCGGCCAAGAGGTCCAGAGCAGATTGGAAGTGTGGTGGCAAAGACTGGAGAACGTTGGCCTGAAATTAAGCAGAACTAAAACAGAATACTTGTTCTGCGATTTCGGCGGTCTCTCCAGTCCTGGGCCCATAACCCTTGCCGGAACGCCTATACCGATCTGCTCCAACTTCCGGTACCTCGGGTCGCTTGTCCAAGGGGATGGCGAAGTAGACCAGGACGTAACGCACCGGATCAACGCAGGATGGATGAAATGGCGACAGGTCACTGGAACAACTTGTGACCCACGGATGCCCCTCAAGTTAAAGGGGAAAATATATAAGTCCGTGATTAGACCTGTTGTACTGTATGGGTCAGAATGCTGGGCTGTAAAAAAGGTGGATGAAAAACGATTGCATGTAGCGGAGATGAGAATGTTGAGATGGATGTGTGGAGTGACAAGAATGGATAAAGTAAGGAATGAATATATTCGAGGAAGTTTGAAAGTTGCGCCTGTTACAGAAAAATTGAAAGGGAGTCGTTTGTCTTGGTATGGACATGTAATGAGGAGGGATGAAGGACATGTGACTAAAAGAGTGATGAATCTGAATGTTGATGGACGAAGAGCGAGAGGAAGGCCAAAGAAAAGATGGATGGATTGTGTAAGGAATGATATGAAGGAGAAAGGAGTAAATGATGCCGTGACGTCTGATAGGGGAGAATGGAAGAAGAAAACGTGTTGCGCCGACCCCAAATAGAATGGGACAAGGGCAGGAAAATGATGATGAAGTCTACGCAGTCAAAAGATATGGCCGTTTATGTCGCAAATTCGCATTTGGCCAGTTTTTATTAAACTGATTAGTGTTTACAGCCATTAGAGTGCCAACAATACCATCAATTCAAACGTAAGTACCCACTTGAACCCTAATTGCGTTAAAAAGGGAAAAATATTAAACGTTTATCAAATCGCTAAGTAAATGGCCTGCAGAATTACTTGAGTAATACCCGAATAAACGAGCAATACAAGCTAAAAGTCACCTTCTCCGGCCATCCGTGGCTCGTTCCCGGCTCCCGAATGACCTTAACATTGTTTTCCATATCGCCTTTGCGAAAGGTCGGCATCGCAATAAATTATCAATAATCGTTTGGATTTTGTTAAACTTTCAGGATTTCGGCGCAAAGTGAAAATCTCGTTTATATTTTGATCGGTGCACGCTCCCAACGGAACCGTGCCTATAAACTGCTCCCATTGTTATTTTGTTTTGTAACAAAGTTCCCGCCTTTAGGTCGAGCCGAAACGAAAGTTACAACATTTACTAGACTACCAACAATTCACATAAATTCATAAGCCCCAAAATGAAATTTAATTCTTGCCGCCTTATCGCCGCCTCGTTTGGACTTGATAACTATAATGGCAGCAACTATTTATACGTTGTTCTATTTTTACTGATACATTGTACTGAAAAGATTAATAATAGGTTAAAGCGATATCTTTCTTGCGATCCCGCATATTTGATTTATTGAAATTATTTTTTTTTAATATATTTATACAAATTGATCGACAAAAGCGATATTGTATTCCAAAATACTGATCAATTTTGAAACAACTAATAGGTATCTGCAACAAAATTTAGAAGCAACATTGTGAGGAACCAATAGCTTGAAGAACCATTTAATCCTACGACGAATGTCCCCTGCTGGTCAGCGAGTGAAGTTTTAAATCGATTGAATAGTGCTATCTGTGTGTGAAGTAGTAGCAATTCGTCAACGTCCCGATATAATCCCCCCTCAATGAGTCCTAAGCCGGGCTGGAGGGACGTCGCGTCATCCATCACCGCCGAGCACCAGCGAGCTACCCGCACCGCGAACCGCTAAGTCATCGCACACAAACTATTAAGTTGTTCTAAAAAACTTCAACACTAATAAATTATGGCTCAGTCTGCCTCCTGTTACTGCTCAAGGATTGGTTTTACAGGCGATTGAGAAAAAGGCAGTTAATAATTAACCTTCCAAGACTAAATTCTCAAGAAACTCACAATGAAAATCACAAAAGTTTAGGCATTTACTTCATCACGCTTTTGTGCAGATCATCCTCGTTAAGCGTAATAGATTTCATGAATACAATGCAACTTCAGTGCAATAAACTAGGGTGGGTCTTTATTAATGACAAGGCTTGACTAAATGAACAAAATATGGGGAAGAGTCTAGTCATTGCCAGCTGTTCATTCTGTTTACTTAAACCGTCAAGTCTATATTGCAGACAACAAAGAAATTGATGAATTTACAAAAACTCAGAAAGAATTCTACTATTTTAATGACAAAATTATGGGTCCAAAACTGCCCCATCGGATAAGGACTCCCAAGTACTGACAGACTCCTCCTTGCTCACGTCTCCTTTTTACGCGGACAAAATAAACCTTAAAAATAATAATGTCAAGAAAGTGGTGTGTCTGGTCGTGTAAGTGGGGTGCACATCTGCTACCAAATCAATTTATCGTGGATACGTGATGTTGGCTCACCGAGCCTCCATACTCGAATCTGTGTCAATGAAATACTCCTACATTACTTATTACGATTTTCCCGATACCAATAGTGGTGTTTATTGAATACTCTGATCATCTATCAAGTCATATTGGACACTTGAGGAAAGTTTGTTTGTTTCGTCAAATGAGATTACAAGACAAGTTCGCTGAATGTCCGCGTTGAGTTACGATCTTATGGTGTTGACTGTCCCGAAACTCGATCCACTTCCCAACTTTCAAGTGAGAAGTTGGGAACAAATAAGCGAGATTTTTTTATTCACCTCATTAACTTCGTCGTAGCGGGTTTAAGTTTTCCTATAACAAGGGGGAAGATCTATGATTATTGAGTAGGTATAAGTACCGACTCGACGAAAGTAGTTAGGTACGTTACAACTTTATGAGAGCCGTCTGGTATTTGTTAGGAAGACGAATTAATAACAAAGGAACCCTCGAGATTCGTTAGCGAGAGGTAAACCTAACTGCCACAATATATAAACGTCTAGACAGGAAATCAGGGTAATCCTGTGAATCAATACAATGAAATCGAGCATACTTAATTTGAAGACGCACATTTCCATAAACTACGAGAGTGATCTATAGCTGTTTGTTCGCTGGTTAATGGTTGTCAGGGCACGCCCACTCCGCCTACCTAACCTACCTGAAGGTGCTTCAAAATTCTGTGCAACACAAACAAGTACGATCAGAAACGCAAATAAACCCGTGAGGCTGACATCAGAGATAAGAAGGTAGCAAACAAGCTGACGTTCCGGATGCGCTCCGCTCCGTCAGTTTCCGGATCCAGCAAGGGCGGAAATCCACCGCTGGCATTAACGTCGTAAACATAAGAGAACTAAAGAAATAGCTTCGCACACGACATCGCATGTGGGACATCAGATCTTTATTCTCCAACTGTTTTGTTGCCTCAATGATGATGAATTTGTAAATTGTACGGAAAATTGTATCGGTCATCTTCTTCCGCCTATTCGTCGTGGACGGTCTCGTCAATGTCTGGCAATTTATTAATACGTCTGTCTGATGGCCTATATAATGAGTACGAAGCTTTTTGTGTTGCATTCGGATGGTTTGAAGCAAAATACTGTCAGCATTTAAAGCCACGATCAATTAGTCACTTAAATTGTAAACTAGATAGTATTCCCTTCGTCGTACAGACGAGAGACGTACATCTCGCTTGGCCGTAATCTTGCATAAGATTGTATCTACTGAAACAATAGCTGTCTTGGTAAAGGAATGGTTGAACATAATACTCTTGTTACATGGGCTTTTAGCACGTTGTACTGCGCTCCAATAAGGAAGTCAGTGTGGAAATTTCTACTTTCTTTCCATCGCTAAGAACTCATTTCTCTATTTCACTCAAGTTTTATACCTGTCAAAATGTGTGTTACAACCCCAATCTCCTATTACTACGGGAAAAATTAAGTGACATTACCCGTGAAACGGTTACGTTTTATATTTTCTATTACATACAATCATAGCAGTTTCATAGAGCGTAGAATCCTAAAGCAATATGTTTGGATTATCCACTACTTTTCGCAGAAAGTTGCGAGAGAGGATTAGGAATTTTATCTCTTAGGATAGTATTTACTTGGTTGTGACTGTAAAAAATAGCTTTATGGAGTCTTACACGCCTGTGGATAGTGTTTTCGATCGGGGTCGCAGAGTAGCAGTAACATTGTTGTTTTAACAGCGAAGCGAGGATACCGCAAATCGTTTAATGGCGTTTTATGGGCCATTGCGAACCTCGGCTCAGTTTTATGAGTCGCTTGTCAACTCGCATTTATTGCTTTTCAAATAATCACTCGTCAAACTCATCTCCGATAAAGTTGAAATTAAATGCGATTAATAAAGCGGGATATAAAAAGTTATTAGGATGTAGAGGTCAGATAGGCAGTCGTTCCATGTAAAATACTGGTATTCACTGGAAACCGAGACCAACATCCTTGCTTATTAATATTAAAAAAGCCAAAGTGAGTTAGTTACGTCTTCGCGCCTAATAACCGATGTTGATGAATTTTCGTACAGAGATAGTTGGGACCCTAGAGACGGACATAGGCAACTTTAAAATAAAAATTGAGAAAGAGGGAAGAAAATTAAAACTTAGCTTTGATATTACAATAAGAAGGCGCAAGGGCAAAAACTACATGTAGCAGGTAATTGCAAATCAGAAAAGGGGAACTGTGTTTCCCCAAACTTTAACGCGAGCGAAGCCGTGGGCTATTTTAGTACAGAGATAGTTGGGACCCTGGAGACAGACATAGGTTAAAAAAGTGGGATAAGGGGGAGAAAGAAGGAAGAAAAGGGGAGAGAAAAAATTTTTTTTTCGATCATCACGCGGTTTAAAGTTAGCGTTAGCCCAAAGTAACTATGCCACGCGGACGAAGTCGCGGGCGGAAACTAGTAATATATAATTTTGAGAAGGCTAGGCAGATGATTATGATGATGATAAAATGCAATTGGGTATGTAACAGCAATAAAAACTCAAATAATTAAACATGTAATTAATGACCTGAGTGAATCAGTAGTAAAGTCAGTAAGGCTTATAAGATAAGCAATGCCTGAAACAATATACATTGCCCATTCAAAGTGAAAATAAACAGCCATGTATGTATTCACAGTGACCAAGTTACAGCGAAGTCAACAAGCTTTCGAAAAATATTGGCGCCTAACAAATTTGGTTTCCGTCAAATATGCGGGTAGAAACAAGATTTGTGATTGATTTCCTGGCGCATACGTTTTCTCGGCATTCAGGTGTTGAGAAAATATTGCTCGCGCACAGAGAATAAATAGTTCATTTATTGAATCATGGTGATTGATGGTAGGGAGTAGCGTCTACACGTTGGCTGCCAACTAAATTGAATATCAATGAATTTACTACCAGGCTTTGAAACGAGGTGGTATTTTAGGTTACATATTTCAAAATTTTGTAGCTTTTTAAACTGTGTAGTTCTCGGCTGATATTTAATCTACTTTATAAAGATAGACGAAACATATTCTGCGGGTTCTACAAATCATGAAATTTTACACAAGAGTTCATTTCAAGATCAAGAATTTTCAATATTGCAAATTCTTACCCTAATGTACCTAGTAGCAAATAGCAGAATGAAGTTCCAAATTTTAACCCAGAAGACATACCTACCAGCTTGTTTAATAATATTTTACCAACAAAGTATAATAAAGGTACAAATGAAATATCATTAACCTAAATTATTCGTCCTTCAACAAAACTGATATATTAGTAAGAGGATTGGTTGCTTTAAAATTAATGAACATCATTTTGAGGGATAAAGTCTCATTACGGAAAGTGGTTTCCTATCTTTTAGTTTAAGGAAATATGCCAAGGAATTCTTGCTGAACGTGGATCATATCCGTTTGAATTAGTTGAACAAAAATCTTTGACCCATTTCTACCTACATACCTTCAATTATATATTATTCGATTCGTTCTTCTTTCTAAATACAATTGTACAAGCTAAATGAAACATTTAAATAGTTTTCAAGGGAATCATTGGTTAGGTCTGATGACTGATCAAGAATAGTAACATTTGTGACAATACGCGACGTTACTTAGATCTTTGACATCTGACGGGCATGACCCTCTCAGGCAACGGCCATAGTTCACTGCAGCTGTCTACACTACTGTCAATTAGTAATGTCAACACAGCCTCTGGCTGCTTCAGAGTTAATACCTGAATTACAAACCCGCATAGCGTAAAGTCGTAGCTCCTTTAATTGTACTGAAATTATACTGGGAACATAGTCCTAATTTTTGTATTTTTCCTTGTATATACGTTTTCAGTATAAGCACATGACCTTTTTGTAGAACCTTTTGTCCAAAGTAACCCTTTTAACATATCCATTTACAATACTGAACAACTTCAAAATGGAAACCGGTAAAATCATGACAGAATCACGTACCTAGTGTATCCGCACACATATATATTGCAGACAATTCACAAACGCCAGAAAGTGTAAGTGCAACAGTGAGCTCGAATCGGAATCCCAACAGAACTACTTTTAATTAAATTGAGCTCTCTTACCTGCACTTGGAAACTCTTTTAAGTGATTTCGCGATAAACTTGGCAACAAACTGTAACAATACTTAGCCACTTACAATTGAAATAATATTCATGTTACTTTGCATTTTAATAAAAACTTACATTAGGTATAACAGTTTGCAAACTGCACCTGTTTATGTAAAGTCAGTTTTTAAATTATTCAAAGAAAACCGGAATAGATTTTCTTACAAACTGCGAGAGAATTCATGTTGTTATGAAACGTATTTGTTTTGTATCGTCCAAGTAACGACAGCAGTGCTTCTTCGAAATCAGTTAGTTTTGTAGAAAATAATTACTTGACTTAGGTTTTTTGGAAGCCAGACTTCGCTGCAGAAAACCCGCCTTTCCATATTTATGTTACCATGAAGAGATATTTATAAGTTACTAGCTTCCGCCCGCGACTTCGTCCGAGTGGCATAGTTATGTACTTTGGGCTAACGCTAACTTTAACCTACGTGATGATCGAAAAAAAAAATCTTTTCTCTCCCCTTTTCTTCTCTTTTTCTTTTCCTTTTCTCACTTTTTTAGCCTATATCCGCCTTCAGGGTCCCAACTATCTCTGTACGAAAATTCATCAAAATCGATTCGGCCATTTAGGCGAAAAGACGTAACAAACAAACAAACTCACTTTTGCTTTTATAATATTAGTAAGGATTATTTTTGAAAGTAACCCTAGTAAATACAAATACCTCAAAACACGATCCAATTTTCTAAAAAATAACATGACCTCTACAATAATGAGAGATCTGTTGCGAGTGGCTCACAAATAGTTACGGCAAGTTATGACATAAGTTTCACGAGTGCTTATAGTTCTAATAAAATCCTATATAACGGAGCAAAAACCGTGGAGGCGGCGTAAAAACTGTAACACAATGTCGTCAAGGCACCGTGGCCGCAAAAACTTTAATGGTTTCTTTTATCGGCCATTTGTGAAGCATAATGGTCACCTCCTTTTGTTCCTAGCAGCTGTAATCTTTTAAGTATTGTTAAATTTTCATGTAAAATTCAATGGGGTCATAAATTTACGTGTATGCACTTAAGAAATTCGTGGTTAGACTTAATTGCTTCATTTTCTGGTGGAAGTGTGGCTAATTAACCACATCTGCTATCGTTTATATACTCTATATTCTCTCTGTTTAGATACTAATGGCTACTTAGGTCACAGAAGTATCGCTCCCGAAATTTATTGTAATATGTGCCTGAGAAATCAAATATATTTTTGACAAAAAATACTGTGACTCTTTCTAGTCTTTCTGTAGTTTCTGTAATTCACACAAGGCCTGTGTCGTGGAATAAGAAGCACTAATTCTCACAGAGCCAAGGGTGCCAAGTTCCCAGTAGTGGAAAGTTCTCTCTACCTAGCCTTTCCTCACCTATGTTGAGATCGGTTTCCACTAAATAGATTTAGTTACCATAGCAGTATTTTTCATGAAGGAATTTTTATCTGATCTCAACAACTTAGTAATGGGGAATACGATACCTCCTAGTAAAAGTGTCCGTCAGACTTACTGCTAACTGACTGCCTGCAACGACTGTCAAATGACAGCTTGAATCAACGGCTTACGTGCTTTATGATGCACGGAAGAAACTCGGTAAGTAATGAGTGGTCACTAAATTCACGGACCAACCTAGGTAAGCACAGCTTAACCTGAAGATCAACCCGAACAACTGTTATTATATAATATAACTAGCTTGCGCTCGCGACTTCGTCGGCGTGGCATAATTACTTTGGGTTAACGTTAGTTTTAACCCGCGTGATGATAAAAAAAAATATCTTTCTCACCCATTTTCTTCCCTCTTTCTCCCCCTTTTCTCACTTTTTTTGAAAGCCTATGTTCGTCTCCAGGGTTACAACTATCTCGGTACCAAAATTTATTAAAATCGGTTTGGCCATTTAAGCGTGAAGACGTAACAAACAAACTCACTTTCGCTTTTATAAGTAAGGAGGATTATTTAGCCATAAGCTCCTCGAATATTTTAATATTACTGTGCTATGTTTATACTTTCTGCAGGTATCTATAACTAAAGAAATCTGTCAGATTCATTACTGAGGATAAAGCATTTTCCCATCGGTCATTTTCCATTTTCACATTATTTAGTCCTGTAGGACTAAAAGAGTGAGTAAAAATTTGAGTAATGTGGGAAACAAAAGAAACGCTGGATGGATTGTGTGAAAGATAATATGGCTATAAAGGAGATGACTGCTGAGATTGATGACGAGTGAGGAAGAAGAAGAAAACATGCATCACATGAAGAAGAATGATGACGGGTCCCAAATGAGACCAGATTAGGTTATTTCTCAATTGTTTATTATTTCTTCCACATTATAATCCACTAATTACACTACATTCTCATTTCTAATGTTAAATGAAAAGCAAATAATATAATATTAGTTATCTTTGCCTTATACAAATACAATCTAGTATTACTTCCATTAAGAATATTGGGTCTATTTCGGTATGCTATCTCTGAGGCAGACATTAACAATACCAGCCATTGTTTGTATTAATCTAGATTAAGAATCCTTGTATGACTGTTATTACGGTATCAGATGGAGAAATTCTTAATTAATGAAGTCTTAATTAAATTAAGCTTTGTGTGGGTTTGTCAGGGTATCATTCATTCCAGGATGTATGTTCAATTGTTTCATTTTCGTTCCTATGAATTATACAATGAGTCCGGTCATGGACTAGCGATATTCTAGATACTTATGTAACGAGTGAATACCAAGTGTGTATACCATAGTGTGACCATATAATAGTGATATAATAATAGTAATATAATAGTGGGTCTAATTCTCTTCCCCGCTTTTTGGCCGCATTTTTATATTATTTATATTCTCTATGCGTGTACTAAAATTAATCATATCTCTCAAAGTTTAATCTTACTGAAACGAAAATAGGTTTATTCAGAGGGCAACAATATTGTCTATCGTTTAAATTAAGAAATGATGAGCTTACATTTTCGTAACTTTAGAAAACAAAATTAAAGCCAATAATTTTTTTTTTAATCAATAATTTGAGTACTAGAATGTTTGATATATAAGTATATAGAATATCGCTAATCCGAGATCGGACACATTGTATACAAACAAAACATCACGCCTTAATATCCCCTAAGGATTACGCAGTCTATGCCAATTTAATCTTTCAAACTCAAACTTAAAACATTTATTTCAATTAGACCATTACAGGCACTTTTGAATGTCAAGAAACAAAAAAAAATAGCTACATTTCCAGACACAATGCAAAATAACTTGTGTACTGTAGTTAGCAAAATAACCATTCCAAAGTGTTGATCTCTATGGAGAAGAATGGGCTTCTTGCCCATTCTTCTCCATAGTACACAAGTTATTTTGCATTTCATGGACACTCTTTTAAATCATAATAATTTTGCAAGATCATGGTTACATTATTCATGTTAAGATTATAGAATTATGTGAGAACGATATAGATAGACGAACACACTAAGAACGTCCAGAGTCACAGCAAAAATTACAATAAATATACGTATACTAGCTTTTGCCCGCGGCTTCGCTCGCGTTATATTTGGGTTAACACAGATCCCCTTGCGCCTTATTGATTTGTAATAGCAACGCTAAGTTTTCCCTTTTCTTCCCATTTTCTCCCTCATATCCCACTTTTTTAAAATAAAAATTGGGGCGATAAGGTTGTGTTTTGTTTGCGCTGTTTTACTGTGATTTTGAATGAAAGGCGTCTGTCGTTTACGAGGTTTATTGACAACTAACTAAATATGGATCATGCATCTCTTTATAAAGTCATGTTCGTGAATGGGCGCTGTCAGTTGGGACTGGTCATCTCATAGCTGCCACGGTATATTTTAATTAATATACGTGTCCTTACTAATATTATAAAAGCGAAAGTGAGTTTGTTTGTTTGTTACCTCTTTACGCTTTAATGGCTAAACCGATTTTGATGAATTTTGGTACAGAGATAGTTGGGAACCAGGAGACGGACATTTTTTTTAAGTGGAGTGTGAGGGAGAAAGAGGGAAGAAAAGGGAAAACTTAGCGTTGCTATTACAAATCAATAAGGAGCAAGGGGAACTGTGTTACCCCGAATTTAACGCAAGCCGAAGCCGCGGGCAAAAGCTAGTTTGATATGAAACTTTGCCCCTCAAACGACTCCACATCACACGAGAAATCGCAACCACCGTATTCCAGTACATTTGTCTACTTTGTGGGACGCCTGCCAATCCCTTTACAAAACTCAAAACTGAAATCTCAACTTAAAATATTTCTCCAACAAAGCTGCACAAAGAAACTAAACAACACAATGCCGCAGTAACAGTCGACTCAACAAATGAAGTGTTCTAAGCAGACACTAAATTCTGGAAGCACATTTATCCGCTTTTGCAGTCGCTGTACGTTATACCATGACATGCATTCACTGGATTAGGCTTTGCATATTCCACAGAGCCGCCTGTACTACGGGACCTAACACTGATTACATATGCAAGTGATGCAATAAATTGCCAAGTTAGCAACGGACACTTGCACTTGCTTTTAGGTGTCTAGGTGTTTAGGCAATTAGTAAGCGCGAGTTTTGGGTAAGTTATTTGGTTGGTGAAACCCTACAACGATTCTTCAGCGAAGTCATCATCATAATTTTCCTGCCCTTGTCCCATTCTATTTGGGGTCAGCGCAACACGTTTTCTTCTTCCATTCTCCCCTATCAGACGTCACGGCATCATTTACTCCTTTCTCCTTCATATCATTCCTTACACAATCCATCCATCTTTTCTTTGGCCTTCCTCTCGCTCTCCGTCCATCAACATCCATCACTCTTTTAGTCACATCTGCTGTAAAAATCAATAACTCTGTTTCAGGTTTAGTATAATACACATATGAGATCTCTCACATTCCAAGGAATTACAGAAACAGCGAAGTTTATTCAAGGTATAATAAGTCTAAGCTCGCGTACACCGCAACCTGCTGTACAGCATCAGATTTGATGACGTAAAAAATCGTTTTTAAAAGCCATTTTGTCTCATAATTTTCAATGGTGATTTACCTTGCTATAGATTCACATTTCCAAAGCATTTTCCCGCTATCATTCTTTGCCTCTGTCGATGTTGGCAGCGGTTAGCGTTTTTGTCTTGCAGACATGCCAAGTCTTTTTGTAATCTACTTTGATTTACCATTTTCGATTTTCGCTTTTTATGATTCAATGTGAAAAACCGAGACGAACGAACAGGAAGCCATCTTTTCCTGAGATATTATACGACCATTGAATTGATGTCGGATTTTTACTATATCTGGACTGGTTAATTCTGTATTCACATTTTTTAAGGAACTTGCCAAATATCGTAAGACTAACTTGCAATATTTATGCCCACAGCTAGCCGCATATCCGGCAGATGGTCTGCCCAGTTCCATTTTCAAAAGAACGTGCGTATAAGTATGCAATCCTTACTTGGCAATATCATTCTTATTGTTTCAGCCATACGACGCGCAGATTACCAACTATATAATACCTGAAGAAAACTACCCAACTTAACTAATACAGCGGTTGTTTCATTGTTATCGTCAACGTTAAAAAACCTTCAGTTTTATCCCCACATTAGATCCACGTGTGTGTCGTTATAAAGCACGGTACAGACCATTTGAGCGCTCTGCTCGCTACTAGGATAACATATTATAAGGGATACTGGCTGTTATTTTTATAGCAAGTGCCCCTAGTGGACTACAAATCAAGATAACAAGCAAAGATAGAGGCCAGACGGAAATATTTACACATTGTCCTATGTGTTTTATTCAGGACTGCTGAATAATCATTTACAATAGTACCAACGTACTTACGAAAACATAAAAATGTAAGTATTCATTTTCATTAATTTTTGCTGTCGTGTTACAAAAGGCTTAAAGCTAAACTACATTTATATTTATAAGTAGTCGTTGAAAAATAATTTCCTCTCCGATATTTCTATCTAATCTGCTATAAACACGTAAACTAAGTAAGTTTTACTACACCTATAATAACTTAATCCGTACCAAGCTGATATTGGATTAAACTATCAGCTTCGCTTTTTTTATAATTTCAGAGTATACGGATCTGGGAAAAAAAACAACATGTAAAATTGTTAGTTAGTTGATTTTTCCTTGAAAAGGGGACGCCTTTCTTTTAGCAATAACAATGATAGCACAGCGGTTGGGGTGTGGTCACTTACTTAAATGTCCTGGGTTCCAATAATCCTGTAGATTTATGGTGACGTTCCAATTCCTGGAGTGACTATTAAACTTTGCAGGAGGGGCTAACACAATGTCTTATCCTTACTTTACTAATATTATAAAAGCGAAAGTGAGTTTGTTTGTTGGTTACCTCTTCACGCTTTAATGGCTAAACCAATTTTGATGATTTTTGGTACAGAGATAGTTGGGAACCAGGAGACGGGCAAAGGCAATTTTTTTTAAGTGTGATGTGAGGGAGAAAGAGGGAAGAACAGGGAAAACTTAGCGTTGCTATTACAAATCAATAAGGCGCAAGGGGAACTGTGTTACCCCGAATTTAACGCGAGCGAAGCCGCGAGCAAAAGCTAGTAATATTATAAAAGTGAAAGTGAGTTTGTTAGTTTGTTTGTTACGTCTTCACGCCTAAATGGCCCAACTGATTTTCATGAATTTTGGAACAGGGATAGTTGGGACCCTGGAGACGGACATAGACTATTTAAGTGAGAAAAGGGGCAGACAGAGGGCAGAAAAGGGGAGAGAAAAATATTTTTTTTTCGATCATCAAGCCCAAAGTAACTATGCTACGCGGACGAAGTCGATATTTTCGCGTATAGAATCCATAGCGTATTATATGTAGTTTGAACTTATAAACACGTTAGGTCATTTGCCAAAACAGGATAATAGTGGTTAGCGTAACCACAATTCGAGCTCAATTTGTCTCTAGCGTGACAGTTTAATTACTTTTAGACCAACATCAAATAGTAATAATGTTATTGACTTCCTGGTTTTAAACTATAAAACATCACGCTTCTATTCCCCAGAGGGCTAGACAAAGGTATTCTTAATAATAGAGCCACATTTAGCCAATTATGTATTTTAATGCAATGTAATAGAGAACGGTCCTATTGCCATCAACTGGGTGCAATTCTAGACTCTTGGCAATTCAAACTCTTGAGAATTTTCTGATGGAAAAACCCAGAAGCACCAGGATATCGAAACCCTAATCTATGGTCCTGAAAATTCAGTAATTATTAGGTTATTTATAATTATTAGGTAATTTTTATGCACAGCCATGCTATTGCAACTTATCTCTTTACCATTTTTCTTCATTGGATTTACTGCCTTTTCAAGAATGGACATAATGGCAAAAGCAAAGGAAAATAAAACAATCATTTTCCCTTATCTATAAATAAATACAAGAGTCATTTCGGAAAATAATAAATGAATACTGTATTTTTATGCGACAAACTGATATATCTTCCACTCTCGTTATTTATAAAAACAGTTGGGGACGTTTGTTTGTTCGGCAAACATTGTTCCATCGAACTTTCCCTTTGTTTACTAAAGATATAAACAAAACAATATCTATCAGTCACTATAGACCGTCGACGAAAACTAATCGAATAAATGATGTAACATTTATACACTCAATAAGTTTATTCAATAATAAAATAGTGTTACAATTGTTTTTTGAAGCTTTCACATCTAAGTCGGTAAAAATCTATAAAGTGTAACAAGAACCTGCTGGATAGGCGTGTTATTCGAAAGAGATTCCGCGTCCCTGGACCATAAAGGGCAAAATAACGAACATGGGTGGTTTTAGTCAGTAAAAGTCTGTCACTCCCACCCCCACCCCGCAAAGTTATTTGATGATTTCCCATAAACAAAAAAAGGGTATAGAAAACTCCTTCTCAACACTGTCAGCTGCTAATGTGCCCAAAAGACACGTTGTATAGCAACACTCCTCTGGCCACGGTAAAAGCCAACTCTTGGGTCACGGGTACCAAGTGTTTCGACCCCAAAGGGCTCGATAATATAATATACAGCATACGTGTATCATGTATAAGGTTGTCCGCAGCCAAAGCGGCAGTTGGCAAGACAACTTGCGTCCCACACTAAAGACCTACCCATCTTCCAAGGAAACAAAGGTCAACAGTCCGTTCTTTTGCCATCTTCGCGTACCGACCCATTAGGTTCTAAGACAGCTGGAACGCCGACGGTAACAAGAGCTCGTCAAATAAATTCGTTTTTCTAGGCACTAATTAAACATTCTTGTAAGCATATATTTGATGTATGCTAGTCGTGTTTGCACCTTCCAGACATATTCATTATAATAATAAATCAGACAAAGGTATTACTGACAAGATTTTTGTTGCCATTGCCACTTCTAAAACTGTTTCATGTCACCATAGATATTGACTCCACGCGTTGTCGAGATAAAGGATCTTGGCAGACAGTCAGACAGACAGACAGACGCACTACAAAGTGATCTTATAAGGGTCCTGTATTTTTTCCGTTTGAGGTACAGCACCCTAAAAAAGCTAATTTAAAAGTTTAGTTTAATTCTCAGCCTATTTTGCATTCATTACTTAAGATTTAATTAAAATAAAGCATTGTTGAAATCACTAAATTCTACAAAAATCAATTAATTCTACAAAAGCATGAATATGACTTTCCAATTTCCAGCAGCCAAAGATAAATTTGAATAGGAACACAACAGTAGACTTTACATTGAAATACAATGTTTAATATAATCAATCATAATAATTGAGGCACACAAGTCATTCGAGTCATAAGTTCAAAACAAATAACAGTCTCGTTAATGTTTGTTATTGTTTGCTGAGTGAATGTGTCGGGAGTTTTACAATGTCTTGTTTACTGACGGTAATTGGCTATTTGAGCGTGCATTAATATCACCGACTGTCCACGGTCCCTAGTTATCCGGTAACGAAGTCACATAATAACATAATACGCGAACTCTCTCGTCCGCCACAGACGTCGCGCGTCGATGCCGGCTCACTCTCTTGTGATTAACTTCTGAATAAGGCAATTCATCCAAAGAACAAGTTTATTACTTTCAACTTCCCCGTTCAATGCGAGAAGGTCGCTGGAAACTCACTCGCACAATGGGCCCAATTACAGAAATCGTAAAGATTCAACAAATTTCACCAATTTTCATCGTTTTTCGACACTTAATCTACTTTTGTTGAATGTCGGATATAATTATGGAAGTTTATGAATGCCAGAAACATTATTGCTGGGAGGTATTTGTATAAGAACGGTAATAACGCGTTCACGTGTGTGCGTACAATATTCTGCCATTGCTGGCTTTGTGTAAGCCCGTACAATAATTCTTATGGCTCATAAAGTTGTGCAAACTTATTATAGAAGGTAATAGCTTTGTTTACTTTTGTTTACGCGTAGTTACCGCAAGTACCGTTTAGCATGCAGTGGTAGAAAATTATAGTTATAAAGAGGATGTCTATGAATGTAGACGTGCGTGGTTGTTAGAACTCTTTTCTTTAACAGCGAGGCTGGCCACACCCGCCGAACATCGCCGGCGAGCTCGGCACAATGTAGTTACAAGTTAAGACACGTCTTCTCTATTATTTATAAACGTTGTTTAAGCTTAGCGAACATTCGCCGGAAGAATTGCAGCTGATTTAACTGGGACGTTGGTAGTTTTCTTCTCTTAATAAGAATTCTTGGCTCATCTGGAAATAAAAAGGAGCTTATTAGTCGCTCATCGTTTTAATGAGTGGGGTGGAGTAATTGTACTTGTAATTTAAGATTCTTCATTATAACATAACTAGCTTTTGCCCGCAGCTACGCTCGCGTTAAATTTAGGGTAACACAGTTCCCCTTTCGTGATTTGCAGGTACCTGCCACCTGTAGTTTTTGCCCTTGCGCCTTATTTATTGTTTTCCTTTTCTTCCTCCTTTCTCATATCTCTTCTTTTTTTTAAAAATTAGCCTATGGCCGTCTACAGGCTCCCAACTATCTCTATACCAAAAATCATTAAAATCGGTTTAGCCATTTAGGTATGAAGACGTCACAAACAAACAAACTCACTTCCGCTTTTATAATATTATAGTAAGGATTTACTTTATTTAGGCAATTCGTAGAAAGCAAGTCTTTTATCTTACGCTTTGGTAAATTCATGCCAAAACTATGTGTAGGTAGGTATTATGTTCCTTACAAAAACCTTAAAGTAATAACAATGTCATCCAACCACTTATGGTACTAGTTATTTCTAAGACACACTTCAGTTTTCAATTCACAATTGCCATTGCCGGTACCGAATCTAATTACCATAAATATTAGTTTTATACTCTAACAATATAGTATTTATATTTCAAACCTGCATTCCATTCTGTATATCCTCCAGATAAATCCAATCACCATTCTCGCTTTACTACCGCTAATATAATCGTGTAAACGGAACGTTAGAACAGTCGCTGCAGCTGAATATCTAATGAATCTGTCGTGATGAAACCGCTGGGTGTTAGGCGTTAGACTCAGAATAAGGAGCAGACCAGACGCCTCACTGAACTGAGAGTCTTTATAAACTGCTTTGAATAAGTGCAACGCTTCAATCAAATACCTTTTTGCGAATAGGAAATCATCTAAAGCTTCAAAAAAGAAAAATGAAAAGTAAGACGGCAAAGCAGCGGGTCAGTCTTTTACTGACTAAAACCCACCCATTTTACTTCTTTTGCCCTTATTATTATGTTCCGGGGCCGCAGTGTCTCTTTCGAACAACCCGTAACCCCGGCAGGCTTTTAGTTTTACCTATAAGTGTCCTCCACGACGGACGGCAGTAACTCACTATCTTTTTGAATTCTACACGAGACAAACAGGTGAAATTTCTCAAAATAACTAGAAAGCAAGAAAAAAAAATTGTCGCAAACTACGACGAGCACACAAAGTAACAAAAACAAAACATGGAACATGCAAAGCATCACAAACATTTACAAATACATAAATAAAAATAGCTTGCACGTCGTCACTGCGACAGGTAGGTCACCACTCAGCATGATGCTGTGCTATGGCCCACTGCACAGCGCTGGTTTTCAGTGGCCAACATACATAAATATATTTTTGTATACCTACTTAAATAAATAAATTATACAGTAATAAAATTTAAAGAAAAAACTAAAATAAAACAACTCAATGATCTGAAGTAGTAACAGATTTAAGCAAGCCATACGCGGAACAGCCATGTCTCACAAAGTTTATTTTATATTTGGACGCAATGAGCAACAATAAATTATGATTGCAGATCGCTCTCTGGTTTATTCAATATTCCGTGGCATCAGTACACACCTCGCTCGTTAACTTGACGATTGTTGTAAGCGCCGCGATTCCTAGCTTTGCTTTATGGCGCCACCGACGACACTGCAATTTGTCAAAAGATTCAACTAAACGCTTATCCATTATCTTTACATAAAACGGTCATATCTAACGCTGCTGTTTTAATTATGCGCCTGATATAGATCAGGTTCTAGTCGTGTGGGATTGGCTCCCCTTAGAACAATCGGAGTAAGAGAAGAGAAGTGCACCTGTATAAACAGTCTTCCTAACCAGATTTTGATCTGGTGATAGAATGCAGGGAGGCCCGACTGCCCCATCCAAAGGTACTGGGTGAAATTAGCTTTAGGTTTAGACATTATAAACCCCATTCTGCTATAACTCACTAACAATTTATGGACTCTACTGAGTCTGAAATAAATGAATTTTATTTATTACATATATTTATATATTCACTGTGAACCAAAGCAAAGAATAATCCTCGTCATTTGCAAAAAATACATAGCATGTATTTGATCTATCACAAGTTGATTGAAAATTAAACGTACTCATGTTTCACAAATTCAAATATGTAGTAGGTACTGTAGCGTATTGGTGGATATTTGTAATTAAAAGAAGCATTAGGACTATTTTTATACATCTATATTTTAGTTTATCATTTCAACAATAAGAACGGTACAGTCTTTTGTTTTTGCTGGAAAATAGGTAGAACATATTTCTATTGAGAGTACAAAGTAAGCTAGACATACAATTATGTTTATTCGAATTCAGAATTTAATGTACACATTCAGTAGCAGTATGATATCCGGAAATTGCTACCAGATTCCGGATTTGCGTCTGATGCACATTTACAAACCGTTCCCTACGTGTTTAAATTTCAAATGAAATCTCAATATTCAATTTGGAATTCATTCCGCTTATACTTACGTGCGGAAACCAGAAAAAGAGAAATTGCTCGCGTATGCTAAAAGTCTTTATGCATTTCAAGGGCTCACCCTAACCACGAGCCCCGGTTTAACATGGTGGAGGAATTGAAAATAGAGCCCTTGTTATTTCGAGTACATGTGGAGTGGAATACAAAGGGGAACATTGTCTTTGGTTCGTCGTTATGCGCCGCTCCAGACGTCTGATAACAAACCGCGGGTTAGGCACTCGAGCGTAAAAGTATTATTTTATTTGTTAACCAGTTAACTTTATTTTTGTGAAGTTGGGAGGTTGTTTGTTGTCACAATGTTAGGTTTGATTTTGCTTTTATACCGCTTGCACTACGTCTGTGGCTATTTCCAATAAACATAGATCTATAAGCAGACACTTTTCTGTACTCTTCTTAGTGTATAACAATTACGTGTCTAAATGTTCGTACTATTGAATTCGGTGCCAGTTTTGGATACAATAGGCCATCTATTGTATCCAAAACTGGTCTTGGAAAGCAGGGGCAGGTCGCAAAGAAAGCAATAACATATTTCAAGAAAAATAAGAAAACAACATGTTGTTATTTTCTCTAAGATAATTATAAATAGGTAGGTAGATAAATAAATAAATCCTTACTAATATTATAAAAGCGAAAGTGAGTTTGTTTGTTACCTCTTCACGCTTTAATGGCTAAAGCGATTTTGATGAATTTTGGTACAGAGATAGTTGGGAACCAGGAGACGGAAATATTAAAAAAAAAAGTCGGGTATGAGAAAGAGGGAAGAAAGGGGAAAACTTAACCTTGCTATTACAAATCAATAAGGCGCTAGGGCGAAAACTGCAGGTAACAGGTACTGTGTTATACCGAATTTAACGCAAGCGAAGCCGCAGGCAAAAGCTAGTTATCTATAAATGCGAAAGTGACTTCATCTGTATTTTTGTAGGTAAGTATGACTTATCATTTGTTCATAAATCGTTCATGTACCTACTTAAACATAAAATGATGCTTGAAAACATTTCCACTGTGTATTGTCTACATAAACTATTAATATCATACAGTAATACTACACATGTATCATTATGTACATGACATATAAAAACTCCACACATATTCCTATGTACCTATAAGTGACATACATTGACCACAGATGTCGTATTGAAATCATTTCCTGTGAGTAATAGCTCGACCACCCTGTATACAGCTCCACCTCATATCGTATTATACAGTATGGGGTGTGTAAGCGCTATAACACTAATTAGTAGTATATCAAACATGGGGTGGTGGTGTGCAAGTAATTGCTGCAAATTCTTGGCCCTAGCAACTGTGTTCACGTTGCAAAGGTATAAAGGTCTTTGTGTTATATGCACATTTATGTTTAGGTATATGTAGGTATAACGTCATTTTATATGGACGAGTAGTGTCTATTACAAAACGCACTCAGTATACTATCTTCAAAACTCTTTCTCTCTGAACCACACTCTTTATGAATTTTATGTATTTATTCAAAAATCCAAAAGTACACGGCTCATAGCGGTCATTCACATTTAAAAAAAAGTTTTGAATTAAGTTAGCTTATACCTTATTTCCTTAATAGCCCCGCGAAGACCGGGATAAAAAAATATAAAATAAATGAAAATGAATGATTGAAAAAAAACAATAATATAAAAAATATATAGTGGCGCCATAACTCTAAGGTGAGGAAAAAATATACTAAAAAATAAATGTAGATATACAAATACACAGTCGTATTTTAGTTTTTTACAAATTATAATTAAACGACAGTACTTAGAACGCTAACATTAATTAGGAATCAGCCCAGGGTATCCTTATCCTTACTATCCTTACTAATATTATAAAAGCGAAAGTGAGTTTGTTTGTTTGTTTGTTTGTTACCTCTTCACGTTTTAATGACTGAACCGATTTTGATGAATTTTGGTACAGAGATAGTTGGGAACCAGGAGACGGAAATAGGCTAACTTTTTTTCAAAAAAAGTGGGATGTGTGTGGGGGGGGAGAAAGAGGGAAAAAAGGGAAAACTTAGCGTTGCTATTACAAATCAATCAGGTGCAAGGGGAACTGTGTTACCCCGAATTTAACGCGAGCGAAGCCGCGGGCAAAAGCTAGTGTTATATAGTTTAAAACCAGGTAGTCAATAACATTATTACTATTTGATGTTGGTCTAAAAGTAATTAAACTATCACGCTAGAGACAAATTGAGCTCGAATTGTGGTTACGCTAACCACTATTATCCTGTTTTGGCAAATGACCTAACGTGTTTATAAGTTCAAACTACATATAAATACGCTATTGATTCTTTACGCGAAAATATCGAATTTGTCCGCGTGGCATAGTTACTTTGGGCTAACGCTAACCTTAACCCGCGTAATGATCGAAAAAAAAATTTTTTTTCTCTCCTTTTTTCTACCCTCTGTCTGCCCCTTTTCTCACTTTAAAAAAAATAGCTTATGTCCGTTTCCAGGGTCCTAACTACCTCTGTACCAAAATTCATCAAAATCGGTTAGGCCATTTAGGGGTGAAGACGTAACAAACAAACTCACTTTCGCTTTTATAATTTTAGTAAGGATAAGACATTGTGTTAGCCCCTCCTGCAAAGTTTAATAGTCACTCCAGGAATTGGAACGTCACCATAAATCTACAGGATTATTGGAACCCAGGACATTTAAGTAAGTGACCACACCCCAACCGCTGTGCTATCATTGTTATTGCTAAAAGAAAGGCGTCCCCTTTTCTAGGAAAAATCAACTAGCTAACAATTTTATATGTTGTTTTTTTTTCCCAGATCCGTATACTCTGAAATTATAAAAAAAGCGAAACTGATAGTTTAATCCAATATCAGCTTGGTACGGATTAAGTTATTATAGGTGTAGTAAAACTTACTTAGTTTACGTGTTTATAGCAGATTAGATAGAAATATCGGAGAGGAAATTATTTTCCAACGACTACTTATAAATATAAATGTAGTTTAGCTTTAAGCCTTTTGTAACACCGACTATACACATTATGGTAAGCAAAATTAATGAAAATGAATACTTAAAACCTATATAGGTTACATTTTTATGTTTTAGTAAGTAGGTTGGTACTATTGTAAATGATTATTCAGCAGTCCTGAATAAAACACATAGGACAATGTGTAAATATTTCCGTCTGGCCTCTATCTTCGCTTGTTATCTTGATTTGTAGTCCACTAGGGGCACTTGCTATAAAAATAACAGCCAGTATCCCTTATAATATGTTATCCTAGTAGCGAGCAGAGCGCTCAAATGGTCTGTACCGTGCTTTATAATGACACACACGTGGATCCAATGTGGGGATAAAACTGAAGGTTTTTTAACGTTGACGATAACAATGAAACAACCGCTGTATTAGTTAAGTTGGGTAGTTTTCTTCAGGTATTATATAGTTGGTAATCTGCGCGTCGTATGGCTGAAACAATAAGAATGATATTGCCAAGTAAGGATTGCATACTTATACGCACGTTCTTTTGAAAATGGAACTGGGCAGACCATCTGCCGGATATGCGGCTAGCTGTGGGCATAAATATTGCAAGTTAGTCTTACGATATTTGGCAAGTTCCTTAAAAAATGTGAATTCAGAATTACCCAGTCCAGATATAGTAAAAATCCGACATCAATTCAATGGTCGTATAATATCTCAGGAAAAGATGACTTCCTGTTCATTCGTCTCGGTTTTTCACATTGAACCATAAAAAGCGAAAATCGAAAATGGTAAATCAAAGTAGATTACAAAAAGACTTGGCATGTCTGCAAGACAAAAACGCTAACCGCTGCCAACATCGACAGAGGCAAAGAATGATAGCGGAAAAATGCTTTGGAAATGTGAATCTATAGCAAGGTAAATTATGAAAATTATGAGACAAAATGGCTTTTAAAAACTATTTTTCACGTCATCAAATCTGATGCTGTACAGCAGGTAACGGTGTACGCGAGCTTAGATTTATTATACAAATCAAATCAAATCATTTATTTCAATTAGACCATGACAGGCACTTTTGAATGTCAAGAAACAAAATTAATCTCCAGTCCCGGTCACAAGGCATAATAACTTGTGAAAGTACTGTATAGTTATCTTAAATATATTAAACCTTATAACTTAAATAAACTTCGTCGTTTCTGTAATTCCTTGGAATGTGAGAGATCTCACATGTTTATTTTACTAAACCTGGAACAGAGTTCATAGATTTTTACAGCAGGACCTCACTGAAAAATCATCGGTTTCACCAACCAAATAACTTACCCAAAACTCGCGCCTACTAATTGCCTACACACCTAGACACCTAAAAGCAAGTGCAAGTGTCCGTTGCTAACTTGGCAATTTATTGCATCACTTGCATATGTAATCAGTGTTAGGTCCCGTAGTACAGGCGGCTCTGTGGAATATGCAAAGCTTAATCCAGTGAATGCATGTCATGGTATAACGTACAGCGACGGCAAATGCGGATAAATGTGCTTCCAGAATTTAGTGTCTGCTTAGAACACTTCATTTGTTGAGTCTACTGTTACTGCGGCATTGTGTTGTTTAGTTTCTTTGTGCAGCTTTGTTGGAGAAATATTTTAAGTTGAGATTTCAGTTTTGAGTTTTGTAAAGGGATTGGCAGGCGTCCCACAAAGTAGACATTGTACTGGAATACGGTGGTTGCGATTTCTCGTGTGATGTGGAGTCGTTTGAGGGGCAAAGGTTTATATCAAACTAGCTTCTGTCCGCGGCTTCGCTCGCGTTAAATTCGGGGTAACACAGTTCCCCTTGCGCTTTATTGATTTGTAATAGCAACGCTAAGTTTTCCCTTTTCTTCCCTCTTTCTCCCTCACACGCCACTTAAAAAAAATTGCCTATGTCCGTCTCCTGGTTCCCAACTATCTCTGTACCAAAATTCATCAAATCGGTTTAGCCATTAAAGCGTGAAATGATAATGAAAAAAGTGGTATGTGAGGGAGAAAGAGGGAAGAAAAGGGATAACTTAGCGTTGCTATTACAAATCAATAAGGCGCAAGGGGAACTGTGTCACCCCGAATTTAACGCTAGCGAAGCCGCGGGCAAAAGCTAGTAACTTTATATAATAAGAAAAAAAGTATTCTGGTACGATAATTTTTTCGACCAATTTCTCTGCCACATACATGGATCCATAAACACAGACTGACGGACGTCCAAGAATGATTGATTTTAATAATGTTATTATTTACTATGTTAAACAAAATAATTGTTCATAAAAAATACCATATGTGCTTTATTTAACTCGATTATTTATTTTTTAGTGCACTCATATTATCCTGTAAGTGTTATATTAGTGAGAAAAAGTCATTCAAGTTTCGAAAGACTGGGTTTTTTGACATGTCGAGAGTAGAGCACTGCCTCCGCTCCGCTAATGAGGCATGCAATAAGTGAACAATGTATATTCTTCTGAATAAATAAAGAATCTTTAAACCCAAAAATGCCTTCTCCCGCTTTGGGCGGTGTTAGACTTGTACTGACTTATACCCATCTATGACCTATCTTTTGCTCTATGTGCTCCGGGGGCGCGGTATCTCTTTCTAAACAACCTGCAGGCACTGTTTGGGTTGCCGGCCGTGGTGATCCTTATCATTCTCCTGCCCTTTTTTGCGGATGGGAAATCATCAAATGACATTTTCCTCATTCCTCCGCATCATGATGGCGTCAAAGATGCTTTTGGAAAGACCTTTAAATGGTTTTGCAGCCATCATACGTAAAAGAAGTGCCCCTTCTTAATCGTCTTCGTGGTCTCTGCGAAAACAATAATATAATGTTTTTGGTAAACTTCACACATAATAAATCATTTCTGCACTAGCACTACTTAATACGACCATTGTTTTTTTGACGTGATAACGTCTTTAAAATCGTTTTAGTCGGGTGACATGTTCAGAAACTTGTGTCACACCAAAACCTCACGAGCGCGATCGATCGATCGAGATCGATCGCAATAAGACGTTATCACGTAAACATCTCGATCGTAAATCTACTTTACAAACAACCAATTTTTTTTAAACAAAAAACGTTGCCCCACATTAGGAATTTCTCCTGTATCGTGGGTGCGTTTACAAACATTTAAACTCACATACACAAACAGACAGACCCGTAACAAATATCTGCAGGTCATACAAATATTTGTTTAGTGCGAGAATCGAACCTGCACCGCGGCAGCGCAGCAGTCGATCGCTCAGTCACTGCGCCAACCGTGCCGTCAAATTTGTTGTTATTGTTGCGAAATTGTTGCTAACAATTTCGGGATACGCCCATAATAAATGCTGTAATAATGAAATAACACTAATCATTGTGCCGATGGTCGTATCTGCCAATGGCTTAATTACGAAGAGCCTCGACCAATACCTAAGATGGCTCTCGTTAAGCAGCTGGATAAAGGCCTTTTTTTTCTTTTTTCTGGTGGGAAATCATCCAATGACTTCCCCCACTCTGGGCGGAGCGGGGGGGCATGTCAGACTTGACTGACTGACTAAAACCCGCCCATGTTCCTTCTATTGCCCTTTACGTTCCGAGGCCGCGGTATCTCTTTCGAACAACCCGCAACCCCGGCAGGCGGAGGCCCTGGCAAGCCCCTCTGCTTTGCTGACTCTCTTTGAGGCGCGCGTGAAACACGAACGCGCCGTCGACACGGCCTGTCGTCAATAGACGGACGGACGGTGAGCTACCCATTGCTCAGCCGTCCACAGGCCCGCATCTACGGTGGCCGGGAGTCGTCTCGCGGCGCCCGGCGTCCTGGGCGTCTCCCGCGGCGGCTGGGTTGGCCTGATGTTCTCTCCCTCAAACGCCCGGCCTCCTCCTTTGCTAGCATTACTGCTTCGCAGAAGGAGGTGACCGCTTTCCATTCCCTCTCGCTCCGGACCATAGCCTGAACCAGGGCCGGACGCGAGAGATCGCCGCCGCCGATTGGATAAAGGGCTTGATTCGTAAAGCGGTATATCCAGGAGGATAAGGCTTGTATTGTTAGGAGGTTCCTATCTCTGGAGCCCGGTAACTTGGTCATTTTTCCCCTTACCGGTTGGCTATCTTTAAATTAATGTTTTTTTTTATATAATTTTATTGTAAAAAAAATTAAGTTATATGTATAGAAAATAAATAAAGGTAAATAACACTAGCATATTTTTAGTTAGAAACTTTACGCGTAAAATACAACATATTATAGTTATTAGAACATGACAGATGTGTCTACTGGTCACAAATTATATCGTGTTAGACAAAGCGATATATTCCACGCTATCCAAGAATATCGTTCATTTCGCCACTCATAAAGGTAGATCGCACCTCACAAAGGATCTTCTAGTGGCGTCCATAGTAGCTAATTACACAAAGAGGAGCTCATTACAAGCGGGATATTAACCGTAGCGTAATCAAAGCCTTGTTTAATATTACTACGTATATTGCTCCCTATGTAGGTATACCACGTACTGAACTTCAAGACAATGTTGGGCTCGGTTTTTCGCTCAAACCGAATAGAGCACGTCTAATTTGAAATCTGAGTTTAGAGAAGGAGAAAATTCATTCTAAGTTGGATATTATAATCCCATGGATGCAAAGTACCTAGTATGCCAACTGTACATTAAAACAACATGGGTATTAAATTTTACAGTAGTAGCTACGTAACTGTAGTGCATCAATATGCTAACGATGACATCTGTCGTTTCGGTAATGTAATAGGTAGTGTCCGACCGAAACTATTTTTACGACCGAAACCGAAAACGTATTTAGGCAACAGCCTCTGTTTCGGCCGAAACCAGACCAAAACCGAAACTTCCTTACAAGGATCACTTTTATCAGTCATATTGAATATTTTTTGATGTTTACTACCCGCTCTTATATTATAATGACATGAAATGAGATAAAAAATACTAAATTCAAAATAAATCACTCGGAAACTCGCCACCACAACAGAAACAAAACGAACAGCAAACAAACAAGCGAATCACGACATTAGCTCTGATGGAATTCATTCATTCATTCAACGCGCCGAACATGACCGATCACAGCGCGAAAACTCCCAATGCACATTCGGTTTCGGTTGTATTTTCGGTCATTTTAGGCCGAAACCGAAACTAGAGCCGAAACTATATTTTTTTGCCGAAGATGAGCGAAACCGAAACTGAAACCGAACCTTCGGTCCGACACTAGTAATAGTGCATGTGTCGCCAGTCAGTTAGTTGGTCAACTGGTCAAAAGCTGTCAACGTGTGAGGCGCTGTCTCTCACACGTGGACAGCATATATGGCGGAGGGTAGCGTAGAGCATGCCCGCGTAGTTTTTTAAACGCGTTATACCTTCGGCGAATTCGTATTTTTTGGAATCAGCTATCGCTAGACTACGCACACTCGACACACCGTCGTTATTGTTGTGTTAATTGATTTTAATTAGGACAATGTCGATAATAGTTTGACAATGAAAAATGCTCTGCGCTGCGCTCCGCCATCTGTACGCTGGCCCTAAGACGTTGCTTATAGCAAACCAACCAATATTCACATAATATGAATGTATAGATGCACTACACCACTACTCACCTAGGGTAAGGTTAAGGGAGAGTTAACGACAAGCAAAAGGCATACCCTGTGCCCTAATACCAAGTTTCTACAATATGATGTTTTTGCAACATTTACGTAATAACTACATGACTTTGAACACATAAGTTGGAGCAGTTTAAAACTAATGATAAATGGAACATGGCTCTGAACCAGGTTGATACACGGTACGGGCAAGCACGCGACATCGCGTTTTAGTTTGATACCACACACTTCTGGCCTTAGGTACATGCTGTGTTGCCGGGCTCGTACCTGCAGGTGTATAAATGCCATACCTATACTAACATAATAAACACAAAAGTAATTCTATCTGTTAGTTGACGGCCGATTTTCGTCCCTCCAAGACGGGCGAAGCCGCGACCAAAAGTTGAGTTTCTTCATAACTGTGCTATTATTTTTATGGACACCTCATTATTCATGGCAGATCCAACACTATACTGGACTTATTTACTGATAGGTGCGGCTTCATGTATTTTTTTCCGTCTGTACTTACTTTTGAGTTCATTGTTACTGAAATAAATGTTCGTTATTATTAAGCAACATTGTAATCATATAAAAACGAATTCTCAACACGCAACCACGTCCGCATAACGCCCTTTTTCAACAACTATCATTGTAAAACTAACGAAGTGTTTAATTATAGTAATGAAATCAATTAGAACTTTACCCAACTTAATTTGGACCCTCATGTTATGTTAAAACAACAGCTGGACACTTTACAAATATAAGTGGATAACATATAATTCCATATTTAAAATTAACATTATTAGAAAATTATTTAAATTTTTCTCTCTGCTCTAACAAAAATGTCGGCCTTATTTAAGCCCATATTTTGTACGAGGTTTCCGAGGTGAATATTACTCATATGCAAGGGAATAAATCATACGTATATTATACCCTCATGGGATCTTCGGCGACGTCGTATGTACAGGAAATTGCATCCGAGTCCCTTATAGCCATAATTTATTAATTTGTCCGCATACATGGGGCCACAGGCTCGCCTGATGAATTATTAACTGCTAGTGTCTGACAACCTGACGGAAGTTGAGGAAGTAATGAAAGGAAGAAATTACATAAATCTCTTTTGCTTCGGTATTATTTTATTTGACGTCTCCACTTATTTCTGGACATAAGGAGATCAAAAGCGCTAGGCTTTTTCCTGAACTTTTATAAGACTTAACCTATTGTGATCATGTTGACTGGTCTTTTCCAATAACGGAATTTTGAGCTGATTATCGAAAGAACGAATGAAATATGGATCTCAGAATTCACAATCTCGACTAGATAATCAACTGATAAAAACTGGTAAAAGTTCTTCGTTTCAGATGACTATAACTATAAAGCAAAAGACCACTTTATCATCCCAATAACATAAACAACACACTTCACAACCTATAAATAAGGTTAAGGATATAACCCATAAGGCGACAGGTTACAAATCCCCAGCCTTCCCCCGTAACCTCATAGGCTACAATGTGATCCCCGATCGACTCTCTACGTGTATTGAACGAGCTATGTTCAGCCCAGTGCTTCAAGGTAGAACAGACAGGAAAAATTGTTCTAAACTTGGAAACGTTTGAAAACTGATATCATATCAGTTTGCTGCAGAATTCTTTCACAAATAAAAATTCAAGACCATTGTGTATGCAGACTGTTAAGAACTATTTGTAAGATAATTTTATTTTACATATAATAAAATATTATAATAGATACAATTGCATTGAGCCTAGTTTACGTAATAATTAAAAACCATAAATTAATAGAGTTTTGTTCCACAGATAAACATCCCAATATCTTCTAGTGTTTCATCAACACAGCCTAGCAAAACTACATGGTTTCTTAGCAGAGTAACAAACAAATTGCTTTCAGCATGTTACAGTGTGGCACTCAGAGATTGACAGTGGCTTGTTAGCCTGTACCCTGAAGGCATGAACTACGTACGTAACTACTACAAATGAACGTAAACACAGCTGCAATACCTGAATACAATGTCAAGTCAACCATTCAGTGGCAGCACTTCGTTCGTACATGAATGAAGCAATTAGATAGCATAAATGAGGTGTCTATGTACTGTAAATGTTTCTATCTTTGTCTATGTCAACTTTGGAATGCAATAACTCTAAGCGAGACATAGACAAATGTTTATAATCCTCTTTTTTATAACATTTATGGACGTGGTGTGTTTAGTGAAATAACATCAAAATAATCGTACACTGACAGCATCATTAATTAAAAGCGCCAGACAATTTCGTCAGGCAGAAAGTTCATATTATGGAAAACAATTATTTTGACGCGACGACTTTCAAAGGATGACACGTAACATGAAACATGACAAAGCATTGCCATATATAATGCTGATGTACTGCACCCTATTCCTATATAATAAAATATACAGTCTGGCGGACAATACCGTCCTTTACAATGTAGCGTTCATTCATAGAAGATATTAAATGAAATTGCAACGCAGTACATTAAAATGAGTTAAACCCGCGACCTGTTAGCGGATAAAATTTTAACGTGGGTATGTGGCAAATATGATATTGTTTCACCAGTAGGTATAGTCCCGCCGAAGTATTATAACGTTGGATATAGACTTAGCGATTATAATATTACAGCGATACCTATTTGTTTTTGCCCACGGTGGTCTAAAAAGGCAAGAGTTTGGACCTGAGTATTCCCACCAGAATTTGAATACGACTGTTATTGTAAGTAGATTAGTATACAAAGCAAGAAAAACCTGTATAGATGGGAGTTTATGGATGACTCTGTCCAGTGTATGTAAATATAGTGTTTGCCTAGGTATACCGCCGTTTACCCGAATTTTATTTGCCATAATAGTCAACAGCCATAATATCATACGACATAATACTCATTTGCCCTACTCTCATTTGCCATATTAGTCACGTGCCAGAATCATTGTTTCCCATAAAGTCACTTACCATAACATCATTTGTCATAATCATTGTAAGCCCTAATTATCACATGCCATAATTATGATATGCCATAACATAATTTGCCATCGACATCGGGTGTGTAACGGTTGTTTATATCAAGAGAAATTGGATGCAATTGGGACCTTAGGGCACCCCGACTCAGACAGGTTAGGTTAGAAGGGGCCATCCCCTTCGTGGTAATTTTTTTATAAACCACACAGAAGTAGGAGCCCCGCGGAGCGGGGCTCCGTCGACCTAGCCCACCATCAGCCATGCACAGAAAAAAAAACCATGCACAGAATAAATAAGTTTATGGCGCTTAAATATGATGTCATCATGTGTAATGATTATTACGGGGCTTAAATATTTGTCTAATACTTGTTATGCCATTTGTTAGCTTACTTAAAATTCATGTTCGAGTTTCTATTAAATTCTGTGCATTTTTAAAATACTTTTGCCAAATTCATTATAAATAAGTAGTGAATTGTTTCTAAACCTGTTGAATTACGGAAGTTTGTATTTAACTATAACATTCATTATTGTTCAGTGTTCTATAAGTTATGTTGATTTTTACTTGTATTTTTAAAAACTATCTTATATTTCATTTTAATATTATTGTTAATGTTACTTAAATTCGTGGCTCAATTTTGAGTTCCGGTAAGGTAATGGCGGTAAAATGACGTTGGTTATCAGATGAGTGGGTACTTCCAATAACTTGCTTATGCCTATAAATAAGCCCCACAAGTTATTCAAGGGGGACTCCCCTTGAATAACTTGTCTCTCTGAGCTACGAAGTGAGCTAGTTATTATTGTTGTGTATAAGTCACTGTGTGTGTATTGTTAATAAAATTATGTTGAAGTGAAACAGTATTTGAATTAGTTATGAATAAGTTTTATAAATCAGAAGTGGGATTACACCAAGGATTCAGGTGAGCATACTGCTACCACCCTGGTGTCAGCATACGCCTACAATAAGGTATGTTATTAAGATATTTTTTAATTATTGAATAAAATGATGTGTAAAATATTTTTCGCTGAAGCCATAACGGAAAAAAATATCCGTAATACTGCGGGTAGATTAATTATTAATTGGAATTGTGCATATAACTGGTGTTTAACACCTCTTTTTGCGTCGGGTGTTAAAAAGACCAAGTCTCTTTCTTGCCTTCCCGGAAAATACTATTTATTATATGTATTGGACTGAACTTGGGAACATTCTGGTGAGTGAATGTCAAAGTTCCAGTTTTATTTCATTATTAAAAATTGTATTTTGTATTTCTCCTTAAAATATCCTATAGCTTGGCTACTCGTGTGATCGTGTAAAACGCCAAGTGGTAGTTACCTAAGTTATTGCTTAAATAGGCTGAAACGACCAATTAACCGGGGTTTATTCCTGTATGTCGTTGGGATTTTTGTTTTTTGTACACACAACCTCATTTATCCAATTATTTGGTTAACATTTGAATAACGTGTTTGGTCCATAGGATACTATTTATACGAAATAGATACTCGTTGTTTTAAAATAAATTTCAGGTTATTGGACATTGTACTGATCCAAGAAGAGACACAAGTCCAGTAGAAGTCATCACAGCGTCATGCTGGGAGGTTCTTCAAGGCGCTTTCTTCGACACGTGCCAGAGCCCCAAGACCGACTTGTCGCCCGTCAGCAGCACCCCGCAGGGATAAGCATTGCTCCCTCTGCTTGTGGAGTTGCAGGCAAGAAAACAAAAACAGTGGGTAAGACTAAAATTTAATTAATGATTGACAATGCTAAAATTTCTGTTGATGCAATCGTAATACCTGAAACTTATTTAAATCAAAATCAAATCAAACCAAAATCATTTATCTGCGTAAATAAGGTACCGAAGGTTGAAAAGTAGACCAAATTGATCTCTTATTCTGCCTTTAATTTCGGCGTGCAAATTAACAACAGGATATGTTGCCTTAAATGAACCAATTATAATCATGCTGTCATCAAACAGTCAATCCCATTAAAATTTAACATTGTACCTATTATTGACTTGAATGTCAATTCATTAATAATGAAATAAAATAATAATCATAAATGCCAATGTAACAATGAAAAATTAATAATAATAGATAATCACAAATCCCAATATAACAATGAAAAAAAAATGAATGAGCAGTACTATGAATATGCATAGTGGTCAAACTGTTACGGAACGACCCCAAATGTGGGTATTTAAATCTGATATAAATTTGGTGATTAATGCGCCATCCCGACCATAACGCCGCGCAAGCCGTTTTTGTGCAGTTTTCTGGAGCTATCTACTTGTTATTTAAAACTAAAAAATACATTAAATTGACCAGAAATGAGAAATAATGATGAATTACAGGCATCTCCTCGTAAAATAAACATTGTTTAATTTTGCTACTGACACTAATGGATACACAATTTTATAATGAACATTTTGGTACAAATATTTTTTCCAAAACGTTATTTTATATAGATTTTATTCCAAAAAAAAAAAACATAATTCACTACTATTTTACTCCGGCGCGCCAAAGAGGAAACGAATGCTCAAGGTTATTTGGTTAGGGTACGGCCTTAATGATAAACGGGAACAAAATGACGAGCGACTAGTTTTAAAAATCTTACGAATCTGTCAAGGCTTAAGGTTGTATTTCTGTTGTCAGTAAAAGTATTTACTGATTTCAAATTTAGTGGAATTATTTTCGTTGAAAATAGTCATCGCTTAAACTATAGTGTAGCAATCGGTTGTTATAGTATTCAAAACGGTGGTGGCTAATTAACTATCCTAAACTAAAAATAAAACATCTGAAATAACAATGGCCAAACTATAGGAGCTGGACTTGACTTTTGTTTTTCATGTCCCAAAATAAACTATAGTAAGTTTGGTTTGTTTTTATGTTATACACCATCCAGTTAGTAAATCATATCTAAATAGCCACATTTTTTTTTATAATTACCTCGTCAATACTTTGAGGTTAGAATCAAATGAAAAGCACAGAATAATCGTTACAAGTGGTAGTTATCAGTCCGTAAGACAATGCCAAGGTCAAATAGACAGAAGGAAATCCAAAATAGCACAGTATGTATATATATATATAACAATTCACAAGTGGAATGATCCCCGGGTGTCAATCAATGGTGCGGGTCGATGTCCACAGATTAAGTAACCTGTCGATGACAAATGATGTTCTGTTATACGTAGTTGAACAAAACGCTTATATTACCATGAAGTTACATAATTATTTTTTATGACAAGAATTCGTAATATTAATATTGTATTCAATTGCAGTCAACTATTCAAAAAATCATGAATAATTAGTCTTTTATTAAAAAGCCATTTTAACGTTTATCCGAAACTATTATTCCTTATAAATTCGAAAATGTTGTGAACACTAAAATAAAGATAACTTTTTTTGTGGCTACTTAAAAAGATAATTCTTGTATAAGACCTTAAAAAAAATAACGGTATTTTTCATATATATGGCGTATTCGGACGCCACCGTTTCATAGTCTGGTACGAAATGACCATCCTTCTTTAAATTATTCAATAATTTGAACCGGTATTGAGATTGAAGAAGAAAAATAACCACTGATTTCTAGGGGCGTAGGTACTGGCAATATATCATTCTAACCTTGAAACTCAAAAACACACAGATGCCCTGAGTTGCACGAGTGTAGAGTTTGATTCAGGAATATGACTGTAACGTCGTATATAAATTCGGCAGAGGCATGATTCACGTTGATGTATTGAGTAAATGTTAAATGATGTTTATTTTGGAAATAGGTTTTTACAAACACTTACACACGTCTAGTTTAAAAAAAAAACTAGGTGGAGAAACAGCCGAAACACTGAGAGATCATAGTCGCTTATAAGGTCCGAACAAAAAAAATCTTGGTCAGTTTACATGGGGACTGTGCAGATCTAGTGTCTGAAATAGTCATTTTAAGAAAGCACCACACAAATTGAGTGGACCTGTCTAATCAGTGCCAGGATTTGTCAGTTATCGTATAGCTCGACTCATAACTCAAGGAGCTCAACGCCTCGACGAACAATTCCAAAAAAAAGGACATTGTGTAAGTCTCAAACTGCCAGATAATCGTCAAAAACAAACAGATTAAATAACAATAATAATCGACATGGTCTTCACATTCACAATACACAACTAAAGCAAATAAAATATTCACGAAATTCAATTAATGGGATCATAATGAAATCATAATGTGATATTAAATAAATATAAAAAAAAAACTAGCTGTGCCCAGCGGTTTCACCCGCTGAGGTTTAGGGGTATGAAAAATAGATGTTGGCCGATTCTCAGACCTACCCGAAATACACAAAATTTCGTTTAAATCGGTCCAGCCGTTTCGGAGGAGTATGGGAACGAAAACTGTGACACGAGAATTTTATATTATTAGATATGTATGTAAATAAATGTTCAATGTTAAAAGTAGAAATCCAACTATGGAAAATTCAGATATAATTCAAGTTATTGTTATTTTCGACATCATGAAGATAACTGATCATTGGCTAACGACCGCTCGACCGTACAGCTAGCGAACTCTGTAGAGCAACGCAAAAGAATTTTGTGCTAAATCGTAATAGGGTTTTATCGTGAATAACTGAAGATGGATTAAGGTGGATGGGTGGTTCCAAAGGGTTGTAAAAAAAAACAGGGTTTCTTGCACCCTAAAATAAACACACCCTTTTACACCATTCATGTTGGTCATCTTGGTCAATTTGTGAAAATTTGGGTGATTGTAGAATCACTCACTAAATCTATGCCGCCATTTTTTAAGTGCAATGTGCACACAACCATAGAGGCCGCTATGAGCGAAAGGCCACTTTTTAAGTGCAATGTGCACACAACTATAAAGGCCGCTATGAGCGAAAGGCCACTTTTTAAGTGCAATGTGCACACAACCATAGAGGCCGCTATGAGCGAAAGGCCACTTTTTAAGTGCAATGTGCACACAACATAGAGGCCGCTATGAGCGAAAGGCCAATTTTCAAGTGCAATGTGTAAATAAGGCTGCTATGAGCGAAAGGCCAATTTTCAAGTGCAATGTGTAAATAAGGCCGCTATGAGCGAAAGGCCACTTTGAAGTGCAATGTGTAAATAAGGCCGCTATGAGCGAAAGGCCACTTTGAAGTGCAATGTGTAAACAACAGCTATGAAAGTGCAATGTGTAAACAACGATAGAGGCCGCAATGAGCGAAAGGCCACTTTTCAAGTGCAGTGTGTAAACAACATGGTCATTCTGTAATAATAAGCATGTACTATAAAATACAATGTAATGTGTATGGTATTTTTATTGTTATGTAATGAAAATTGTTCAAGTATAAACAAAAATAGGCATAGTCAAAGGCAAATATTTATTTGCAGGTAAATATGGTTACAAAAGTCGTATAATAGTGGCTGAACATAATTAATGGTAACATAATGACATGCAAATTTAAGATATGTTTTAATTGTTATAATTTGTATTGAAGGATATTTTTCAAATTTAAGATATTGTTGTAACTTGTATTGAAGGATATTTTGCAAATTTAAGATATGTTTGTAATTGTTGTAATCTGTATTGAAGGATTTTTTGCAAATTTATGATGTTATTTTAATTGTTATAATTTGTATTGAAGGAATTCGTGCAAATTTAAGATATGTTTTTAATTGTTATAATTTGTATTGAAGGATTTCTTGCAAATTTAAGATATGTTATTAATTGTTAAAATTTGTACTGAAGGAATTTTTGCAAATTTAAGATATGTTTTAATTGTTATAATTTGTATTGAAGGATATTTTGCAAATTTAAGATATGTTTGTAATTGTTGTAATTTGTATTGAAGGATTTTTTTGCAAATTTAAGATGTTATTTTAATTGTTATAATTTGTATAGAAGGAATTCTCAATTGACCACCAACGTAAAGCCGTTCTGAAGCGAACTATTGGAAGCTAAATAGATAAAGCTAATTTGTTTATGAATCTTATTGGTATCTTATATAGGATCGCAGCTTCGCCTGTATAACAGCGTTTTTATATTAGAAAAAAATAAGTGTTACTGTATCTAGTATTAATTTCACTAAAAAAGGCAATAAAACTATCGGTATATAATTGTCAAAAGAAAACTTTATTATCGTTCTTTATATTGTTATTTTCAATTTTTCGGGAAACACTCCCATCAATAATGATAGGTTTATTAGATGCGTTGGTACTGGAATAATAATAGGGCCTATTATTTTTTTATTTTTGTGAGTATTCACCATAACCCGTTAAGTTTGCATTCCTGAGTGAATTTATAACTTTTTGTAATTCGCTTTTGTCAGAGAGAATTTAAAAAAAAATACCAGAATTAATAGAATCAATATCATAATTACTGTGTTAATGTCAAAATTTTTGTTGGTCAAATTTATACAATAGTCATTTGCATAATTGACAATGTCCGTGGGGTTTGATAATAGTGCGGTTTAACTTTTTATCTTCTTAATATTTGACTCCTGAATTTAAACATTATTTGTGTTTAAAATGTTTTTGCGCTTTTTGCATACACCTTCTAAGCCATTTATTATATTTTAAGTATTTCTGTTTACTGTCTTTGTCAGATGAAAAGTAATATTTAAACTGTAAGTTTCTTTTGAATTAGTTGATATTTTAATACCTTTGGAAATCCATTACGTATATTTTTTTTCCTGGGTTTATTTTGTTCTTCATATCATCATAGATACAATAATAAATATTTTGCAATTATTGTTTTAAAATAGTTGCTTTTTGCTTAATGCAGTCATTCGCGAGGACGCGAAATTTATCAGGATGGACGAATTGTTAGCTTACTTAAAATTCATGTTCGAGTTTCTATTAAATTCTGTGCATTTTTAAAATACTTTTGCCAAATTCATTATAAATAAGTAGTGAATTGTTTCTAAACCTGTTGAATTACGGAAGTTTGTATTTAACTATAACATTCATTATTGTTCAGTGTTCTATAAGTTATGTTGATTTTTACTTGTATTTTTAAAAACTATCTTATATTTCATTTTAATATTATTGTTAATGTTACTTAAATTCGTGGCTCAATTTTGAGTTTCGGTAAGGTAATGGCGGTAAAATGACGTTGGTTATCAGATGAGTGGGTACTTCCAATAACTTGCTTATGCCTATAAATAAGCCCCACAAGTTATTCAAGGGGAGTCATCTCTGAGCTACGAAGTGAGCTAGTTATTATTGTTGTGTATAAGTCACTGTGTGTGTATTGTTAATAAAATTATGTTGAAGTGAAACAGTATTTGAATTAGTTATGAATAAGTTTTATACATTTAAATATTATGCCATTTAAATATTATGTCTAATTATTATGTCTAATTATTATTATGGCACATAAAAATAAGGCAAACAATACTTATGGCATTCGTATCTTATGGTATCTAAAATTCGGGCAATTAAAAGTATGTCATATGTCTTTTAGGGCAAATAAAACATTCGGGCAAATGAAATTCGGGAAAATGATGATTATGGCATATAATCTTCGGGCAAACAATAGACAACCGTTTGCCTACAAAATATGGAACACTTGATATCGTGTCCAGCCCTGTACTGTTGCAAACAATAGGAGCTGATGGACGCTACTGCGAACGCGAAACACCTCGTCAAATTTTAAGCTGACTCAATTTAGATTAACGAAAATAAGAAAACCGTGATAATGATAATGAAGCCCGAACTAGAAATATTTACTTTTTCGGAAATAGGCTACAAGTGGCATTATCAATGGCCTTTTATACCATGATGATATTGTAAATAAACACTTGATTCACCTCCCCACTCAAAATTATGATATCGCACTATTGATCCCACTCCTCTGTTTATAAGACTGTTGAAATTACCTTCAAGTATGTCCAGTACATGTACACGTAATAAACTAGAAATAAACTCACAGTTCGTTTCATCAAATATTGATCATAACTGTTTTAATTATAGATTTAGCCTTTAGACAACATCGGGTCATGGTACATACTTCCTTTGACTTCCAAACTTCCACTTTATTTTATTCAAAGAGAGAAGTGAAAACTATATTCACCCTTATTTCAGTTAGTTGGTTGACAACAGAATCAACACCAAAACGAGTCATCTTGGGCAAAATTAAGTGTAAAAAGCGGAACAACTTTTGAAAATGTTATATAGGATCGCAGGAATCAATTTATAACGTCAATTGGACAGTGCGGTGCGGTCGGGTCGGTGCGACCTAAGCCAGAGTGGCGGCAATCCGTCAATGTCCGAAGTAAAGCCCCTTAAATGCGTTCTTAAATACGGCAGGCCGCGGCCGGCCCGCAGGCCCACGGCCCATGCCCACGCCCACGCGCTGTCCACTCGGGTGCTCCCTGCGATCGATAACATCCTTCCCTATAAAACCCATGGTTCGCCTGTTTTCACGTACGGATTAGAGCATTAACTCAGGATACGTCGTCATTTACTTTTAAGGTTTCTTTCAAGAAAAGTCCTTTCAAGTTTACATGTCTCTTTAATATTATTTCCATTCAGTACTGAGTATGTACAGAAACTTCTTCTTGGACCAAAACATCCTATATCAAATATTATAAGCAAAAGGATCACTTCAAACTTAGTTCATATATTTCATTTCCTTGACGTAAAAGGTTACGTCAGCAAATATTATGTAGGACTCTAGCTTTATTCTATTTACACAGTCTTTATGACTTGTTGAAGTTGGTTATCTAAAACCCGTTCTTAAAGTTTTGTACCCTGTCGAATTCAACTCAACTTTGTTATGAAACCAGCTTTAGTATATCGTAAATCGATATAGGTACCTACCAATTGAGCAAAGAATTATCCAGTGTCTGTATTCCGAAGATAGGTTGTATGTGCAAGAAATGAGCAAATAAATCAATTACACACCGGCAGGCGGCGCCACGGGAAATAATTGGATTTGTACTCAAGCGCCCTGGGGGCCGATCGCCGGTTTATTGTCTAACATTCCTCGATTTCACGGAAAAAAACTGACAGCGCTTGAATCACTAGATATCTTCGTGAGAAATTAGATGTCGAGTGATACGAAGAAACCGTTGTTTATTTGAAGAAATCGTCTTTGTTTTCGCAACATAGTCTATCTAAACAAATTCCCAGAGTTCCAGACAAACTGGGTTTACAACATCACAGTAAATTGTTTCATCAGTAATCACGGGAGTTATTTAATTAAAACTGTTTCATGTAACTCATAAAACTAAGCCTGAAATCTTTGTCGCAGACGCGCGACCGACATAGCTGCGGAACTTGGCTCCAACTTGTACCTACATTCGTTAACTAACAAGTGTAAAAGTTTTAACTACACTTCACGCGATTATGCCGGCGACATTATACACTAACTGTATTTGGGTAGTAAATAGAAACGGCCTTCGTTTGTGTGGGTGTGGGGGTGTTTAACGAGCCGCGTTTAATATTTTACTTATTAAAAGTTCAATGAAGATCTTGAACAACCATTGTAAATAAGTAGAAGGTCAATGGAAAAGCCTGACAAGTATGACAAAAGCATCTCATATCAATGATCATATACATCAATACTTGATAAGTAACATAACATAACATTACGCGTTTAGTCCCCGAAGAGTTAGGCCGGTAGGTGTCTAAAGGTCTAACCACATCTCGTCAGCAAAACAAAATGGTGATAGTGTTATGTTATGCTGTGTTCTGTGTGGTATTGTTGGTGTTTACTTGACTATCCTTACTAATATGACGGCGCATCCGTCAATATCAGACATCAGGTTGACTTGTAGCTGTCAAAGTCAGCCTAGCGAAGCGTCATTGTCGATGGTTGTGAGGGCTGCCAGCTGAGCAGTATTGTTCGAGACGGCGCTCGCACACCACGCTTGTGACGAATCGCTTTGCATCCGAGTGATAGTTTAATCCAGCGTTATAATTAAGTTCGAGTCGTGCTGCTTAGGCTGTACATTGTGGATTTGACTGTGTATTTCGATTATTAAACCCTGTGCTGATTAAACACTGTGATTGAAATAAGGACTTGTGATTTTTCTGCTCACGTCCACCTGCTTACCCACCTACCCACATACATCACACAAGATGAGTTTTGATGAAGGCCCTCCTGCCTCTTCAAATATTATAAAAGCGAAAGTGAGTTTGTTTGTTTGTTACGTCTGCACGCCTAAATGGCTAAACCGATTTTGATGAATTTTGGTACAAAGATAGTTGGGACCCTGGGAACGGACAAGCTATTTTTTTTAAAAAAAGATTGAGATATGAGGGATAAAGAGGGAAGAAAAAGGGAAAACTTAGCATTGCTATTACAAAAAATAAGGCGCAAGGGCAAAAACTACAGGTAGCAGGTACCTATAAATCAGGAAAGGGGAACTGTGTTACCCCGAATTTAAGGCGAGCTAAGCCGCGGGCAAAAGCTAGTAAGAGTATAAAAAAATAATTTAAAATACTTAGGTATCTTGAATTCTCCCGGGTTTTAAGACTTACTTGACACAGTAATTCAAGAAAAATCAAGTAAATCTCCAGGAACCCTTACTTTTATTACTAACAATAGAACCAGAACTTGCAAACAAACACGGAACCTTGTAAATGTTGAATCTTTCGACTTTTGCGTTCCTTTGCGAACTCTCATAATAGAAATCCTGAACTAGTACAAATAGTTGATAAGTATAATGTGAGTTAACCGTGGGTTTCATACATCGTTACGTTTTACAAGTCTCCAGTTATTTCTTAAAACTGGGGTAAGATGCAATTAGGTTTTAACTTACATTGCGTAGCTGGGAGGAATAGTGTACTGAGAGATACAGTTATACTATATGTTAAGAGCTTTTGCCCGCGGCTTCGCTCGCTTTAGATTCGGGGTAACATAGTTCCCCTTTCCTGATTTGCAGGTACCTGCTACCTGTAGTTTTGGCCCTTGCGCCTTATTAATTGTGATAGCAAAGCTAAAATTTCCCTTTTCTTCCCTTTTTCTCCCATAATTCCCACTTAATAAAAAAATAGCGATGTCCGTCTCCAGGGTCCCAACTATCTCTGTATCAAAATTCATCAAAATCGATTAAGCCGTTAAGGCGTGAAGACGTATCAAACAAACAAACTGACTGTCGCTTTTATAATATTAGTAAGGATTGAATACAACGTAAAGACAGCAAGTTTGGAGTAGTGGCTGAGTGATCGGCTGCAACGCTGCGTGTGTTAGATCCCCGGCACGGAACAAATATTTGTACGACCTAAAGTTAGTTGTTCCAGGTCTGGCTGTTTGTGTATGTGTGTTTAAATGTTTGTTAACGCTCTCATGGTACAGGAGAAATTCCTTGTGGCAAAGATAAAAAAAAAACTTTGGTAAACTTCACCTGATCCAATCTGATTTGATTTCTCAGTAGCAACCACGGAATTTGGATTTGTGGGTCGTGTGTACAGTAATACCTGCTACCCTATCATGACGTCTTAAAGCAGTACTTATTCCAGTGCGAGAAAGAGACAGAGATATACAGGATCTCTAGCGCCATCCCTTTCTCACAATGGAAAAGGTAATGCTTCAAGACGTCATGGTAACCCTACTGTACTGATTAGGTGCACCTCTGCATAACCCTTCGGGAATTACAAGCGTGATGTTTGATATTAAACTTTATCTACGACGCACATTTAACCAGTTGAAAAATACACACAAACTAAATTACTAATCCATCCTTTCAACTGATTACGATACGATAATTTTTTTGACGACACGGTTGGCGCAGTGGCTGAGCGATCGACTGCTGTGCTGCGTGTCGCGGGTTCGATCCCCGTACGGAACAAATATTTGCATTGCCTACAGATAATTGTTCCGGATCTGGCTGTTTGTGTATGTGAGTTTAAGTGTTTGTAAACGCACTCACGATACGGAAGAAATTCCTAGTGTGAGGCAAAATTGAAAAAAAAAAGTCTCCAAATGAAAAAACAACATATTAAAGATACTTTTTATCTTGTTTAGCTACTCATCCTAAGAACATCAAAGTAATTTGCGTTCCAGCTAAAACTCCAACCTAAGTAGACTTGCATTTTAAACGTAAATTTATTTGTGAGTGCAATCACAAATTGACTAAATCTGGATATTATGTAAATAAGAGGAACGGGGAATGTGGGTATAATTGTGTCACTTAAGAATTAAGATATGCCGCACGTGTTATGAGGCGCATTACTTGCAGGTGGCTGGGGAGAGTGGGGAGAGTGGGGAGCACCCCACATTATAATGTAATTATGAAAAGAAAGTGTAGGTGAAGTGGGTAAGGCCTGTATGTGCTGAACCCTTTATAATGCAACTAGCTCCCACCCGCGACTTCGTCCGCGTGGCATAGTTACTTTGGGCTAGCGCTAACTTTAACCCGCGTTTTGATCGAAAAAAAGTATTTTTATCTCTCCTTTTCTTTCCTGTTTCTAACCCTTTTTTTACTTAAAAAATACCTTATGTCGGTCTTCAGGGTCCCAACTATCTCTGTACCATAATTCATCAAAATCAGTTTGGCCATTTAGGCGTGAAGACGTAACGAACAAACAAACAAACTCACTTTTATAATATTAGTAAGGATAGTTTTGAAATACTTTTGAGGTAGTTAGAAAAATATAAAAACTTGAAACAACCTTATCTAAATATCATTCCTTGTGAATATTAAACATACATAAACCCGTTTTTATGCATTATTTTACTTTATCGAGGTACTCGCTCATGCATATAATCTCTGTCAATTACAACTATAGCACGGCGAGGCTCTTATAAGCTAATTGATGGGACATTCCTTCACACATGCATATGTAACTAAGCATATAAGTACACCTATAGCTTGCGTAGTTCAGTGTTTGGAGTGTTTACAACCATCTCGAATATTGACATTGTTATTAATTACAGTAACCCTGCAAGCTGACCGCACAAATAGAATTGCAATTCCAATCATAGACAAGACATTCAATACTCTTGAATACAGTTCTACAATTTACAATATAATAACCGTTGATATTCGATAGCTCTACAATTCATCCTACTAATATTATGATTGCGAATGTTTGTGAGAATGGATGGATGTATGGATGTTTGTTACTCTTTCACGACAAAACGGCTGAACGGATCTTGATGAAATTTAGCACAGATGTAGATTATGGTCTAGAATTACACTTTTTTTTGGTATCACGCGGGCGAAGCCGCGGGCGCCAGTAGTAGAATATTAGTGTAGTGCAGTATATTTATAAAAATTGTGATGACTATTAACTTCTATTAACCTGTATTGTGAAGGTCAGATAGGCTGCACCGTGTAACAAAACTGGATGCCATCCCTAACATAGTTGCTAAAAGGCTAAGCAGAAGATGATTGTCAATAGTAACTTCAACCCATCCTAACGGTTGCATCGAGATCAAGTCATCACATTTAATCCGTTGTACCATCACGAAAATTTATATATATTTATAAAAGTTGCCGGCACGGTAGGCGCAGTGGTTAAGCAATTGGCCGTTACACCGCGTGTCGCAAGTTTATCCCTGCACGTACCAAATATTTGTATGACCGACAGGTACTTGTTCGGGTCTGGTTGTTTGTGTATGTGGGTTTAAATGTTTGTAAACGCACCCACGATGCAAGAGAAATTTCTAGGGAACGAATTAAAAAAAAGTGCTGAGTCACTTATCAGGAAATCTCAGAAACTTCAAGTGTTAGGAATCTGCTCACTATGAATGCTCAATAAGATGGGATTTTACAAAATTAATCCTCAAAGAGGTGAAACAGGGTAGCAAAATTTGTGTAGAAAAACGCTATCTAACATCACGCTACCGTCACACGAAGCTGAGTAGCGGGTGAAACCGCAGGGCAATTAGTTGTTTATAAAATTAACACCATACGATTTTTCATATTACTAAACGGACTGTTTAAGCTGGCAGTCAACTTATTCAACACTTAATTTACCTGACTTTACCTAAGAAAAAAAATTAAAACTTTATTTAACAAAACCAAATAACTCCTACATTCAATGTCAGAACACTGAAACAAAAGACAGGAGACACTTCTACATCGTGAAAGTTATGAGTTGTTTAGTAGAAGCAGAGAAGCAAACATAAAGAGCTGCTGTGAACTATTAGCCAGTACATTAACGGGTCTCGACACGACCAGGAGTTAGTCGACTAACTGAAAATTGCGGCAACAGCAGGGCACGTCGACGGCTGCCAAACGAAGTGTGAAAATAATGGGTACACTGTAATGCGCGTCTTAAATCGACTAATGCACTCAGCGCTGCTCCGCCATATTTCACCAGCAAACGTTAGCATCGACGTGTAACCAGCTTAATGAACTGTTGTTACTGTTTAGCTCTTTTGGAACTGTTTTTATGTGAGACAGACGTACAGACACACTCAAAAATGTTGTTAAAAGATTATGTATTTTTAAAACGCTTTTCGCGTCATTTGTAACTAAGTACGTAAACACATCTTAGACTTTTCTCATACATGTTTTGTTTAACCAATAATGAATGGTTAGTTAGGTCACGTCATTCAAATCTTCCAAATTATAAAAAAAGTAGGTATAAGGTCTCTGTACACGTAGCTCACCGTCCGTCCGTCTATTGACGACAGGCCGTGTCGACGGCGCGTTAGTGTTCCACGCGCGCCTCAAAGAAATATCAGCAAAGCAGAGGGGCATGGGCCACCGCCTGCCGGCGTTGCAGGTTGTTCGAAAGAGATACCACGACCCCGGAACATAAAGGGCAATAGAAGGAACATGGGTGGGTTTTAGTCAGTAAAAGTCTGACACTCCCCCGCGTTCCGCCCAGAGCGAAGTTATTTGATGATTTCCCACCCGCAAAAAAGGTCTCTGTACAGACACAATAAGTTCTTGCGCATAACAAAACACATTGAAATTTTAGCAAATACATTTATATTAGTCAAATTGACAATGAAATAAGGTAACTAGCAAAATAAATTTAATATCCTTTTTTTTCGGATGGGAAATCATCAAATAACGGGGTCTGAGGGTGAGTTAAACTTTTTCTGCCTAAACCCCATCCATGGCCTGGGCAGAACCCTCTACTCTGCTAACATCGTTTTGACACACGCGTAGAACACAAACGCGCTGTAGTCACTAGACGGACGGGCGGCGAGCTACTCATTGCTTACCGTATGTTTGGTTTGAGTTTCTCTCCTTTAAACGTCCGGCCACTTACTTCTACTAGAAGGAGAAAACCGCTTTCCACTCCCTCTCGCCTCGGACCATGGACTGAACCAGGGCCGGACGTGAGGTCTACCGTCTCCTCCGGGCGATCCGTTCCCTCCCGCTTAATTATGTGCAGGAACCTCCCGAAACTACCGTGTCCGGTGAGCCCTGCGTCAGACGGTAGGTGACGACGCCGTGGCGCCTCTCCAGCCACGCCTAAAAGAGGAGATTTATCGCCACTATTGCGGCGTGCTCTGTGTGTAGTTACGACAGTCGCTCTGTCCATGCCACCAAGATAAAAAAAAATCCCTTAAAACGTGTATGTGTATTTTTAACCATAATATTTACTACGTTAGGTAGACTTTTCTTCTCTTTATTTGCTTGTCTGTTAATAAAAACGTTGCTACACTTGCTACACATTAGGAATTATCCTCACTATTTAAATGTGCAAACGGTGATTCAAACAGATGTGACTTTGATACACTACCAAAGAATTCAATTCAACTCTGGAAGTCCGATTAAATGTATAAGTTAGTGCCTCTTCCTTCATTCTGTCGTTAGTGTCTTATTTACTTGCTAAGTCATTATACACTGAAGTTTCAAACTATTTAAAAATACCGGCGAAGTCGCGATATCAACATGGACTAAAAGTTTCGTTTAATAAGTTAATAAATTGTAAAGTAAACAGGGTAAATATATAAATTCCAGATATTATATACATAGGAACATACAAATAATTGTGTCTAAAGTCTCACGGTACAACCAACAACAGTCTAACACCACATGCAAAGTGCTCTTTAATTTAATATATAAATAGGTTTAGACAAAATACACACCCGAACCTATATTACAACTGACAGGTACGACTTAGTATACGTGCGTTTAATTCCGCCCTTTGTCGCGTTCCGAGAGGTGGCCAGTATTTGCCCAACCAACTATTTCCTCAGTGAAACATTCCGGAAATTAAAACCAGAGAAAAGTCTCGCGGGACATTAACTACGACGAGAGAAAGGGATTTAATTTAAAATTTGTTTCGTGGCTTATATTTGTTTGCGGAAAGATGAATAAGTGCTAGTACTTCCCGGGCCTCGACGTAAAATGCTTTCAGTGACGGTTGTTTAAAATATTCGCTCCTTAAAAGGCTACGAAATGAAAGGCTGTGTTCAAAGTTAAATAATTTATGGGAATTCTTTTTGAGAAGTTGTTTTGTTTTTTTCGAGGTGTAAATATTGTAACATTACTTTTGGGAGCATTTTTATAGTATTTCAATATTTTTTTTGTGATTCATTGATTTTTTTAACGCAAAAAAGTGCACCACATTAAAACTATCGACAACCACTCTAAAAAACCATTGAATGCAGTCGCTGGCCGAAATCGGTTAGATGGCGTCATCATCATATTTTAAGAGGTTAGCCTTCTGCAAAAGCCGGGCAAAAATGAAATCGAAACTCGTTGCTTCTAATCCCTGTATAAAAAACCGGCCAAGAGCGTGTCGGGCCACGCTCAGTGTAGGGTTCCGTAGTTTATTTTTTTGTTTGAAAAAAGATACGTTCAGGATAATAAAATATGTAAACGAAGTTAAAAAAATGCTTGCTACGATTATACTACAAAAATTATTTTGTACAACTTTTTGTCTTTTTTGTACAAAAACTGTTGTCTCAATCAAGTTCAAAATGATTTTCATAGAAAGTCCTTATAAAGTTCTACTTTTCAGATTTTTTTCATATTTTCTAAACTTGTGGTTCAAAAGTTAGAGGGGGGGACACATTGCTTTTTACTTTTGGAGCGATTATTTCCGAAATTATTGACATTATCAAAAAATGATTTTAGTAAACCCCTATTCATTTTTAAATACCTTTCCAACAATATATCACACGTTAGGGTTGAAATTTGAATTCGAAAAAACACTGAAACTTGTCATGAGTTGGTTAACTAACAACATGCTTACTCTTAATGTTCAGAAAACTGTACATGTTCCCTTCGCCATTAGATCAAATCTTTCCCCACCACTTATGTCTGCTCTGAAGGCCCACACCTGTGCTAATCTACCCCCTTCCGAATGTGACTGTCTCAACATAACTAGGTCTACCTGTGTAAAATATCTCGGCGTTCACATAGATCAACACTTGAACTGGCATAAGCATTTAGATATACTCTCAGGCAGAATCAGAAAACTGATCTATGTCTTTAAAAAACTACGTAAATCAGCTGACAGTAGTACCCTGAAATTAGTCTATTTTGCACTGTGCCGGTCAGTTTTGACCTATTGCATTCCCGTATGGGGGGGTGCTACTTTAAACGCTTTCATAAGGCTCGAACGTGCGCAAAGGGCGGTTTTGAAAGTCATGAGGTCTCGTCCACGAAGGTATCCCACTTTTCAGCTATATGCTAAATGTGGCGTGCTGACTGTCAGACAGCTTTATCTGCTTCAAATGATTATCCGAAAACACTCTTCCCGCCCTCTAACGGCACCAGCTGGCAGAACTATACATAGGCATAAGATCTTTCCACAAGAATCTCACAGGACCTCATTTGCCAGGCAACAATATTATATAAACAGCATAAAACTGTATAATTATTTTAACAAAGAGTTGAACCGTTTTTCAAAAACAAAGCATGAGTGCAAAAAAACACTAACTGTTTATCTATCAACACTAAATCATCAAAATACGGAGGACCTTCTTAAAGGCCACCTATAACACACACACACACACACACACACACACACACACACACACACACACCTTCACTCCCCTACATATTACTGTAATTTAATTCAATCGTGTTTATTTTATTTATTTATTTTTAGTTTTTCTTTTTATTATAATCATGATGTAAAGAAATTAACTGTTTAATCCAATATGTTTTTGGCTTCAAACATTGTCCGCAGAGGGACACTGATCTCTAAGATACAGGTTCTACCTAGTTTAGAGGTCAGGGTTTCATGTTTCTTTTTTTAAATTTGTTATAAGTCTAACCCGTCATTTTAACTTTACCTTGTATTTTAGTTGTAGGCTTTAGATTCAATAAAGATTATTTATTATTATTATTAATTAAAAAAAAAAATCACTTCCCACTTTACATATAGGGTGGCTACCCTAATAAAACATTTTTTTCCAATTTTTATTTTACCACTTTGTCGGCGCGATTGATATACATATTGGTACCAAATTTCAGCTTTCTAGTGCTAACGGTCACAGAGATTAAGCGAGGACGGACGGACGGACAGACAGACATGGCGAAACTATAAGGGTTCCTAGTTGACTACGGAACCTTAAAAAACCGACTAAGAGCGAGTCAAACTCACGCACCGGGGATCAAATACAAACTTGCGGCATAAACGACCATTTTTTTGACTGCGTTGACTTAGAGATATGATTTTTCCACAACTCCAAAGGATTTGAGTATATAGTATAGCTATAATTTCAACTGGATACCTTTACGCGTTCCCGAGATAAAAGATCTTGACAGACATACAGACGGACAACAAAGTGATCCGTTGTTTCCTTTTGAGGTACGAAACTTCAAAAATACTTCAACTGACCTGGCAACGTAACCTTTGGATAGAAGACCGTTACAGTAACTCTTAGGAACAAGAACGTTAACCGTAAAGCTGGTGACTACTATACCGACGAGACAGATATCAATCATTCGTCTTATTAATTATCTTTTCATCAGTATGTAATGACTGAAGACAAACAAGTCTTCAGTCATTACATGAAAATAAGACATGACGACCACTTTAGAGCCATTAAACAATCATAGTTCACATCAAAGTCCAACTTGAAGTTCTGACAGTGCACGAGTTAATCCTCTTTAATAATCAGACGCTGCACTGAAACTGCAGTCAGCTACTCATCACTTAGAAGTTTAAGAGAATGAAATGGTTGTTTTGGTCATAGAAAACGGTCTTTTGAATTGCAAATTTTTGGTAAAGAGTTTCAAGTAAACCAGCCAAAACTATCAAGTGAGTAGGATTGAGTATCTATTACAACACTGAAAATGGTGTCAGCTACAACTGGTTAGGTTAGAAGTAGTCCCCGTTAAAGTTGCAAGGAGGCCCATGCTGATGATGATGAGCTTGGCAGCAGGTCTGTTTATGCGGACCCAAAAAAGCGTAATGTCATATTTTTGTCTATCAATCTCAGTTCGAAAAAAATTACCTCATTATTACTTTTGCGTCTAGTATGGTATATCAGTTAAATTGTATGTATATACTAGCAGCTGCTTAGATGCAACTAGTAGCTAGAACTAATATAACTATAGGCTAGATTTTCGAAAATAATGCAATTTTAGCAACTCTCTTTGGGCTGTGTCTACGCCCGTCTAGCCTTGCGTAGTTTGCTACGAACGGCGGCGTAGCATGCGTAGCTTGCATTGCCATGACGTCATCATATTATACCGAAGGTTACGTCGTAGCAACAAATTTAACCTTGTCTAAATTATCGTAAAGTACTTGTCATTATTTTAATTTCAATTATAGTATTTCTAAAGCGTATCTTTTCACTTAATCATTTAGATGAAAGCAACCATTAAAGTTGGTATTTGCAAGTGACATGTTTTTAATCGGCATTGGTGATACTTTATCGTTTGTACCGAAGAAAATATCAGACTTAATCATTTGAGATCCTAGTTTAGCAATAATTTTCACAAACTTTAAATAAAGTAAGCCTTGCAAAACCAAGTCTGAAATTCTTTCTTTTTTTAATTATGGCAATATATTCATTCGATGAATTGCGAAAAGGGGAAAGATTGTTCGGAGAATTTAATCAATTAAAGTACAGTTTTACAACAAATTACATCAAAATGTGTTTTATCAAATCAAGAAATAGAAATCTTCATACTATCGTCAAATACCTACAGTATTGGTAGGTAGAAATTGCATACAATAATATTAATAAATCCATCATCACTGACAGGACTATTGTTGCAAATAAACCTGATATAGTGGTGGTGGATCGATCAGAGCGGCGCGCAATGATTGTTGACATAACGGTCCCACATGACGAGAACCTTGTGAAAGCCGAAAAAGATAAACAAATTAAGTAAATTGACTTGGCTCGCGAGGTTGTCGACATCTGGGATGTGGACTCGGCGATCATTGTGCCGATAGTCGTTACAGTCAATGGCTTAATTGCTAAGAGCCTCGACCAACACCTGAGAAGGCTCTCGTTAGGCAGCTGGATCAAGGGCTTGATACAGAAAGCGGTACTCCTGGACACGGCTTGTATTGTTAGGAGGTTCCTTTCTCTGGAGCCCTGACCGCCGGTAGCTTGGATCCTGTTCCCGATACCGGTGGGCTACTATTTTTATATTTTTAAATGTTTTTTTTATGCTTTTTTATTAAGAAATATTTAAAAATGTAATCATATATTAGAAAAACCAATAAATGAACCTAAATACCATTTATCTTATCATCAAGTTCAGCCTAAGTAATGTCATTCAGCCAAATGAAATCATGGTGTGATAACTGACTGTAGAGCGGTAATCAAGTCGTATGACTGATAAGTGATTGTATAATAATATTGTTTTGTGTAACATTCTTTACAACTACATTGACATTGTTTACTTAATTTTAAATTAGTTGACATTGTATTTTTCAAGTTTTTTTTTAGCATTTTTTACTAATTAAATTTTGAATTTATTTTGATTGTGACATTAAGACACTATTTTGCATGTGGTTCGGCGAAACATTGTATGAATTTAAATGAAAAAAGGAATTTGAATAAGTGCGTGTAATTATGGTGAATTATCGTGCCATAAGACATTTTATTTTTAATTTATTTATTAAACATGGAAGACTTACAGTCAAAGATAACATACCAAACCATTACCTCTTTGTACTTTAAAAGGTACTGGCACTGATCGTTGACAGTCGTTTCGGGTAGGTAAGTTATTTGATGACTTCCCATACGAAGAAAAACATTTTGTCAAATAGTATCGTTGGGTAGTTAATATGACTATTTCTTTTACTTATCTTAATGTAAACCACGAGTGTTTATATTTAAATAAAGACATGGTGTGATGTTTTCTATAAAATAAATGACAAGCTATATTTACGGTTCACAGATCATGGTGGCTGTGATAAGAGCACGCAATGATGGTGAAATATTTTGCAATAAACAACCAACATGAAACACATAGATAGCTACTTAACTTAATGGTTACCGACAGATAATCATGGAAACAGCCCAAAATCGATGTTTCTAAAACAAAACGTTCTTTTTTAAAAAAAAAAGTTGTCCCACACTTGGAATATCTCCTGTATCGTGGGTGCGGTTGGAAAACATTTGAACTCACATACACAAACAGCCAGACCCGAAACAACTATCTGTTGCCCATTCAAATATTTGTTCCGTTTGGGGATCGAACGCGCGACATGCAGCGCAACAGTCGATCGTTCAGCCACTGCGCCCAACGGTTTCGCATATTTCTTTCCCACCTTCAGCGCCCTCGCCAACAAGGCGATGAAGTATGTACTTACTCAGATTATCCCGCACCCCTGGTCAAGTACAGGCCTTACAGGTGAATCTCGTCACCATCTGTGAGGGTGTAAACCTGTGGTTGCTCTTGAGAGACTAGCGCTCGAGCCAGTGTCTATCCAGGTGACAGAATCCTCAAATCTATAACACTCTGGTCGGGAGGGGGATTGTGGGTATCACTTCCTTGCAAAAGGTGGTAGTGACATCCTACGCGCACTGGCTTCCGACCATGGACGAAACTGCGACTGGTTTAGGCGGTAAAGCACCTGTGTGCTGGAAAGTAAGAGCCATGCCGCCGCATCTGGTGCGACATATGAATTAGCCTGCTAGGTGGACGATTTTGATCTAGTAATTTTTCTGAAAGGTATCTCAATCGAAAGTGTTCATAGCTATCTTTGAACAAGAGCAAAGACGTTTTTTTCCAATGGGATATCAACAAATAACTTGCCCCACTCTGGGCGGAGCGGGGGGAAGTGTCAGGCTTTTAATGCCTAATACCCATTCATGTTCCTTCTTTTGCCCTTTGTGTTACGGGGCTGCGGTATTTCTATCGAGAAATCCGCAACCCTAGCAGGCAGTGGCCCTGGCAAGCCCCTCTGCTTTGCTGACATCTCTTTGAGGCGCATGTGGGACACTAACGCTCCGTCGACACCGCCTGTCGTCAATAGACTGATGGACGTGGAGCACCTGCCATAGACCCACGTCTACGGTGGCCGGGAGCCGTCTTAAGAATCAACGACGCTTGGATTACAATCTACTTCTTTAAAAACGTAACAAGACATATTTCGATACTATTTTCTTCTTTTTAGATATTTTTAGAAGTATTTTTGTCGAGGTTTTTATTAATAGAAATTAATCACTAATTCAACAGTACTGTAGTTATTATGGATTGTTTTTTATTTTAAAATGTATAATCCAATAAAGTAAAACTTATTTTTAAAGAAATCACTATTATGCTAAACAAACCGCTATCATTCACTATCAACAAACCCGCATTGTCATTGTTTATCATATTTTTGTATAGGAACACTGATTAGATGATATGATTAGTGTAAGTATATGATACAAAACTATATAATAAACAAATCCCTTGTTACTATTATTATCGTTGACAAGGTAAAACCGGTTGTGCGGTCCACTTCCACTGTAATTAAATGGAGATGAAAATTAAAATTAAATTTCTTTTAAATCTGTGGTTGTAAGGTATAAACTGGTGCTGTGTTATAGTTAAAAATTACGTCGAAGTACTAGTTAAATTGCCGCTGTAAGTAAAATGGTCATAGAATCCTTATCCTTAATATATAATATCTATTATAAAAGTGAAAGTGAGTTTGTTTGTCACGTCTTCACGCCTAAATGGACACGTTTGGGACCGTTTTGTACATATAACTAGCTTCCGCCCGCGACTTCCTCTGCGTGGCATAGTTACTTTGGGCGAACGCTATAACTTTAACCCGCGTGATAATCGAAAAAAAAAAATCTTTCTCCCCCTTTTCTCACTTTTTTTAGCCTATGCTCGTCTCCACGGATTGACCATTTAGGCGTGAAGACGTAACAAACGAACAAACAAACTCACTTCCGCTTTTATAATATTAGAAAGGATTTTTAAAAAATACAGCCTAGAAAAACTAAACCTATTTTTAAAATTTAGCATAATTTATTTTATTTTCCAGATTCTAAGTCATGTCCTACAAAAACTTGAAGGTGTCTGCTCCGAAGATAGTGGACCGGAAGTTTGTCAAGCCGCTGCTATGCGGGCCGGGACCCTGCGACTACTGGCCTTCCGTTGCGGAGGCTCTCAGCAGACCGATCATCACACCCAACTGTGATGAATTCTATAATGTAAGAAAAGTGTTTTGTTGGCTTAGTAAGTAATTCAATTTGTGGCTCGAGCAACTGACTTATATAAGAAACTAGCTACGCCTCGCGGTTTCACTTGTGTAGTGATAGTATATACAATATTATTTCTTCATGAATTTCTATTTAATCTAATAATTTAATTTCTAAGTTTCATCGAAATTCATTTAGTAGTTTTTGCGTGAAAGAGCAACTAACATACTTACATACATCCTCACCAACTTTCGCTCTTATAATATACATAAATAGGGAAGTTAGTTTAAGCTTTGTTTGTATTCTGTAGGTACTAACTTATCCATGTAATTAAAACCACAATCTTGCTTATATTTTCGGGATCTATAATTTGATAGGTATAATCAAAAATTATTCTCATAAGAACTCTAAGCCTTGAATTATTGGTTCTTTTTAATATTTATGTATTGCTATAAAATTGCCATTTTCAGTAGTATGATATTTCATATAATAAGGAGCAACTCGGTACGGTTTGCGCAGTGGCAGAGCGATCGACTTCTGCGTCTTGTGTCGCGGGTTCGATCCCCGCATGGATCAAATATTTGTATGACCTACAGGTAGTTGTTTCGGGTCTGGCTGTTTGTGTATGTGAGTTTAAATTTTTGTAAACGAACCCACGATACAGGTGAAATTCCTAGGTGGGGCAACGTTTTTTTTTTTAAAAAAAAAACCTCATTCCCTTGGCAGGTTTGTGTCGTGCCTTATTAAGTGGGATTAAAGGCCGATATGTGAGTGTCCTGCTACCTCTTCGGAGATTACAGTGTGATTTTATGACTATGAATAAGCGGGTTTCTCTAATTATAAGAATTACTTCACAGGTATTAGACGACATTCGAGCAGGTTTGCAATATGTGTTCCAAACTCAGAGTAAGTTGGTGTTAGCCATGAGTGGGGCAGGCCATGCTGGTATGGAGTCTGTGATCAGCAACCTGGTGGCTCGTGGGGAAACCCTGCTCATCGCCTCCAGGGGCATATGGGATCAGCGTGCGGAAATCATTGCCAAAAGATTAGGTAAATTTAATTTTGACAAAAAAACAACGTATTTCTTTTTGTCCCGAAACCCCGGTAATAATACTTGGTCGTCACATCAAAAGTGTCTAGGGACCAAGTGTACTTGTAACTACAAAAAAAAATTACCAAATCTGATCTATATTTTGTAAAAATTAAAAAAAAAATGCCAAAAGTTGTGGGAAATTATTGCAAAAAGGTTTTACTTTTTTATTTTTTTATTATAAGTCTGTCGCTCGTTGAACATTGAGCATTGCGCGACGAAGTGCACGGAATAATTAAATATTGCGAGGTTCGAAGTCTGGGGACGTGCGATACACGATCATGTTTTCTTGCGTTGTTTTAGTTATTATTTTGCTGTTGTTTTGTCTTGCAGTATTCTTGAACTTTAAAAAATACGTTAACAGTAAATTTTACACAAAATAATTCTATAAACTTACGTCCGTCACATCACGTCTTACGTCCGTCACATCACATCCCAGGTACAGTTAAAACCTAGCATGGATGCTAGGTTTTAACTGTACCTGGGATGTGATGTGCACAAGCTGCTCGGCAGTTTGCTGAGCTGAGCATATTTGGTACAGCCGTGAGACTCAGAACTTGTCTTTTTTTATTGTTTAGATTTGTTTTTTTTTTGCGTGCATTTGTAAATATTATTGCTTCCTTTCTTACCAACAAGATATTCATACTCGGCGGAGTTAATCATCTATTTTTAAGTAAAATATATGATATTCAAATAGTATTTTAATAAATTCAAAATAATCAATACTTGATAGACCCTACCTACTTTTGATGTGTGTATTAAAAAAAACCGGCCAAGAGCGTGTCGGGCCACGCTCAGTGTAGGGTTCCGTAGTTTCCCGTCCGTCACAATAAGTGTTCCCACTTATGAGTTTAAAGGTGGAGGAGGAAATTATTTTGTACAACTTTTTGTCTTTTTTGTACAAAAACTGTTGTGTCAATCAAGTTCAAAATGATTTTCCTAGAAAGTCCTTATAAAGTTCTACTTTTCAGATTTTTTTCATATTTTCTAAACTTATGGTTCAAAAGTTAGAGGGGGACACATTGTTTTTTACTTTTGGAGCGATTATTTCCGAAATTATAGACATTATCAAAAAATGATTTTAGTAAACCCCTATTCATTTTTAAATACCTTTCCAACAATATATCACACGTTAGGGTTGAAATTTAAAAAAAAATCACTTCCCACTTTACATATAGGGTGGCTACCCTAATAAAACATTTTTTTCCAATTTTTATTTTACCACTTTGTCGGCGTGATTGATATACATATTGGTACCAAATTTCAGCTTTCTAGTGCTAACGGTCACAGAGATTAAGCGAGGACGGACGGACGGACGGACAGACAGACATGGCGAAACTATAAGGGTTCCTAGTTGACTACGGAACCCTAAAAAGTGTTTTACGTCCACAGCTAGTATCACTTACAAATAAAAAATTGCTACCTTTGGCGCTCAAATGACGTTAACAGTTTGCCCGAATGTTTCCAGGAATTAAAACTGAAGTGACAACAGTGCCCATGAATTCTACTTTTACTCTGGAACAACTAGAGCGTGAACTGAACAGATTGCGACCTGCTGCCCTGTTCATCACACACGGTGACTCCTCGACCGGCACAGTTCAGAAAATGGAAGGCTTGGGTGATCTTTGCCACAAGTAAGTGACCATAAAAAAAACAAAATAACTTCATTCACCAAATAAAAGAAGTTTTTTACTTATTATGAAAAATTGTTTTCTCTATTTAGTTCTGGGTATGCAAACTCCTTGCAAATATTCAAAAAGATGTGATGCAAAAAACATTTGAAGCCCTAAAAGTTTTTACCTATATCTTTTTCTTATTATAGCGTCTATGCCAATGTTGACCAGTATTTTTTTTAATTCTTCCCTTTCTAATTCAGTTATGTGAATAACTGAATTAACTAACAATTTGACTTTTTTTAAAAATATATTATATAAAAATAATATTATAAACTAATCATTTTATACAAGAACTAAAAATTGTAAAAGAAGCTGGCAATTATTGCCTAAAATAATTGAGATGCCAGAAAAGTTTTTTTTTTGTTTTTTTTTTGTGATGTTCATGTCATTTTTGACATCTTATATATCACCAGAAATTTTATATATTAACCGATTTTATATACATACCTTCTTGCATTTCTTCTTTCTATGGTCTTTTACAATAATTTTCTTTGTTGACTGACTACACTATTTTTAAACTATTAATTTACGGGCAATCATTCCACTTCTTCCCAGCTAAAACACTAGGAAGTGGCGAAGGGCGAACGTTTTGAGGGACTGTCTCTTGTAATGTTTACCTCCAAAAAGCTGCAAGTTTCCAGTGTAATTTGAATTAATGACTTTGGTTTTGGACCTGCAGTGATCCTACCGTCTGCCCTTTTGACAAATAAGTACATAAAATTAAACACCTACTTATGCAAATAAAAACATCATATTTTTATTACATATAGGTACGGCGCTTTACTCCTGGTTGACACTGTAGTGTCACTTATTGGTGCTCCCTTCTTAATGGATGAATGGGGAGTAGACGGGGTATTCTCTTCTACTCAGAAGGCGTTCAGTGGTCCAGCTGGAATATCCCCTGTGGCATTCAGCGCGCGCGCAGAGTAAGACAACATTATATACATCAAAAGTTCAATAAATTTATTGACATGAAAACGCTGTCATTTTAAACTGTGATTTGATATTTATTTGACCCAAGTAAACACAAAATGGGGTATTAAAGAACCTTTTGACATTCAGTGTGAAAGCTCCCGATCAGACAGTGTCCCACCTGCTGAAGTGTCTAAACACCCGCACTTTGGAGGACCCAAAAATACCGCAGACGTTTATTGACGTCGCCACATACTGTGCAAAAAAAATTAAAGAAGTAATACCATCGACACGAAAGACAAAAAGTTTTTTTTTAATAAAAATGTTACCACACTAGAATATTTCCTGAATCGTGAGTGCGTTTAACAAACATTTAACATACACAAACAACCAGACCTGAACATACACAAACAATTACCTGTAGGTCATACAAATATTTGTGGAGATCGAACCCACGACACGCAGCGCAACAGTCGATTGCTCAGCCCGAGCGCCAATCGTGCCGTAAATTGTAAATGTTTTAGTTTCGATTACTGCCATACGGGACTGAACAGTAATTCAGTCGCAAAAGACATTTAATTTCTAAGTATCCTACCACTCTTTCAGGCAAAAGATAAATAACAGGACCCAGGACCCGGCGCCTTTCTACTTAGACGTCAAACTGTTAGCTCAACAGTGGAACTGTTACGGAAATACAAGACAGTGAGTGTTATTTGTAAACAAGATGACGTTTTAGTAGTTTTTTAATCGAAAATACAAATATCCTGTAGCATTTTAGATACATTATTTGCAGCAATCACAATCACTATCATCCATAAATATTAATAAAAAATCTCAAAATATTTAAAAATTATAATCAACTTATTTACAACGCGCACTCATGCTTGAGTGTCTGATCTCCTCACGATGGTACTGATGTTGTTGTTAATGTAATGTGTTACTAAAATAACATAAAATTTTCTCAGATACCACCACACAATGTGCGCCCCGATGCTATGGGCGCTCCGCGCCTGTCTTCAAGAGATCTCTAACGAGACCCTGCCGGTCAGCTGGGCCCGCCACGCCGACAGCACGACTTACTTCCACAAGCGACTCCAAGAGTATGGCTTCGAGTTTTTCGTACCAAAGCCAGAAGACAGGCTGTCTACTGTCACTACCGTGGTGCTTCCTCCAGGAGTTGATTATGTGGAGTTTGCGAGTTACATGAGGGAAAAGTAAGTCGAGTTGTATGTCTAATTGGTTTTATAGAGGTTGGGCCATTAAAGATGAGGCCGATATTTTATCTCTGCATAACTCTATGGACGTCTTACACCTAGCACTGTTCGTCTCTGCATCACCCAAAGGTTGACTGGTAGAAATATATCTATGGCATCAAGTCCGACTCTAAGCTTTGTGCGTGAAATATTGAATAAATAAATGCTCTAGGCTTTATGTCCGTCTTTGCATTGTTATTTTACATTTTAAGAGCTGCAAACGATGCTGGGTTTAGTTTCTTTTGAAAGTCCTTGTCCTGCAACAAAGTCTAAGTTATTATTCAAGGCAAGTTTAGCAAGACTAAAGAGCGATTAATTCATCGTATTGTTGTTATTTTGCCAAATTCCATATTTTCTTCCGTAATAACCGATTTTTTTTTTAACTTTGACAGACACAATATTCTGATCCTGGAGGGTCGTGGTCCGACGCTGGGCAAAGCATTGCGCATCGGCATCATGGGAGTCAACGCTAGAAAAGACGTAGTGGACGTACTAGTCACCGCTATGGCCGATACCCTTCGAGCACTTCACACACTAACTACTAATTAGAAAAAAAATAACGTTAAGAAATGGTTATTTATTGTGATCAATTTAGATCATTTTAATTAATAAATCAAATAAATCTACTAATTTTGTTATTTTTTAGTGTTCCATATCTCAAACGGAAAAAATGGAACTCCTACTGGATCACTTTGTTGTCCGCCCGTCTGTCTGTCAAGACGCTTTATCTTGGGAACGCGTGGAGGTATCGAGTTGAAATTAATACCATATACACAACTGTGTGGCCCCTTTGTGCTGTTATAAAATAAACTCTTTACATCTACGCAGTCAAAAGATATGACTGTGTATGTCGCAAGTTTGTACGGAACCGTCGGTGTGCAAGCATGACCTGATGGGAAGCACTTCAGCTGGGGTAAGGTAAACCCACCTTATGTTTTGAGTCTCATGTATGTGGACGATTTCCCCTTGGAGATAGCGCTATAGAGCTCAAATGAAGCTGGCAACATAGAAACGTAGAAAATAGCACAAAAAGAAAGGCAACAGGAATTGGAATCCACACTGTACTTGGTCGCTGTGACGCCGTGTGTACAATGCGCATGCGACGTTATGGCTGTGGCAGTAAATTTCTATTTGAAGGCTAATATCACAATGGAACCCATTGTATATTCTGTGAATATACAGTGTATATTCTATGAACCCAAATGTAGACAGGGTTTTCATAAAAGATGCTTTACTTATATGGGCTTCACTGTTCGTCTCCTTATATATATAAAAACAAAAACCGGCCAAGAGCGTGTCGGGCCACGCTCAGTGTAGGGTTCCGTAGTTTCCCGTCCGTCACAATATACCGGACAAATCAAAATTAAACCTCGACGACTAATTAGATTATGCACTCATAAATAAAATTACGAATATATTTAAGTGCAGCTTACTTTACCACGGTAGGTCATGAAAGCACGGAAAATCTTAACATCGACTTTTAAAAAAATGACGTCATTACGCAACGGCATCTATCGAACCATTTATGAACTGGTTTTTACCTTAACATTTTGATGGTGTTAAAAAATGAATTTTAGTTTTGTTCTAAATTGCCTTAGCATGTTCTTGATAGAAGTTTTATGTAGTTATAAGATACCGCCAATGCCAAGGAGAGACCAACCGAACAATTCGGTAATACGCCGATCTAATGTAATAAGTACCTACAGCGCCATCTCTCGGGGAATTGGGTTACTAATTAATTCAAAGACAAGAAGTGCAAGAAGTTTTCGGTGGTAATTTTGGATTGCGAGAACCGATTTCAATAATTCTTTTTTTGTTTGAAAAAAGATACGTTCAGGATAATAAAATATGTAAACGAAGTTAAAAAAAATGCTTGCATATACGATTATACTACAAACTTAGTCCAGAAATTATTTTGTACAACTTTTTGTCTTTTTTGTACAAAAACTGTTGTGTCAATCAAGTTCAAAATGATTTATATATAATCATAGAAAGTCCTTATAAAGTTCTACTTTTCAGATTTTTTTCATATTTTCTAAACTTATGGTTCAAAAGTTAGAGGGGGGGGACACATTGATTTTTACTTTTGGAGCGATTATTTCCGAAATTATTGACATTATCAAAAAATTATTTTAGTAAACCCCTATTCATTTTTAAATACCTTTCCAACAATATATCACACGTTAGGGTTGAAATTAAAAAAAAAATCACTTCCCACTTTACATATAGGGTGGCTACCCTAATAAAACATTTTTTTCCAATTTTTATTTTACCACTTTGTCGGCGTGATTAATATACATATTGGTACCAAATTTCAGCTTTCTAGTGCTAACGGTCACAGAGATTAAGCGAGGACGGACGGACGGACGGACGGACGGACAGACAGACATGGCGAAACTATAAGGGTTCCTAGTTGACTACGGAACCCTAAAAAACTGGGAAATGCATTAGCCTAGAAAAAGCAATGGCTTTGCTTTAAATACAATTTAATTTGCTTTTTATACAATAATACTGTGCCTTTAGTCTCGTCGTTTTGAGACTAGTGAATATAAAGTTTAAAAATATAAAGTTTTTCATTTTGACTTTTAACAATAATAATTGTACTTATTATATCGAATATACATTGGTGTTCAAAAACAATTAAAACCGAAATAATTAAAAAAAAAACGAGACTTTTATCATCACATTTAAGTGACAATGTGCATACGTTTAAATGATACGAGACTCACGATAACTCCGAAGATTCGAGAGTTTTGATAAATTTATCAATATACCTACTGACGATAACGAGAAGAGTTAATGAAAAGCCAAAACACGTGTATCAGCTATTAAGCTATTCTATTATGAGTAGAAATTAACAATACTATTTTTAATACCTAAAGCTTCCTTGGGATTATTTTAGACGCCTACTAACTTACTACAAACTACTACTAGTGATTGACAAATTTATTAAGGGCTTTGTACAAATTGATCTGCCTAACTTCCACCATTTTTAAATAGCAGTCTCGAAATTTCCAAGGTTACCAATATAATCAAAGTTAGCAAAGATAGCTTAGCGATATTTCAGAAACGTGACGTTTTAGATTTAGTTTCATACAGAATGTACGTGTATTGGTTGGTAGTTTTAGGAGCTCTTTATTTATTGATACTTTATGCACAAGTAAACACTGTACAAAGGCGGACTTAATGCCTTACTCTTAACAAATAATACAGCGCAATAGAAAAGCAATGTAGACTGGTTGGCGCGGCCGGCAAGGGCGAGCGAGGAGCGCAACTCCTGCGCGCGAGGTGGAAGCATCGCGTCCAGCCGCTAGCCGTGCACCTTACAACGCATTTTTTTTCGCCGCATTCCAAGCTTTGACATTCTATCTAAACATATTAATTATTTTAATTTTTATAATTAATATATATGAATGTAAATAATAAGATGTAAAATGAATAAAGAAAATATTAGTATTTATCATATAATTATATAGCTGCACTGATTAGTTAATACTATCGGTGTACTTACACCGATAGAATTAACTAACATTAGAATAGGATTAGGATTAGAATTTTGTATCATATAGGTACCTATATGATAAAAAATTCTAATCACTTGTTACCATTTCTATCGTTTGCCAAGTAAAGCCGGATGTGTGATCGCTGTATTTAAACGAAGATTTAATGTTAAAGTTGACTTATTTTATAAACGTGGTAGTAAGTTTTAGAGTTGCATTGTAGTTGAATTTACCAGTGAAATTGCTACTGTGAGTAAAATTTACATGAAATAAAATAGAAATCTTCTCAATGGAATACACCGAAATCAGTTTATTCTGCATGTAGCATTTTATAGTCACAATAGATTACACGATTACAGTATTAATTAATATTATCACCGGAAAGCTATTTCTCATAGCTTGGGATTTGGCCATCCATGCTCACTTGAAAAAATTACGCTGTACAATTCGTTGGATTAAACTTTTCTTCTTCCTTCTCTTTCGTCGTTTTGTCCGGATTTCGTTAGGTACCATCTGAGTACTTGACGCTTCAACACTGCAAAAGTGTGGCATTTATCCACTGCCTCCACACCATCAATGCTAGCAATTAAGCCAAACCTAATAATGTTTCTTAATAGACTTCCAATAAATTATTAATTCGTTCATTTCATTCTATCAGCAAAATTTAAGGATTTTTGATATATGTTTTCCAGTTTAATCTGTTTCTGATATTGAAAGAAAATATTCAGCCATGGAGCCTGGATTTGTGCGTAGTCGATGCCAATGGATTCGAAATGGGACATAAATATTGAATGTCGCTTTACTGCCTTTAACTTTAGACTTAACTTTACTTCCGGAAGTCAGTAGCAAAATCGTCAATGAAACAATGTTCGTTTTGAAGCCGGTTTAACTCTTTAAAATTACTTTTTTTTGAAGGAGCATCGGAAATCAGCATGCCTGAAAGATATTTTTCAACGGCATGTTAGCCAAGTCAGGCTCAAAACTAACTTTGACACCAGGTTTTTCAATACCCACACGATAAAGAAAAGAATAAAGTTGTTATTTTCCAGATTCGAAGTCATGACATACGATAACTTGAAGGTGCCTGCACCAAAGATAGTGGACCGGAAGATCGTAAAGCCGCTGCTGTACGGCCCGGGGCCCTGTGACTACTGGCCTTCAGTTGTGGTGGCTCTCACCAAACCCATCATCACACCCAATTGCGATGAATTCTATAATGTAAGTGCTTTCTAGGTAAGAAGAGGGGCCTGCCAGGGCCAACGCCTGCCGGAGTCGCGGGTTGTTCGAAAGATATACGATCACTATAATACTAGAAATAGGGACCAACTGGTTCAGCCAGGTTTCAGGCTAGCTAAGGTAGACTCCTCTTTTATGGGGTACTGTTTAAAATGTTACAATAAAATACCTCCACACATCCTACAACTGAATGAATCGAAGTTTAAATCTTGTATTAAACGCACACTATGTAGGCAAGCATACTATAAGTTGGGGGATTACATTAATGATATAAATGCTTGGCTCAATGCCGGTCCTGCTCCACAACCATAGGGGCAAATTAATTAATCAGCGTCTGAAGTTATTGTGGCAGCTGAAGAAGATTGTAAGACTATCTTTGCATTGTATAGACTCAATTTCCTAATATTGTATAATTGTAATGCCCATGTGTGAGTACTATGTAATTTTATTGACTCGACGGTTGCCCTGGTGGTTGAGAGATTGTCATGCTCACTTAAATGTCTCGCTGATGGTGGCGGGTGTGTCGGGTCATTTAGCTCCCTTCAAAATGGTCGAGCTGAATGGGGCTGATCCATACGTCATGTTCGTGAACGGGCGCTGTCAGTTGGGACTGGTCATCTCTTAGCTACCACGGTTTGTTTTAATTCATCTATTAAACTCTTGCTAATTATTGCTTTTACTCTGGACGCTCTAAATGTGCTCGTTTTTCTACATCGTTCTCACATTATGTATAATCTCAACATGAATGATGTATCCATGATTTTATAAAATATTATGATTTAAAAGAGTGTCCATGGAGTTTCTTGCCCATTCTTCTCCATAGAGATCTACGCTTTGGAATGGGCAACTACAGTACTTTCATAAGTTATTATGTCTTGTGACTGGGACTGTAGCAGCATCATTTTTTTGTTCTTGTTTTTATGACATTCAAAAGTGCCTGTAATGGTCTAATTGAAATAAATGCTTTGAGTTTGAGTTTGATACCGCGGCCCCGGAACATAAAGGGCAATGGAAGGAACATGGGTGGGTTTTAGTCAGTAGGAGTCTGACAAGAAAGCTCCACTCAAGAAAACTTATATATCATCAGTTTTGTTTATGTCCCATCTAAAAAAGAGGGAGGATATTCTCATAAACAGTACAAGTCTGACACTCCGGGAAGTTATTTGATGAATTCCCAACCCCAAAAAAAAGTGTTTTCTACGTATAGCAGACAATGGTAATTACAAGGTACGAGGTGCTTTTGTAACAAATAATAATATAACACATTTTTATTGCATTTTCAAATATCGTTAGACTTAGGTAATACGCAATTTATTGTATTCATTAAAAACCAGGCATTACAAACTTTCGACATAAACGGCCATATCTTTTGACTGCGTAGACTTTTACAACTCTAAGGGACCATAGACTTGAGTAAATATATATATTTTTTTTAATAAAACTCGATATGTGTATAATGCATTCCCGAGATAAAGGAACATCTTGACAGATAGACGGACGACAATAAAGTGATCAAATAAGGGTCCCGCTATTTTGCTTTTGAGGTACGGAACCCTAAAACCCATTTAAAATATACTCTGCTCGATACAAGTTCAAAGACTTGCTATAAGAGCTGCGTTGCATAAAGTTCAAGCAATGTTTACAGTTGACATCATCATCATCATTTTCCTGCCCTTGTCCCATTCTATTTGGGGTCGTCGCAACACGTTTTCTTCTTCCATTCCCCCTATCAGACGTCATGGCATCATTTAGTCCTTTCTGCTTCATATCATTCCTTACACAATCCATCCATCTTTTCTTTGGCCTTCCTCTCGCTCTCCGTCCATCAACATTCAGATCCATCACTCTTTTAATCATATGTGCTTCGTCCCTCCTCATTGACTATATTTGCAAATTTATACTGTCTGTACCTTTCTATGCAATTATAATAGCAACCCAAGGCATCATTATGTGAACTTCAAACCAACCCAGCCGCCTCGGGAGACGCCTCAGGCGTCGGGCGCCGCGAGACGTCTTCCGGCCACGTTAAATGCAGGTTTGTGGACGGTGAGCAATGGTTAGCTCACCGTCCGTCTAGTAACGACAGGCCGTGTCGACGGCGCGTGAGTGTTCCACCGGAGCCTCAAATAGATGTCAGCAAAGCAGAGGAACCTGCCAGGATCACCGCCTGCCGGGGTTGCGGGTTGTTTGAAAGAGATACCGCGGCCCTGGGACAAAGGGCAAGAGAGGAACATGATGGGTTTTAGTCAGTAAATGCCTGACACTCTTCTCGCTCCAGCCAGAGCAAGGGAAGCTATTTGATGATTTCCCATCCGCAAAAAAAGGCATCATAAAATTTGCCTGTCAAAGAAACTCTTTCAGAACAGAGATTTTGGTTTTTTTATCATTAATAATAGCCCAGGGTTTGACTTGCACTTATTACGTGGGATTTAAGATCAAAATATGGGTAATTTCTCTACTCCTTCAGGGGAACGCAGTGTGTTGTTTTTATTAAAAAGGTTTACAGGTTTGATTAATTTATGAATTACCTACTTCACAGGTACTAGATGATATACGGGCAGGTTTGCAGTATGTGTTCCAAACTCAGAGTAAATTGGTGTTAGCTATGAGTGGGTCTGGCCATGCTGGTATGGAGTCTGTGATCAGCAACCTGGTGGCTCGTGGGGAAACCCTGCTCATCGCCTCTAGGGGATCAGCGCGCGAAAATCATTGCCAAGAGATTAGGTAGGTTTTGCAGGTCTGCTGGAAGAGATTTCTAAATGAAATAAGCAGTACCTTTATCTGATCTCTATTTTTGGCCTGCGTTATGTAAAAGATATTTATTTTTCAAAGACTTACAAATTCACTTACAGAGAAAAACTTAATTAAAGGTTGCAAATAAATTATCAAGCAGTAAGCGTAGCTTAGAATAAGAATACTGCGGCATGTTACTTACGTGCATGTTTAACTAAAACTTAGTTTTTTAAGTTTTGGCATAACAAAAAAAAGAAAACAAATGAGCAGGTAGTACTGAAAAACTTGCCAGTACAGTTTTACTTTTATCGGACGTTGATTATATTTTATACCCTGCATAATGTTATCAATCTTTATTTTAAAGATGTTTTATTTAATAAATATGTCAAATACAACATTATTTTTAGTTTATGCGAAAGCCGAAACACCTGTCCAGTATTTTTATATAAAGAATCTATGTACAAAATTTCAAAACTGTATCATGAAAAACCACAAAGTTATAAGCTTGTTATGTTACCTGGATATCCGTACAAATTCACTGTCACCAAGGGCGCGCGGCCGGCTCACCGCGTCGCGCGCCTTGCGTTCATTGATAATAATAATTTCTCGGTTTGTATTGTAATAAACTGGTAATAACATTTTCCATCACACTGTCTTGCAGGCTTTGGCCTGTCGTAATGGTCAAGTGTAGGTAGATATTATTACTACTTGGTACTTAGTGTCGCATGGTGTCCATATTATAAACTTTTTTAAATATTTTTGGGAAAAAATATAACATGGTGTAAAAATGATTGGAATCGATTCAGTTACTTATTCTGAACAAACCATATTCAGGTTTCGCATATACTAAAAATAATGTTGTATACATTTATAGTTAGTAAATTATATTTAGGTACCTAAATGTTCCAGGCATTAAAACTGAAGTGACAACAGTGCCCATGAATTCTACTTTTACTCTGGAACAACTAGAGCGTGAACTGAACAGATTGCGACCTGCTGCCCTGTTCATCACACACGGTGACTCCTCGACCGGCACAGTTCAGAAAATGGAAGGCTTGGGTGATCTTTGCCACAAGTAAGTGAACGTTGACGGGGGAAGAAATGAAAACTACATAGTTTTAACTATGTAGCCTTTTACATTTTTTGTGAAAAATCGTTTTCCTTATTTTGTGCCGATGTTTAAAGAAGGCAATTGATGTCCAAAAACATTAATTTGACATCATAAAACAATTACTAGTCTTTTTATTGTGGCATCTATGCCACTGCTGGGTCAGAACCTCCACTTTCTCCGTGCAAACCTCTCCGTTTTGTGCAACTTTTGACCACGGTTGTACCGTGGTGCAATGTCCACGGACATGACCAAATCGTCACACCACCTTCGCCGCGGTCGATAGCGATGTCTACGCTGATCAAGTGAGTGACGAACCTTGCACATGATCTTAATGAAATGTTTACCTAAAAGAATTGAGATGCCGTTTAAGTTCGGTTTTTTTATGGCTTACGTTTCTGTTTTGACATCATTTAACCAGCTATTTTTTTAATTCAACCTATTACTACAGTCTTTCCTTCCTACATTTCTTCTACTTTCTATGAGTTCTTATTTTAAAATTATTTTCATTTTAAGGTGACACTATTTTTTTAATGAAAGCTATTAAACTACGGGATATAACACCGGCAGTCGTCTGTGCCGTCTGCGCTTTTGACAGTCACATACATAATGATTTACTTATGTTATACGGAAATTAAAAACATTTTCTTTGTTATTACTTTCAGTTACGGCGCTTTACTCCTGGTTGACACTGTAGTGTCACTTATTGGTGCTCCCTTCTTAATGGATGAATGGGGAGTAGACGGGGTATTCTCTTCTACTCAGAAGGCGTTCAGTGGTCCAGCTGGAATATCCCCTGTGGCATTCAGCACCCGCAAGATAATATTTTGTTACTCGTAAATTAAACAAAATCACGACAGTGCTGTATGACTTCATTGGCATATTGTCGCTGTCATTTTTAAAACAGTTTATTGATATTTAATGGGAAATGTCTTAGTTCCGATAAACGTCATGCGACGTTATAATCATTACTTGACAATTCCACCTCTTTTTCAGCGAAAAGATAAATAACAGGACACAGGACCCGGCGCCTTTCTACTTAGACGTCAAACTAATAGCTCAACAGTGGAACTGTTACGGAAATACAAGACAGTGAGTGTTATTTGTAAACTTGATGACATTTTACCCGACAACGGCGAAGCAAAATGTAGGGTTATGATTTTGAAAATATAACATTGTGACGCGGGCGTCTGGTCTCCTCGCAATTGTACTGATGTTATTGTTGATGTAATGTGTTACTAAAATAACATAAAATTTTCTCAGATACCACCACACAATGTGCGCCCCGATGCTATGGGCGCTCCGCGCCTGTCTTCAAGAGATCTCTAACGAGACCCTGCCGGTCAGCTGGACCCGCCACGCCGACAGCACGACTTACTTCCACAAGCGACTCCAAGAGTATGGCTTCGAGTTTTTCGTACCAAAGCCAGAAGACAGGCTGTCTACTGTCACTACCGTGGTGCTTCCTCCAGGAGTTGATTATGTGGACTTTGCGAGTTACATGAGGGAAAAGTAAGAACTCAATACTGCCGTGCTAACTAAAACTTTTAGTTAGCGCGGCAGAATAGTAGGCTGTATCCGTATCATCAAAAAACTTCTCCCGCTCTAGGCGGAGCGGGGAGGAGTGTCAGAATTGTACTGACTAAAACCCACCCATATTCCTTCCTGTGCCCTTTATGTTCTGGGGCCGCGATATCAATTTCGCACAACCCGTAAGCCCTGCAGGCGGTGGCTCTGGCAGGCCCCTCTGCTTTGCTGACATTTCATTGAGGCGCGCGTGGAACACTGACGCGCCGTCGCGTCGACACGGCCTGTAGTCACTGGACAGACGGACGGTGGCCAGGAATCGTAGGATATGCCTTTTATTTTTGCGGATGGGATATCAAATCCCGCCCATGTCCCTTCTTTTGCCCTTGGGTGGGTGGGAAAATGCCTTAAGATTGTAACCCATTTTTGTACGGAAGCGCTGCAAACGATACCTAAAACAAAATTAAAGTTATTTTTCAAGCCAAGTTACAAGACTAAAGAGAAGAATTCATCGAAACGTGTTTATTCTGCCAAATTCTATCTTTTTCTCCGTATTTTTCCCCCGCATTCTAATTTATTATTATTTTTTAATTTTGTTAGACATAATATTCTGATCCTGAGGGGTTGTGGTCCGACGCTGGGCAAAGCATTGCGCATCGGCATCATGGGAGTCAACGCTAGAAAAGACGTAGTGGACGTACTAGCCGCGGCTATGGCCGATACCCTTCGAGCACTATTACTCCGGCAAAAAAGTTGAATCATTTTAACATTTTAATGTTAACGACAAGATCTTTGTGGACATCGACTTCTTTTCTATCACTGCTCAAAAATTTAGATGCCGATAAAAATCGATCCGCAATAAAAATCTGGATTGTAATACCCAGTTAATTTAATAGTTTATTATTCGTTTATTATATAGTTTATTACTTTTCTTTCCCTGTCTCTTGCATACCTGTACTACATTTGTTTTAACAGCTTAGAATAGCGCATTTATAACTTCTATAACTTGAAAATGTCGTACTATATACATTTATAACTATTGTATATTTATAACTTAGTATAAGATTTATTTATAACTGTTTATTTTCCCAAATAAATAAAATAAAAAATGGCCAATCTATATGATACCTACTTGATTTTTAACAATTTTCGGTATTTTAATGAATATAATAAATGATTCTTGTTTAATTGAACAGAGGTTGACTACACCCACATTACGCCTTTATGTTTAGAGCCCCATATCCCAAGCTATAGCGTCCAAGTACTGCGAAAAAAATGTTGGTGACCCAGGGTCGAGAGGAGCAGATGACGTTGCTATTGCAGGAAAAAACTGGATGAGGCTTTACAGCAACGCAGAAATTGGCACAAAAATGAAAGGCCTGGGAACTGGGAAGGCCAGGCTATGCTGAATAAGAGATAAGCCTAATATACATCTACCAGACACAAATCTAGACTCCGAGCTGCCACTGAAAAACCCAAAACACTTTGTTCGGCCTGGGAATTGAACTCTTGCTTACCAACGAGGTTGCCTCTGCTTAACCCTCTATGTATTCATGTATTTTATATACCTGCCAGTTCCTTTTGTAGAAGTCCAACTCGTCGCCATCTTGTCGTAGTCATGTGACATGCGGAAGATGTAATCGATCCGTCAGTTTCAACTGAACGGATGCACCAAGAATGAGACTACTTAGTCCAAGAACAACAGCCTCATTAATATTTCAAACCCGCAATTGGGTAGTTGACACCATTAACCAATAATTTAAAGACACAATTTCTCCGAAAGAACACGTTATTCTAGACCTGAGAACTCCATTTATTTCAAAATAACTTTAAAATTCGATTTTTAGTTGCTTTTAAATTAATAAATAGTTGCGTCATTGACTTGACAACTTAGTGACGTCATCGGTTGCGAGTCTCATACAAAATCTATGGGGGAATCGCGTTTTGACAGCTCATAAAAAGTATGTCAATTGATTGGTGGTGTCAACTACCCTATTGTGATCCTGCGATGCACATGGTGTCGGAAGTTTATTTATTTATGAACACACAAAACACATATGATGGAAAAAATACACATAGACAAAAGAGCACAGAGGTACTGCTTATTTCATAAAGAAATATCTTCCAGCAGACCTGCGCTAGGAAATGTCCTATCACAGGTCTGCTGGAGTTGCTGAAGTTTTTTTTTTTTTTTAACATTTTTTCGATTCAAAAATTCTCTACTGCCAGATTTTGATAGTTTATGTATTCTATTCGTATGTTACCTATGGTCTGTACAACATGAATTACAACCACATTATACCTATTATTTAAACATGTCTCAATTAGTTAAAGAGAAATTATCGTTAGAAAACGTTCTCAACAAACTTTAATGTAGGTAATAGATATAACGTACCTTTCGTTTACCGACGACAACGATGTCTTATTCTCTCATATCTACGACAGCGACATAAAGTAACTGTAAACTATTGTATCAATACAATATTATCGATATGACATAAACTAATGACCCACAATTATCGTCAGTTCTCGTTAGTCAGTGGTGAGGAATACATTGGCATTGCACATTATGATTAGAAACAAACAATAAGTCTATATTCAAAACAGTGATTTAAAAGTGAGTTTTACAAACTTTTTTGTTTATTTCATAACCTTTTATTTTTTAACTTTCTAAGTCAACAAACTTATTAGTTAGATATCATGACAAACGTGAAAGCAAGTGGAAATGTGTTAACAAATCAAACATTCACGCTGCATTTTGTGGCTACATCTCTGACAAGACGATGACATTCTTGCCGTAGCTGCTGTTTGTAAGCGTGAAGGTCCCAGCGGCAGGTCGTTCGTCTTTCGCTCCGCTGTGTCCCGCCGGGAAGCTGGGATCGCTTCGACAGTCGCGATGGGAATCGAATCAATTTGTCGAGACAACATTGCGCTCGTTCGATCTTCATCCCACGTCTCAGTCTTATATAACCTCGCCCTCGGTACTAGCTTGGAAACGACAGACTATCATGTCAATAAGCGCGCTGCCAAATGCACTCTTGACCTCCCTTATCTGTGGCAATTTTAAAAGTTAAAATACACTTGTGTTTGTTTTTTTAAACGAAAATACCGTGAATGAATGGTAAACTGGGATATAAAAACAATTGTTAAACCGCAGGCTAGCAACGATAGCATGTGGAACAAATATGAGGCTGGCAAGCGGCGCGCGCCCCGGGCGCGGCGCACTTGCCAAATGTGCCATCCGATAGCGCCAGAACATTGTAGCAAATTTACAACCACCCTATTAGCACTAAATCTAAACATTAACCCGATTCCGGTAACCAAACTTCACGAATACTTGTTCCGAATATCGGTCACTGAGTGCGAGATAGTTTCACTCGAGACGAGATTGTTCTGGCGAGTGAGCTTGTAATTAAAAGTAACTATCTACATTTAAATGCTAATGAAACGAAAATTAATAGGCACATAGTTGTCATGAGAAAACAGTATTACACACCATGAAATCAGCTTATATCTTTGTATGAACTTTGATCACTAGTGTTATCTGTTTAATGACCATAAACATGACCATGTTCGAATGATAAAAGATGGGATTCAAAATTATCTTAACCACAATTCTACTTGGTGCGAAACAGTTCGGTATTTACGTGGGTACTTCACATTGTCTGTAGAACAACATTTTCAGATTGAGTGTTTCATTTTCTTAAGTTGTTTTTTTTAAATGCCCGTGTCTCAATTAAGTCTGATTATCTGATAGATCTAACATTAGAGTGCAAAAATCAATAAATTATTTGCGATCAATTACAACGATTTCTAAAACGCATTTAGATAATATAATATTAGAAGAATATCATAAAATAAATATAAGGTAAGAAGGTATTTTGTTGTCTCCATTTTGGAATCTTTTTTTGTTAACTGACGTTACGGTAACATTGGTAACATACTATATTAGGAAAACAAATTACTGACACACAACCTAAACGTTGATATTTCCTCTTGTGTTTCAAATCCAGTTCTTGCAAGTTTACCCAAGATGTCCTCGAACAAGTTCATAGTGCCTCCTCCGAGGATAGTTGAGCGGAAGATAGTCAAGCCGCTGCTGTGTGGACCTGGACCCTGCGACTACTGGCCTTCCGTTGCGGAGGCTCTCAGCAAACCTGTCCTCTCACCAATCTGCGATGAGTTCTTCAACGTAAGTTGTTTTTTTTTATATAAGACAAACTGCGTGCGTCCAAATATCCAACGGCTATGCTTACTTCCACACACACTTTTATCTCCTAATTAATCTAATTACGGACTAAACTTTCAAATAATCTTCTTTAGTGCTCACTTTTGTTGTATAATAAACCCTTGCGCAAAATTTCGTGCTTCTAGACCCAGCGGTTTATTGTGTAGTTTATTGTCAAAATAAGAATTTAAGATTTATTCGCCGGTCGAATATTCTCAGCTGTTGCCCAGCAATCAAATGTTACACATATTACTAGATCTAATTGTTTTCTACATTCGTATCTTGTAGTCAGTTTCTTAGACTCTTTACAACATTCATATGACAATTAGACTTTCGGCCTGTGGAAATTACGAAAAAGGTTTGTGACGTCACCGTTCGGTGCTTACGTGAAAACAGGCGTGTATGTTATGTAAAAACTAAACCCTGGTTTCTTATGTATTCAGGTGAAATTACATGAATAATAAAGTAAGGTCTCGCTCATGAGTAACAAGAATGCTGCACACCGCAATACTTCTGAGTGTTTTGAGGGGTAAACAACCTTTTTGAGCTTGTTCCCATTATATAAGGGATGGCAAACATACGGTCGACCAAGGTTACCCCTTGTCATATCACAAGAGTAAGCTCAAATACGAGTTGAGGTTTTCTTTTTATATATTACTAGCTTTTGCCCGCGGCTTCGCTCGCGTTAAAATCGAGGTAACACAATTCCCCTTTCCTGATTTGCAGGTACCTGCTACCTACAGTTTTTGCTCTTGCGCCTTATTGATTTGTAATAACAAAGCTAAGCTTTCCCTTTTCATCCCTCTTTCTCCCTCGAAAACCACTTAAAAAAAGCCTTAAATAAAGCCCTAAAAATTAGCCTATGTCCGTCTCCTGGGTCTCAACTATCTCTGTACCAAAATTCATTAAAATCGGTTTAGCCATTAAGTCGTGAAGAGGTAACAAACAAACAAACTTAATTTCGCTTTTATAATATTAGTAATGATAGTAAGGATGCAACGAGCCATGCAGCAGAAACCGTAATATTTTAATATCGCCATAACTTCAAAACCAAACGTCCAATTTTAATCATTCAAAGACCAAATATTATTTACATAAACTGTACTTAGTGACGAAATAATATATTTTGATAGGGATTGATTTGATAGGCATGAGTAAAATAAATGCGTTTAAATTTAGTCCAAAAAAAATTAAGATTTTTAAATAAAAAAATGGTTGTTGTGCCTCACTCGATATAGATAGGAATAGTGTGTTGCGCCATTTTTTGTAGGTATTTTATAAGATCTACAATTAATTAGAACATTTTATGGTTCTATCTTTTATAGTTTAGGCAGCGTACGCAGAGTATGTAACTTTTCTGGTTGATTTTTTACACCTTGTGTCCGAAAAACCCAAATATCTTACGGAACCCTATTTTTTTCCAAAATAAAATTTAGCCTATGTTACTCGTGGGTAATATAGCTTTCAAATGGTGAAAGAATTTTTAAAATCGGTGCAGTAGTTTTTGACCCTATTCATTACAAACAAACAAACAAAGTTTTCCTCTTTAAAATATTAGTATAGATATTCAGACTTAATGACGCCTTCTTTCGTTGAGTACTTATAAGCCGACTGCGGCAAAACCAGGAAGGGTTATGATTTTGATAGGCTATGTAAGTGTGTATGTTCATTTGTTCCTTCATAAATCCTAAACTACTTATTGGAACTAGACGAATGAGTTGTCGTTAGAACCGTCTTAATCTTTCGCTGAACATAGTCTACGTAACGTGTCACAAAACTTAATATGGCGCCCTCTAGCGGACAATAATTCGATGTCAAAAATGGTATATATAGATACCGTGTTTGGTATCGCTTGAAAAGACTTTAAAAAACCAGCCAAATGCGAGTCGGACTCGCGCATCGAGGGTCCCGTACAAGCGTGCGACATATACAGCCATATCTTTTGACTGCATAGATTTAGAGAGTTGATTTTTTCACAGCTCTAAGGGACCACAGACTTGAACATATGTATTTTGATACCTCCCCACGTTCCCGAGATTAGGGTTCTTGACAGACTTGCAGACAGACAGAAGGACGGACAACAGACTGATCCTATAGGGAGAAACCTAGTAGCCTTAGCCTTAAACCCTCACCATGTTGTCTGTCCGTCCGAAAAATACGAAAGTATTTTTCCCGTTGAAGTAAGAAACCCTAAGCTAAAATCCGACTAAGACAAAAAAAAATGACACTGAAAAGGTATGAAAAAAAAATCAGGATGCTGAATTAAACAAGGTTACTGGAGAAACAAAAACAAAACAAAAAAATGGCCACTATCACACGTTGTTAGTGTTTAAAATAGGAACCAAACGTAACAGTGGTCGGTTTTTTACTTAAATTGGTTGTGTATTCTTTGTTCAGGTTTTGGATGATATTCGTGCCGGCTTACAGTACGTGTTCCAAACTCGCAGCAAACTGGTGTTAGCCATGAGTGGGTCTGGTCACACCGGCATGGAAGCTGTAATCAGCAACCTGGTGGATAAAGGGGAAACACTGCTCATCGCATCCAGGGGCATTTGGGATCAGCGCGCGTTTATGATAGCCAATAGATATGGTAATTAAGATTTCATTATTTAATATATATGTGTTCTTTTATAGTGATTCCATTTATAAGTCAGGAAAAGTGATTGAGTTTTCTATCTGGAAGGGGCCAGTAGCAGCTGGGAGTCTGATTTTCTGTGCGTTATGAGAATATCCTCCCTGGTTTTTAGATGGGACATAAACAAAACTGATGATATATAAGTTTTCTTGAGTGGAGCTTTCTTGTCAGACTCCTACTTACTAAAACCCACCCATGTTCCTTCTTTTGCCCTTTATGTTCCGGAGCCGCGGTATCCCTTTCGAACAAACCGCAACCCCGGTACAAACCCTCCTCAGATGACTTTTAATAACTTTCATTTGTAAATTGTTCTAGGCATTAAAACAGTGGTGGTCAGTGTTCCATTTGACGCTACCTTCAGCTCCGAACAGCTGGAGCCTGAACTCAAGAGATTGCGTCCAGCTGCCTTATTCGTCACCCACGGTGACTCCTCAACCGGGACTGTGCAGAACCTTCAAGGCTTGGGTGATCTTTGTCACAAGTAAGTTAAAGTTACTGGTCTTTTATTGCTTGAATAATATTGACGAAGTTAGTAATAAGTATTTTATTTCAAAACAACATACAATGAGTAGAAATTAAAAAAAATACAATAAGGATACAATATTATAAATTTCAAAGATAGAAATTAAATTACAAAAATAGGATGTCAACATAAATATAACAATACATATACTTAATATGTCAAAATTAGTCGTACATAAAGGATGTCAAAGATAAAATAGACAATATTAACAAACAAAGATTCAAACAGAAATAAAATAAAAACAGTGAACATTAATTTATAATGTATCACTACATCCTTACTAATATTATAAAAGCGAAAGTGAGTTTGTTTGTTTGTTTGTTTGTTTGTTACCTCTTCACGCTTTAATGGCTAAACCGATTTTGATGAATTTTGGTACAGAGATAGTTGGGAACCAGAAGACGGACATAGGCTATTATTTTTTTAAAAAGAGTGGGATATGAGGGAGAAAGAGGGAAGAAACGGGAAAACTTAGCGTTGCTATTACAAATCAATAAGGCGCTACCGAATTTAACGCGAGCGAAGCCGCGGGCAAAAGCTAGTACAATATAAAATCAACTCTATAGAAATAACGTTAATACTGTTAGAAAGTTTTTGTAAAGGAATAAGATGTCACCGATCGTTTTTATAACTTTACTTATGACCATTTGTACCTCCTAGCCATTATCTATAATATTTTCAGACCAAATCAAAAGTACGAAATATAAACATTGGCAACAAATCCTGAACAATAAAAAAAAATAGTATAGAGGTGTGTAAACAATATTTAAAAAAAAACTCGGCCGCTGCTGTTGAAAAAAAAACAAAAGCCACATTAAATCATTATGAACAAATTAGTAAAAAAGAAAACATTAATGGCGTCACATAATTATTTTGGGCACGAATGGCCAGTTAGCACTGGGTTTAAAAAACAATAAGTAAAGAGTTTTTTATGAGTAGGATTAATAAGTACCTAAAACATTTATTGCAAAAACAGTTACATTTTGATGATGCATTCATCAGTCAGTTTTTTTTTTTATTTAATTCTGTGAATAATTGACTTTCTAGAATGGTTTAAGTAAGTATTAGAATTTGATTAGGGATAGCAGAGCTAAGTATTAAATTGTCTAACCTACTCGTATTTACTTAAGTTCAAACCACTTCGAACATTGTCTCAAGGTGAAAGGCAAAGCCTAATAAAACGCGATTCTGTTATTTGAACTAACAAGTAAGGGATAATAGAATCACCGACAATGCCTAGTAACCAGTCTTGCTGAGAGAAAGGATAACTAATAGAATAGGTCCAGTAGGTACCACGTAGTCATTGAGTTAAGTCTGGGCTTGGCCGGTCGGCAAGTCTCAGATTACAAAACGAGTGACCTAGAGAAAAAACACATTTTACAAAACTGATCATTTTAAGCCGATTGTTTTTAGGTCGATTCGAGTAATATAGTCCGATTTTTGAAATCATATTTATGTGATTTGAATTTGTCTCGCGCCTCCCATGTTTGGCATAAAACTGTTAGAATAAACCCATCCCACCCAAATTTAAGCAGTCACCAAACTTTAAGCGAGGCTAGTTATCTTATATCTTATTCCTCCCATCTTTACTCCCTGTCTGTCAACTTAACGAACTGTAATAAAAACCACAACCCGGGCTTTATCCAATCTGTGCTAAGCCATTCCTCCTGTCGACCTTTCACTTCGAAATTAAAAAAGCAGCCAACTTTAGCAAAAAAAAAAACTATTTCATTGCTCGAGGAATAAGACTGGGACACGGGAACCGAACAATTTAATTACAATCGTTGTCTCTTTCATTCCTGATCCTGACTTGGCTTTTTACTTAGATCTAGATCTCTTGAATACGTTCGAGTTGAAAACTCTTTAATTGCACCCTGTGAAGGAGTCTGCAATTAGCATGCAGTGGAAAATCCCAAACGCAGAAAGAGTTAAGATAAAAAGTTTTTCGATGATACCGACCGACTATTCGTTTTCCGTACTTCTTTAAGCGTTTCTCTAGCCTTGAGTAACTTTCAACATTGGTTATTTGTACCTCTAAAATGTTCATAAAGGGCCGCAAGAGACGACTCTAGCCTAGCACTAGCCACGGTAGATGCGCAATGGGTAGCTCATCCTCCGTCTAGTGACGACGGCGCGTTCGTGTGCCACGCGCGCCTTAAAGATAAAAGCATAGGCAAAGCATAGGGGCCTGCCAGGGCCACTGCCTGCCAGGGTTGCTAATTGATCGAAAGAATTACCGCAGCCCGGGAACATAAAAGGCAAAAGAAGGCATGTGGTTGGGTTTTAGTCGATATAAGTCTGACACGCCCTCTTACTCCACCTAGAGCGGGAAAAGTTATTTGAAGATGTCGCATCCGTAAAAATATAAATCATAAAGGTTTTTATAGCTTAGCTTCTTTTTTTTCTCCTTCCTTTTTTTTAAACGTTGCCCCACACTAGTAATTTCTCCTGTATCGTGGGTGCGTTTACAAACATTTAAATTCACGTACACAAACACCCAGACCCCAGAGGACTAAGTGCGGAAACCGGACCCCCCAAGAAGCGGGGTCCACATGAAGAAGAAGACACCCAGACCCGAAACATCTACCTGTAGGCCATACAAATATTTGCTCCGTGCGGGAATCGAACTCGCGACACGCAGCGCAGCAGTCAATCACTCAGCCACTGCGCCAACCCTGCCGCCAAATTATTGTTTTGTTATTTTCCATATCATGAAAGACTGGACCACAAATTGCCATCAGCCGTAAATATACAATGTGTCCGGTCATGGACTAGCGATATTCTAGATACTTATGTAACGAGTGTTTTAATAAACTATTACGATACACACTTGGGTCTAATTCACTCCTTCACTTTTTGGCTGCCATTTTGAGATATTCTCTATGCGTGTACAAAAAATGATCATATCTCTCAAAGTTTTGGTCCCTCTGAAACCAAAATAAGTTTATTCAGAGGGCAACAATATTGTCTATTGTTTTAATTAAGAAATGACGAGCTTACATAACGACGATATTAACTTTAGAAAACAAAATTAAAGTCCAAAAAAATATGCAAATCAACGGAAGTTTTGTAAACTTTTTTGTGAAAAAAAAAAGTTTTGTTGAGTAGGTACTAGAATATTATACTAGAATGTACATAGATATCGCTAGTCCGTGACCGGACACATTGTTTAATGAAAGTAGGAAAGAGAGTCCACTGCCCGGCAGTGGAACAAAAGGCTGATAAAATAATGAAAATTATATTTTCAGGTATGGAACCTTGCTTCTTGTGGACACAGTGGTTTCACTGGGAGGAGTCCCATTCTTCATGGACGAATGGGGAATCGATGGTGTTTACACCTCCACCCAGAAGGTATTCAGTGGACCAGCTGGAATATCTCCCGTGGCATTCAGCGCCCGTGCAGAGTAAGATATTATTTGTTACTTCAAATCTAGCGAACTATAAATATTAGTATTAAGTAAATGGTGAAAATATTTCTGATTTCTGTAAAAAAAATTAATCCTTAAATTTTTTGGTAATGGTAAAGGGCAAAAATCAAGAGCAGGAAGCGAGACCCTCCTTTCTACTTCGACATTAAGCTGTTGGCGCAACAATGGAACTGCTATGGAAGCACGAGAACGTAAGCAACTTTTAATTAACGTTTCTACATGATTTACATGGTAAGCACTAGTTGCATATGAAAACTTGTCAAAAATTTTCAAAATGAGAACAAAAATATTTCGGGTCCGTGGGTTACGCCCCCGGTGTGTTTTGCCCCCGTGGTGGAAGCCCCCGATTTTAAATTAAGTTATTATAGTTGATTTCGCCGAAATAAAAATATTTTTTACTAGATACAGACGATGAAAAAAGTGTTTCGGAACCAAATACGTAGACAAACTTACTAAATAAGTATTCTAACTAACACAATATTGGATACTATAAACATGCTACAAGGATATTCACTTTATTACTATATTACAATTATTTACTTTAGATGCATTACTTTGTACTTTGTCTAAACGAGGCGCCCGTGCCCGGCCAAACTGGTTTTACACAATAGCCAGATCGAATTCTAAAAGAAAGAGATAGGTAGTCAAAGAAAGGGAAAGATAGGGTTGAAAACAATAGAGTCCAGGGTGACGGACAGTGAAAATAGCAAACATAGCGATGGGCACTATTTCTATCCCTTTCCCACATAGTTGCAATATGTTACTGATAAGAAAGTTTAGTCGGTCATGTTAACTCAAAATGGCAAGTCCAGGTCCTTCACGGGGTTTAGCACAAACCAATTACAAAATAATTTCAAATAAACTAGGTGGAAGAACGTTACTACATGTCGGATTTGCTTATAATCTTCATAGGAAAAATAATAAATCGAGTGTGTGGACATGCGTAAATAAAAGACATGGCAAGTGTAGTGGTTCTATAAAATTAAGTGAGGAAAGTGACAATGTACAAATCAAAAGGTTTTATTTGTTATCAAAGTTGTATTTACGTAGATACCTATTATTATTTATTAGACATTTAATTTAATTTTTATTACATATTAAGTACCTACGTATTACCTATTATTACCCATTAGTACCTATTATTAGATAAGCAAACGTTTGTTACACCGACATTGTTAATAAAGATTTATAATAATAAACTATGATTTTGATTTTAATAATGAACCATGACTTAGACATTTTTTATAATAGGTTACACTTTGCTATCTGACTGTACTTTTGATAAAAATATTTAACTAATAAATATTATAGTACTAAAACGAAATCGGGGGCTTCCACCACGGGGGCAAAATACACTGGGGGCGTAACCTACGGACCCAATATTTCAAACGACGTCAATACAGTCATATTATGACACATAATCCTTACCTACTAATATTATAAAAGCGAAAATGAGTATGTTTATTTGTTTGTTTGTTACCTCTTCACGCATATATGGCCAAACCGATTTTGATGAATTTTGGTGCAGAGATAGTTGGAACCCTGGAAACGGGCATAGGCTAAAAAAGGGGGAAAGGGAGAGAAAGAGAAGAGATTTTTTTTTTTCGATCATCACACGAGTTAACTTTAAGTAACTTTAAGTACCACGCGGACGAAGTCGCTGGTAGTAGCTAGTTATGTTATAAAATAACCATTTTGCAACTGTACGGAAGTAAACACGGGACAGTTGGCATCAATTGTAACATTTTCAAAAAATCCTTGGGAGCAAACAAGCTCTATTTGACACTTCAACCAACTTATCTGTTCAGGCGGGGAAACGCAAAACTAAAATAAATGTACACAGTTTGACATACCGATGAATGTTTTCTTCACAAGTAGCACCACCTTTGAGTGCAAACTTTAGTGGTAATATTGATAACTGAAGTTTAATTTTGCAAGTGGGTTTTTACAAACACTTTTACACGCCTTTTTTAAACTAGATGAGGCCGTTCTTTCGTTCCCAGCTAGTCTGAGAAGAAATTGCCGAAACAAACTCAGAGGTCATAGTCTCTTTTAAGGTCCAGACAAAAATCTTGGTCAACTTACAAGAGGACTATGGAGATTAGTGTCTGAAATGGTTTTATTACTTTTACTTAGAACTGATTGCATAACGTATTTCTACAGATACCACCACACTCTGAGTCCGCCACTCTTCTGGGCCCTCCGGTGTTGCCTCCAGGAGATCATCAAAGAAACCCTGCCCGTCTCCTGGGCCCGTCACGCCGCCACAACAGATCGCTTCCACAAGCGTCTTCGGGAGTATGCCTTCGAGTTCTTGATCCCGAAGCCAGAAGACCGTCTAGCTACCGTCACGACTGTGAAGCTGCCTAAAGGATATGATTACATGGAGTTTGTGAAATATATGAGAGCAAAGTAAGTTAGTAACTGTTAAAAAACTGCTAAAAGTTAAGTAACTAGTTCTTAGTTTATGACTTAAAGGTCAAATCACACTTATGAGCACTGCACGGGATTTTCATTATCTCACCTCATCGATTCGTCGTCAACGGAGCGGACGCGAGCGTTGCAGTATGCAGTTTCATAAGATTAATCCTGAATGATTCGAGTTGAGACGAAGGTGCTGATGTCGTGCAATGCTTATGTGTGTGTTGGTCAACATTTAAGCTCTCCTAATGATACCTAGTACTTTACCCCCTATCACCTGGGATTTATTAGATTTTTTGAAGTGGAGATGATTACAAAAAAAAATAGGTACACGTAGTTCGAGGTTCTAATATTCTTTACAAACAAAACAAATTTACAAAAATAGTATTTATAATAATACACTGAGGTCAAGTGTCGTATTTTTTGGTACTATTTCGTTAGTTCGGAATAGGGTTAACTCAAAAGTAAAAATTTAATAAACCTGCTTTTACGTTACGTGTGAGCTATACAACTTTCTAGAAACAACAATCCGATAAGTGGAATTAAAATAATACCTATCTCCAACGTAATTATCAAAAAAAATCCAGTAATCTTTTTAGATTACCTACCTGACAGTAATTTTAGAAATTATGCAAGTCAATGTTTAAAATAGATTTGTATTTAAAGGTATGACTGAAGATGTTATCGACAGTTTATGACGACCGATAAAGTTTTGATAGATACGAGACGTATCGTTTTGATCGATTTAAATAATAGCATTATTTCAATTAATTGATATGGTGCTCACTATATTTCAAAGCAGTAAACCGTTGCTTTAGTACCTTTTTCAAGACAGAACTACAAATGCTATGCTTAGGCAGCCACTCCATTGGAGCAAAGAGATGTGCTTCAAAGGTTTTGAAGAATTGAATTAAAGATAAAGCATGAAACTGTATATGTTACCCGTGTTGGTACCCAGAGCTCCATTCGAATAGAATTCGATGGCTTCAATCCATCAGCACCATGCCAGACATATCTGGTACTGGATACAACCTGGTACTGGTTGGTTCTATCAAAGGTGTCGTGTTATGTAGGTTTATGAAAAAATGTTACCACGTTTGGATGTTTTCCTATATCGTGGCTGCAAACACACAAAACAACACAGACCCGATAAAACCCTCTGTAGGCTTTACAAATATTTGTTCTGTGCGGGAATCAAACCCGCGCCGCGACACAAATCGCTCAAACAATCGCTCTGCGCTAACTGTGCCGTCAACTAATTTATTCATTGTATTTTCAACAGGCACAATATCCTGATATTCGCCGGTTTAGGCCCAACAGTGGGCAAAGCTCTGCGTATCGGTATCATGGGCGTCAACTCCTCGACGCAGGTGGCTGACTCGGTTGCTGAAGCCATGGCTGACACCCTGCGGGCACTGAAGAAGTCTTCGCTTTAAAATAACTGGTGATCTTGAAAAAACAGGTGGAAATAGTAGCTCTGTGCTGCATCAGCTTTGCAAGTCAAAAGATCTGAAATTATCTTTTCCTCTAATCTAAGACATTCTAATGTATCATTCAAACGGCTAATTTTATGTATACCTAGTAACTACTTTTGTATGAAAAATAAACGCTAATCTACTTTAATTACCACGTAGTTTTTATGTCGATCATATAAACAACCACCCCTACTTGTTAAAATTCTCACTTTGAATAAGCTATATATATGTATAGGTTTGATATCTCCACTGATGATTTTCTGTTGAAGAAGAACCCCAAAAAACCTGTCCAATTCGAAAGAGTAGATACCACATATCCCAATAACATCAGATTAAAATATGAAAAAAATCATGAAAGTAATATAATATCATAAAGTAAATCTGTTTGCTGATTATGTTGACCTTTGACGCATTTGGAAACAACGTGAAGTGACATTACATTATTAACGCTTGCGATTGTCTTATTCATTGTTGTTTTAATTTTATATATTTTATGTTTCCCAAGATAATTATCATTTGGTACCCTGACAATCTATAGCCTTCATCGACTACGCCAAAGCATTTGACTCGATATCCCATATCAGCATGTGGAAAGCTTTACAGGAATGCAATGTACCAACAGAGACTATAGAGCTCACACAAGACATATACAAGAAAAGCACAAGTAAAGTTATATTAGACAGAACCGGCACTGAAATTTATATATGTAGAGGGGTTCGCCAAGGTGACCCCCTTTCCCCTAGGATCTTTATTACCGTTCTACAAAACATCATGAAAACATTAAAGTGGGATAACAAAGGTATAAACATAAATGGTCAATTTCTAAGCAATCTAAGGTTCGCAGATGACATCGTGCTCTTCGCAGAAAACTCATCGCGATTAGAGTCAATGATAAATGAAATTAATTATGTCAGCAATGGAATAGGTCTAGACTTGAATACAATGAAAACTAAAATTATGACAAACAGTATCAAATCACCTATACATGTCAACAGTGTTCTACTAGAATATGTCCAAGAATACACATATCTCGGCAAACAAATATCGTTCAAAAAATCTAGACATAATGCTGAGATAATGAGACGTGTAAACATGGCCTGGAATAAATTTTGGAGCTTCAAAGAAATTCTAAAGTCGGATACTTCAATAAAGCTAAAGAAAATTGTATTGGATTCTTGTGTCTTGCCTTCTCTCACATATGCGTCACAAACATGGATTTTCAATAAACAAACCAGAAACAAAATATTAACAACCCAAAGAGCTATGGAACGGAGTATTCTCAACCTAAAACTGAGACACAAAAAGAGGAACACAGATATAAGGAAAACCACAAAGCTGATTGATGCCTTGGAACATGGTAGGAAACTAAAATGGAAATGGGCTGGCCATGTTGCTCGTATGAAAGAGGACAGATGGGCTAAAAAGATAACATCCTGGAAGGGACCTGCCGGCAAGAGGACCAGAGGCAGACCGGCGGAGAGATGGCTCGATGAAATTTTAAAAATAGCGGGAAATGATTGGACAGATAAAGCAAAAGACAGAACTGCATGGAGGAAAATGGAGGAGGCCTTCACTCTGTAGAGAGGTCCTTAATTAAAAAAAAAATGTTGTACTTATAGGGGATACTAGCTTTTGCCCGCGGCTTCGCTCGCGTTAAATTCGCCTTATTGATTTGTAATAGCAACGCTAAGTTTTCCCTTTTCTTACCTCTTTCTCCCTCACATCCCACTTTAAAAAATATATATATAGCCTATGTCCGTCTCCTGGTTCCCAACTATCTCTGTACCAAAATTCATCAAAATCGGTTTAGCCATTAAAGCGTGAAGAGGTAACAAACAAACAAACAAATAAACAAACAAACAAACTCACTTTCGCTTTTATAATATTAGTAAGGATTTAAATAATTTTTTATTTTATTTTGTTAATTATGTTAATAAATTAATCGCATGCACTTAAATCTACCTATACTATTATTATTGTAAATTGAATTTTATTAAGGAAATAAAAAGGCTTAATTATTTATAAATTATTATTATTATTATTACCCTGACAATCACAGTGTTTTAAACACTAATGACTGTTACTACAGAATAAATAATACTAACTTATAACATATGGGTAAATTGAAAGACACATATTTTGTTCACAGGTCATTTATTTCATATCAAAATATGACGGTTTACAAACTACTGACTGTATGCACCTAGACAACCCAAATTATGTGTTATACCACAAATAATTTAATTTCTCAAAGAGTTAACATTGTCGAATTCAATCTAAAGAGTTCTTAATAAAAATAAAATGAATATCATCCCGTTATAATACCATTACATCGGTATTGAATGCAGTGATTTATTAAATAGAAAAACAATGCAATACAAGCGAGTTCATAGTATTCTTTGTGGCTATTAGTTATGTTATTCGCAAGCCATAGGTGACTACTTTTCTATTGTTAGATTATACAAAAAATATATTAGAACCAAGATTACTCTTGTGCTTACTCGAGTGATATTCTCGTAATGTCAAATAAAAATAAAATAATAGCCAATGTAACTCTAAAATAATACAACAACTCCTCAAAATTTTGACTGGACTAGAACCCACAACGAAATGTGAAAAATTTAATTTACAAGATGTTTTTGGCAAAATGGACTCTCTCGAAAGGAAATCAAATTGCTAAAACGTGCTGTTACGGCACTATATTACGTCAGGGCTCATCTCCACGTGATGTAAAAACTGCAGCGCGTTTAAATAATCCAATATTAATTTGAAGAAAGCCGCCTTCAAGCGCCCGCGCAAACATTTTGAAAAAGGCGTCTCATTCCCTAACACGTGAACGAACCTACTTAGCGCTAACGTGTTTACACCTAGTGACTATGAGGCCTCGGATACAACTTAAGAGTAATAAATTCCTATCATAATCAGTATTGAAAACAGACGTATCGCTAGCTACATGGCATTCATATCCATCACATCGAAACATTTGGACTAGCTTCCTTAATTACGTAACTATACCGTTAACCTAGTAATTAAACAAAACTAGTCACGAAATTTGCGTAAACTACACTTTATCTATTTTGATTTATATCGGTACAATACGTAATAGGTATCTGTGTATACAGTACATATTGAAATGTAGACTCTAGAATTCTTATTTACAAAATTGTATTTAGACAAACGTACATAAAGTCTATTGATAAGTAGTTATAAGTATTAAAACTTCAAATTATCCACAAGTATCATAATATGTCACTCAACCAGTGATTACTGTTCATAAAGGCATGCTTTGGTGCATAACCAACCACTGGGATTCCAGTTCATTATATGTAATAATATCTTGAAGCAACATCAATTGCCTTATGTCGATTGTTATTGTCTATAAAATAACATTAAATAGCTCCTCTCCTGTTCACTACAACTAGATAAAATAACGCAGGTAATAGAAGTTACCGATCATTACGTGTAATGACACTCGTGTGGTATTAAATATAGTTATACAAAACTAAAAGCAAATGCACAAACAAGGCGACCAATAAGATAGCATTTGTGATGGTTCATACATGATTACCTAAACGTGCGGTTATCCCGTATCATATACAATAGAGACGTAAATAAATATGCACATAAGTAGTATTATAATTTATATTTACATTTAAGAAAATATGGCACATCTGTTATCGACCGCGCTCGCAATCCATTTCTGACGACCGAGCGATCGAGCCCTACCACTAAAATAATACGAATCAGTATCGGATCATGTAATGCGCCTAAATTTCGGGTTACCATAATACCAATTAAAATACCGGTGGGTAAGTAAATATTCAACGCCGTTAAAATAATACACAGTAAAGCTACCGTCCGTCGTCGATCGACTCCGAGCCTCGCGCGGTCGGCCGTCTACCGCTTGCCGACCAAACGCGCCGCACGCCGTACGCCACACGCCGCACCGCGCCGCAACCGAACGCACCGCCAGTCTACACTATCACTCCGGTGACGACAATAACCTCCAATTGGCCAAGCCTCGTATTTTTAATTATACAAACGAATTCATAAACTCTCGTCTCGTCGGGTATAGAAAGAGCAAATATAATTCTGTACATTTCGAACTCGTGCAAACAAGAGTCGCGTCTTGTGCCGAAACTTTCAGTCAGCGTTTCGTATCGCAGTCGTTCGGTCCGGTGCCGGCACGCCACCGCTGACGCAATCTAAAACTAGAGACACATTCGAATCGCACGAGTACATAAAAATATGTCAGTCTATAGAGCTTCGCGCTCACTCACTTAGCCTACGAGCAGTCTGGGGTATAGACGGGGTGGTCGGGCGCAGTAATACTGTGTCCGGGGAGGGGCGGGGCGCGCTCAGCTGGGCGGCGGGGGCGCGGGCCGCACCGTGCGCGGCGCGCGCTGCCGCCGGTGCCGCGTGCACGCGCAGCACGCGTCTACGCGCCGCCGACGTGCGCACGCTGCACGCCCGCAGCGCTTGCGGACACACGTTACCTCTCCATCCTAAAATAGACAGGAAAAGACATTTAATACAAAGATCAATCTCACATTAGCCCCTCAGGAGTTTAAAACCTCTAACTAATAAAAAGAATTTATTCATGTTTCTGAAGCAGGAAGTCTCTGGTGTGTTGGGCACAATAATAGGCTTATCATCTATTTGTGACTATGCTCAGATTATTAAACTCTATTATTATCATAAGTTGGTATTCACCTTGCACCGGCACGTGACGCAGCGCTGCTCTCCGTGCGAGTGGATAGAGGGGTGCACCTCCTTGCCATTGGGCAGCGGCCCGTCGGGGAACTTGCAGCCGCCCTCCGCTAAGATCTCCTCGGCGGTGCGCGGAGCACCCTGGTCTTTTGGAGTCTCTTCGTCTGGCTTTTTTGCTTTTACCTGAATTAAATAAAAATAGATCATGAACAACTGCAGTAATCTTCGCAGAGTAACGGCTGGTGAGAGTATCAGCAGAAGACTGAGATCAGGCTAATAGCGAAGATCAGACTAGAACAAAAGTTAAAGTAATTTTCGAGCTCACCTCTGGACATACGCGGCAGCAAGCCTTCTTATCAGGCCTATACGCTTCCTTCTCGCTACATCTCAACGGCGGGCACTTCACTCGGGGGCACTGGATCTGCCTGGTGGCAAAGTTGCAGGTGCAGATGGCGCACGTGTCGTATCCGCCAGGCACCAGGTACGGGTGCCACGACGAACCCGGCGCGTAGCTCTGTCCTGCGAGGACGCAGCTTCCGTTCTCTGACCATACTGCTGATGTTGAGTCTGGAATAGAAAATTGTGTCTATTTAGTAGACGTTTTCAAAGGACAAAACTGTACCCTGCTATCCCATGATGGTACTGCTTGAATGGAACAGTGCAATTAGAGCTGCCACATTGTGGTCACCTTTTTCAGATTGTTAAACTGTAAATCATTCTTCTAAGTGGAGACCACCAGCAGATTGTACGCTACATAAGTAAGTGTGTTCAAAAGATCAGTCAATTAGGCAAGATGGAAAAAAATCGTAATAAGCTCATACTCACTAGTACATATAGGGCAGCATTGTCCTGGTGGCTTGATGGTGGGCACGAGGCAGTTGACAGGCGGGCACTGGACCGCCTCGCACTTCGGGATACCCATCACGCACCAACATTTTGAACAAGTCTGGAATCATTGAATAACCCTGTAAAATTTCAGTCGCCTCTAAAACATACGTGTTTTATAATAATTAATTCCGGTTCGGGAAATTGAACCCGTTGTATTGCATGCAACCCGTTGGATTATTACTTGCGGATTCAAGTAGAAATGAAGCTTAGTTAGGGACGGGAACAATAGCTCATGACAGCCACGAAAAAGAATCTAGTGGTATACGAAAAGTTTATGGATATTGCGTCTCTCAGGGTTTTAAACAGCGCTAATTCACTTGACCTCAGTATCATGATCCAAAGGCTCTTTGTAAATATTCATGCTAACCTCAGTATCTGTCCAAGTCTCTCCAAGCTTGTAGAATTTATCTCTTTGCGTGCAATAGTTGACGTTTAGGCGGAACAGCGAGTAGTCTGTGATCTGGTCCTCAAGTGGTCCTGGAGTATACTTGGCACTGAGCTCATTGTCTGACGTTCCTGGGACTGCTGGCAAGCACGAAGGTGGCACGCTTATCTGAAACCATAGACAAATTTTGGTCAATACTAGCCTTTTTTGTCCAAAACATATTACAGCTAATTTAGTATTTTATCCACTCACCGATTAATTTTCCAATATATTGCGGCACAAACAAATTGTAAGGCAAATTAAATACAGTTCAGCTAAGTCTTATCTTAATTATAAAAGGAATTATGTTTTTTTTTCTAATTGGAACAGGTTTTGTTTATCTGTGCTGTTGGGATTACGTTTTTTAAATTGTTATTGTTTAACGATAATGAAATGATCGAACTCGTAACAACAAATAGGATGCAACTCGATGGCCAGTTTTCTTTTCAAGAACGATATTTTACAAAAAGACAATTTCCCGGGTCCGGCTATTGCAAAACCACCACCATCCACACCATAGGCTCGAAATATATTTATTCACCTGTGGTACTCGCGTCCGCAGGATTACAGTGACGTTGTCATGTGCGCGCAGTTCCAAATGCGAGGCTCCGACATGCAGCGCGACTAGCTCAGCAGCAGTGGGCTCTAGGACCCACCCCTCTTCTCCCCCCAGTTCTCTTGCTCCACCCTCAGCGCCTGCGTGGGACTCCAGCCACCAAGATGACCAGGAGCGAGCGTTGCCGCCCGTTATAACCGTCTGAAAGCAATCAGTAATTTGATGATAAAATACTATCTTTTTTGCACAATGCTGGAATCTACACTTCACATTAGAGCAGACAGGGTTATCCTGAAATAGGTTAGGTTTTACAATGTACGAAAATTTTAAATTCCTTTCGTGCAGCCGCCGCGGGAGACGCCCCTGGCGTGGCGTCTCCCGCGGCGGCTGGTTTGGTTTGAGGTACTCTCCCTCAAACGCCCGGTCACCTCCTTCGCTAGCATGACTGCTTGGCAGAAGGAGGTGACCGCTTCCCATTCCATCCCGCTCCGGACCATGGACTGAACCAGGGCCGGACGCATGGCACTGGGCCTAAATGTTCAATTTTTTTGAACAACTAAAATAATTGCCAATTTTAGGACTTACCTCATAATACAATCCACAGAGTGAGTCAACGGACAGCCAAGCCAGACCAGCCATGTTGGCAGGTAGTCGGACCTGCCCTGTTCTACGGAGCAGTGCGGGACCGGACCCCGCAGCATCCGGCAGCATTCTAGATGTTAAGCGTCCACGGAGAATAGGTGGACCTGTAATTGTAGAAAAAAATGCACGTTTGTATAAGTAAACTCATAATCTGCTAGTCGTACATTATTATGAGGTCACGACTTGTATAAATCGCAACATGGTCCACTTTTATACACGTGAATTTTAAGTTTCATCATCAGGTAGCAATTGCGCTCTAATAAAGGTTCAAGAACTTTTGATTGAAAGAAGTCATTACCATAACAATTTAATTTCAACTCTAGACAAAAACATAAATAAAAAGCCTCTAAAACCAACAGTCTTTATCTCCTAAATAGCTTTGTAACTCGCACAAATCTCTGTGCCTACGTCTTTAATTCAGATTATTTGCTTAACAAAGCTGGGGCAGATCTTAATAGGAACAAACTCGATCAGGCATTCATTTCAATTTTTGCCCAACTAACTACAGAGCTACATTCATTTGAATTAGCCCGTCTTTTGTTCATCTTACACGTGACCAGACCAGACCAGATGTGTGTGACCCTTTTTGTGATACATCATTCTAGTCATTCTACTACCCGAAAGGTCATCAGAGGTCTGTGGTACAGGGAGAGAACCTCAAACCAACCCAGCCGCTGCAGGAGACGCCCCGGGCGTCGGTCGCCGCGAGATGACTCCCGGCCACCGTAGATACAGGCCTGTGGACGGTGAGCAATGGGTAGCTCACCGAATCCGTCTATTGACGACAGGCCGTGTCGACGGCGCGTTAGTGTTCCACGCGCGCCTCAAAGAGATGACAGCAAAGCAGAGGAGCCTGTCAAAACCAGCGCCTGTCTGGTTTGCGGGTTGTTCGAAAGATATACCGCGGCCCCGGAACATAAAGGGCAATAGAAGGAACATGGGTAGGTTTTAGTCAGTACAAGTCAGACACTCCCCCGCTCCAGGCGGGGGAAGATATTTGATGATTTCCCATCCGCAAAGAAAAGGTCTATAGTACGGCTCATAACATATCACCAGTAATGTTAATAAGAAGTTCAAAAGCACTTTTCTCAATTTAAGAATCCAACCTTACACACGCCTACAATCCATTGATCGTTTGCCTAATATGCAGCAATATTCTGGTTTTCAACATCTATTGTGTAATGAACGTTAACCAGCAGTAAAACAAATAGAAAGTCTTACCGGAATCTGCGCTGATATGCACAGCAAGCTGGTCCTCATACAAAGGCTGGAAGATCCTGGCGCTTGGTCTCGCCAGCACTCCCATGCGAGTGTCCAGTATCTCCACCTGAGAGTGGCGCTTGCCCTGCTCTTCTACCAACGTGATCTTGGGATTTGTTATACCCAAATTGTCAACCTAAAAAAGAGTACACAAATCAATTGTAGCTACTTTGTTGATTCTAAATAGTATGACGGAGAGCTAGATATACAAGTAAACCTTTTAGGTGTTCAGATTTGTTCGGAAGTCACACTCGCGGGATTTGTTAAACAACTAACCCGAAGCGAGAAAACTATTTATTTAGGTTTATTGAGTTCATGAATAAACCTTTCGGCATCGTTCGGTTCGCGTCGGCTCGGCACAATTGTACCCTATCAGAATATCGATACTCGATTTTGTCGCTCGACAGTGCCGACTCATGTCGACATAAAAAAGTATGTAGCATTTTCCTCCATGATCTCAGGATATGTAGAGTTTAAAAAAACTATAATTGTGCTACCATCCGCTTCTTTTTAAATTAAATCTTCCTTAATGAGAAGTAACCTAATCCAAACAAAATTAAAGAAACCATTAACACTTGCGTCCAATACAAATCTAATAAATTGTGCCTCTTAACGATCTTAAGTAACCTATTAAGGAGCCTCTTGGAGCAATTTGGTTTTTAAATGATAAATATCATCGGAATCATTTAAATTCCTTTTATTTAAACGAGTTAAGCCATTGGAATAATGACATATTTTTTAATTGAAAGATAATATTGAGTGGAAAAAACGTTCAGACTGTGATAAACTGAGAGCTAAAGAATAGCCTAGAATGTGTCAACATCCATTCTTAATTACTTTATGACACATCACATACGGTGGCGCTTACACAAGTTGTAAAGGTTTCTCTAAGAGATGAACGTTGAATTCACAATCGTTCATGACGTTATCATTGCCTATGACTATCGTCTTACGTTCTGTTGTAATAAGCAGTGGAGTATCCACTTGCATGCTGGTCAACAGAATCTTCGAGATTATTGATTTAAACATATCGTTCATTTCTATACTTGATTCAAGTCATTATGAAATCTGTTGGCTATATTTACCTGTATATCATAGACAAGCGATCCCTCTTTGTCGATATAAAGCATGGCAAGTCCTTCAGGTGCCGGCGTGGCTGATAGCCTCTCAGAAACAAGTGGTGCGTTGTACACTTCACAAGCGGCCTTCTGCCTCACGCTGCCCACGATCCTCCTCTCAGGAGTCCCAACAGCCTCCACAGTGAGGAGCAACCGGCCTCTTGCTAGAGACCTCAGTTCTGCGGCTGACACCGGGGTTGATACTTCCAGGACATTGAAGTCATAATGTGGTTTGCTTACCCTCTGCACCTGGAAAAACACATTAATTTATCTAAGACCTGAACCCGTTTTTACTCTTAAAAGCAATTCAATTCGGTTAGCGCAGTGGTTGAGCCATCGACTGCTGCGCTGAATGTCGCGGATTCGATCCCCGCACGGATCAAATATATGTGACCTATAGTTTAAATCTTTGTAAACGCACCCACGATACAGGAAAATACCTAGTGTGGGGCAACGTTTTTTGTTCTGTTAACAACTTTTGTTTGTCCCGAAAATAATTAACGAAATTCATAATAAGAAAGTATGCAAAAGTAAACACATACCTACAATATTTCATGAGCTCTTGAACGTTGGACTTAATTTACGTTTATTGGTAGTAATTAGCCACTTAAGAACCTCATCAACAGAAGACATCTGAATCGCTTCGTGTTTCAATTTTGTTACATCGCGAGGTACTTACTAAAGTACTAATAAGTATAGAATTGAATATGAATATACCTGATCAATGATGGTCTGATTTTTTTCCGGTAGTGTGAGTATTACTCTGACGAGATGCGATGTGACAGCAGTTTTGGGGAAGACTCCATTGAAGACCAGAGCCAGGTAGAGGCTGGGCGTGGCTCCGGCGACCGCCGTGATGACGGCAGTGCCGCCCCACCAGCCGTCCTCGTATTCCATCGCAGGGTAGTCCCTACAAGCACCCTCACCGATGGAAGTAGGAGGGTGTTCCGGCTCCAAGAGTGTCGTGAACATCTCTGATGATAAAGCTGGATACCTAAAAAAGAGAATTTACTACATTTCCGATCTTAGCACTCGTTTTAGAAACATCTCGTCTGTCATGGTGAAACTATCTTGCGCCATTTTCGCCGAAACTGACCTAATAATTACTTTTGCAGAAGTAAACTACCGATAAAATTATTAGTTTCCTTAGCTTCTTTCTCAGTATGATTATTTGAAAAGCAGGTCAAAATAATTATCGTTCGTTTTCCGAGAACTGGAATCTAATCTCGCCTACTATTTTCAAACCACCAACAGTGCCTACATGTGCTCAATGCATTGACTCTTTCATAGATATCTCGATAGCGCTAAAGCAATTAATACTACGAATCAATTGAGTGTCCACTAACAGCATTATGGCCTGTTATAAAACATGTGCGTCTAGGATTTTTCTCAGAATGATTTCTAGTACTGAACCTAAAGTTTTCCGCAGTTAATCACGCGGTTAATTAAATTTACAATCCAAAGCGAACAGTACCACCATTGATAGATTCCCGGGAATAATTACTGCAGTAATATTTATTACTCTAATTTGATAGGCTGTTGGAGATTACTCATAAGGTAATATAAATCAAGGCGTCGGCAAGTACAAAGTTGGTGTTCATTTAAAATTCCTATTCCTTACCTACCTGTCGATTCTGCCGCTGAGTGCGCTATCGATGGAATTGTTCCGCGCCTCGCCCCACAGCAGAGCCACGTGCAGATCACCGTCACGCAGTAACGTCTTGTACTGGCGCGGCACTCGGCGCCAGACGCCACAAAGCTGTAAACAACACAGATTCTTACGTTTACAGCCAATTACAAGTATTTAATGAGTGTTTACTTCAATATTTCATAGAATCAGTCGATGTAGCACAAGCAATCACTTTAATTACCTTATCAGTTTTTTCTTCATACGTTGTGTGAATCCCTGGTATTTTCTTGAGCGATTGTTCGAGTAGCACTCGTCCTTCCCTGTCGAGGAAGGCGACTGCTCGCGGCTGGTTTTGTATGGAGGGGCTCAGCAGCACGGACCAGTAGAGGTGGCGCCTGCGGAACGTGAAGCGCGCGGTGGCCACCCCTGGAGCCACCGGCACCCCGGACATGTCATCACGCCGCACGCACAGCGGAGACCGGCCAGTCAGAAACGATGCGAAATCTAGAAGATGGAGTAAATTTAATTATGTATCACATACTTATGGAAATGCAAAGGCCATGTTGACGGGCCTGTTGGTCTAGTGGTTAGTGGCCCTGACTGCTGAGCCGGAGGTCGTGGGTTCGATTCCCACCCAGGACAAAGTTTGTGTGATGAGCATGATTGTTTGTTCTGTGTCTGGGTGTGATTTATCTATAATATGTATGTATTTATAAATTATATAAGTATGTATATTAGTTGTCTGGTTACCATAACACAAGCTCTGCTTAGCTTGGGATCAGATAGCCGTGTGTGAGTTGTCCCAAGATATTTATTTTATTTATTTATTTATGTTTTCTGTGTTTTAATGAAAAACTCACGTTTCATGTTTTTTTCGTCTTCTTCAGTCGTAATGACAACTGGACTATCTTCTTGGACGATGTCGGGAGCTGAAACAAGGAAATAAATTGCCTAAATTACAAAATAATCAAATCTTGCAGTTGTTCTCTGGTAAACGAGTTTTCAAAGTGTTACCTATCGGTAGCTTAGACTACGATGCTAACTGTAATAAAATGCAATAGGGCACTAAAATATTATGGTTGATATCGATTCGATAATATTACTTTCCAAGTAAACGGTGAAAGGTGCTTAGAACGTAAGTATTCTATAAACGGAGATGTTGACTCGCAAAAACAAATAAAATTTGCATTTATTGCCTACTAGCTTTTGCCCGCGGCTTCACTCGCGTTAAATTCGGGGGAACACAGTTCCTCTTTCCTGATTTGCAGCTTAGCTTCCTGCCTTGAAAACTGTGAAAAGTCCCATATAAAATTTCATCCCCTATTTAAGGGAAGTGGGGGTTAGAAAGAGACAAAAAGTAGGCTAAGTCCGTTGCCAGGATCACAACTATCTCTGTACCAAAATTCATCAAAATCGGTCTCGCCATTTAGGCGTGAAGATGTAACAAACTCACTTTCGCTTTTATAATATTAGTAAGGATTATGTGTGAAATCTCGTCGGAAAGAAATTGTAATTTTAACTATAAAATTATGTTTCCCTATTAATGGATATGAGTACTTTCTCCTGTTGACAGTGGCTCATAAAAGTCGTATACGCTTGGATCAATTGACGGCGAGTGCGTCGGCGTCGCCGGGCCTGATCGCTGCTCGCCTGTTCGCAAGACCCCCCGACCCTTCCAATCGGGTTGATTGGATCAAATGTTATTCAATCGTAACAGGATCGGCGCGGGCGTCTAGACGGCGACGGTAGAATTTGCGTTTTGCATAGCTTTCTTGTTGGGTCTGCTATGGACAGAAATAGAGGGAGCACTGACATTTCGTGCGACACTTTGATTGGTACCCGATTTGTCGATGTACGCTCGTTAAATGCTCGTAAACCTAAATGCATCGGTTGCGTATTGTATTAATATATTTATTGTGTTGCCGTAACTAGAATTGCAGACATTACGCGTTATTACTATCAAGTTTGGTTAAGTATGATGTAAGTCCTGATTTAATGCGTTTAATGTTCCCGAGACACGTCAGTTTCAAGTAACTGAGGTAATAAGTTATTGAAGTAAACTGGTGTGAGCCTAAGGCAGGAACTACTGAACTTGAAGCATAGGAAGTGGCCTAAGTGAGTTTATTTTTCAGGCTTTCTCTTGTAATTACTTTTCAGCTTCATTTGGAATAATTGGTTAACAGTAACTTTTTGTAAAAATAATAGTATCTGAGAATTATCAGGCACAGCTATAATTAGTATTCTTCAAATTTCAGCCTTTTACTTCCCTGCCATATAAATAAAATTGATATGGGGACAATCACGGAAAAATACCCTTTCGAGCAATAAAATAATTATGTCTATCGGTTCACAGCCGGCGGAGTATAAAAAAGGTCGGTTAAACAGTGAAGGGCTATTAAATAACTTCCCCCGTTCTGGGCGCGGAGGGGAGTGTCAGACTTTTACTGAACAAAACCCACGCATAATCCTCCATTTCCTATTTATGTTTCAGGGCCGCGGTATGTCTTTCGAACAGCTCGCAACAAACTGATGAAAAATTAAACAAATCTACATCTGAAAATAAGAACGCTGACTGACAGCGCCAATTAACACAATATATACTTTAATGAACCATATTCCCTTTGTTGCACAGTTTTTGGATACTTATTCAATGAAACAGCTATTCGAGTAATCTTAGCAGTAATCTTTCTTTGACGATTGTTTTTTTTATTCTTGTGTTTATACTTTGGTTACAACAAAATATATGCTTTCCATTATATTATTTACTTTTCTTTAGCTTTTACATTTTAAAATATTTCTTTAAAACAAAAATTAACAAGGCATCAGGAACAGGGTCCAAACTACCGGTGGTTAGACCTCCAGAGCCAGGAACCTCCTCACAATGCGGGCCGTATCAAACCATTTTATTTTATTCTTAGTGGAAATGGAATATCTGAAAATCGCAGTTAAGTTGCTTATGGCAGCCATGTACTTATGAGCCAATTACTTAATACAGGTGTGACTAATTATACTTACCCAACAAACACCAACAAATAATTCAAAATTAATAATCACCCGCATTAACATAATGCACAATACCTATATATTAACTAACGACTTAAACACTTTACATTATCCAATATTTTTCCATAAATTTGAAATGTCAATTTTCAATAACTGCCTGTCTTTAAAAGTAATTACTTTAATAGAATAAGTGCTCCTAGTCTTAATAAACATGTAAATGTCACATTGTAATATAATATCTATAATGGCATAATTATATTGCAACTTGTCGATATCTGTGTTTAAGCGCATTATTTATAGATGTGTATGCAATACGCGGCGCAAGTTAGACTAATAAATCGTGTTATCCGATCATCGGTAGTGGACAGAGCAATGACATGATAAACAAGTATATAGGTAGTGACCAGTAAACATTGTGATGAGGGGACCTGTTTACGCGACTACGTATATACGAAGTATACGCAAGCAGATTGTGATCTGGCACGCTCCGGCGCCGTTCATAATTCACTCTGTAAATTCATTACATATCCGAGACAGCCCTAAATTTATTTGCAAATGGCGCCAAGGCGGCGATGAGTAGCTCTAGGATATTTGCAAGCACAACAAAGAGTAGCGCGCACGGAGAGATGGCGGCGAGGGAATGTGCCGCCGATACTCAGGGCTGACGAAATTTGTCACTTCATTCGACACCTTGCAGTTGATATAATGTACCGACTATCACTCCTTCCTTACCTGCTGCTCCATTAATGTCACACGCGTTAACTAGACTCTACGTTCCACAAGATAAATTCGTAGTTATTTTCTACTTTAAATTCATCATCGCTAAGTGAGTACTACACTCGTAGGTATTGTGCAACATTTCTGTCTAAATGTAAATCATAAACTTCTGTTTAACGCAATATGTACCAAATTGTATTAAAAGCTGTCCCAGTATTTGTGTAATCGATTAACAAACATTCCACTTTGGTATTTATACTATTAGTTAGAATATTACCAACGTGCTATATCTAACCATGGAGTATGAATAAATGCAGTTAAATATGCTGCCGGCCATTAAAATGCATTAACAGTGACAAATACCAGCGCTAGCGGCATAGTAGGACAACCGTGGACGTTTCTGTCTATTATTGTTAATTTGTTCATACATTATATCTTGTATTTTTGCTGCCGGAATAGACGGAGTTTCTTTTTTTTTCTTGTGTACTGTCTTTCTACTGTCCCTGATGTACCTACAGTCATTTGAAAATCTATTGCTCTTTGGGTCAGTGGCTATCTGGTGCAAAACTGTATATTTAGTTCCGTAATGGTCATCAGACTTTTCCTGTAAATCTCCTCATTGATCTAGTGAACTTGAATAATAATGGTGCGGCACAAGAATGCGGCTCGTGGCCAGCCCTAGTAGAGAGTGTGCGATCGTCGTCGGACACCTTTGACTCGGCCAAGCTTGGCTCACTCGTCGCGCCTGTGTCCGTATGAATATTTATGCGCTTGCATAGCGCACGCTGTCGGCTCAGCGAGTCAGCTCGGACAGAGCGACACGTAGCATTTCAACCGATTCCAGTCATTTAGCGTAAATTTAAACTTTTAAAAGCAACCTCGAAGCCGCGACGTGCCGCGACTAGAGCCGTGATCGCTTCATTTCTAGTCTGGTCGCGGCCTATCGTTTAGTCTTCTGCGTCGCAACGAGTTTTCCAATAGCGTGATGTAACCCGGCGCCGCCAAGCCGCGCGGGCGCAGGCGACGCCCGCACCGCTTGTCGTGCACAGAAGCGCACATCGCCACTAAATCGGTTCAAAGGGGCCAGATATAAAACTCATTCGATGTCATATCACACAAACGATTGAAATTGTGCGACGGCTGCCAGATATCACTGCCGGCCGGCCCGCAACAGACTCAGACTACTATAGGACTATCTGTCATTAATTTAGACGCATTCTAACAAGCGTATAGGTGATCACAAAAATCTTTTATATTTTTGATGTGCGATACATCACTCGTTAGACCGTCTTAAATTTTTTATGATGTCTAGGATGAAAATTCTTTGAAATAAAAACAGTTTGGAACATCGTAATTTTATGAAAAACTGTGTACAATGATAATGCAGAAATAATTATGAAGTGTTAGCACCGTGTTGTGTCGTAACTGGCCGGGTTCTGTCACCAGCAGACGGATCAGTGCTGACAACACGGCACCACGGACAAGGATTGCACAATCAATCGTGTCCATATAAGATGTCTTGAGACAGCTCCATGTTTCGTACTTCCTAAGTCAGCGCCGTGCATATTTATGTGACGTTTAAGAACGGATTAGATAAATTATACAAATACTTTGCATATGCTAGTGTAATTCGGTTTCTACCGAACATATACAAGTGTTCGCAAATCGATTTATTATGCATTACGCTATGACAGGCACACGGGCGAATCATTCATCAAAATCGATCGATTTATCGAATGCAGCGGTATGTTAAATATTTACGAGTTACATGAACGCAGCATTGAACGTTCAGGCGCGTCCACTCATACCTTGACCTCGACTACACCGAAAAACTTCATTTAATGTGTGGGGTCGCGCCGCGCGCCGTCGCCGCCGGAACTATTCTGCTGAACAAAGTGACGAGGCGTCTAGTGACGTCACGCACGACGCTCCACTGAAAACACCGTCGCTCATGTCACCTCGACATCTGAACCACGTACCTGTCACTACTTGTAACTATGCCAGAAACTTTATTCTACATTTTCGCCGGCAACATCGTACTGATTCATATCGGGACATTAATCTAGTAGAATCAATACAACTTCTCAATCTTACACAAAGTACTCGACCTAATTAACCATTAACCTAAATGTTTGTCACACAAGCTCGTAGATAACATTGATATATCACGTCACGCGTGCCATTGTTACATTACAACTTCTATATGCGCGATTCTCTTATCAAGAGTTGTACGAAGATATCTAATGTGAATAAAAACACCACGGTTAATTGAATTATATTATCTAATTATTTATTTATTTTCAATCTTATGTTAATACTCAAAGCTGGTTTTACTGACTTCAGATTATATAATACCTAGTACATAACCGTACGAGAGCGGAAGGGTGATAGAAACGGTATTGAAATCAAAGCACTTTAAGGTGGAGTAAACAAGTTACTTGCTCTATAACAAAATAATGTAATCAACTCAAGGCTTTATCAATTGTATCGAAAGCGCAAGCTCGATGACGAATCCGAATCATGTTTGCAGGAGTGGTGAGGAAGACGCGCGGCACGAGGCGGCAGTGCGGCGACTGCGGTGCGGTACAGGCGCGGTGACTGCGGTGCGGTACAGGCGCGGCACTGCTGCACCGAGGCTGTTCGGTGCTCTTGGGCGCACGGCCCTCATTGCAAATTCCCGCGACGGCGAGCGAGTTGTTTGCAGTCGGCTTTGTGCTAATTTATAGGTTATATTCGTAATGATTGTGGCAAAGAATGTTTATGGCACAAGGCGCGGTCTTATTGTTTTCGATAGGCACGCGGCGTGGTGCTCGCCCGCTCGGCCCGCCGCGCCGCGCCGCCGCGCCGCACACACGCCCGCATAACTGTCGCGCTGTAAGAATGCAACGAGCATTGGCTTCGATTCAACATCCATTTCCATAAAATATAATTTCGCCTCGGCGTGGCGGCGGCGCTCTGGATGCATCTCGATGTGAATGTTTCGACCCGCGCGGCTCTACTTACATTAGTTGCTCGATTTGCGAAAATTAATGCAAGTGACGTGAGTGAACTGCTCTACATCCGAATGCATAACAAATATTTGTTCCAAACTTAAACCTACTGCCAGTCGTTTGCAGAGTTTTCGTAAAACCAAACCTGCGTGATTCTCAAGAATAACTAAAATGGGTGTGGAGTACACGTTTGGGAGACATTAAACAAGGAGAATCGGTGCGTTCACGCCCGTGCCTGCCATGTACGGCGGCGGCGAACGAGCCATTGTACTGACCGCGGTATTCCTGCGGCGGCCTATGCACCGCCGTTTATGGACAACCGTTTACCCAAAAAAGTAGAACAACAAACCACGTCCGTGCTGTTTACAAGACACCCAACACTCCAGCGCATTGTCCTGCACAGCGGTGAAACGCTCGCGATTTGCATTTTACGCCTACAGCCTTGCTCGAGCCGACGCCGCTAGAGACAGTACATTGTTTTGCATTTCTCTCTATCTACATTAACACTTCCACATACCTATAATAATAATGGATCAATACATACGTTATCTTCAGAAAAAAAAAATGAGACTCCAAAGATAACGACAACATTAAGAATGGCTACTGTTTCCCGATATAATTACTTCCTGTCTAGCTTCTTGTGTTACCAATTAATCGCTTGTTAACTTGCACTCAGAGATAATAAGATGTAAACAAACATCGGAAACAGACACCTCTTTGCGTTTTCTCCGTCACATAGGTATTAGCTAAGCATCCATAAAATTGTTTGTTCTTTGAACACTCAAACGAGACACTCGAACACCAGCGACACCGCCACCGCCACCGGCACAAGTTTCCTTAAAGTTACTTTTAGATTTTGAAATACGTTCTAAATATTTTAGTACATCATAATTTTCAAGCGACGCGGCGGATAAAATATTGAAAGCATTATTTTTAATACCTATTTATATGAAGTATTAGTGCGCGTCCGACGCGGCCAGATTTAGAAGGAAATGCAGCTCTATACGCTACACAGCTTACATTCAAATTATGAAGTGCAGTGTAATGGCCGGCAATGGTCTCGTTGACGGAATTAATTAGAAATTAGTCGGACGAGTGCTGATTGGTGAATGAAGGCGTATCTATCATCGGAGAATCGGCAGCGCAAGGCCGCCGCGCCGCAGCGGCACGGCCTGCTCTGAATATACAAGTTATAAAAAATGTACCACCGTGCATCATTAATTACGAGAACCATATGTTAACGAGTCATTGATACCATCTGTCAAAATCGTGATCTACATTCATAGTATTGACAGCCCTACTTTGAAGTACAAAGGTATTCGCGTGAGATTTTCCCTGAGCGAAATACTTAAAGTCTGGTACACGACCTGCAACGCTGAGTAGTGGTACATTTTATACCTACATACATTATTTATATTTAATTTTATTGTCATAAACTGGGTAATTCCTATTTGCCTGAGTCTGGAGAAGGAACCTGCCAACACAGACTGGTGGTCCTCATAACAAAGTAATTAACTCCACTTGCGACACATTAAATTATGATCACAACAATAACTCTGTAGACGACGCAGCAGAAATATTACTTAACAATATAAAATACACAATGAAAATGTGTTATTTTTATCCTTAGGTAACTTGAATGATTTAATTAATGATAAAATGTTCTTTTCATTAAAACACGTTGCTTTATAACTAGCAATATGTACAAGTAAATGTAAGTAGAAGTAAATCCATACTATACATATATGTATATATTATTATAAATGCGAATGTTTGTGAGAATGGATGGATGTTTGGATGTTTGTTACTCTTTCACGTCAAAACGGCTGAACGGATCTTAATGAAATTTGGCACAGAGGTAGATTATAGTCTGGAATAACACATAGGATACTTCTTTCGATATCACACGGGCGAAGACGCGGGCGCCAGCTAGTGAACATAACTCTCGTTAATTTACAAGATGGAAACCAAAACAAAAATAGTAGATAAAAAGCTTATTTAGTATTATGTCAGTGGTAGGTAACCCAATTTTTTCCATTTTCAACGTTTATGCAAAAGTCATTGTTAAATCGTATTTTTTTTTGCCTGTGAAGGTTATCGCTTGCACACATAAGTCATCGTTATTTATGTGCTAAATGGCATAACAGCCACAAGTATGGTACAATGAACTGATAAAGTAGGCTAAGACGTGAGGACATGAACATCGCTACATATCGCTGTGATTTTCTAACAGTACTTTATACCTTCTGGTTTTTAGTAGGCGAAGATAATACTGCTTCCTCCTAATTTTCATTTGACGTTATTTTTTTTCTTGGGTTCACGTAGCCCAATTTAATGATAAATAAGTGATTCCTCATAAAATTACGGTTACGATTATTTGCGTAGCAACCGTAGAGAATTGCTACGCGTAGGCCTACGCGCGTAGTAGAACGCGTAGTTCAAAACGTTCGATAATAATTTTCCTTCATAAAAGCGTCGTTTGCTCTTATTAAATTAACCTTGTTAGCTTATATTACAAATATAAAATCCCAACGTGCATTTTATCTTGATCTTTAACTGTTTAAAAAATAATTTTCATAAGAAGACATTGGTTTCTTGGTTGAAGAACAAGGCCATGCATAAAAACAGTCAGTTCAATGAAAATAGCTTTCTATATGGTAGTCAAAACACTGTTTTGAATCATTGTTCTCATGGAAAGATAGTTGGAGTCTGAGACGGTCTTACGTATAGCTTGACTGCATAAAAAAACAAATGAAAACTACTAAGCGATCACGATTAGCCATATAACTCCGCCGATAACTCCAAAAGCAAGTCACCGATTAAAATAGAAAATTTATCACCATCTGCTACGTAATCGTCGCATTACGATTGATAAATCAATTTATTTTTATTGCAACTCAATTAACAAGGCTATTATAATTAGTCGTATTGGAATATAAATAACTTATTGTTTGCGTTATTACAACAGTTACTATTAAACGTTACAATAATACTAATAAAAGGGAATATCCGGCTGCTTGCATTGAATTTATTGTATCTTGTTTCACGATTTCTTGGAATCATACATTTTACTGTTGTTTTCCTAGAGCTATAGATACTCTGATACTTCAATTTATTCAATCTGTCTCGGTCTATAATAAGCAGAATTATTTAAACTAATAAATTATTTGGTATTTCCCTAAACGTATTGCACACAACTAATAAAATTTACATAAAATAAACAAACAAGCATCACATAAAGTTGTTAAACAACATGTTCAGAGAACAGAAAATCCATATATGGTGTGCATGGCGGCTAAAACGTTAATAATTAATAAACATTAATTATGTGCAGTGTTTGTTGAGCAAGACCCCGCTAAAGCTAATGATCACACGTGGTCTAAGTCATTCGTCTTCATTAGCGTGTTTATTTTAGAATGGACCAACACTTGTTATGCCTGACTAAGACTGGACTCATTTATTTGTTTAGCCTAAACTAAACGGAAGATTCTGTCTTCATAATGTTGTAGTAAACGAAAACTTACTTACTTTACATTATTAAAAAATATATCGATCAAATGTTTGTACAAGTATTATGAACATTGATGGTAACAGTTAATTGAACACTTGTTTTTTTTTTCTATCGAATGCTGTAAAACTGTCCGCGTCTCAATACTACAATAACTTTGAATCTTGTGGTCCAATAAGTGTTCCCAAATCTGTATATTTACAATTCCATGTACAACAACGAGAAACCTGTAATATTTTCCGCTAATTTATCAAATCGAGTCAGTCGTCACATCATTTATCACAACAAGGGCGCCAACTCATACTTCAAACGAACTGCTAAGCCTTCCTTTTTGTATTGCCGTTGTCAGATTAAATTAAAAAATAAAAACGTTACCATTAAGGATCCTTCTTAGTCAGTCGACCATGACCTTCCCACTGCCAAGGTCGGGCCGCGGCGCAGACTTCAATGGCGTGATTTACTGTCTGAATATTCCACACTTTAAAGTTGATGAACACATACCGTTAATTAATGTTGCCATACACTAGGGGTTTCCCTATCAACGATCGAGATACTGCGAATCGCGAGGGAATTCAGTTGCTCCATATTTTGTAACAGTAAAGTTCTAAGAAACTTGAATGAACGCAATTGACTATTAGCCTGTAGATTTTATAAACAAAACTTTTATCAGAACATAATAAAAACTTTTAAAAGTCGTTTGCCGTTTCGTTTGCATTAGTCCCAATTGCCAGTTAGAATTCTTAACAATTTCGTCGTTGGTAACCCTGGCACCAGCCATGCGGAGCACTGATTTAATAAATCACTGAATCATTGCGTAGGTACGCAAATGTGAGACACGAACATAGACAAAGGTCAGCTGAGATTAAAAACACCGCCGGGTCATATCAACAAAACAATGATTTGGAAAACAAACACAATGGACTTTGTTATGGCTCGTCAAGATGAGTCTGTTGCAGATGTATTGTTCATTCAGAACCTAATTATAAATAAATGTGCCGATTTCAGTTTATAACAATGTGGAGCGTTCATACTATAACATGGTTCTCTACATTCGATTTGAGATATTAAATTATTTGTAAAAAAAAATCATTCAATAAGCATTCTGTTGGAAAAATGAAAATAAATGTAACGAAAGAACGCTTACTTATTGGTTATCAATTATTTATTATACTTTAAAGATTTTATATAAAATATTGTTTTATTTCTCTGTTGTCTTTTTGAATTATTGCTTAATGACTTTTGAATGGAAATAAAAGAGTATGTTAGAAACTCTATTATCATTTATATTTTATTAAAGACATCGTTTTCCAAGTTGAACTGCAACTGTTAACTTTAAATTGGATTGCCAAACAAAACAATCAACCTTGATCTTGACAGAGTTCGAACACATTATAATAATAGCGGGTGGGTTGATTCCTGAATGGCTTCCGTTGTGCTGCGCGTGCGCTTCCCGGCTCCACGGCGCGGCAGCGGCGGCGCCCCGGCGGCCATGAGCCGTGGCCATCCCCGGCCAGCTACCTCCGTGACCCTCATTCTAAACCACTCATCACAATTCCTAGATATTCGGATTGTCTCTCACGGAGAAGCATCGTCGAATAAATTAGCCACTGCCATTATAAAATACTACTGTATTTTATAGCTGCAGTAAATAACTTTATATGAGTCTTTACTATTTATACACTGCAATTTATTAAGCGGTGCCTGCTCATCACATCATGTAGGTAATAACGAGAAAAGATCAAGAATGTCGTCATGATTGTGATCGTCTAATATGGTGTTGTTTACGTTCAGAGAAAACACCAAAGCCTGAGTCGTAATTAAAAAAACATTATTCGAAATAAATAACAGTACCTATGGTGCAGATGAAAATATATGTTTAGCGCTTCATCCTATCACTAAACATGTCTGTGGGTAGTCCTATACGGCAATGATATTCAGGGTAAAGCCTTAAAGGCTTTTTACAGTCATGATCAGAAATCGAGGTAACGTTCCAGATTGAAGAGGAATGGTTCATTTTACCAATGGCACCCGTACCATGCTAAAGCGAAAACAGTATTAACACTTTCTCATTCAATTCTCGTTAAATTCGGGATAAGACAGTTTCCTGATTTGCAGGTACCTGCCACCTGTAGTTTTTGCCCTAGCGCCTTATTTATTGTAATAGCAATGCTAAGTTTTCCCTTTTTACGTACATACGTGTTACACGAACTTGGCCAAGTTTTTTACCTACATAGCTAAAACTATTTTTACTCATGACGTCAGAATCTATTGATCATGATCTGAACGATAATGGCCATAATAAATATGTAGTAGAATACTATTCTCACTTTATATACGATTCGATTATATCATAACTACTGTACTCCAAGTGCTATGGACTCGATTTATGAAGACATATTTCTCGTTAGTAGTAATAGTAACTATTGATCATTATGTTTTTTTCTAGTACCGTGCCGAGGCCTACACAAACAACACATAACTTTATATAAAATTAATCCCTCAAAAAGATTAACTGAGTGTGAATAACCTCTTTATATCTTATTGATTATATATTAATCAATTTTGCTGAATAGATAAATTGTCTTTTCGTGTTGAACGCACCTATTTCAACAGACGCTTGTATTAGTTTCTTAGGGCACAGGTCAAGCCTGTAATTACGAGAATCAATTGATTAGCATGAAAATTAATTGTCCAGCTTAGATATTACAACGATGCTCATGAATTTATCGTTTTAATTATATTTGCCTATTTATTGATCTGATCGGCGCGGCGCGTTGAATGTGACGGGACAAGATGAAAACGTTGTTTAACTTGTGTACCTACATGATTATCATAAAGATTATGTTGTTTATTATGACAACGATCCGTCAATTGGTTTTAGCGACGTCGTTATGGAACGTCAAATGTAGCAAGAGTGTTGCAACCAAAGACAATTGACGCCGGGCGACTTCGAGCTTAATGTTTATCTAAATATGTAGCGAGAAATATGCTTATCGCTGGAGAACTAGATAGAGCGACTGATAGATTGGTCAGATAGTTCACGATTTAAGCCTCAATGCAGTTCTTAATACCAAATGCCGTCGGAATTGCTACTAATAGCCACTTCTAAACGTGGAATTAAATACCAAGATACTTATCTTCGGTGGTGACTAAATATCGGCATCGGAAATTCCAATATCTGACTATGATTTTGAAATTAATAACTAGATGCCATTTATCTTGTAATTAACTAGAAACAGCTATTTAGGGCTTCTTTGCGTCTCTGCATATTACCTTTGAGGAATTCGTGAACTAATAATACTACAGCAATAATTTGCGTTTGTTTTCTCGTTCACTTCAAAAGATTTCAAGAGAAAATCAGACACATAGTGCCAGACAAACGCGTATAATAAATTGTCAGTTACAATATATTCTCAGCAAAGTGCGTGACTGTATCATGAGAACTTATTAAGGTGCCCGAGGACATTAAATCGATCATCTCTCTCCGGATTACGGTCGTGAATTTATATAATGTTACGGTTACTGTCAGATAGTAATCCTATTGTAGTTGTTATCTATTGAAATCTGATCGTGTGACCGCCTAGAACCCACTGTCGGCTATAAATCTGGTGAGACATTGTGACCTATTTGTTAGTCTTAGCAGTCACGCTTGTGTTTAATCCTTTTTATTTAAATAACACTGTCAAGACGTGTATTACTCGTAAATACATGCGGGCATGTCTCTGATTCAGTTTTAAAATTAACATTTATATACAGTACGGATTTGAACTCTGGAGCTTCGCTCGTGGCGATAACCTTATTTTTATTGATTTAAGTTTGCATCTGATATATTTACTTGGGTAGATTAAAATCAAATATTTTAGTAGGTACTTGTATTAGCAAAAGCTCTTATCATTAATACTGACATCTTGACATCAAAGTAAATTAAGAAGTCAACTAGCGTTGTTAACATTAAGACAATCGCTCTTAAAAAAGCACATTAGCATTGTATGTTACATTGTCAAGCCATCAATTCTCAGAACTTACAAGTCAATCGTTGCTCGAGATACCGTTCGGTAAGTTTTAAGGATAAATCTCTCATCGCCGGCGCGCCATACACGAGCTCGTGTAGTATTCAAGGCACAATGTTTAAATGTTTATAAATTCCACTCATCGGCCTTTTGCACTAACATAGTTCAATAAACATATATGCCATCACTTCTGTCTTAGTTTACATCTAATGTTTCAAGTTTAATTTGACACGCTATACGAATGCCCGCGGCTTCCTACATGTTTATCACACAGGTAGACGGTAAATTTCCTCTGAAATATCTTAAAAACACGTTACCCCATCTACTCAAATCTCGATGCGACCTAATTCTCATTCAAAAATGGCTCATGAGTCAGTTGTTCCTGATCGGATGGTGCACTTACCGTAAATACGATTGAGTAATGCGATGTTTATTGATGCTGTCGATTCGTTTCCTACAAAGAATAACAGCCGAAAGCCTGTCATATTTAAGAATATTCATGAGAAGAATTCGGAGCACGTAAACAGACGTTGGTGAAATGTTAAATTAGTAAACAGTTAGTTAGAGGATGTCGCGGTCTATTCAAATTCAAGTGGGGTTTAAAATGCGGAGAGAACAGCGTTCGTTCGCGAACGGCGGATCATAAAATTACATATTATGAACGAGTGACCGCACGGCGGGCGGCGGCGCCACACTTCTATGAACAATGAAATGGTATGGAAATGGCGCCAAACCCTCCATCATAAGCGGCGCACGCGCATGCCATAAAACTGCATGTATTAACGTTTACACTCCATTTATGAGTTAGCCCGATTGTGTCACGTCCTTGGCTAATAACCAAGCTTTCAGTTGCTTTTGTTCGTAGTTCATACCTGTATTTTGCGAAGGCAAATTATTATCCCTCTTTAAGTAAATATGCAAGTGTGCCTGGTTATCGTATTGCAGCAAACTTAAGTTAATTTTAATTCTGTGTTAACTGCCTTTTAACGATTATTTCATTAAGTGGATTATGAAACTATAATCGAAATCCATGAATCAATATGTTAATTAACTGGCTTTATTGATAGGTAATTGCTAACTTGTTATACTTAAATATGCTTAAGTAAACATCTATATTAGTTATACGCTTAATAGATAGCAATCCCATAGAACTATAAACTTTTTGAACGGCTTTGCCAAAGTCTTTTATTTGTGCGTTTCCCCAAAAACCTTAATTTGACTGTTCATCTTAAGAATTTCCATCTATTCTGTTTTTTCTTTAAAATCATTTTAATTCATCTTTTGTTTTATACGTTTTTATCATTATTCATATAAATAAAAGCTTTCTTACAAAATGCAGAAAATTTTCATAAAAAAAGCAACGCACTGTCTTTTGAGCAGTTTAATATGGTGAAAATTATGCAAAGCATAAACTTCACTTCAATCTACAATTTATGAAGTCAGAGAGATAAAGCTCTCGATTCCACCACCCTATATTTCAATGCGGTAGAGGGTATAGGAATATACGAAATATTAGAATTGACAGAAGCAGAACTCTACACAAAACACCCTTTTACATGTGTGCCAAACACCCTCACTAAATTCTATCCTACGACATTATTTTCAAGTCATACGCGGTATTGTGAAAATAAGAAACTTGCCAATCGTACTTTCCTTTTAAAGTTATAGCGCACGTGCAATCAACCGAATTTGCTTAGACCGCTGCGCCGGCGCCGGCGCCACTCCACTTTCCGAATAGCCTTCGCGTCTCGCTTGTGACCTTTTACGCACGTTATACACGCCTTACGAGTCCGTGTTCCACTCCTAGCTCATAAACTAATCATGGCTTAAAGCGATAAAATAAAATCTAAGAGCGCTTCCACAGTGATGCTACATATTTATCAGGTACACCATGAAACCACACATTAAATAAAATTAGACATTTGAATGGCGTGATTGTAGCGTGATGTGATGATGTGGGCGCGTAATGTCAGCCATAAGTTAGTCCGAAGTGCATCGAGCTGGTACATATGTCGGCTAATCAATGATCAGCCAATATATTCAATTGAAGTGCCATTCAGTCGATGATTGGCAATTCTCAGAAATATGCTTTTGTAATAATACTCTCCGTCTGAGTTCTGCAGAGTACCGCAAACGATAACAGTAGAAATATTTTGAGAGAATAGCAAGTAGAAGGAGAGTGATACAATGCTGAAGATTTGAGACTACATCATAGGGTTTTCCATCATTTCCGTGGCAGTTTTCCACGAATAAGTTTCAGAGATTCCACTACCTACTGTGTATTCATATTAGTATGGCATTTAAATATTTGTTCAGAGTCATAATATTTGCGTATATGCGATTTATGTGAGAAAGGGCAGGCACGACACAGCCAGGCATACCTAGTTATATCAAGCATTTATTATCTCTTAACTTTATTGACGCACTCTCTCTACTTGATATTCTCAAGTATACAAGTTATGTCGTAATAGAGGTCATTACAAAGGGTCTTTAGCTATTCTTATATGATTTAGCACTACAATGTACTAACATATAGTTCAACACGATAACAATATTGGTTCGACGACACCGCCAATGAGGGAATGTCGACAAAACCTTAAAAGCAGTATAAATACAGCATTAATTTCGAATAAATTTAAATAATATGAATTAAATTAAAATTAAATTATCAATATTACATTAAACGGACCATTTTTATTGCCCGCGCTTAATCTGTCATTTATGTTTTTAAAATATTATTTTAATTTGCATGTTGTATAGACAGATATAAGTTCAGAAGTAAGTTCGAAGTTTATTTTTGTGTACTCATTTGTAAATTTTACTCAACTCTGAAAAATTTATGTAAAAATATCTGACTTAAACAGTTGTCGTAATTAGTTTACTTTATCTTCGTCTCAAAATATTTTTCAGTAAAGATACAAGTCTAAGATTTCCACTACGTACTAAACTTTCCATAGATTTACGAATGCGCCCTTTCCATTAATTATCATAACACAATACTCCAGTAGGCGCGTTGAGAAAATACTGTTCTATTTTGCTTCCTGAAATAGTTTTGGTGCAAACTCTCAGTCCAAGCATGTGTCGAAAAACTGACTAGAAAGACTACCTAGCTCAAGGATTCATTCATCATATTATATTGTAATAAATAAATAAATGTAAAGCACGTAGGTATATCGCACAGTATTTATTAATAACACTTTAATTTTAAGTGTTTTGAGCCCTCACACCATACTCATATTATCATAGAGTGTCGATGCAAATGCTAGCAATTTCAGTACTGAAGATAACCCTCACAGTAAGACTTTCCACAGTTGAATATGGACAGCTAGCCAAACAAACGCAAGCTTCGAACAAGGAACGCAGATCCATGTAAATAATAACCCGAAAATTGATACCGCCTACACAAAATCAATCGACGATACAATACTGAAGCATTGCTTGCATGATTAATTACGAAAACTCGACGCAGTTTTGATGTTCAGTTTCCTAAATGCCCCTTGTTTTGGAAACTTATACGAAAGGAAGTGAGTCAAATGATCAAACTGCTCGTAAGGTTTTACTAAAACAGAACAAATTGACAAATGAACGCTAAAAGACGTTTGAAATACATCTTCTGAACATGCTCCATTACTCAGCTTTAAATGATTCTTATAGTGATTAATAGTTGCTATTCAATACAATGACTGCTTGTTTTAAACAAATTAAACACTTAAACCTGCCAGCTGAACATCCAAATACAAAGACAGTAACTTACTGTAAAAAAGACGGGCACCGCGCGATTGGAATTCTAATATACTATCAAGTTGATTTACTGCGTAAACCTGCCTAGTGACTAGTGTCGTATTGTGCGAAATAAAATCAAGAGTCGTGCTCACATTAACCCGCATATTGCTGGCGCCACTATCTGTCACTGTTTCCATTGTATCTATCTACTTAGTAATAACAATAACAATAATGATTAGATAAAAGGATTTATCGTACGCGTTGACATCACGACGCATCACTAATGTTGCGTCTTGACAAAATTATTAATGTTCTAAAATTATCTTGTTACAGCTAATTAACTATAACTTACGAATGAACGCGTGCGCACTGTTGTCTGTTTGCAAAGCTTCAATCGACTGTTTTCATTTCATTTCACTAAATCTTAACAGCATATCGATTGTCATATTTTTAAGCAGTTATAACGCTTTTAATAAAAATACAGCAAAATATGTTTAAAATGTCTACGCAAGCTCAAAACTTAAGGAAATCTTTCATGAAACGTCAGTAGTACGTACACGTTAAGTATGTGATCAGATTACAGATGATGTTTGTCGCCAGAGGTTGGGGGCCACTCAAAATATTGTAATTAGCGTAATGAAATAAGTATTCGCGTCGTAGATCGCGTGTCCTCGCGACTCCGGCGGCTCAGGCGGCGCCGGCCCGCGCTGGCGCCGGGCGTCGCGACGCCGCCGCCCGCCTTGTTTGCACATCGCGTATGTTCTCTATTTACGCAAGTACGTTTTCGCATTATTTCAACAAACACGTACCGAATTACGAAAATCATGACGTCAGCGAATATCCGATACTACTTGTGTTTCTGTTTTTACGACTCCGACCTTAGCCATCTTTTAGCGAAGCAAGGTGAGAGAAATTGAACTGCGCAAACAGTTCCCAGCGGCTCAGGCGAGGGAGCGTGGCCTGTAATTCGATAACTAGATATTCAAGTGTCGCCTATTTGCACATAAAGAACTAAGCGACCCAGTTTAATGTAAAGATTAATGTTTAAGGTAATCAGAAAGGGTCTGGCGCCGGAGCGCGAGGTGCGCGCTCGTCGGTGGGCACGCCGAGTCACGCACAGTTCGCACTCGCACCACTAACCGCCTGCTATTACTCATGGTAAGCCTGCCCACAGCCCACAAACCGCATTCACCTAACACTGGCTCATTAGCCAACATTAAAATAATAACGGGTGCGCTTGCGGCTAACAACCATCCCCATTCAGAGCATTTAAGATAACGTCCGCCTGAATGTTGAGCCGCTACAAAAGTAATCATATCTGTGTAGCTTGCGGTGCGGTGGCGGCAGAGAGATATTTGGAATGAGCGATCATCCGTGTCCACTCACGTCTACGCTCGACGTTTGTGCATCAGTGGCGGTCTTAATAAAAAACGAGAACTTTGACATCAAAGCGTTTGCATTAAACGGCGAAAAAGGCTTAAACAAAATTATGCGCCGAGGAATGTGTTGCAACGAGAGACACCGATTTCACAAAAATAAAACGTCGATTGTGCTCGGCATCGTGCATCGGCGTGCACAAAACAAATTCCTCGGAGGCACTTGCTGTACACTGAATTAGATACACTCGTGATCGAGTGGTGAGGGGCGCGCTGCCCGCTGAACCGTGAACACCAACTGGCGCAGCGCGTCGCACACGTCGTGCACGCCGAGTACGCGCGTGCACGCCGCATGCGACACCGGTGCACGCCCGCTGACGTCACGTGCGGACTATAAGCAAGGTTTCAGCTGTAATACAGAAGTTATCTCCACATTTTTTTAATTGACATTATTTACGATAATGATGCACTTAACCTTTGCATGTAACTCTGATTAATTATGTCGTTTTACTGCAATATCAATTTAAAATAGAGTACATCGTTTGAAAAAGTACAAGATAAAAGCATTAAATCAATGCAAGATTGTTATGAAACAGTTACACATTCAGTTAATGGAACATTTCTGATTTAATTACTTAGTCATTTCAATCTGTGAATTGTGCGATTCATTAGTTTTCAGTAGTTTAGGTAATGCATGGAGAGACGCATTCTCAGTACCAAGTGGTAAAATCGGGAAAATAGAAAACATGGGAAATTACTGTGATGCCTTTTTGTAAATTCTTCCATTTTCAGGGCGGTTACCTAACAGTACTTTTTGTTTACCGAAATTCTACCCGTATACAGGGTGTGGCGTAAGTAGTGGTCCACCGTTCAGGATTCGATGAACCAGATAATTAACTACAACAATAAAAAATTTTAGCCACTTTTACCCAAGGGTTCCGAAAATATTTCCTTTTTGTCTTTTATTTACGAAATTTCTATCTTTTTTTACAAATTTGTTTGTAGTTTCAACAAAAACCATTATTTTTTCATTTTGATTTCTGTTAATTACTGCTGAATACTGGAGCTATCATGATTAATAATGATTTTTTATGTAAATTTAGCTCTTTTGAAGAAAAAGTTGGTTCTTCTATAATTTTAACCCTAATTTTTACATACCATCCAAGTTCAAGGGTGATTTTTGTAAAAAAAACGTACTACACTATCAGTGCCCATTTATTTAATAATATGCCTACTAAATACCGATTTCAAAATGGTATCACTATAACAGATCCTATTATTTATCAAAAAGATATTCAATTTTAATTGAAGAAAAGAAGATTTTCATTAAACTACTTTTTTAAACTTTACTGCGTTAATACTTACGATATTTGCAAAAAAATACACTACAGTGTCAGTGCCCATTTAAAAAAAAACAAATCACTTTATTTATCATTTATTATTAATCTTTGTCATGATTACAATAATTAAAATTAAACAAAATGTTCAAAATGGCCCCCATTCGCAGCTATACACGCTCTGCAACGTCGAATAAACGACCGTTTAAGTCGTCGGGCAAACCCGCTTTCGCTGATTTCTCTAGCAGCTGCCTGGATTCTAGTCCTCAATTGGTCAATGCTTGTGATTTCTTTGCTATAGACTTTTTCTTTTAGGCAACCCCAATAAAAGAAATCTAGGGGATTTAGATCTGGCGAGCGTGGTGGCCACAATATTGGACCTAAGCGCCCTATCCACCTATTTGGATACGCTGTATCAAGGTGCTCTCGTACTCTAACAGCGTAGTGAGCGGGACAGCCATCGTTCTGCAGCCACATCTCTTCTTGGACTTCAGGAACGACACCTTCCAGAAGCGAGGGCAAGTCAATTTGCAAAAAACTTAAATATCTTTCTGCATTTAATGTTTCTGGCAGCTCGTGTGGACCGATTATCTGTCCGTTAATGATTCCGGTCCAAAGGTTTATTTTAAATTGATACTGTGATCTGTCTTGCCTTATGAGATGCGGGTTTTCTAGCTGCCAGTTATGCAAATTGTGTAGATTTAAATATCCATCTTTTTTGCAGGATGACTCGTCGCTCCATAGTATTTTATTAAAAAACTGCGGGTCTTCTCTTATTCTCCGTAGCATTACTCTACAAAATGTTACTCTCAACTGATAGTCTCTTGGTAGCAATGACTGTACCCTTTGATAGTGGTATGGGTACAGTTCATGTCTTTTGAGTATTCGATGTACAGATCTAGTCGATATGCCAGTTCTGCGACTTAAGACACGGACCGATGTTGAAGGATCTTCTGTAACTAAATTCATTACCTCTTCATCATTGTGTCGTCGCGGTCGTCCTTCACCTGCACCGCCTACGCCTGTGCCAGGTATCCTTCCCTCGGTGTATGCGTTATGCACTCTCCCAAAAACTCGGTGGTCTGGATGTCTTCGATCGGGATATCTCTCCCGATAAAGTCGAGCTGCTTCTCTACCGACACCTCTGCATTCGCCATAAATAAAATGCATGTCAGCATATTCGCGCGGTGTGTACCGAGACATTTTTTAATTGTCACTGCACTGCACGTTTGTCCAAATCGTTGAGCAAGCCAAAGTCACCAGTACACGTAGCCAATATCGCAGAGATCACCAAAACAACAAGTCCAATCAGTAGGCAAATTAAACAGAGTCCGGGGGCAGGCAGGGGTAAACAAATGGCGGAGGTAAACACAGGCAGAATAAAAACGAAACGCATACGACGCACGACACGAGTGACGAGATCGTACTAAATCATTTTGAGATTTCTGAAGATTTCAACGTTAGTAATGAAAGAGATAGCAATACCCTACCATATCTCTTCCTTATCACTCCTATTGTGCGTAACTGGATTGCGAGAGCTTCAACCGGTTTTTGTTAACAAAACAAACATGTCTCAGGTAAAAAAAGGGTCAGGGTTTTTTTACCTGACATGTTTGTGCTTCAACACAAATCACATTTGAATTGTAAAAAGTTACATTGTATCCGTTTTTTGAGTTTTAATACGTTTTGTAATAGTATTAACGCAACAAAGTTTAAAAAAGTAGTTTCATGAAAATCTTCTTTTCTTCGATTAAAATTGAATATCTTTTTGTTAAATTATTGGATCTGTTATAGTGATATCATTTTGAAATCGGTATTTAGTAGGCATATTATTAAATGCATGGGCACTGACAACGTAGTACGTTTTTTTTACAAAAATCGCTCTTGAACTTAAAGGTGTGTTAAAAATTAGGGTTAAAATTAGAGAAGAACCAACATTTTCTTCAAAAGAGCTGAATTTACATAAAAAATCTTAATTTATCATGATAGCTCTAGTATTCAGCAGTAATTAACAGAAATCAAAATGAAAAAATAATGGTTTTTGTTGAAACTACAAACAAATTTGTAAAAAAAGATAGAAATTTCGTAAATAAAAGACAAAAAGGAAATATTTTCGGAACCCTTGGGTAAAAGTGGCTAAAATTTTTAATTGTTGTAGTTAATTATCTGGTTCATCGAATCCTGAACGGTGGACCACTACTTACGCCACACCCTGTATACTTCCTTTTACCGTAACCACTGCAACTATATACGATATACCACAATACGGATAAGGCCCTTATGAAGGAATTGACTTGAAACCTTTTTAAACATTTAATATTTGCAACGTTGCCTGTATTCTCATATACCGACAGTCAACTTATTCTGTAAGTATCTCTGACTTATTTATTAGCTCGTGTAAACAAGCTATTCGTTTGCAAGTATACTCATGTAGTTAGCAACATAAAATTATCTTCCCAACGCCAACACGAAACCGTCAAATCGTGGTTATACAATTCTGTAAACAAATAAATCAACACAATTTCTATGAAACATAGATTAGCTCAGAATAACTCTCACTTTTCTGTCATCGCGAATGATTCCCTTGCAGATGGCGTGAAATTCATTTAGTTTATAATGACTACACCTGGCTAAGATTCAATTAAAAATTACGTGTTTTTACTGTGGTCGTGAGACACTAGGGATTTATTAAAAGCACGATAAACTATATTATTAAGACCCGGGCCCGGCACATGGCCAACTGGAGTTCTCACAAAGGCAACTGTGAATCAGATTTGATGCGTTTTATAGTTACGAGCCTCAGATAGAGTTTACGGTCGGCTTACAGTTCCGCCATGCTGAGCTTTAACTGCTTATAAACCATATCGGAATCACAATTAATTCATTGTACTAGCGTTGGTCGCCTGAATTCGTTAGACATTGTGCAACCAGCACTCGAAGGAAATAGCTGCAGTCAATTCTTCAAAACATTAATCGTTCGTAATTGAACAGCCTCTTTTGTTTACATATCACGCTGTAAGCTAAATGAATCCCGACTGCGGGGAACCTATTTAACGATGAAAGCAAAAACACTGGCGAGACATTTATTGGAGCGAATATATCACATTTTTTCTTGGAATATGACTTAGTAAATATAGTAAAAGAGCGCGTACGTTGACATCGGCGATATTTGTTCGCAAAAAATGTGTGTTGTAAGTCGTGTTCGCTAAAAAGGCGAGCAGACGGCGTCGCGGCGACGGGTCGACGGCCGCGCCCGGAATAACCAGCAGCAGCAGCTATATTTGCAGCAGCGGCGCGGGCGCAGGGGGGCACCAGCGCGTGCCATTTCTGCACCACCGCCCGGTGCATCTGAGTAATGCCATTGTAATGCTCTCGATATAGTCGTAATGAGTGGCCGCGGGCGGGCAGACGCGGCGTCGGCGACGTCGCCGCTGCGGCTGAGCCCGCGTGCGGTTGCAGCCTCCACGCCCGCACACTCCGCACCACGCACCTCGTAAATCACTGTCTGTCGCCACTGGCTACGGAAGATCCCAGATAACGCCATGCCAATAATTAGACAACATTATTTATGTTTTATTGAATTGATTACGAATTTACGAGTAAATGGAAGATGATGATGAACTGTGTCGGGTGCGTGGCGTGGGGCGTCCATGTGTGTTGCTATACCTAATGTATATTGATGAGAGCGACGCCGCGGTCGTGGAAGCCGCCGCGCGCCGCTCAGCGCTCGCCGGTACACTGTCATTTGTCATCGCCAGTTCCTGTCACTGCGCATACGCAACGCATACTTTCTTATTTTCTGCAATTACCTTTAAAGTCGGCAAATTTGCCGATTGCATTAAAAAAATGTACTTAATGGGATGATGAGCGGCGACAATCAAGAATTACACTCGACTGTACGTTGATTTCAGGGTGACATTACAAAGACGGTAATGACATAAATGTCATAATGTACTTTTAATGTTACCGGCAACGTAGCGTAGGTATAACATTTCCTTTAACAAACTAAAACCAATTGGGATTCATTGTTGGAGATCGAAAAATTTGGATGATCATTATAAAAATTATTAGGTATATCTACGTGTTAACAACCTAAAAGCATGAAGTGTCCTGTTACACACGCGAAGCAGGTCAGACCAAAACGGCATATTAATAGCGGCCATCAAAGAGTCTACATTTGCAAAAAGTCCATAAAGTAATATTATATGTCGTCGATTTCCACATGTGTGGATAGTTTTCGCGACAGATGGCCCATGACTCACTAACCTGTAACCGGTCAGATACGTTTCCAATGTAATCGAGATGACAATATTTATAAATTATCTTACACTAATATTAGATGAAAAAACAAACGAAACAACACTATTAAGACAAAATTAAAGACTTTATCGGCTATTAAATGACCGCTCCTGTTTGGTAAAGTTTAGGATATCAAATATCTTGTGTCTATGGTATGACATCAGCACCGTGTTACTATGAACATGGTTGTAAAAAAATGACATCATTAAGTAGGAAATGAAATTGTTCAAATCACTGTGATGACGTCAGGGCAGGTCTTATGAGGCGTAATTCATTATTGGGTTTAACCTTTCCAAATGCGGTTCTTTAGAGATGCAAATCGTGTCGTGAAACTGGTCGCAGTGAGCACAGGTCCATTGTGGCGGTGCGCAGGTGCAGGCGTGAAGGTGTCAGACGATCACCTCACTTATCTCTTATTTCATTATCATGTTTACGATAACATTATTGAGACGGTATCTCCGCGCGCGCTCCCGTGACGACTCGCCTAATTAAACAGTCGCCGGCCGAACTGCGCCTGCGTCATTAATATTGTTCAAATCTCCGTCTGGATTGGCCGTAGACCTATTGCTATCACGATGCTCTTTCACGGTAGCTACAATGATTACATTGTAGCGATACGAATTCTGAACGTATTCTTCCTAGCAGAATTATATGTCGCAATTAAAAAGCCTGAGTATATATTATGTACATACAGTACAGAATAAAAGAAAATGTTTTTTTAGAAACATTTTTTTTTTAATTTTTGCGAATGGGAAGTTATCAAATAACTTCCCCCGCTCTGGCCGAAGCGAGGGGAAGAGTCAAACTTTTACTGACTAAAACCCACCCATGTTCGTTCTTTTTTGCCCTTTACGTTCCGGGGTCTCAGTTTCTCTTTCAAACAACCCGCTACCCCGGAAGGTGGTGGCCCTGGCAGGCCCCTCTGATATACACAGCCTAAGCGTCTTTATTACACATAATTTAAACATAATTGATTAAGTAATGGTTTAGATAAATTTTTCATGATTGCAGTTTTAAATTTTTACTTATAATTTACTATTTAGCTATTCGGCTATAATTTTTAGAAGTGACCTAATATCTTGTAAACTTCCTAGAATATCTAATCGTGTGACTCTTTGACTTTACAAATTAGGAGAGCTATTGAAAAATATGCAGTGTCATTATAATGAGCAATAATTCCTACTGGACTGAAAAAAACATCAAATGACTTCAAGGTCTATCGTGGTTATTGTTATCTATAACAGATGTCTGTTGTTAAGGCGTCAAGTTTTTAATGAAAGCTGCGATCATTTGTCCAGGCAAGTAGACTTATTTCTGACTTTTCAGGATTTTGCTAACTACTACTAGGTAAGCTAACTACCTACTTTTGCTCAAATGTCATAAGCAATTATTCGGTCCCCGCACGAAACAAATATTTTTATGACCTACAGGTAGTTGTTTCGGGTCTGGCTGTTTGTGTATGTGAGTTTGAATGTTTGTAAACGCACCCACGATATAGGTGAAATTCTTAGAGTGGGGCGCCGTTTTTTTTAAAGAATATAAATATATATATATTGTGAGGAGCTCGAGGCTAAATAATTGCAGCCGCTCGGGTCGATCTTAAGGTTAAACCGCGCTTGCCTAGGTTGGTCTGTGGATGGGTGACCACGCGTTACATACCGAGTATCGTCCGTGCCTCGGAAAGCACGTTCAGCTGTTGGTTCCGGCTGTCATTTGTAGATCTTTGTCAGTTGTTACAGGTAGTCAGTGTCCCGAAAGTCTGACAATCAGTCTTTCTTACCATGGGGTAACGTATTACCCAGTATCTGGGTTGTGGAGGTCAGATAGGCAGTCCCTCTATGTAAAATACTGTATTCAGCTACACCCGGTAAGACTGGAAGCCGACCCCAACATAGTTGGGAAAAGGCTAGGCAGATGTATTTCAAATCTTGAAATTCTACTTCTACTTTTCGCATTCGTAAGCAAACTTTTGAAAGCGAATTAAAAATCAACCTTAAGTGCGGTTCTACGATTACTTTTCAGAGAAAATTCTATACAATCGAAGAGCTTTTCAGAGCTTTTTATTTTAAATTGTGCGATTATTCCCGATGTCCACCACTTGTCTGGCCACCACTGGGGGACAGCGAGACAACTTAAAACATTATTCTCGTTGTCCACCACTGGGGGACAGCGTCACAACTTTGTAAATTATTTCCATTCGCCACCACTGGTGGACAGCGACACGGATTTTTTAACATTCCCTATGGCCGCCGTTGGGGGACAATGGCACAACTCTTTTGATACGATTCCCACTGGCCATCAATTTAAATTGTTTTATCTAGAGACCATTTGGTTTTATGCTGAAATTACTTTTATCCAATTCTAATGCTTACGTAATAATAATGACATAATATTTCTTTCCTTGTATAATATAGTTAATTTAATTAATTAGGTATAGGTAATTCATTAAAATTAAATTTTATTTTCTTGCTAATGCTTATTATTATTATCTATTGATACTATTCACTTCATCAAGATATTTACATAAAGTATTGCTATGAGGGAAAGTACAGACGCCAGATAACTTGATGTGCTGGCGTCTGTGCATAACGTTAAAAAGAGACAAAAAATATATCTATTCTACTCTGCTCCTTCTACTTGCGCAAACGCAGCATGCGTCATTATAACTACGTCATTAGTGCACTCGTCGCTCCCGTAACCAGCCATAAGCCCACCCTCGACCATACATAGAATATTTTAAGGTTTGGTTAAGTGCCATTTGAGTTAGGTTAGCTTCGCGGGGCTCCTACTTCTGGGTGGTTTATAAAAAATAACCACGAAGGGGATAGCGGGGTCTATTCGCTCGCTTCGCTCGCTCACACGACCCCGCCATCCCCTTCTAACCTAACCTATTCGAGTCGGGGTGCCCTAAAGTCCAGATTGCATAAGCAATCAAAGCTATATTATATAATACTAAGTAGTAGGATAATTTTTTAATATTTGGTTATTGTGTATTTACCTATCATATAATTTATAAATATTTAAATTAGTCTTACCGTTAGCCCTGCTAAAAATCAAATCCGTAAGTATATTAAGCTATCCTTTACCGGTCTCAAGATAAAACAATTTAAATTGATGGCCAGTGGGAATCGTATCAAAAGAGTTGTGTCATTGTCCCCCAACGGCGGCCATAGGGAATGTTAAAAAATCCGTGTCGCTGTCCACCAGTGGTGGCGAATGGAAATAAATTACAAAGTTGTGACGCTGTCCCCCAGTGGTGGACAACGAGAATAATGTTTTAAGTTGTCGCGCTGTCCCCCAGTGGTGGCCAGACAAGTGGTGGACATCGGGAATAATCGTAAATTGTGCAGCACAATTCATCTGAATCTACTATTTTTGTTTTTAAAAATAATTATATTTCGTGTATTAACATTATTTTTATTGCAAAATTCTAGACGTTGTAGCATTCCTCTCGCGAGCACACTAAGCTAAAGTTTCGGACATATAACAACCTATCGTAAAAGAAAACAACATTGTTCGACCTAGAGGAATAAAAGGTACTTACAGTTCAAATCTCCAGGACACGTCTTGCAGCACCTGCCGGGCAGCAGAACCGGAGTGTCACACGAAGGTTCTGGACACTCGTTCTTGATGTTCCGGCAGTGCACTTTAGCTACCACTCGCCTTTTCTTTTGGACCTGCAACACATCACTAGCGTCAAAAAGTCTGGTTTTCATGGGTTTCTGTTATTTGTACTCTGGTCATTTTATGGTGGTTGATTTAACAATGCTAAAAGTACAGCTGTGGTTTAGCAGAAACCGAACATTAAATTCATGGACTATCTTGCATTTACTTTGTGTTGCCAAGGAAATTAATAGTTAAGTGATTGAAAAATATAATATCACTTTAACTTAGATTTGAATACAGGTTCATATCATATCGTATCAATTTCCCAATTTAAACCTACGTGCTGTATGCAATGTGTAAAAAAACGTAAAAGAATATTGGTTTTTAGCATAATATGAGCCATATAAATCATCACAAAATGAGCATAGTACAGTTGGTGCAAAGTTTTGGGAATACGTACCGCAACACACTCACATTTGATGCAGTACATGACTCCGAAGGGCGGGCCCAGGTCCGCGAACCACTTGGAGCCGAGCTCCATCGCTTGTTTGCCGAATAAACATTCTGTAACAACGACAAAGTCCACATAAGTATAAAAAACAGAAGCAGAGCGAGGCAGACTCGCACACCTAGGACTCCGTACAAACTTGCGACCTAAACAACCTTATCTTTTCACTGCGTAGACTTAGAGATATTGATTTTTCACAGCACAGAGGGATCAGAGACTTCAGTAGGTACCTATATGGTTTTTCAATTCGATACCTCCAGGCGTTCCCGATATAAAGGGTCTTGACAGACAGACAGACGGACAACGAAGTGATCTAATAAGGGTTCCGTTTCTTTCTTTTACGGAACGATAAAATGGTTGAATAAATAATTGACTGGCAGAGAATATTTTTGTGATTGATAGAGGATGTTTTCAAAAATAAAAATTGGTTGTTTATGAGTTAAATACATCGTATTCGGGTGAGAAGCAACTTTCTACAAATCACCACAAAATAGCATAAGTGCCTATAATATTTCTTAATATCACACAATTACATCGATCAGAAAACGATACAAAACTAAGAATACATCGTTATAAAGAAAACAGCATGAGTAAACAGTAAACACACACGATTATTTAGCTTTCTATAAACTCTAAACAAATGTAAATACGTAGTATGGCCGTTCGCAATCTCGCATGTAAGTAAATAATGATTTGCAGCTAAGTTAATAAAAGTTTTATCAGCAGGTTTTTTTTGGATTGTTGCAAATCGTCTACGCGAATCCCACTTCCACGGACTACGCGGTGAAGTTCTCATATGCTCGAATGTCTAGTTTCGGTTACTGCGTACATATTTCGGGTTTAAACGTTCATTCTACTCCATATTATTTGATTTATAAGTTAGCAGCTAAGGTGCCTGCAAGCACAGGTTTACAAGTTGCATTTACATACCGAACTCGTGAGCGAACATCTAAAAATAAAAGTTGCATCGTAGTGCTAAAATGAATGTAAGTAAGTTCATACGCGACACTCTTGTTTCTATGCGACGGAAGATCTTAAAGGTGCTCGTTTACGTTGGGTGTGATATTTTTAGTATACAGTCCAGACAGAAGAATTCTTATTATTCTGGGATCCATCCCATAAAATGTAATATTGTTTCATATTCCTTTCTTACGCACACTAAAAAGCCTTGTGTTTGGACTTGTACAGTTTAACATGTTGATTGCTGATCGGATACTTTGTGAATAATCTTCTAATAAATTGGTCACAGTGAGCAAAACCGGTAAAGAGCGGAAACTGTCTTATCCCGAATTTAACGCGGGCGAAAGCTAGTAATATTATAAAAGCGAAAGTGAGTTTCTTTGTTTGTTACCTCTTCAAGCCTTAACGGCTAAACCGATTTTGATGAATTTTGGTACAGAGATAGTTGGGACCCAGGAAACGGACATAGGCTAATTTTTAATTTAAAAAAATGGGACATGACGGAGAAAGAGGGAACAAAAGGAAAAACTTAGCATTGCTATTACAAATCAATAAGGCGCAAGGGCAAAGACTGCAGGTAGCAAGTACCTGCAAATCAGTAAAGGAGAACTGTGTTACCCCGAATTTAATGCGAGCGAAACCGCGGGCAAGAGCTAGTATTCCATAAATTGGCTAATTCTATAAGCTGGTGCGTCAGATGTGGTTACCCCTTCGGCCCACCTCGCCCCGTTAACTCCGCCTTTTTAATGTCAGTTTCATGGCATCGTAGGGTCCTTACATTAATAATTACGTACAAACTAGAACAACGATACAAAGTATTTTTCATCCATCATTCAAGGTTTGAACTAAACCCAGGGTTGCGGGTTGTTCGAAAAAGATACGGGCAAAGGAAGGAACATGGGTGGGTTTTAGTCAGTAAAAGTCTGACACTCTCCACACAGCCCGGAGCAGGGTAAGTTATTTGATGATTTCCCATCAGTAAAAAAAAGGTTAAGTTCATCAACAGGGCTATTAAAAAAAAGCTCGAAGCTGCAAACTTGAAAATCAATGCACTCACTAAAATCTCAATATAATACTTATGTTACTTTATCCTTTAGCAAACCGACAGCAAACGATTAGGTGTCGCAGATAGATTCACTATCAGATGCGTCGGGTCGATAAGGTGGCCGGCCTCTATATATAGGCGTCACTGTTATCTTCCTCTCGTAACTATTTAATTAACCTCACTCCCGAGTGCACTGATAACGTATGCGACATGTTGCGTGAGAACATATTGCTCTTGGTGCCATTTACAAGAAGTAACATTGTCGTTAATCCAGACATAATTCAACACTCAAACAAAGCTTTTAAAATGTTACAAACTCTGACATCTGTGGACAGTTGACATGTGCCACATTATACAGTAAAAAATACAATAAGTGGTTACTGCGAATAATATAAAGTGGTGAAAGAGTGGAGCTAGGCGATATGAACATAGCTGTGGCAGACGACGTCACCCTTAATGAGGAAGAAGGGTGACGCCAATGATGCGCCGGCGGCGACCCATATTCAGGATGCAACGATCAATACGTATTGCGTTACGAACGAGATACGGCCGGCATTATCTCCATATTTTATTACAGAATTTGCACAAGTACGTCAATTTCATTAAAATTGCAAATTATGAATGCAACTCCAGAAGAAAGTACTTGTTTATTATTTTTTTCCTTTCATGTGCTTGGAGTGCCAAAAAAGCATTATTTACCGTCACACCTACTCGATCGTTAAGGGCGGCGCGGGCGCAGACTGCCGACGAGACATCGCGCACACACACCAGCTATTTTATAAGCCACGCGTGTTTCTGGACTTTTGAATGTATGTATATAAAAATATTATCTCTGACATGATTTAGGCATATAAAGTGAGGCGAGACATCGCGTAACCTTCCTTTCATTTTCTCGGAAACGTTGGCGATGAGCCAGAAACGCTTCGCCAGGAAAATGAAGTATTGGCGACGCCCGTCTTATGCTTCTTTCACGATCTGTTTATGGAATGTACTCGATACGACCCGCTGTTTATTTTGAATTTATCGTTCGCATATTGGAAATTTTCTCGATTTCATACCAAGTACATAACATGCTATAGGATACATTAGCCACCAGCGGATGCGAATTCCATCTTTGTTTGTAATCGTTTAAATCACATTTACGGGAGTGCATTTCAGGTCATTTTAATGTGCAACAAGTATTCATCATACAAAGTAAAACTTATCTCAGTATTTTATTAATAAACTAGCTTTTGCCCGCGGCTTCGCTCGCGTTAAATTCGGGGTAACACAGTTCCCCTTGCGCCTTATTGATTTGTAATAGCAACGCTAAGTTTTCCCTTTTCTTCGCTCTTTCTCCCTCACATCCCACTTTTTTTAAAAAAAATAGCCTATGTCCGTCTCCTGGTTCCACACTATCTCTGTACCAAAATTCATCAAAATCGGTGTAGCCATTAAAGCGTGAAGAGGTAACAAACAAACAAACTCCCTTTCGCTTTTATAATATTAGTAAGGATTCTGTCCTCTGTTTGTGTCCACACATTGGTATCGTCTTGGTATAATTTGTAATCCCCAGAGCGTGGCATGTTCGGCCGGGCCCAGGGTTACTGCATTGTGTCATAGCAGCGCATAGATCACGATCAGTATGAGCTGCTTGTCAAACCCGAGGTATATGGTCGGTTCATTGAAGTGTGCGCAAGTCACTTCAATAAATCCTCTACATAAAAGGGTTGAAAGAGGCGTGCGCCGTATTTCAGCGCGCGTGGGCAGCGCATAAATTGTTCATTCTGAATTAGCCTTAAGCAGGATATTTTGACATTCGCTCTGCCGACACGCTGACTAGTTTACACTCGCTCTCCGAGTGTGGAAATACTTCACGAGACGATACCACCGCCGCCGCCGCCGCCGCCGGACAGATTACCATTCATCATCACTAATAAATTCAACAACATCCTTCGCATCGGTGTTGCTGTTAACGAGCTGAAGAGTTGGCTTTCTTTTTATACAAAGTAGAATACTGCTCAGTATCGTGTTCGTCTTCCCGTACGGTACGCTGCACTGCAAGGCGCGGGTGTAGGCGACTCGCCGCAGATCCGTCAATTTGCTTTGATCAGTGTATCAGTGTATCATTAGATACACACACCCACACGCTGAATGATTGCTCATTGTGCCGCCCCTTGGCGTGCACTTAATATTACGTATACATCGGCTGTGACGCTATCATACCCAACCCACGACTGTTAACTATAGCTGTGCTATGCTATAGCTCCATACGTTTCTTGTCGTTCTTTATTTTGCGCCAAACTAAGACATAGGCTTATTTGGTATCAACAATAAAGTGAAACTGTTTGTTACCTTAAACGACTCCCAGCTTCATTTCAATGTTGCCTGTATTAGTCAAATTGCATGAGCAAACTCCTCAAAGCATATTACCTGTATTCCTTTTTCAGAAGTCAATGATACGTTTTATTTCACGTCCATTGAAATGTACAAAAATAGACCATCCCATTTTAGCACGGCATTGCTTTAGATTATTTCTGTGGGTCGGCTGACATCGTCTCATACATATCTCCTGACAAACCCATACAAGAGCTAGTCTGGTCTATAAAAATAGTATGTGGCATGATTCGGTAGTCGGTAGGTGTGCTCGTCCTCAGTCCTCAGGTGTTGACCGAGGCGAGCGGCGCGGCGTGCGGCTGTGGCGAGGCGCGAGTATTATGTAAAGCGCGGAGTATCGAGTGTCCCCGACAGGTGTCTATCGCCGCTAATAAGAATAACTGTGGCGCATTGATTTGATCACTCGCTCCAATGAATCAACTGTAACACTGCCATTACGCGTTTAATAAACACATCAGTAATCTGTATGATTCAACGTCGGTCACGCGTGCATTCCCCAGAGGCACGGGCGTCCTACCGGTGCAACAAATAGCTTTATGGTGTTATAATGGACCGCGTTATTTACAAAACTATAAACTTCGCTATGTTCTCTAGTAACTCGTAATACGTATTAGAAATACTTACAGAGTTTTTTGTCGGTAGTTTGTAAAACTAATTCAATTGCCCGTCGGCGAGTTCCTTACTAAATTAATTGAATGTAGATAGCTGCATACTTGGCTTCACACTATTTTTGTATAACGAGGTGAACTGCACAAATAATACAAAAACGGTTGATAAAATGTGCAAAAAGACTGTGGCGCCTGACTGTGTGTTAACATTACATGCGAATACAGAGCAGAGTACGAATATATGTATTTTTATTTTTAGTTGAAATTCGAAATTGCACTGTTCGTCAGTTTTGTTGTAACTGGTAAAAAGTGAGTCAAGCCTAGGTAAATCCTCCGCCTGCCGGGGTTGCGGGTTGTTCGAAAGAGATACCGCGGCCCCGGAACGTAAAGGGCAATAGAAGGAACATGGGTGGGTTTTAGTCAGTACAAGTCTGACATGCCCCCCCGCTCCACCCAGAGCGGGGGAAGTCATTGGATGATTTCCCACCCGAAAAAAAAAAAAAAAAAAAAAACCTAGGTAAATCCTTACTTATCCTTACTAATATTATAAAAGCGAAAGTGAGTTTGTTTCTTTGTTTGTTACGTCTTCACGCCTCAATGGCTAACCCGATTTTGATGAATTTTGGTACAGAGATAGTTGGGACCCAGGAGACGGACATAGGCAAAACAGCTGAATGGTTCTTAATGAAATTTGGCATAGTCTGGGAAAACGCATAGGATACTTTTTTTCAATATTGGCGAAGCCGCGGGCGGCAGCTAGTAATATAAATAATATTTATTCGTTAAACAATCATCTAAAGCAAATGTGATTTACATCCTTAATCCTTTCTATTTCTTGCTATACGAAACCTAATGACAGGTGCATCAGACTCCGATTAAATATCGTAAAAGTGACACTTTTTTTGCTCTGGAGGGAGTGTCAGACTTGTACTGACTGAAAACCCACCCAAGTTCCTTCTTTTGCCGTTTATTTTCCGAGGCCGCGTTATCTCTTTCGAACAACCCGTAACCCCGGTAAAAGTGACACTGATATGCACAACATGGACTGTTTATCGTGGGAAGTGCAGAAAAAGGAAACACCTGTAAGTTAGAATTATGAATTTTGAGGCGCAAATGACATCATCATCACACATTAATTAATGTTAATTAACTTTAAATTCGCCAGACTAGCCGGCGAGCTGTCTCGATAATTTAGTCCACTTTGTCTACAACACCTGCACTCAAGTTCTCAAGTTACATTCATAAATAAATATTAATTGGTCACACTGTTTCATATGTTACCAGAAATTAAATAATTAATTTACTATAGGTAATATTACAGGTGATTTCATCATTAAAATAGAAACTTTAGCATATTATTCTGTAGCAAATGTATCATTCAGAACACGTTAAACAGTTTACTGAGAACACAATGCCTACTAACAATGGATGATGGTACATGCATTTTGAAAGGAACTGAAAAGAAGCGACATTGTACGACATCACAATCACTTCGCTGGGGCGGAGTTCGATAAAATTCTTTCACATCAAAGGCATTGTTTCAGTACATTACGCAAAGTATTGCAACAAGTCGGAATTTTTACCAGACTTGCAGAATTATCATGTTCATAAACTATCTATGATGTGCAAATTAACCAGTTAAATGTTTTGTTTTAATTATTAAACGTGTGAACTGAATTAATTAGCGGCGTTTAAGAACGAATGGAAATAATTGATGTAATAAAAACGATTAATGTCAACTTCTACATAGCTGCTAAAGCTGTTGTCTATAGTCGTGAAGTTATAACTACGTCTGGGACGAGCAGAAAGAAAAAAGTGGAATCGTTGTTGAATTTCAACGTTTTTTTTTTATTTTATTTAGTTACAAACTTATAGGTAACTTAAAAACATGTAGGTACACGGAAGTTAGGACAAAAAAAAATAGAAACGGTATAGCAGTTCTAAAAAGAAATGCTAAAATGTACTCTTTTCAAACGTTTTTATTTCAGCTTCTTACTTGATAAATCGACAAAAGAAGCTGGGGCTTTCAATCCGTCTGTGTAGTGTTTAATAAAATTATTACATGCACTTTATTTAACGTACGCGAATCAGACAGCATCAAAACGACGCGGCGCGACGCCTGTCCCCGATTAAACCTTTATAAAATGTCATAACTTGCGCTCCAACACAAGCGACTGACTAATGCTTTTATTTTATTCTCAGACTAGCTCGAAAAACATTTGCAAAAATAAAGACATTTGTTTTGCTATTAATTTTATTACGTAATAAAAAACGTCATACCGAACAGTGAACAACAACGAAACTTTCATCTATAGTTAGACGTTTTCTTGAAACTACTGCATGCATAACTGTCAGTGCCAAATGATAAATAAATTCTATAATAAAAATACCATAGATTTCGCGTAGTTATATGCTCTTCATGTGTCATCGCTGTTGGTCCCGGCGAACATTAAATTATTTTTATAAAAACATTTGAACGCGATGCAAGAAAAACAAACATGAAATGCATAATTGTTATTAATAGATACTACAACGAGTTGTTACTACATCTTCAGTAAAAGGGTAGAAATACAATATTTACATAGTGTAACTAATTTATCGATTGATATCGGTATTGGATAAACAGCTTCTAAAGGAATCTCGATTTCATTAATAAAATACTAATTGGCAGTTTTCTTAAGTAAATTAGTGCTGTATCGCGATCGGTATGACGGTGCGGCGACACCGAGGCGTCAGCGCCTCTCACAAAATCTGCGGGAGATGTTATCATGGCAATAGGCCGTTTTATAGTTGTGCTCGAGTGCAATCGTCCTCGCTTATATTATGTACACGGAATATGCATTGCAAGGTTGACGACATCGGCGCCGGCGCGCCTTCCTGCTCCTACAGACATATCCATTCCCTTTACTGACAGGCCTCCTTAACTTCTCGCCGGTGGTCCTTAACGATTCATAACCGACTTTATCCTATTTAAATTAAAGGGCACATAAATATGCTCCTCTCATCTCATATCGAGTCTGCTAGTTATTGATAGCTCCGCATATTTCTCGACGGCTCGGCTACGTCCAATACCAAAAATAAATGATAACTTTCAACATTTCTTATTTAGTTGCGATGTGTTGAATAAATTAATATGTTTGATGCAGATCATCTAGATAAACTTATCAAATAAACAGATATTTAAAACATTATAATTCATTTAAAAACAAAACACGACGGTAGTAACGTTCATCAGTCGGTATCTCGGAGTATAAATTGTCTGTGTATTAATAGAGTCTTGTTTCCCTCAACTTTTATTTATTATTGTAGACTTCATTGACTGGGCCTGGCGCCTGCTTGTCGCAATTGTGACTGGTTCTTCTCGTTCTATATGTCCATAATTCAACTTATATATGTTTATTTCCAGTGTATCCTGATTAAAATGCAAGAAGGCGACGTAAAGGCCGTTTACATTGTAGAACCAATTAGTAAGAACCATAAAAATCATACAAATCATTCTCCTTCCTTATTGAGCGCTTTACGTTGTCCGGCGGCGTGATCTTTATTTTCATATAATTTCGGAACACTATTATATTGCGACAGTTTTACGAGGTGTAGACAGCTTAAGTAGTACAAGGTGCGCTTAATGCGATGCTGGACACCATATCGGGAACCAGGCGCGGGCTTCGAGTTTCAGCGCCAACTCTGCTCACACAAATTGTGCGCAGCTCGTTAAATCGTTCGGATACTTAATGGCTTATTATTGAATATGATAACAAAAATGTCCAGGAGCGACCAGTGGACGTGAGCCAACTTACTCAACAAAAATATCGTATATAATTTATTGAGTATCATTCTACGGATGCTTGGGGAGTTTGTCTTACAGTTGCACCTCATAAAAACAAAGTTAAAAAATATTTTGCGAACATGTGTCGCCATCGAGCCACGGATTTAGCCGGTGATGCATATTATGTTTCTCACGGAAAATAATATATCTGTCATTTCGGAATAGTTTTCACAGAGAAAACAAATGATGAGACATTACTTTCTGTCGAAATAAAACGTCTCGTCCTTTATGTGTAGTAAGGTCATCTAACGAAATTGTGAGTAATCCGAACTAAAATAGCAGCGCGCGGATGGAGATACATCGTGGATTCGCGATTGACATGACTACATGGTCCCTACATTTGAACCTGTTATGTTTAGTGTTCGAACTGAGAATATTAAGTTAAGTTTAAGTTAATGCATAAGCTTGAGTAAATATGCACTGGTGTTTGAACTGTAGATAAGCTGCGATAATAAAAACAAAAAAAAATCTTACTTCTCTCTACGTTGCTACGGCACTTCTTATTAACAATGATCAGACCGGCCTAATCTAGTTTTTTAAAAAAGACGTGTAAAAGTGTTTGTGAAAACCTACTTGCAAAATAAACATCATTTCTCAGATCCTTGACAAGCACACAAAATAAGCACTAAACATTGATAAACAAAAAGTTCTAGGTAGCACTTTAAGAAGTGTCAACCCATGAATTACAAGCAGGCGCATGCGCATGGGCAGCGGGCAATGGGTATGACCATAAAAAACATTGAATGGCAAATAGTTGTATCTGCCTTCGGCTACGCCTACCCAAATCAAATACCGCCTCACTTACTCAACAGAGTTATCAATCAGACGCAAGAATGCAAATTTTAATTGTGGTCGGGGCTGGGTGTGCGTCGCGCGATATTATGATCGCAATTTATTCGCACGAGAGCGGCGCGCATGCGCGGGGCGGACCCGTGCGCTCCGCCACCGCGGGGAGGGCACAACCGCCAATTATGAATAAACTAGCTCTACTACTATGTTAATATGACTTGAGATTTTTCCTCGGCGATTTCACCAGGCGAGTACACTCATTAATGGTTTTGTGGCACCGTTATCAGACCTAGTAGAAAGCCTCATAATAATCTCTGAGTGATTATGCAGACCTCCACTCTTGCGCATGCTTGCAAAAATTATGTAAAAACCGCGTCCAAAATATTGTTCGGCAGAAACGTATTGGTCTTATTTAAGACCCCCATAACAATAACGAATGTGGCTATTATAACTCACAAATTCCGGTGCCTGAGAACCCAAACGACCGCATAACATTTTGAAGTAAATCATTAAAATATTTTTATTTTTAAATTCCATAACATAACTACACGCTTGTAATCCCTGTGTCGTTAGACAGAGGTGTAGGTACCTAAAAGTAAACCCCCATTTCGCCAATCATCACAGATATTGCTTTGTAAAAAAAACATGTTCATAATTTAATCTTGTCTATAAATTGTTGAGATGTTATTACATCTAATATGAATTGAAATTCAAGATTAAACTCAATCAAACGCGTGGGTTTTGCAGAGAGATATAGTAACCGGCTATCGTTCCTAGGTACACTGAAAGCGCTACAGATTGTATGTGTCACTTTTCCTTTAAAGCTCGTGTCAACTAGTTGGATACAAGATAAGGTAGGTAGTGTTAGCAGCATTATGAAACGTATCTTTGAACTTTCACGAGGTTTCCAGCGCGGTCCACAGGGCGAGACATAGCGCCGCGTGGCGTGGGCTTGACCTCATTTCCTGGTCTAAATATATTTTTTCTTGATTATTTAATTATATGGAGATTAATGGGCGGGCGGGGACGCCAGCATTCACGTTAATAAACATGGCGAAGCGTGGACTACGACACGTCACCACCACGCCACAGCCACGCAACTAATGCGTACGTCATTACTTACTACGGCTCACACTTGTGTTGTGTTGTTATTTCGTACGAATCAAACAAAACACGAGCGGCATGAGTATTTATTGAATCTAGATACACTTGCTGTAACGTGTGTAGTAAACAACTTGATTAAATGTAATTATTTCCAGAAACTTGCGCTTCTTAGAACTGATTACCCAAAACACATTGATTATTTATTATTAGACTGCATTAGTGGAGTTTTATTTGCCGCGATAAATAATCACATAAATCGTAAATAACGTTTTCGATTTAACTAAAGTACAGTGTAGAATACCAATCAGAGTTTAATCCTTGGTAATTTATTGGCGACCGTGTATTTTAAAATTGGAACATCTTCGATTCTAGGAGTACTGGATAGTACCTACCTATAATTACAGGCAAATAGTATGATGTGTTATTAAAGTATTAAGTCAAAAACAAGGTTAAATGACTGCATGGAGGCCTGATAATGATGGAGTCGACTGTACGTAGGCTACGCGGGTGGGCTGTTTATACACATATCCGATGCATAGTTACAAACCATGTCATTTACATCTCAAGTAATAGTGTCGCCGAGGTGCACCAACTTTAATTCAATTATCTTATCGATTTCATTTTCATATTCCCACTCAAATATTATAAAGTTAAATCTATAAATGCTTTGAGATGGCTCAGAAGTCGGCGCTACGCAGAAAGGAATAGAAACGACGGTTTATTCACTATTTACATTTGAATAGGATAATGCGGTAAGTACCGACTTTCCCCAGAGAACTAGCCACTTGTAGCACTACGTCTGCATCTTGAGTGTTAACAATAATATACATTGGACTATCCTGATTAAATTATCTAAAGGGAAACTGTTATTTGCACTTAGGAATACATTTGATTGAACCGTATCTTCAATTCCGTAGTCTGTTAAGTACCTACATAGAATATGTACACATGCAGTAAGTGAACTAAAAAACTGACGACTTCTACCTTGTGTAGTACACTGTCGATAAAAAGCACTTAAAACCTCGAAGTTTATGTAACAAAAACAGGTCGGAGTTCTTTAAAACCAAAATATGTTTTTGCAAATTTTGCTACAAATAAATAATCTCGTAGCGGCGTAGGCCTAGCTTTACTATTTTATTGTAGGTCGTATCTTGTGTCCAACTTGATTTCATTAAAAGAATAGTTCTTATCTATTACGAACAGTACCATTGATTTGGCTAACTAAGTATATTTTACCCACCGACTGATTTCAACGCTCAAGTCTACGTATCTCACAGTTCACTTATCTCAATGTTTTTATTTTTATTCGAATAAAACTCGTGATTGTACCAGAAGTGTAATCAGTATGCATAGGTAATCTGAATAATGATAGTAATTATGAGGTGTGTTTTGTCAAAGTCATTAATCAGTCAAGATAATCTGAAGCAATAGTGGGTATCACGCTCTCCACTTTTCGCAAAACTCTTATCAATGTAGTATCTTGATAAGCGCCATTGTGGTATAAGGAAGGAAAGGCCATTAATGTAATCACTGGAAACAATATCTACTGTATTATAAGATTACCTACTAATTATTATCCGAATGATTTATTTTTATACTGTTTTTAAGAATCGTTTTGCTTTTATCATAATTATGAGAAGTTATTATTTGAGAAATGTGGCGAAAGAGTCACTCGGACGGGGAGCTAAAAGCGTTATTTATACGTGTTTGGTGACAAGGCGCCTCTCTGCGCTCGCGCCTCTGGCCGCCCTAATTAAAATTTAAATTTAAACCCGACTTTAGGATTAATTTAGGTACCTACCTTCCTTTAACCTATAAATACTGTCACTGAAGCAACACGTATCCCATTTTTGTAAAATATTTGACGCAAAAACTAAAGAAGATTATAATGTTATTAAATTATTATTTAGAAAACGAATTTCTTTTTTGCCGAGCTTTGTGTAATCCGATATATAATATTACTAGCTGACGCCCGCAGCTTCGCCCGAGTGATGATCGAAAAAAGTATCTTATTTGTTATTCTAGACTTATAGCCTACCTCTGTGCCAAATTTCATCACGATCCGTTCAGCCGTTTTGACGTGAAACTGTAACAAACATCCATACATCCATCCATATATCCATCCTGACAAACATTCGCATTTATCATATTAGTAGGGCTTAGCCATTTTTTTTATAACAATTTTAATGATTAAGGTCATTGTTGGCTCTGCCTCATAGAACCAAGTTTTAAGAATTATGGGACAAAATTAATGTCTTTTCACGCTAATTTACAGCAAAAGCTTTGATCCTGTTCTACATGGTTGTTTTACCAAAGAAGATATAAAATTCAAAGCTTTGGAGGGTAGTATCCATCTTAGTAGATGTAGTCTTATAAAATTAACTATTACAACCAGCTATTCTTGGTTTTATCTAGATATTACACTTCTATATCGAAGCAGTAAAGTAACCTGAAAATCACAATAACTATATAATAATTGATATAGATAAACAAGTTCAAATGCGTATAAAATAATGGGTTGTATTACTACGAATAGCCACACTTGTATGTACGTCATCCTATTACAAGTTTACTGTAAGCTTGCTAGACTAGCACATCTTTGCAATGCGCTGCAGCAGCCCTAGCAATGGCGTTGCGTGGAGTATCTCATGTCGGGCTCATGTTTCAATAGATGTCCTAGTGAATGATACGTCAGCGGGTGTTAGGAGCAACAGAGTGCGCGGGATCCCCGTCCACTCACATCAACAACGCGCATTAGTGCATTACTTTACTGCATAAACGCAATGACAGCACGGAAAGTCGCTTTCAGTTCTCGTCAAATACACAAGGAAACGTTTCCCTTTCGAGCTGCTAAGACGCGGCCAGCTAGAGAAAAACTTACAAATAGTGATGTCTATAATTAATCTGTTCTTTAATTCAAAATAAAATGAAAAGGTGATAACAAATGGAGGGCGAAGGGCGTGTCGGCAAGTTTGAGTAATGGCCGTCGCGGGCGCTTCGCGTGCTGCGTCGCGATCGCCCCATGCGCCTGCGCTGGTGACGCGCCCGGATTTGAATACAATGCCGCGATACCTCAGGGCCGCCCGCGTGCACGCATGCATAATCCTTTGCAGTTTATTTAAAATCTGCCACATTCTCCGCAAGACTGATGGCTACATCTACGAATCTGTGAACAATACGCCGACATACACCCACTCGAATGCTTTTCATACCAATTGACCTCCATTTGCAATTAATAGTGACGCTCGAACGTCAGCTGCAGCTCGAAGTTATTGACTCCTAACTTGTTTTTTATTGCGTCCTAAGGATAACATTCAAGGCTGTGTTCCCACCATGACAACGTCTGGTTGTGCAGATCATATATGACAATGAAGTCTCGGTAACCGCAGTTACTCGTTAAGAGAAATGCCCGCATAAACATGTCTGAAATGAAGATAAACTCCCTGTTGAATACTTTGAAATATTAGCTCGGCTCGAGTGGTGACTGTGGGTGTCGCTACGAACGCCAACTACACGAAGCCCACTCATCTTACTGCGTGCACGCACTGTTCATCTTGCTGGAGGTAGCTCATCCTGAACCCTTACATTACGTGCATTATTATGTCATGTGAATTTTCAACGCGATGGTGCTCATGCATATGTAATTTGCATCATAGCGAAACATACTTGATGTTCATTTCGACTGCCGACGTCAAATAACAAAGGAACTGATGACCAATCGACCTTTAGCTTGGACAATTATCTGCAGTGACGCAATGCTCGGTCGGCACCTAGACGTTCTGAACTCAGTATTACTCTATGTGGACATCGGTCATGGTACAATATTGGTCATAAAGCGAGCAAAAAACACGTAGACAATGAAAGGAGGCGAGGGGCCGGTGTTGCGTCCTCGATAGGTACGCGACGGGCGGCGGCAGCAGCGTCGGCCCGACCAGTGCCTATTTGGGAGCAGAGGGCTCCCTATTTGGAAGGCTGCGTTTCGAGTCGAGATCAATATCGAGCGGCTGGTCGGCGCAGCGATGCGACGCAACCCGTCAACGAGCCGTCACTCTCGCGCAACCTCTTTTATCGTTATTTTACATTACACGACACATAGGCACATTATATAAAACAGAAGTTTTGCTTTTATACATTGCTCCCACTTCGAAATTGTTTCCATTCAATTTAGAAATATTTATGTTCTCTTAAAACAATCGATAATCGTAACCTGAATTTGAAGTCTGTACTCAATCCAGTTAACAACCACGCAAAACCAATTCAAGTATAAATTATTTAAGTATTAAAGATAGGTATAGTACAGGCGTAACACAGATAATACGCAAGAACAGCTTTGTATACAAGAGAGGATGATCTCAGGTGGTTGTAAATATACCATCACGAATATTATTTTTGCACCTTTGTGAACAGCACGACTTAACACTTCAGATAATAGGGGCTATACATACAATAAATATATTAACTGCTAATTTCTAGTGTCGATATAAGGTCTGTTTCTAGGGAAACGTAGTGCAATGCGTTTATATATTAGACTAGAACTTGATAATCATTTCTATGATCGATTGTTTTGGTTTTAACATGATTAACTAATCATATTCCCATATTATATTACCGTGCATTGAATCTTATCAACTGTCTTATCAAATTAAACTAACGTTATTTAGTGAGTCAAGCGGTAAATGAGCGAATTTGCAAGGTCGTTCATTATTTACTATCTTTGTTTGCAGTTGTAAAATGAAAAGGACACAATAGCGGCGGTGTGTACACTGTTTGTAAGATCGTGCGGACATGACGCTACCCATCACTTCGTCTACAAGTGGGTCTACGCACTAAACTGTGTGTGTTTAGTATGAGCAACGCTAATTTATGAGGGGCTCATACCTGTATATCAACGTGGCACTATTTTGCTGTGACCGAATTACAACGTCCTAACAGTTTTCAACGCATTCTGTTCTATTATCAAATACCTCGTAAAATGTCTGAGCATTCACGTAAAATGTGCTAATAAATTTATGGATCAACATACATTAAGTCGTTAAAAATCACACAAATTTCAAGACAATTTATTCGATGTTGAAATATAAGACAGTGAGGCTGCTTGTTTACTTCAGGTTTCTGATCTTCCTTGAACGTCTGAAGTCTAGTCGAGAAACATATTTTTCTCGAAACTTTGTTTATTTAGAAAATCATACATTCATTTACAATGACGCGAGTTATAATTAAAATATAGCGTCAGCGAATCAGATAACTGCTCCAATATTAGAAATGGCTGTCCTGTTCACTAATAGCTATTAATTACAGTCTAGTTTCCGCTGACATTACTGGAGGATATTTTATTAGCGTCAGCTACAACTGGCTACATCGCCTTTACAAGGGAACGCCTCCTCCAGCAAACATGAATGGTCTCAGTACAGATATTCGCAGCAATTAAATGCGTGCGCGCCCGCAATTTCATGCGAATCGTACTTTGGGTCGGCGGTGGGCAAAGCGAATTTCGCTAATGCGAGTGGGTATTAAAAAGCATGGTCATATTTATAACGTGACGTGAAACCGCGGCGGCGCGGGCGGCGGCGCGGCGGTCGCGCGTGCGCGTGCCGTTAAGCTGAATGAGTGCTCGTTAAAAAGCAACCCGCCGTGTAATTAGCAGCCGGCACTACATAAGCCAATGAAAATAAAACAAAGTCGCCATGTCCCACGGCCCCGGGCCCTCGTGACTGCTCTCACGGATCCATCACGAATTTTTACACTCGCACTGCATCTTATTAAGTGTTATGAAAGGCGTCTTGTAAGTGACAGTGCCTTTTAAGGCAACCCAACGCCCTATGCGATACCGACTGACCATTTATACTGCATGCCGTTCTTTAGGAATATGTAACTAAATTTTGTTTAAGTTATTGTGAGTAGAGAACAAACCCACCTACTAACTTATCTTGGGTTTTCTAGGTTTACAACGTAACGTATGATTTCACGGAAAAATGGAGTGGAAAATGATTAAAGCGATAAAATAAAACCATACGGTCATGCAGTGACTCGACAATTTTACTTTCCTTAAAGTGCAAAAAATCCTTTTTTATAAAAAGAGAGATTTTTTACAACCGCTGGATTTCATGGTAGGTCCTGAATGCCGAACAATGTCTGCATTTTTTTAATAAATAATTTAATAGACCTATATATTATAGTATACCATAGGAAAACATTACCTTGAAAGTGTGTTCACCTGTAAATGTAGTATATAAGATTACTCTTTGATACTAGTGTCGATATCTAAGTGAATTATACCTAAACTACTATCTTTTGCCCGCAGCTTCGCTCGCGTTAAATTAGAAGTAACCCAGTTCCCCTTTCCTGATTTGCAGGTACCTTGTACCTGTAGTTTTTGCCCTTGCGCCTTATTGATTGTAATAGCAAAGCTAAGTTTTCCCTTTGCTTCCCTCTTTCTCCCTCATTCTCCACTTTAATAAAAAAATACCCTATGTCCGTCTCCAGGGTCCCAACTATCTCTGTACCAAAATATATCAAAATCGGTTTAGCCAATAAGGCGTGAAGACGTAACAAACAAACAAACTGACTTTCGCTTTTATAATATTAGTAAGGATAGGAACTTGTTATGGCCGCAGCAAAAATACCTGCGTGGCCTAAGATAACAATTCAATCAAAAAGTTGATCAGCATGTACGTTAAACGAGACGTAAATAGGAAAACGCAGCTGCCGAGGGCGGCTATTATCGCGTCAGAAAGAGCGAGTTTTATCTCTCAATTTAGTGATAATTTCATAAAGCGGCGCGGGCGGCGCAGGCGGCGCCGGCGCTCGGCGTCTCGCGCCCGGGAGGTCCGCACTTGCATCGCTTAAGGTAACACTAATTGCAAACCGCTTTAAGGACGCTGATCGATAACACGATAATGTCTTTAATGCCGGTCTTGTGTCGGCTCTGAACAGTATATTTTGTCTTGTGGACTCACTAAAATAATTATCGCTTCTCACATGTGCCGTAACTTACATGCACGAACGGTATTTAAACGGGGCCCAATAAACGTGAATTTACTCGAATTACCGTCATACATCGCCAGGTCATTAGATTTGTTATAACCGGCGGCGCATAAATCCTAAGATCCCTCGGTTGGTATGCGACATAGCCGTTCGTTTAAGATGGAATGGATAAGAATAAGGCGCAAGGAGCCGCGTGCCTTCACGCCCTTCGGCAACACTCAAACACGGATTTTTTCTGCGTATTGTACAGGTATATATCTATGTACTTATAACTCCAAAGATTAGATACCCTTATAAGTTTGTACACAAAAATTTATAAGTTGTTATTTCTTTAGTCTTTATAAGTAATATCAATGAGTTATTCTAAGAGACACGAAGCACAGATATACAGCAGTAAAAGCGACCGTTAACAAAAAGCTTCTAGGAAAAAAATACAGTAAGCAAATGGAATTCGGTTAGAGTGAGATGTGAGCAAAATACTAAAGTCAAGGAGAATGAGCATACACCGACCGAGGACGATACAAAAAGTAAGGCAAATTCTTGTGTACAAAAACATAAGAAACCTTACATTTAAAACTGCATTTCAACGCAAGTTTCTGAATATCGTACAATTCTTTTACATAAAATGCTAACGACCTAAATAAAACCGTTTAATATGTACGTAATGTACGCATCTATAGTAAGTCGTATGAGCGGGAGGCGTGAGAGCGTGGAACAATTTAGCACGGCCGCAAGAGAGCACAAATTGCAACCAGTTGCATAACATGCATTATTTAAACGCGACAACCTTATAAGAAAGTATTAATGTGATAGAGACTACGTACGTCGCATGCGGTGAGTCAGCGCGAGCTCAATGAACCTCGCTCACCCGCCGACGCATACTATTCCTGTGCTGCCATGCACTACATTGCTTCATTTCGAAACATTAGCTAACTTTCAAAAATCACAATTAACGTCAATCATAATCCCTACAATACTCGAGCAATACTTCCTCCTTGACCCGCCTGCCAACGAGCGGTCTGCACCACGCGGGACTGTGCCGGCGCAGGCAGATCGCCATCGACACTATTTATGTACAATTGTTATAAATGATCTCATCAAAGGTCTACGTACTCTCGTAAACAAAATTAGTTCGTGCGACCTTCGAAAAAAGCGTTTGCCTATTTATTATGTCCCGCACTACGAATTGTATCGTGAGTCATGAAACATTTCCCAAACGCTCGTCTATGATAAGGGATCGAAGGCTTATCGCGGCAGGCCTCGCGCGGCAGCAGACGGACAGAATCGTGTCAGTACATCATTCATCAGCTGGCCGCAAACGTGTAAATTTGCATACGAGCACGAGTGCAGTCTCGCGGGCGTCGACTGGAATTAAAGAGGGTCGAGAGAGCCGATCTTGTGTCGATACTGTCACATGACTAATGGAGCAGGCGCCGATCACAGATATCGACAAATAAAAATATGGCTGGGCCACCGCCACTGCGCCGCCCCGTACACCGTCGTGCATTGCCGCGCAACGCCGCGCAGCGCTCCCACAGCGCGAGAGTGACTCACTGCGACTCAACTTGTCACTTGCTGCCGACACTTTGACGTCTCGATCATTGTAACGGATCACACATCCACACTTATCGATATCGTTATTTACCAACAACAATTTGACAGCAATACGATAGTGCTGAAGTCAGTTGAAGAAGTTAAGGTGACATATCAGGTGAAACTGAGAGTAATAAGTGATAGTCATGATCAACAGCTTTTTGTATGCAGCTTACTAACTGCAAAGGCCCACATAGATCTCACCCATCTAGGACGTGTTCTACGGTTCATTACTTCACCATAATAAAATAGACAAAAATTAGGTCTAATATTGTGTTTAGTTTGTCTCTAAATCATAATACACAGCATAATAACAGCCCTTGGTGACTGAGATCCTTCCTGTGCACGGCCCTATGGTTTGGTATCTATTATAAATATTTCAGAGATATTAAAATAAATCATTGTTGCGATTAGCCCCAATTTCTATTACCAATTCCCTGCCAAAGATATTAATAAAATTAATGGAATAAATACAAATATAATATTTAAAAAATATTTAGGTTTTTTTTTTGACCCAAAACAAATCTTTTCTTTATCAACTAATACATATTATAACGAATTTAATGCAATTCACAACATGCGTTGGGCAGTTTAGTTGTTAGGCGGTGCGCCTTGGGCGGGGGTGGCCTTTTACGGCGGTACGATAACTAGAGGTCAATGACTCGCTTCCATTTATCATTGCTTTGCAACTATACGACATTCAGGTGTCAAATGGTGGAAATGTACTTATCTGTTGACTCTGAAACGTTATCGCGACGAGAAAATTTATCTCTCGTACTAATAGTTCCGAGGAAAATGTTATCTTTAAAAAAAAGTAAATGAAATGTAAATCTTTGAAACGCTTTTATGTTACACATAAATTATGTGGTATAAAATAGGTTTTTTCATGAATCATTCTCTAAATATTTTCACATAAAAAATAGACCATCACCTTTTTGCTGGGCAGACCGTCTTCTAGTTTTGTCGCTGGGCGGGGGGGCCCGGTCTCATATTAGACCGAATATATCAGTCGTTTATCGGCGATAAGGAAATCAGATACTTATATCAAAGACACTTGCAACTAGAAAGTGCTCGATGGATTCGAATGAAGAAAGACCAACATATCATAAAAAGTAATGAGCACTGTCAACAAGCGTGGTTAGTTAAAGTCAGGTTTAAATATAATTAGGGAAACTGTTTACGTAGTTATCGTCATTGTTTGTCGGTAGGAAGAATTTGGCATACACGAGTAATCTTGTGAAAAAGATTACGTTTACTAGACTCAGCGGAAACGCGTCTCACAGTCATTAAGCGGCGGGAGTTCGGGACCTTGGCAACCGTGAGTGCAGGCGCTGGTGGGCCTGGTCCGGTGGCTGCAGCAGAGGTGCGGGCGACGGCGGCGGCGCGGACAGACGCATCCGTAGCGTCGCGTGACGCGCCATCACCACTAAATATTTCGGCGTGACAATGAGACATTTCGCCGCCGGCCGCAGCGCGATTATTGCCTAAAACTGAAAGTGCTAAACTTCTCTATACACCCGCCTTTGTCAGCCTTAATAAAAGGAGGTTCAACAACCTAGCCGAGAACACGCATGACGCCTCGTCTAGATATATGCGGTATGCGGTTAATATCTACTGAGATCGAAATAAATCGCTAGGATTATTGCCAAGTGGAAAATCATTATACCTAATATATTGGACGCGTGGAATTCACTTTGACAATATTTTGACAGTGTGCGGTCTAGGAGCTTTAGTTTAGAGCCGCTCGCTACGAACAGCGGCCGACACTTTTATCATTATTTTTATTTTCTTAACGTTTTCTAATAGTGATTCATCGGATTCTGCTTAAGGATCTATTTTGATGCGGCTATTAATGTGACCGAGTATTGTTATTTTGGGCCTACAAGAATGAGCGTAGGTTAGAGTAGAGATGAAAGTTTTTGTGCGTTTCGCCACATGCTGGTGTCGGCGTCGAATGTATTAGTGTGTCGTCAGAGTAGGCGTGCCCTTTATCTGCGCTCGCGAGTGGAGCCGCAGCGCTGCGCCCGCGCCTCGCTCCGCCGCGAGAGAAACGGGCGCCGCCGGTGCCCATCTAAGGAGCGCAACTGTACAACCGGACCAACTGCCCCCTATTTAGACTGATCAGCCCGTAATTTTGACTTGACATCTTAACGCGAAAATTAGCAATATAAATTATAGTTGTAAACGAATACGTAGTCAAAGAAATGATGATTTGAAAGTTATTTTAAGAAACTGCATCTGTTACTTCGTATTAACAAGCTTTAAATAAAGTTGGTATGCACCAATTTCATAAAACTACAACTTCTCTAGCAAGTTTAACTAAACCTCTGTGCCTAAGTGAAATTAGCATACACATCAGCTAATTAATGCTGCTAATAAAAATATGCTGAAAGACATGCAGTGCATGACATAACACTTACATGAAAACGACGAATTGTTGTACAACTCAAACAACTTCTCAATGATCTAGGTAAGAAGTTGTTGTTGAAGTTTACAAAAACGTTATCGCTTGCCAAATTATTATAGCTTGTAGCGGTAATGATCTGTCTTGAAGCGTTTCCTACTGCCTGTACTTGTGGGTTCATTTGGTCGCATAAATACAATGACATTCAATATTCCGGTGCAACTCGATAGACACATAAGTACTTCACGCTCGTTGATTTGGTTTCAGCACTCACAAAGCATGTCTACATTGTATTCTTTCTGGAACATCAAACATGAACACTGTAAAACAATGGTTTATAGCAGGAAAACATTCATCAAACGCGAGGCTGTGCTTGCAGCGCCCCTGTCACGAGGTCGACGCACTGTCATTACGTGCGTTATGTACGATATGTATGTATCACATACGCCATACGCCAAACGCACTACCACAGATGTTCCAGTTTTTTCGCTAAGTGTCCTGGGAGCGAGCGCGAGTCCGGGACGCTCAATTATCTCCACAATATAGGATTAGTAAAGAATGCCCTCGAGCTGCAGCCCGCAGACAGCGAGACGACCGTTGATACTCTACACCGCAATCAATCGCTCCTGTTTCTAACTACACACTACACGTGCACACACTATTATGTACTCGGACACTATTATAAATAGCTGCGCCACGACTGTATTAGCTGCGGTCCAAATGACTAAACACTATCCTGATTGTAAACTATGCTACATTTACGCAGTTATTTCAATCAAATATCAGTGAGAGATTGTCCTCAAAGTTTATCATATGTTTTTAGTAGACATATACATAAATGTACCACTATATATATTATTCTTACAATTTTACGGTAATGAATCTCAATCAGGTAGAGACTAAATATATAGTTTTCCTGAAATAATAGTTTAACAACGTTACCAATGAAAAGAAAATATGAACAGCCATCTGACGGTAGATAATAGAACTGATCACAACTCACAGTACATACATACGACAATCAATTAAGAACGCCTGTTTGCTAACTTCGCCGACACATAAGCTCTAAAATACTTTACTTTGTATTAAAGAGAACACATACTCTCAAGTGTCATTGCTGTCAGGAAAGATAATAACGTAACTGCATACTTTGTGTAACAGCTCTAAGTCGTTTGACAACATAACTTAAAATACTCACGCATAAGGACATAGTTTACACACATAGGCACTTACAGGCTTTGCGCTCAAGAGCTTGGATATGAAAGTCACACTAGCATTTATCCAAACACGTTTCGCGACCGATTGAGAAGAGTGCTCGGATCCATTACGTGCTGCGTGAATAAACAAACTGTCGTCACTCGATTATCACCATTAGTGCATCAGAAATAAGTGTGAGGTTCGAAAGCGCCAGTCCATACAGTCGTGTTTGTTGTCGACGCTCGAACAGCTCCGGCAATGGCCAATCTCTAGGAAATTGACATTCGGCGCCAAAAGGAGCTCTGTGAGTGATTGTGAGTGCACCATTTGGCGCGAACTGTGCGCGGCTAAATATTTATCGAGTCTGCTCGATTCATAAATGGCAGCGTGTTTGTACTTCATTTCGAAATATCCAATGGAGATGGATTTAAACAAATATTAGCGTTAATAGAAAACATTTGTTGTTTAAATATGTATATAGACAATGAAAAATTGAACACAGACAACAATGCTTTTTAATGAAAGCATGTTATCCAACAAAGAACAGCCAAATGGAAGTTATCGACCCTCACATTTCATTAATATTTTTTTTATAATTTTATCAATCAACCATAATTGTAGTTGATTGCGCTATGAATGTTTACTATTCCTGAACACGAACGCCAACTTCAGACATACCGGCACGTCGACAGAAAGTTGCTATGAAAATACGCAACTAATAAAGCAAACATACGTGTAGCAACACAAGGTACAGAAATAATAAAGTGCTCATCTTTTGTTTTCTCAAGGCAGTGCAAACGATACTCATGCCAATTGGTACTGTAAAGTAAATTAACTTCTACAAATAATCAACACTAGAACAGTCACATCCTGTCGGTTTTAATTTGCAATGTCTGTCGGTCTGTTTGTTTGCTACCAGTAAGTCAACTGTGATATGAGTATATTTGTAAGAAACAAGGAAATTTTACTATAGGCACGTTGGACGGGTTCCAGAGCCTACTTTTTATTTGTCAAGGTGACACGTACGCAACGAGAACAGCATGAATGCATACAAAAAATAATTCATCGGCTTTTTAATTCGCATCAATTTACATAATTGCTTTGAAATAAGGCAATCATATTTTTTTACGAAATAATCAATTAAAATGGGAATATAAAAGCTGTCTATTATTATTGATTGAATAAAATAAATAAAAGTAGCTAGGTATTATTTTATATTTTTAATTTATTTATTTTATTGTTTTAATATTTATTTTTGCCAATAACGTTTTTTATTTCAGCCTTTTTAGTTGTGGTATGATGGTTTCTCAGACAAATTATATATATATATATATATTATATTATAGCCACTAAGAGATATTAGTATATCGTTCATAGACATTAAAACAAAAAAATATGTATTATAAACGATAACTGAGAAATTACCCAAGCAATATAGATAAAATTCATATAGGACCCTTTCGGGAATATACCTTTTCGAATAAAAAAAATGTAAATCGTCCAACAATCGACGGAGAAATCGCGTAACAAACGTACAAAAAACAGTCGAATTGAAAAACTCTTTCTTTTTTGAAGTCGGTTAAAAAATAAGCTCAAGAGTCTCGAAAGCTAATTTTGTAATTAATTTAATTAAATCTGTTTCAAAAATATACTAATACTAGCTGTGCCCGCGACTTCGTCCGCGTGGAATAGTATTTTGGGCATCATATTTATTTTTGCAAACAACCTCCTCAGCTTTATAAATTATAACTGTTACCCACGACTTAGTCCGCGTCTTAGCCCAAGTTCCGGAATTCTGTGAGGATAAACGTTGAGAACGTTCTGAACCGACTACGCCGTAGTCGGTTCACCAAAGTTCGAGAACTCTGTGAGGCTAAACGTTGAGAACGTGCAGCGCTTGTTTCCCGTAGTCGGTTCACCAAAGTTCGAGAACTCTGTGAGGCTAAACGTTGAGGACGTTCAGCGCTTGATTCCCGTAGTCGGTTCACCAAAGTTCGAGAACTCTGTGAGGCTAAACGTTGAGAACGTTCAGCGCTTGATTCCCGTAGTCGGTTCACCAAAGTTCGAGAACTCTGTGAGGCTAAACGTTGAGGACGTTCAGCGCTTGATTCCCGTAGTCGGTTCACCAAAGTTCGAGAACTCTGTGAGGCTAAACGTTGAGGACGTTCAGCGCTTGATTCCCGTAGTCGGTTCACCAAACTTCGAGAACTCTGTGAGACTAAACGTTGAGAACGTTCAGCGCTTGTTTCCCGTAGTCGGTTCACCAAAGTTCGAGAACTCTGTGAGGTTAAACGTTGAGGACGTTCAGCGCTTGATTCCCGTAGTCGGTTCACCAAAGTTTGAGAACTCTGTGAGGCTAAACGTTGAGAACATTCAGCGCTTGATTCCCGTAGTCGGTTCACCAAAGTTTGAGAACTCTGTGAGGCTAAACGTTGAGAACATTCAGCGCTTGATTCCCGTAGTCGGTTCACCAAAGTTCGAGAACTCTGTGAGGCTAAACGTTGAGAACGTTCAGCGCTTGATTCCCGTTCTCGGTTTATCAAAGTTCGGGAATTTTGTAAGGATAAACGTTCAGCGCTTGATTCCCGTTGACGGTTTGCCGAAGTTCGGAAATTTTGTGAGGCTAGACACTGCGAACGTTCAACGATCGATTCATTAGCACGGTTTTATTCACTGATTCCTCGTTGAGTAGGTAGCCAATCTATGCATATTTTCATCCTCTGTTTCATTGCTGCGCAAAGCTCGCAGCCGCTATGCGGTAGCAGTCTGCCGAGAAAGCTGAGTTCTTTTTCTAGGCATATAATGCCTAGACAGTGTGTAGTGACGAAGAAAGAAAATAGGAAATGAAAACTTAACCAAACTGTATCTCGTAATCTAGAAAAAACAAACGTAAGCTTAATAATTAGGATCCTAATTATTTTTAACTGTATTTGGTACTTACGTAAAACATAAGGTAAACTAACTGTATGCTTAAACTAAAACCTAACCTAATAAGAATAATTATGTAGATGACACCTATTTACAGGTGTTATCTACAACAATTTTTTTTTAATAATTGTGAAATTATTAGAACCAAATATTATCCTTAAAACAATCGTAGAACTACACCCCCCTCCGCGTCGCCCGCAAACAACGCCTCTCCTCGCCCGCCGGCCAGGCGCAGCGTCATGTTTTGCACATCATGCGGCGCGTGTGAATTCTGTATCGGAGTTATTTTAAAATTGTAATATCTTCTAAGATGTTCATTGAAATTAAGTGATGTCAAAGACAATTTTGTTCACAATTTAATACTGTTAATCAACAACACATTTATTTGGATAAAGATTAATATTATTATGTTGATACAACTCTAACAAATAATTGGTAATCATGCATTAATTTCGACCAAATTTGATTACCATAAAAACGGTTCTAGTGAGTTAATCTTAAAAGATAGACATATACCGTCACGGACATTTTTTTAGATCATTTCAAGAGGAATAATTCTTTAAGACATATTTTTTTGGTATCTTGAACCGTTTTCGCAGCGCACGCAACGGAAGCCCTCAAAGATGAATAATTTTCCCCGTTTTTTCCACATTTTCCATTGTTTCTTCGCTCCTATTAGTCGCAGCGTGATGTTATATAGCCTAAAGCCTTTTTCGATAAATGGTCTATTCAACACAAAAAGAATTTTTCAATTCGAACCAGTAGTTCCTGAGATTAGCGCGTTCAAACAAACAAACAAACAAACTCTTCAGCTTTATAATATTAGTATAGATTATATACCTATGTTGTAATTGTAATAGACATGGATTTAACCATGTCTATTACAATATTACAATATATATATATAACTCTACAATGCGTTATAAAACATTTAAATTCTCAACTTATTATGTCGTTTTCAACTATAAGCTGGCGTAGCTCTCGCGGCGGATAAGCAGCATAATATTATGTAAAGCGTTTTATTTAGTTCTTAAACTTTATACAACTGATAGACCCCCGCCCCGCCTAGATGCTTTACTAATAGAATTTAGAAACATGATTGGCACAAAATAAGTAAAAAATTCAATTACTGGCACAGACAGAATTGCGGTAAGATAAATTAATTGATAAATGAGTGTGCATACGAACAAGTAATAACACAAGCGTTATTTATTAAGGTGATAACTAACAACTACACAATAATTTAAATGGCTTAAGAATAAAATTCCGCTACGCAACGCAAATCTTCAATTGAGTAATTCCTAGTCACACATAGACACTGTGATAAGAACACCTTTGCATTATTATAATTAATTGCTAATTTATGTGCGTGAATGCAGTAAACAAATGACGATGCCTCGTCACACCTGCGCTCAATCAATTAACTTATAAACTCAATATTGTTCAACGATCGAGTCTTTCGAACCTATTGTCCAGTGACTATTAGGAATGTCATCCATGACCTAACCACAATACTAGTGTCCTAATTAAATCTTGTCCAGTACGCACATTTATATCGCACGTTAGTTTTAACTCAAACACTAAGGGTCTCGTTATTCATTCCCCAGTATAAATAATTAAAATATTGCGCAGTGAACTCTGATGTTTACGAGACAATCGCAAGCAAATTACTTACTTGTACACGAGTGTTATATGTAATTTGTATCATGTTAATTATTACTACAACTGCTCTTATCTTCGGGCTGATGAAATTTTATACCCCTGTCGCGAGCGCGCGGACGTAAAGCCACGGAAATTATTAGCTTTGCTAACATTCAAAGTACCAGTGAAGGAAATTCAAAGAAGTTAGATTTTATGCGTCATAACTAACTATTCCTCGTCGGCATCGAGGATTGACAAACGCGTGGTGTAAGGTTGCGCTCACTAGGCGCGAGTAGCGGGCGCTGGCGGCGCTCGGCGCGCGGCGCGGCGGATGCACGTGCGCGGCGCAATGGGCTAGCGTGCTGAAGCGCGGCTTGCACTTCCGACTCACATTCATTCCCGCGCCATTCATACAACTGCGTCATTCATTTAATTCAAGTTCATAACGAGACCCGTACGTGGGAGGAGCTCAGTAAGTCGGCCGACACACACGCGCCCCGCTCTCGGCGACATATCGCATTATCCAAAACTTTTATTATCGATAAAGATAAACAGAGTCGTTTGCGGGATCCGAACGCTCCTCGCCAAAAATGTTCATAAAATAAATCGGATCGCTCAAAGTTCCGAATTACATTTATCGTTTCTTCGTATTCAATCTCGAACGCTTTAAATTCTCCAGGGTGCGCAATATTTCACGGGTTCTTAAGAGTAAACTTCTAATTAAATGCCGGCGGTGGCATCTCCGACACCGGACGTGCTCCTTAGGGGCCCGGACAGCTACAAAATGATCGAATTTAAGGATCGAGACAAGGTGTAGGTGGCACGCAGCGCGGTGAGGCGGCGCGGCGCGGCAGCCGCGTGGCGCCGAGATGGCATCGCCGCGGCGTCCAGTCCTTCTACCGTGCGATACTTTTCTAACTTTTTGGTTTGGCGGGTCGCGCGGGGGCATATTGTGTGCAATTGTAGCACGCGAGGGCACCGCAGGCCGACGACCCGCCCGGGCCCGCTCCGTATAATCCGACAGCATTATGGGCGACCCGGCGCCTTTGTAGGCTACCGGCTTAATGAGGGCCGTGGGTGGCTTATGACACGACAGGATCTGATCATAAAGGTGCCAAAAATTCTACCTGCGCGGACGACATTCCTATCTCACGCCTTTGAAAATTAATGTCTATTGTCTGCGGATGCTGGGAGGAGGCGTCAGGGATTAGGAATGACCCGATGTTATTTATTTCCAGAGGACACATGAGTAAGTCCGGTGCGATTAAAATATATTGAATTATTTGGTGTTCCGATGTGGCAATGACTCCTGGCGTAGCGGCGGGTTTAATTGAGATGTATGCACTCAAATTCTTTGACCCCAATTAATTTCGTGGAAGTGAGTTCGTCGGGCGTTAATTAAGTGCGCTAATATTTGCGCGCAGAACACGCAGCGGTCAAACACCATGTTCATTGTAATTGTAGATGTCATCGTATACGCTTGCACAGAAAGCACAGAAAGAGCTTTCACCAATTATAACACTTCATGTTAGCCGTACACCTAGTACACACAGACAACTCAATCCCTAATAGATAAACCAATAAAAAACAAATAATCGTTTTTATTATCAAGGTTTACTGTTTTCAACACTATGGTTTTATTCTGGTTTTGGTGTTGCACGCAGTAAAACATATTGTGGTTGTGCAGAAGAATCACGTGACTTGTGAGCAAGCGGTGCGATAATGTGCATGTACTTATGTAGCCCTCGGGTAATGCAATTTGAGTGCAATGGTAATGATGTGACGTCAGTCAGCGGGTCGTTTGTTACGCCCAGCTTCGCTGCGGGGCAATGAACCAGCGACTGAATTGGACGTAAGTGTCCTGCGACGCTGCGCCCGCGCCACGGACATAACGCAACCCAACCACGATTTACGACATTACGAGTGACGCCATGCAATATGATTGTAACTTGCAAAATTAACTTTACTTCGTCAAAGTACTGCAAGTCGGCAACGTTCACATAAGGCGACGTACTGGACAATCCTAATGGTGATGACAGTCTATAAATCTATCAATTGCATTTGATGCGCATCTATACGAGGTAATAATGTATGGAAGACGCATTAAGTAATGTACAGCGCAGCTCACATCTACTTAGCTACTTGTTTGGTATGCCAGTTTTTATATCCTATCTAGATCCGATAAAGTACTTCGTAGATATACCTACTGGTGCGAACAGTTTATTCAAATGACCTACCGGTAGAATTCCGATACAGGAGAAGGCGATTGTAAAATAATACGAGTAGGTAAAGCGACAATTAGTGAACGATATCTGAGCGCGGCGGTGCGCGGGGACAGCGCAGCGGTGGCGATATTACAATGAGGCGCAATCAAACGCGAGTACATTTTCATTCCGCGCGCGATGCGACTGCGTGCACGCAAACAATCTTATATAATATTTGCGTATAAATGCACATTTAAAACATTCCACAAATAAGGGTTGGGTATCCGCTAATAACTCGTATACTTTATAACTTCACATTCAGCGTTTGAGACCTCGGATTGTTATCTAGCGCAATGCACGAGCGGATGGCCTCTAATGTCCTAAACATAGCTAATTACGTATTTTAATGTTTAATTGTGACGATTTATTGCTAAGGTAGGAAGTTTCACACGTAAAACTGAATAGGAACATAATTTTAATCTTAATTACGATATGAGTCGGTTGACTTCATAGGGTCATTATTTTAACCACTTTGCCAAAAAATGTGATTGACATCAAAAGTAAACAAAGAACATTTCATTTTTGACCTAAAATGTTGGTCACAGTTTTTTTTAAAATGATAAACATTCTGGTGTATGTTTTAAATATTCAAGATCTCTACATTAAGAATGTGAGGAATATTCTAGTCTATTAGGGTTAAATATATGTATGTCACAACCTTAGTGCATTTACAAGATTATCAGACAGATGGCTAATGTATGTACTTAATGAGGCCTACCTAAAATCTCAAATGGCCATTCTTTGCAGCTCCACATTAACTGACACATGCAGACTCTGACTAGACACGTCCACTCAAATTTCTGTTTCTTTTTCAAATATCTTTTCAGACGAGAACTTGTCCATGTCTGGACATTAAAAGAGGTTGTGACCTCTGAGTTTGTTTCAGCTGTTTCTTCACAGAATACTTAGTTATGACACATAGACGCATATAATTTGTATAACATCTCAACCTCTTTTACAAAATAAATATGATCGGTCATACATATCATCACGCGGCATGCCTGATCCCTCAAAGGATTAGACAGAGGTTTTGCCAGTATTGTTTAATTAAGTTCCATGGAATTGGGGATTGAATATACTGGTATGGTACTAGTTTAATAATCAAGGATCTAGCTTTGTTGTGAAAACGCGAAGAATATTTTTCACGGCAATTATAATTCTTTAATAATACAAGATCAGAAAAGTATAAAACACATACTAATATAATTCGAGTAATTTTTCTGTTAATTAATAGTCCGATTGCTTTCTAGAAATATGAAGATTGATATGCAGAAATAAGAAGCATTAGAATATTAATTATTTTGCTTAGATTAGAATTTATTGTTTTAACATTTTTTTTTTATAAACTTCAGGTCACCATTTGCACCACGATAATAGCGGTTAAATTGAAAGAAAGGAAATTGTATGACGATAAAACGTTTAGCTCTAAGTTTTACAATAGACAAAAAAGAGACATCACAATTAGAAAAATGTTTTATTTGTGTTTAAAAAAATCTGAGAACTTTAAACGTTGTAATGATTCATTTCGACTTAGGGCAGGAATTAAACATGACAATCTAAAAGGAATGGAATCTTTGTATCAGAAACTTTTGAATCGGAGAGCTAGACGTGTAACACTAGCAATACAAATGCAAATGACATCAGAATCCAAGGCAATTACCGGCACGGACTAAAAGTCAAAGTAACAACAAATTTCGAATACCTATCCGCTATCAAGAGTATAAAAAGTATTTTTGATGGCACGCCGCTCTCGGGTTAAAAGATCAGCCCGATAAGGTTCGATCATAGAGTTAAAAATAACAATGCGCGAAGTGTACTTTTGTTTTCATGTTTATTAACGATCCATGATGCTTTGGTCAGAACTTCCTGTTTTTCATGTTTTTTTTTATTTGGAACAAACAAATGTCTTTATGTTCAGATTAATACTGTAAAACGCATGATCATCTCTTTTAGAGCCCTACGAAGGGTTACTGTTAATGTCCAAATCGTAGGAAATACAGAAAGGAGTTACTCTATTGGATTAATTTCATGACTTTAAGTTGAACTTAATATAAAGAAGCAAATATTTGTACTAACTACACGAGCTGTTATCAATTTGTACAATCTAAGTTGCATAGTTACATTTGTGTATATAAATAAAGTTAAGTACCTGTCTGAGAATTTATACTAAAATAGTTGTACTGACGAAGTTTTTATAACAACAAAGTTCGCCTCTAAAATAATGATTTTGAAAATTATATCCATCTGCCATCATAAATTGGGCCTATTGTCACTAAACCCTTTCCAAGAACTCTGTCGAGTTGGAAGCATAATATATTATATCAATACTTTTATTTGCAATTTTTTAACGCGATCTGCGGTCCGATAGACGTGTCGTGACAGAAAACTCAAAATACAAATCTCCTCTAGCATTGAGTTAAATTATTTGCAACATACACACTCAGCGTCATTCATAGATATCGTTAATTCAAAATATTACATGTAAAATTAGTTTTAAAATTGACGTATTTCGTTACGTTAACGCCGCGAATTAGTGCTAGGCCTTTTTTATTTGGGATGGAAAATCATCAAAATAATTTCTTCCGCTCTGAGCGGAGCCTAGGGAATGTCAGACTTTTTCTATATCACGAGCACAATCGCAAGGATCTGGCAGTATCTTCATGTAGCTAATATTTTCCCTTTTTATATATATTCATACAACTAGTTATTTACGTATTTGACTTGGACGAACTTTTTGACGCCTTTTTTTCCTATTTTAAGAGTTAGTAGGTACATATTTTTATTTTTTTGTTATTAGAAAATAACGTAAATGTAATAATTTGAACAAAATATATTTGTATAAATATAAATATGGCTTATGATTGGGATAAGTTATTTTATAATATTAAATCTACAATTTTATCAATATCCGAAAATTTTTCCCTAAAATTAACATTTTTTTAATTTTCGTTGCACTTATCACAGTTTGTGTCTGCATCACCCAAAACTGCCAGTGTACATTATGTGTGCTTACCAGTATTAAATATTGATTTAACATCATATCTTCTACTATGCAGATATTTACAGAACAGACATATTCGTAGTTCAGAATAGGTATACACGGTTGTATTTTATCGATCATTACTGAATTGATAACCGTGTCACAATCGATCAGAAATGTGACATTCGAAGTTGTCAGGTGTCAAGCGGCCATTGCTGCCGTTCCGCGTTGTTTTCGTTTGTACTACAGTTACGCAAGCCTCCAACCTGAAATTAGCGCGCCCTTTCAGCCGACACCCACTGCTAACGCACGTCACGCGTTTGCGACGAATAACGCTTTGCGTACTTACGTTCTTATTAGTACTAATAACTACTTTACAGTTCTAAAAGTATTTTTTAGAGTTTACCCAGAACAGGGCAGAATTATATAAATCGAGCCAAGAGGGTCGTCAAAATGTCCACAATGGCTTGAAAATTTCGCGTCACGTCACGTCTTGTCTCGGTCGCCTGTCTAGACATCACAGACGAACACAACTTTTTTCTCTTCTCGGTAATACAATTTTTGGCAGACTTGTTAATACAATCTTGGCAAACGTTTGTAACTTTTATCACGTCCGGAAAATGAATGAAAGCTGTCGCCGTGAGTCAGGTCGGCACCGGGCGGGACTTAGAAAGTCCTTGCTGTCTAATCCAATGATAAAAGTAATGACATCAGTCGCGGACGCAAGGCTAAAGCTGTAAACTTAATTAAACGTGATCTTTTAATCTTACATCTATTAAATTATTTACAGTTCAAACAGCACAATAACCTTAAGTTAGAAAATTTTTTTTTGTGTTTTAAAATAACTTGATGTTGAAGAATGCCTCATTCAACTGCATGTTAAATATGGCAATAAGAGGAGATATAAAGAGGTAATAAACTAAAAGGCCGAAGCTGACATATGTACATAATATCTTAGGTGCGTCTGAAGCAATTGTCATAACACAATACGATAAGATTGTGAAATCATACGACATTGATATTCACGTACATGTGCTCCGTGTATCTGATGATGATATAACTATTGGAAGACAATACAGCTTTATAAAATCATGCTTAATGCGATTTTATTTTTCACTTTCATCCTTGTGATAATATTTTGATATTACTCGTACCTACTAAACCTTATCTGATTTGGGTTTTATTCATAATAATGTGTCTGAAACGTTAAAGAATAAGTTTTCTTTAATATGAGATGTAGATTTTTTCAATAATGATAATTCTATTTATATAAAAATACTGGATTTATTAAGCTTTAATGAGCATAAAATGTTATTGTGGTATATTTAAATGTAGGTAGACAGTTCTTTCTTTTTTGAGTGTTATTTGGTAGACACTTATTTATAGAGCATTTTTAATCAAATAGTGGTTTGTTACTAGTTCACCAGTCACAGAGAGTACCTAACTAGCAGCATTTTCCACTTTGTGCCGAATAGAGAGATCTCGCAATTTTTTTTTAATTTTCTGCTTTTTCATATATCATGGAAACTACAGGGTGAAATTTAATTTTTCATGGAAATGGGCCCACGGGCTAACGATGGTGTGTAGAAATTAATATCGATGCATTGTATAAATCTATAATGATTTGTTAATAAAAAAAAATTAAGAACGATTATAGTAGAGATTATAGTATATTAACGTAAATCACTACGTCCAGTTCCAACGCCGGGAAAATCATTCGTAGCGGTCCATTGACAGAAATTGATAAAGTAATAAATATTTACAAGATTACCATTGACGAGTGTTTGTCCGATAACAGATTATTATTCATTGTATCATTCTCCGAAAATAGAATCTCTTAACAATTCTCTTAGTTTGTTGATATTGTTAAGGCGAAAGTAAGCGGCTCACGTGGTATTGTTTTTATTATCCCTGATTACTGAAGCTGGTATCGGCTCCACTGATAACGATACGAGCATCGATAAACATTATTTAAAGCACAAGCGGTTTGGTAGTCAACTCTCTCAGTCTGATATTAATGCGTACGTGCGTTTTAATTGATCTAGTAGTTAGAGACCGGTGCGGAAACGTCGGAATGTAATTATTTACATAAACACGCGTGCCTATTGCCGCTCACTGCCTCCCTAGGCGAACGAGCGCGCTCCGCAGCTGAGCCGCGGCGGCCGGCTCGCTGACGCTGGCCAGATGAACAAGATCGATGTGCATTTAATTACGTCGGCCGGCATCGTTGGCAGCGCGTGCGGTGCATGATGCGCACGCGGTGCGTGATGCGGGCGATGCGGCACTCACCGGCGGGGCGGGTGGTGCGGCGCGCGGGCTCGTCCTCGCGCAGGTCAGGCGCGTGGCGGCGCGCGGCGGCCGGGCCCAGCGCGCCCAGCGCCGCCAGCGCCAGCAGCAGCAGCGCGCGCAGCATGGCGCCGCACTGTATCTCACGGATGGACCGCTCCCGGCCACGAGCTCACTATTTCGGCCGCGCGCGCTCTGTTCGTACGGAGGTGCAGCGAGCGCAGGTTCGCGATCGTAGCGCGCGACTCGGAGGCGTCGTCGTAGCGCGACGGCTGAGCCGAACTGAGACGAGCGCCGCGCGATTTCCCGGCTGATGCGGCGAGGGGGCCGGCGCGCCCCTCGTGGAAAACGCGGCAATAGCGCGGTGCGGGCGGGGAAAATGCAGCGCTGTCATCCGCCCGCCCCGCCCGTCGCGCCGCCCGCCGAACCATCACACACTACTATTAAGTGCGGATCATTATGACAACTTAATTCCTACTACTGTTTCTATGTTTTAAGCAAAAACATAAAGTACCTCACATAGATAGAGACGGAACTAGACAACATTTAAAATGAGTGCATAGATAGTGCATATACTTAGAATTCATCCCAGCACTAAAAGATGGAAGACCTTTACTAAACTATTTTCTAACAACACCAACTGTTTCGAAGGAAAATCATTAGTTTAAAAAAAACTGAATTTATAGCAAACTACGTGCAAAAACAACGTACGAATTTCGTAAAAATGTGTCTGTGCATTCAAGACATCTGAAAAATTTGCCTTCGGTGAAGAATGAGTAGAAGCCAAAACAATATGTTTCGCGAATCTTGTCGGGGTATTCAAATACACATTAAACATTAATAATACAATGCTAGAAGACTTTTATTCTAATTTGTTATCTTCATCGGACATACACAAACATACAAAGTTTTACGTAAATGCAGTACGAAGGTACAAGAAGTCAGTTTCTGAAGTATTTATATATTTTTTATGATAACTATAATCATATTTACTTTATAGAGCAAATATTTTTTGTGATCAACATCAACATCGGTAGTTATATTAAAAAGAAACATTTATTAATAGGTCTAATAGCCCTTATCTACTGCCGGCTACAAAATAGTAGATGTAAATATAACATAAAATCTAAGATTTATCGAAAGCTTTAGGACTTCTAAACAAATGTTTTGTTTCTGTTTGAATTTACTGTGGAATTGAGTTATCCCCGATTTTACGACTCCACAGAATTAAATGTCTGTCATAAAAAAACACAAATTGTTATTGCTTTGTCTGGCCGCCACTGTTCAGTGCGTCGAATTCAGACACGTTTAACACATTCATTAGAATTTACGGAATTATTTACATATATTTAGGTGCAGAACTGTATTTGGCAGCAGGCCCAACTAGTCGTATAATACATATTTCATATCTCTGGAATATAAACGGGAATATCAATACCTGGTACAATGCTAGTGTATCGCTGTAAAAACTGTTAACGTCATGTGCGATGTGAAAATGTATAAATAATTATTATGAGTATTATGACCTCGTACTGACTCCGGTGATATTGATAAACTAGACGTAGAATCAGTTACCTAGATATAGAAAAGACAAGCTATATGGAGAACATTCAATAAAATGTGTCTCAATTCCGGAATATAAATCTACACTATATACCATACATTTTGCAATCTGAGGAAATTAACTATTTCAGCTTCTAGATGAATGATGATTTCAGTTAAAACAAGTTGACACTTGCGTAACCTTTAACCATTTCACAGACAACTTTATTACCTACAGTTAATTGTTGTTATTTTAACAGTCAATATTGGACTGAGTATTATGTTACTGAAACCATAAATCTCATCTTGCAAATGAAATTCTGTTGCGGTGACTCACTGCAAAATGAGAATATACTTTACTGTAAGTGCCTGATTATTGGCAAATCCAGATAAAACGTAGATCACCGCAAGATATCCCAATAAATTCTAGGATATTAAATAAGTCCTAGAATCAATTATGACATATTAAATGCGGAAGTGTGGATGTTGTATGAATGTTTGTTGAAGAATCGCACCCTAGAGATACTTAAGTAATACGAGTAGCTAAAAGGATTTGATTATTTATGATTTCAAAACTAGATAAAGATGCTACTTACTTACCTAAACTTTATAAGAACAGCGTACTGATTATTAGTATCAGCTGCGAACCTGCGGAACCGGCGCCGGCGCTGCGATGCTCGGGTGAGAAGATTGCAAGCTCTGAGCCTGCCCGAAAGTGTAGAGAGCTGTGCCAAGGTCGCATGATGAATGCATGCTGACCAAGATATTGGTTCCACTGCATGCTGGTGTTCAGGAATACCCATTTGAAGCTAGCTAGCTGTATCTCTCTGATTGAAAGCTTGAGGAAACGATGTTGATGGTGATGATGACGTAACGTTGTTCGAAGGCTACGCTGACATTCATTATAGACATTAGCGACCAGACGTAAGAGTGCCGCGTCGCTGTTGCAGAGGGTCCGGCCGGGGCAGCTCGAACAGTCTCCTGAATGTCATTGCGGGGAAATTTGATGCATGTTTTGTCCAACCTACATGTTTTTTTAACATACACACATCAACAAAGTCTAGGGAACAAGGACATTTCTAGTTTTTATTTAAAAACCCTTTTTTGTAATAGTGAGTGTTTTATATCAATAGAAGGGTATTTTTATACCAATTTTAATTTTAATAAAAACATTCTCATATTAAAAATTTAATTTTTTAAAGAAAGAATTGAATAGTGCCAATATTGAGTATTACAACTTTCTATGATTAGGCACAAAAATAACGAGGTAGTAAGAAATACAGTAATTAACCTTACTTTAAACGTTTTTAATAATCTGTAGGACCTCCTAAAGCATTAGCAACAGCTCGACAACGGCGTGGCATACTTAGTATGAGATTGTCAATCATCGTCTGTGGAATATGGCTCCATACACTGCGAAGGTGTAAAAAAAGTTGTTCTTATTTATTTATTATTTATTTAACACTTCAAGCAGCACAAAGTACAGAGGCGGACTTAATGCCATAGGCATTTTCTACCAGTCAACCTTCAGGTGATGCAGAGACAAACAGTGGTAGGTGTAAATAAGAAATAAAATAATTAAGTAATTATAAGTTTATACTATATAGATATATAAAATACTATAAATATAAAATAAAATACTATAAATATATATCGAAGTATAGATACACAGATACACAAAATAAAAAGACCAACAATGGGGAAAACATTAACGGTGTGACGAAACTCTCTTTCTTGTTCTTCAGTGTTCAGATTTTCCAAAGAATCACTGAAAGCTCTTCTCCCAAGCAAATCCCAGGCATGCTCTATGGGATTGAGGTCGGCAGACTGAGCAGGCCATTCCAACGTCGTAATATTGTGCTCGCTTAACGCATTGACCACTACCCTCGCGGTGTGTGACCGTGCATTATCTTGCATGAACATAAAATCTTGACCGAACTGCTGTCGATGAGGGATTACCATGGGGTGTATAACCTCCTGAATGTATTGGTTTGCATTCAAATTGCCCCGTATCCAAACGAGGTCGGTCCTTCCACCAAGGCGAATTCCAGCCCATACCATGATTGTTCCACCTTGGTAAGGATGAACTTCTTGCGGATTCTGGAGACGACTCCGACGTCCAGGAACTCGCCATATACGCACTCTTCTCGAATCAGGATGAAAACCGAAGCGAGATTCGTCGGAAAACAGAACCCGTGCCCATTGATGGTCGGACCACTGTAAATGTGCGTTAGCCCACAATAAGCGACGACCTCGATTTCCACGTCGAAGAGCTGGAACCCTAAGCGGTCTGCGAGCATGAAGATTGGCTTTGTGTAGTCTTCTCCTGACAGTTTGATCGCTAATAACCACTTGATGCTGAGTTTGGAGGCTTGCGACCAACTGACGAGCAGCCAATCGTGGGTTGCCACCTTGCGGAATTTTGCAAGAAACGATCTTGTCGCTGGGTAGTAACCCTATTTCGTCCCCTGTGACGTTCGACAACATCCCCTGTAGACCTGTAGCGTGCCCATAATCTGCAAATTACGCTTGGTTGGGTGTTGACAGCATCCTCTACGTCGCGTTGAGTTCGTCCAGCTTGCAGCATACCAACAGCTCTTAACATCTCTTCGCGACTTAAATGACGACGTGACGTGATGACTACAGTCACAAAAATGCACAAACCATACGTAAAAGACGTATTAATGATAATAAACGTTATTTACAATCAAAGAAAATAAAAAAGCACCCGAGTGCAAGCCTACCCGATCGTTACTGTTTGTTTTTCCTGAGTTCCTTTAATACATAATAATTAAATCATAAAATAGTCTAACACACTATAATTATAAGTTCACTTAATACTTTAACTTTTTCCGCAGTCTGTGTATTGTAGGAGTTAAGAAGAAATACGTATACCTATTATAAAAGAACATAAAATACTTGTAAGACTATATTTTTGTTCATAATTTCAGCAATACATGTCATACAATAATATAATAATAATGTTTATTTCGGACAAGTACATCCATAGGGGTTATTGACGTATCAACTGCTGACTTTCCTGTGTACTCAAAATCTTGATGTATTTAACCAAGATACGGTATATCTTGAGGTAGCAGCCATGTTTCTTGGAGGAATGAAACAATGAAACCCAAGCTATGCCCTACTATTCTTCTCTATGTAAAAACCTGAGTATTCAAACGTCTTAGCAACCAGCCTGCGCTGTCAATGGTTTGATCAATGTTATCAGACCTATAAAGGACCTACACAAAATAAATATTTCTGTTGAAGTGCCCAGTGGTTGTTCGGTACTCTACAAACTATAAGCTACGCACGCTACGCAGCTAACTGTGAGCTACGCGCGCCACGCTACTCACCACATTCTATGTGCTACGCTTCAATATAAGCTACGCCTTTCGCGCAGCTACGCGGCAGTCAGCGCGTCTGCCATACCTACTAAATACCGACTTAGTACCTGTAGTAACACCCACACAAGGCTTCTACAACGCAATATTATATCGTATTACGACTTCTGACGTATACAAATGGAAATGTTTGTATGAATGAGATATTTACCAAGAAGTCTACCTACCTATTTATTTGCCTATTTACGTTTCTGTTATCTTACGTTACACAAAGTTGTAGTTGATTGTGACGTCATAACAGTGATATGATTAGGGCTCGTGTAGATGACTAGTCGTTTTATTGTTCGAACTTGCGCTCTATTTACCGTTTCAAATGTTTCCTACTACTACTGCGGCTGGCGCTTATAAGATCGGGTGTCACTGTCTTTCTTAAATTATCTTCTGCAGATTTTGCATGAATTATCGCAATCAGACGAAAACCCTACATACAATCGGGCTGCACAGAACTTTTTTGTACAAGTATGAAAATATATGCGGCGTGTAGATATGTATAGAAAAAAAAATATTTATGGGAAAATAATCTGATAAACAGCGTTTAGGGAACCCAATCTCAAATTTTCAAGAACAATAAAGTGAGTAAAACATTCCAACAATAAGAACGGACTGAGATTTTCTCTGCAGGATCGAATCTGGAACGAGATGATTCGTCAGACAACCAAGTTTGGCGACATCGCTCATAGAATAAGCCAGCTGAAGTGGTAATGGATCGATCATGTTAACCGCTAAAGTGCTAAAGTGTTAAACCGATGACCGTCAGAGTAGTGTGCGTTCGCGCAGCGGAATGTTGTTGAATTTAAAGATTTTAATTATGCAGATATTTAGTGTATGACGTCGTATAATTGTGTATGGTAAAAAAAAAAAATTGTGCACACAGCCATTGTGGAGAAATTCACCAAAAACTGATTCCGCTGGGCGAACGTTGTCCTAGCGGAACTTTTTTTGAATTATAGACTTTAGAGGAAAAGAGATGTGTCTAAAAATTAGTGTGTATTTGTGTGTAATTGTGTATGTATGAATAAAATTAGTGCATGCATAAACTTCGGAGAAATTCAAGTTTCCGCTGCGCGAACGTTTGGCCATTAGCTAGTTTTCATATAAAGCGCTTACATAAAGAGCTGTAGATTTTTCCATACATTGTTTTGAATTTGTTTATATTTGTGTAAAAAACAGATTTAGAAAAAATCGCAGGGCTTAAAAGATAAAAATATAAACGTAAAATAAGCTTATTAGGTCTTAGTTCTTAAAGTCTGAGCCAGCGGAATCAGTTTTTGGTGAATTTCTCCACAATGGCTGCGTGCACATTTTTTTTTACCATACACAATTATACGACGTCATACACTAAATATCTGCATAATTAAAATCTTTAAATTCAACAACATTCCGCTGCTCGAACTCACACGTCAGAGTAGGTTTTTCATGAGTGGAGACCGCGAATCGGTAATCAATTTAGGTAGTAATCGCAAGGTTAGGTAAGGATTCGCGGTCGACCGACGATCTTCGCAGGGTGGGTGGAAGCAGCTTGACAAGAGTAGGCGAGTATACAACAGATTAACGTGCAATTGGCGAAACACATGTCCAGGGGCCTTAGTCTGCTATTACAATGGTGTCAGAATGGTCGATCACTGATCGCATAATGGTTGATTTTGACAAGTTTAGTATGTAGTAAATGTCAAAATCAACCATTATGCGATCAGTGATCGACCATTCTGACACTATTGTAATAGCAGACTAAGGCCCCTGTTGTGACTATGGCTGCTGTTGGTTGAGCAATAGGATGATTCCGCATACAGCAACAAGCTCTTGACAAATGTGTAACGTTATTGGCTAGTAATAAAGGTCTACGCCTGGGTATAAGCATGGGATCAGCATTGCTTCAACCCGTCCGTGCTTTTTTACGAAACTCTACTACAAGGTGGAACGACATCGACGTACACATGGTTATCGGAGTACAGCACATTCCCCAGGATCCAGAGATTTTGTCAGTTACTTTAAACAAACTGTATACTGATGTAACCATGATCACTAAAGAAACAAGTTAGGGTAGACGAATAAGGATATCTCGCATAAGGTTGCCTTTGTGCGTGCGAGATGTCATTTGGAAAAACCGAAGATTTCATCTTCGTTTTATGCCAGCTGTACCAACCATGAAAAAGTTAAATGAACTTAATCAACCCACCATGAAAAAGTTAAAAGAACAGCATAATTAATTTGCTCTAAGAGGCCTAGACTGCAGGGCCTGAGGGAGGCGTTTTCTTAGCAGAAAAAAGGCCTCCGAAGGTTTCAAATTTTTTATATATGCCTCAGAAATCACGTTAATCCGTTGGTCCCAGCTGCTATATGTAGATCTTTGACAGTCGTTACAAGTCAGTGGCCCGAAAGACTGACACTACTTCGACTGTCTCACCAGCCGTGAAATAGTCGAGGTGTCCCTGGGAATTTCCCACTCCTGGCAAAACAAAAAAAAACAAACAGTCTGACCAAAGAGTATCGTATTACCTAGTTATTAATTAACTGGGTAATACGATAAGATAGTCGCTCCATGTAAAATACTGGTATACAGCTGTATCAATTAGAATAAAAATGACTTTTGATTTTGAATCCGGTAAGGCTAGGAAGATGTGGGTTATGATAACACCTTACTCTCGTAATCATGGCAGCATTTGCATGATTTACAATCCACAGCGCCAGGTTGGTACTGTCCCTTGAAGCCTGCTAAGAATCAGGTCAACCCGTAGATATGCTTTCTTTTCGCGCCATGCGTACAAAATCTTGTTCCATAGACATGCCGAACGGCAGATCCCACCACTATAACCAAGGTTTTGGACGTCAACACTAGGAAACTAGTTCTCATCATTGGGTAAACCTAATACCTAAATAACTACTTTACCTCTTTGATCTAGTGGTCACAAGCGCCATTACTGAGTATGAGGTTCAAAGTACCATTCCCTTTTTTTTCATTCAGAAGCAACGGTGTCTGGTTGAAGACAATACGCTGGCTCCCTTGTGTTGTATTTATTACTTAACACTCTCACCGCCACCCATTTATGTAGAATTTCTCAGTGCAGCAGGCCGTGCGGTCTGCCGGCGGGTTGCAGCTTTGCCTACCAGTGCAGGCCGCGGCGAAAAATCTATAACGAGTTTAGCAGGCCATACGGTCCGCCGGCGGGCTCACAAGCCGTGCGCGTGCGGACGCCGGCGTCCTAATAATTGATTGTTATGAGTGGCGTGATAGACTCGATATTATTTGTAGGTAGTAACGGAAATTTGGTTAGATTTTAGCGCGAAAGATACGGTACGCCGGCGGCCCATACGGCCTGCTGATCTCGGTTAGTGCAACTTAAAGGTGGCGTGCCTTACTCGAAAATATACGACCCGCTGGCGGACCGTATGGCGATGAGAGTGTTAAACTGGACTTAAACATGAATGACGAAATGTACTATTAGATATGCTCTCTGCTTAACCTTTTGGGGGTAAAAGTTATGACAGATAGCCTACACCTATACCTTATCGTGTTCGTTTGGAGGTGGAGGTGGAGAGGATCTTCGCAGGGCGGCTGGCAAGTTCGATATTAGTAGCAGAGGACAGAGGATGCAGAAAATACACACACTCTCTACCAGTTCGAATAGCCTAGCCTAAGTACCTACGTGGCTACGGCGATAAAAAACCGCTCTGATTAAGTATATGGTGAAAATGGCGTCTCGGATTGTTATATGTTATGGTTTTTTTAAATAAAATGTTTTTTTCGGCGTGTTCCTTGCTCCAGTCTAGAGCGAGCCGAGCACTTATAATACAGCATATAGCCCTGATTCCCGTCAAAAAGAACAAAACTACAGCTGCTTTTATATCCTCTACTATAAAAGATGTCAATGTTTAAAATTGATGTTAGTCGAGTTTTGTTGCAGACTGTACCAGTACTCTCTGCCGTCACTTACTTGTGCAATGTTATGCACAAGAGTGCGTCCACCATTACATTTCTGCTACTAACCATGTTATAAAGTTTATTAGCTGGTTTCTGTAGTTAACCACATGTTAAATGTTCAGAAATATTAAATCAAAAAATGAAACATTCGTGAGGATAAATTTTATTCCATAATACAGCATAAGATAAACCGGAATGTCACAATTCGCATTTTCATTATTTCTTGTTTTTCATAAAAATAAAAAAGAACCCCCTTCCATCACACTTGCCACAAAGTTACTGTTTCAACATTTTTTTCTAAATTATTATAAAAATGCTAAGTTACAATTAATTGTGTAGAGCATGTACCACTGAGAATTCTGAGCACTGTTCCCTGTTGGCGGAAACACTTCTCAAAATGACACCGTTTATCTAATACATATTTATACCTAAATTACAAATTAATCTCGGTTCGTCATGAGAAGCTGTTGACTGTAAATGCAGGTCAATCACAACGAGCCGTATGAATAAGCGAGAATTGTACGAAATGGTCTTGGATGTAAAATACATAACAGCTTAAACTACCTAGATAACTTCCATAAAAATAAACTACCATCGTTATAATAGGTCTGGTGATATTAATGCACAAAACTGGTGACAATCGAACAGAAAGAACTTGGGATATCAACAGCCCAGTCAAAAAGCGATGTGTATAGGAAGCGTGCGCGTGCGCACTGCCGAGCAGCCGCCGCACACGCCTCGCGCCTCGCACCCCGGTGCAGCGGTGACCGATAGAGCCTACGCTTTCCAAATACTGCTTGCTACTGTACCTACCTACGCAACGTAAACTGTAGGTCACTAGTATCATAAACTAAATAATTAAAGTCATCAATTGTGAATTAACTTTAAATACTTTATTGCGACAACTTATTCCACATAGTATACATATAAAACATGTTATGATGTGATTCACTTTATCACGAGTCAGCTACAAACCTATTCACATCACAATGCACGATCATTCAGCGAGTCTAGGTACCACCGTTTTGCTCCTTCGAATATTTTTATATTGAAAACAAATCTGCAATAATTTTGTATCGTCTTTACACACTATTTTTTTTGTTCAACGTCGTCAGGGATCGATCAAACAGCGCATTCTAATAACGTGGACCCTAACACCACATCGCTAAGTAGCGTGGTTTATTTGTACACTTACCACCCAGTACCAAAATTAATTTTAAACGTTGTATGAACGCAAATGGTTCGGAGTGAATGCGATGCTCGATCGGTCACCGGGTGACGCATATCAGTAATGCATCCGCAGGTTAACTCACATAATACATTGTATTCAATATTCAATAGCAAATAAAGTTAACATATCTTAAACCATAGTCTCTTTCAGTAATCAGATTTGTCTGTGAGTTGGTAGCGCACATGCGGTTAGCGGTTGGCGTTCTTGAGTTGGTTGGAGAGCCAATCCAGGCCCTCGTACAGGCCGTCGCCGGAGGTGGCGCACGTCGCCTGGATGTACCAGTTGCGGTTGCGCAATGAGTGCAGGCCCAGCTTGTCTGTTATCTCAGCTGCGTTCATTGCGTTTGGCAGATCCTAGCAATACAACCATGTATTAGTTCATGTATTTTTACGACCTATTCGCACACATACTATTATTAGAATAATTTGAATAAAGTACTGATTTAATCACAAAGACAATAATTACTAAAAACAAAAATATTAATATCTGGTATATAATAATCTGCTTTCAAATGAAGACACTATAAGACCTTTAAAAAATAAACAAAATGCTAGAAATATTTAGAATTTTAAAATTATTGTTTCAATAGTTTACTAAAATATGCATGTGACGTACCTGTTTGTTTGCAAAGATCAGAAGTACAGCATCCCGTAGTTCGTCTTCACTTAACATTCGCATGAGCTCTTCGCGTGCTTCGCCGATACGCTCTCGATCATTACTGTCTACTACAAAGATGAGTCCCTGAAAGTTTACAAAACCCTGAATTTACTAAACCGTAATCGAAGGCGAAACATTCTTGCAAATGCACGAATGTGTAAATATTGATGCTAGTAATACGGCAAGTGGCGAACGTACCGATCACACATTTGCTTCGCCATTCGCCACGCACTTTAAGCGATATGTTTATCAGGTATAAAAAAAAATTATGCCAGACAGGGGTGGTGAAGCATTAATTGTTATTTCGTGAACCTTAAATATTGAACCGTAAATCTTAAATTTAAGACCCTGTTATGTTCTTTAATGGTGTTCGTAATAAAATAACCATTCCTATCTGATCAAAATATATTTATGGCAATGAATTTGCCATAAATATATTTTATGAAAATTTATTATTTTATATTTTTAATATGCGAAATTGTTACACAAATACCAATGTTTTAAAATACTCATAGAATATGACTGTGCAGGTGATTCTTATCAACTAAATATCGCCTTCATTTTATAATCCTATGAATATTTTTTATCAAAACAATAAACACCAAGGTTGACATGTTCGACTAATATTCATACTAGACAACTTTACAATCAACTCTATTATGTTAATTAAAATCGTCGTAATACTCATCAATGTTTAAACTACGCACAAAATTAAATACTTATTTATATAAATAACTAGTGTGGCTGCAATTAATTAAAATGGTTAAATGTCAATAGGACATGCAAACACTTGTATTATTATCATATGTTGAAACTGGTGAGTCACCAAAATTGCAGATTATATGCTAATCTAGTCTTCTTCCTAGCATAAAATCAACATGTTAGATGGTTAAAAGCCAGCTATAATAGTAGTACCATAGTTATCTATACACCCCTCCACACTAAAAGGACAAACTGGACCTGCAGTTTTACTTTTTATTTTCACAGTTATTTAATAAAACATCTAAGTTTCTGTTTATTTAAACAGTGTGATTAAAATGCCACTAAGAAAGCAACATCAATTCAAAACATCACATCTTCCATGAACTTAAACAAACATACTGCCAATGCTTGTTCAGGTTACATTATTCAAACACTAACAAAACCAACTTGACCCAACAAATAATTTGTAACTTGAGTCAAAGATTTACACCAAAATTAATACAAGTAAATCTTGAGATTTAAGTTAAGCATTAAAATATGCTAGGATTAACACAAAATTATAAGAGTGTAAGGTTTGAACAATACTAGAATACTCAAGTGAAATCATCTGTAAGTTTTAGTTAGACATAATGACCTACTTTCACATATTATGTGTGATTAAGCTTATGCTTAGTGCCTCTTATGAGGCACTCTCCTAGCACTCTTCATGTTTTCCAACAGAGATGATGGATAATTAAGATATAAAATATTCATTATCAGTTTTCATGGGCAAATCTAAAAAGCAACTTGACTTTTTTAAACTTATTAATTAACAAAATTATTTGTCTTTTTTTTAACCCATACTTGAACATCAACAAGTAATTTTAACTTGTCCTTTTATGAATCATCATAAAACTCATAAAGATTTTTCACCACCTTCAATAAACATTATGAAATTAAGGGCAAACTTGTTAAATGGTATGATGAGGTGCATCATCAAGATAAATGGTAGGAATTGGGGGAAAGCCTTTGCTCAAGAATAGGACAGTTCAGGCTAACAAAAGAGTAAAAATAGTAAACATTACACTGACCTGTGTGTTCTGGAAGTAATGCCTCCACAGTGGCCTAATTTTGTCTTGACCACCCACATCCCACACGGTGAAACTGATGTTTTTGTATTCTACAGTCTCCACATTAAATCCTGGAAACAGAATATCAAAGATGATGAAATACCAATCACTGATAACACAATTGAGAAAAGGAACAAGAATTTCCTGTATGGGTAATAATGTCTTTTATGAATTAACCTGAACTGTAAAATCATAATTATGAAACATCATATTACATACTAAGTGAGTTTCATGGTTTAATAAAGATTTTATTGATTGTAATGCAATTTCAAATTTGAATTATTGTTACTCCACAACATAATTTTGATTGGATTGATTTTGTAAAATCATTTCAATACTGTTTTTTTAGTTATGTGGGTGGTTACAAATAGGTATGATTCATTGTTGGAAATTCAAAACATCTGTACACTTGAACGTTTAAAACAATTTTTTTTAATTTGGTACCAAATATTGAAAACAGCAAAAAAAGGCAGACAAAATCACATAATAAACATAAATGACACTGATATTAGTATTTTGGCTTGCAATTCTATACTTTTAAAAATGCTTATGGCTCGTAAAAACTCTGTTCATAAAAAATATTTTAATTATCATATTATACCAAGATAACAAATAATAGTAACAGAGCTAAGTAATTAGTTATCTTTGCAATAGAACAGTACTAAAAAAAATGCAAGATTAAAATCAATACAACAGCAATTAGCCATATTGTACTGCCAACATAGCTAGTTACAAATGTTGTTAGTTATTAAGCACTTCATGGGATCTAAGCATTTCATTTACTTGTAACATATGAACACGGGAAATTATAAAATCCAAAAGAAAGATAATGATTATGTGTCATCTCAAATGATGAAATAAAACAAAGGGTCTTACTTTTGAATCTAATTATAAATCAATTCAAAGCACATCTAATGTAAAACATGAAATACTCACCGATCGTGGGAATAGTCGTAACAATTTCGCCTAATTTAAGTTTGTATAGGATTGTGGTTTTACCAGCAGCATCCAAACCGACCATCAATATTCTCATTTCCTTTTTGCCAAATAGGCCTTTAAATAAATTCGCAAACATATTCCCCATTTTGAAGCTTTGCGGTTAGTCTGAAATAACAAAATAATATTAGAAATTCAACATTTTATCCGTACTGAGTCATCCGTCAAGTCTGCACGTTATTTCAATCAATGATAATGACATGGCAGGTCCTTACTGAAATTTGACGTAGACTGTTTTCTATCCTAGTTTCTTACAACACAACGGCAAAACTTGAGTTGAAAATGATGCAAAAATTTAGTTAGAATTATTGAATAATAACTAGCTACTACTACAACGACCAGCAGGGATGATTTACAACAAAGATTGGCCGACACCGCTGTTGGTCTCTCCTGCGGTCACCACCCTCAGTTTGTAAAGTATACAAAACCCAATTTACAACTTCATTAGGGTAATCCGACATAAAGGACGATTAATATGTATAAACAGATGAAATACTTACATTTTCTGATACCAATTTCAACACAATCAAGAAAAAAAGCTTTAAATCAGTGGATTCTTTACAATTCGCTCGATGTCAAAATGGCGGCGAACGTGGAAGTTGTTCGTGCCTATGCCACGTATTGGAAAAAAGTGGCCAGTGACAATAAAAAATTAACTATGCAAACTTCACATTTGTGGAGATCTTCGAGAAATATTTTTTTGTAAGATTATTATATTTACTAACAACGCAATTTGATTTATCACTTCTAGAAATTGAGGGTTTTTAAACTTTTTATTACTTATTATACGTTCCTGCAAGTGAGTGCAGCGGAGACGCGGTGCTCTTATATGTGTGTTGAACAAGTGAACAACCCGGAGCACAACAAACAGAGTTTTACTACTGGTGAGATTGTTTAAAAACACTTTGAATGGTAAACAGTTTTCCTGCGCTTTATATGAAGCTTTAAGGATGCGGGTCGGCTACTAACAATGACGTGGTTTGAAGACAGAGTTCCTTCCACCATCATCTTCATGAGTAACAAAATCTTCTACGCATTTCATGCAACGTGGCAGATAAAAACGGAAACCTGTTTTGCTTTGTATTAACATTAGTACCGTTGTGTAGTCTCGTGTGACAATCACAATTAAATCTTAATTAAACCTCTTATAGGGTTGATCAGTGTTCTTATCGAAAGATTAGACATACTTCACCCGCCAAAAACTCAGCTAGTATGGTAAAAAATCTCAAGAGCAGCAGAGTGTTGTATATCTGAAGAATCTCAAATAGCTCAATATTGCGTGCCTATGAATCCTTGCTTAATCCTTACTAATATTATAAAAGCGAAAGTGAGTTTGTTTGATTGTGACGTCTTCACGCCTAAATGGCAAAACCGATTTTGATGATTCGGTACAGAGATAGTTGGGACCCTGGAGGCGGACATGGCTATTTTAAAAAAAAAGAGTGGGAAAATGAGGGAGAAAGAGGGAAGAAAAGGGAAAACTTACTTTTGCTATTACAATAAATAAGGCGCAAGGGCAAAAACTACAGGTAGCAGGTACCTGCAAATCAGGAAAGGGGTACTGTGTTACCCTGAAATTAACGCTAGCGAAGCCGCGGGCAAAAGCTAGTTATAATATAAACCAATGTATTCTTCCAGACTCCTGTCTAGAAGAGTATTGTAGGTAGCAGCTTCTTCCACCATATCCCCAAATATCCAGAGATCAATGATAAATCATGAAAGTGGACATTAAAGATAAAGCAGCTAAGTTCTTGACTAAATAATAACAGCCGCACGAGTCGATCTTCCGGGTTAAGCCACGCTTGCCAACGTCGGTCTGTGGATGGGTAATCAAAATTATATACCGAGTTGCCTCAAAAAGAACATTTTAACCGTTGGTTTTACCCGAATACCCGATATATTATTATACTCTTTGGTTTGGCCCTTGTTCAGGGGCCCGAAGGTCTGACTTATTTTTGCATTTTAACAACTTTTTTTTATTTTTTGTATATGTTAATTATTTTACGTCAACCTGGTTTAAGGCAAAAAAGTTTTGTACGACATTCTTAATGGCAAACAGCTACTTTGCATTTTTATAATACTTGTCTCCATACTCATGTCATTTATTTAAAAAAGAATTAGTTAATGCACTTAAAACCTCATAATCCTTACTTCCTTACTAATATTATAAAAGCGAAAGTGAGTTTGTTTGTTTGTTACCGCTTCACGCTTTAATGGCTACCCCAATTGGAGACGGACATAGGCTAATTTTGATTTAAAAATAGTGGGATGTGAGGGAGAAAGAGGAAAGAAAAGGAAAACTTAGCGTTGCTATTACAAATCAATAAGGCGCAAGGGGAACTGTGTTACCCCGAATTTAACGCGAGCGAAGCTGCGGGCAAAAGCTAGTTATTTATAATATTAAAATAAGCCCTACCTTTCTTCCATACTGTATGTAAGTAAATTAATACTTATAGTAATATGTGGAGACGTTGTTGATTGTACTTTAACCCACTTTATTGTATACTTAGATGTAAGACAAAATGTACAATTGTTTGTTCTCCCTAATAAAATAAAATAAAAAAATAAAAATCTTTTGATTAATGTAAAACCACAGTACTAATACAGTTGATGGTGTTGTGTACCCTTTATGTTCCCCTCGAACCCCAATAAAATAATTACCATTTAATAAAAAAAAAACTCAAATTGTATCATGGCAATTTTACACAATACACTTGAAAAGTTGAAACTGACTTGCAAAATGCAAAAAAACTACGAAAAAATTGAATTTCGCGGATTACCGTGAAGTTTTCACAAACTTCAGTGTTAGTAAACAATACGAACCTATGAACTTAAAACAAGACGTTTCAACTTAAACATATTAATCGTATGACACTTAGTGAAAACGAGGCTTTATATCAGTCGATTATTTGTTTAAATCAGCAGTTATGTATTTTTGAAGATATGTCATACATTCAAGCTTTATCCCTTCATCCTTACTAATTTTTTTTAAAGTGAGAAAAGGGGAAGAATGAGGGAAGAAAAGGGGAGAGAAAGGTTACTTTTTTCGATCATCACGCGAGTTAAAGTTTGAGTTAGCCCAAAGTAACTATGCCACGCAGACGAAGTTGCGGGCAGAAGCTAAATAAAATAAATAATGGTGCAACACGATGAATTTTCAAAACAAAGTCTCGGTCGTAGTCCATTGAGAAAGTTACTTGTTCAACGTTGTAGAGAATTTGATTTGCAACAAAAAATGTGAAAAAAAAATATCAGACCAATAGTTTAAGAGATAATTATGTCGTAAAAACCATTTCAACCTCTATTTTCAAGATGGCGGCCGTGGGACAAGGGTGACGACACTGACGACCCCACAAACCTGGTTTTAACTTTACACTGTATAGGTATATTATTTTACTCTGTGCTTTACACTGACTGACACCCCAACACATCAAAAAAATAAAATTGCGTCCTCTAAAAAACGCAGGGTAAGAAGGCCTAAAAAAATTAACATTTCAATGGATTATCAGACTTTGGCTGGTAGTAAGCGAAAAAGTGTTTCGTATCGTCACGGTCAATCGTATCCTCACTCCAGGCATGCTCCAGGCATAGAAAATTGTGTCTAATGTCTATGCCTGAATCTGACTGATATGTAACAGGCAGTAACAGTGAGGATGTCAGTCAAAGAGATGTCAGTGTCACACTGACAGCACTGTTATTTAGTCTGTGCAGCACTGATTCTGATGATAGGATTTTAGCTGGTGTCGTTCCATTTTTCTATCTTCACAGAGTACATTCTAATATACTGATCTATCTTGTATTACATTGTATTAGCTATTTAGCTTGCTACCTACTCTTCACAGACCTGGATAGCCACTCTTGCTAAGTTGCTAGCAAAACACATTAAACTCGCCAACAGACGAGTCTGACATTCATACATACTAAAGTACAAAGCCTCTGGTATAGTCTTTGAACATAGCAACAAACCCAATCCATGCACGAAGCCCGAATCCTCAAATATCGGTGTGAATGCCTTAGAAACGTGTGAGAGAATAACAATATCATGGAAATTCTAGAGGTTATGAAAGCTTGGTTATCGCAGTCTCCGAAGTATACAACGTTTAGGAAAAATAAATTGAAAACGCTCGACATCCACGTTCTTCAAGAATGTCTGTTAGCTGTAAGTTAACGTCAGAGCTTCAGCTATTTATATTTCACATTTGCTGTACATCGAAGTTATGCCTGTATACAGGCTAACAGTATGATTTGGCCGAGACTGCTGCATAGAATTTACTTTATTATACACCACTGTTACCACCAATATAATTTAGTTTTTTATTTATTTATAGCAAAGTAAAGAGCTTCATGCAACACACATACCAGAATTTTATTTTCTCAGGAGAGATTGTCTTGTACTTGGGCAATGGCCAGATGAAGTAACTTTGGAAAAAACTGGAAAGGAAGTCATTGTGGATGCTCTGTGTGCAGCTGCAGTATTGAGAGGAGCTCATGTTTTTGCACCAGGGGTCATGGGTCTACCTGTTAGTGAGTAGTCTAATGTAAGGAATATACTACATTAGAGATAGCAAATTAATGTGTGACCAACACACAAATAGCACCACATAATTTAAAATCCTTACTAATATTATAAAAGCGAAAGTGAGTTTGTTTGTTACCTCTTCAAACTTTTATGGCTAAACCGATTTTGATGAATTTTGGTACAGAGATAGTTGGGAACCAGGAGACGGACTGTGGCAATTTTTTTTTTAAGTGGGTATGAGGGAGAATGAGGGAAGATAAGGGAAAATGTGTAATAGCGTTGCTATTACAAATCAATAAGGCGCAAGGGGAAAGACTGCAGGTAGCAGGAATAATAATAAAATTTATAAAGTTTGTGATCCAGCAAGTCTGTGGTGGCGAAAATGTTAAATTCTTATTTGAAGGTTTTGCTTGTTTTTCTACCCTATTCCATCCTACTGCTGGGCCAAGTCCTCCCCCAAGATTTGCAGCTGATAAAAAAAATATTTTGTTTTCAGACTGCCAGATAGGAGAGAGAGTTGACATTTATGGAGATTTAGAAGGCCACTGTAAAAGGGGTCTCAAAGTACAATATGAAGGCAAAAAGCTATATGTGGGTACAGGGTATCTGAAAATGTTACGAACAGATTTATTTGACAATGGTATTCAACCCAGGTATAGAGAGATATAAATACCTAAATAAGTTTCCATGTTCAAGTATTTTTCCAAATACATATTTCAGTTCCGGCCAAGTTTAAAAATGCACCTAAAATAACATGGATCATTAATTTCAGTGGTATAGCAGTTCATACTATTCTGCCCACATCCAAGTTGCCAGTAGTGAATGAAACCATATATTGTAAAGGAAAGGTACTCCTACAAAACTTGCCTTCAATTATCTGTGGTTGGGTTGTGGATGCTCAGCCCAATGAATATATTTTAGATATGTGTGCAGCTCCTGGCAATAAAACTACACATTTAGCTGAAATGTCTAATGATCAAGTAAGTATCTTAAGACTTACGGGTATAATCTCAAGATGACTTCTGGTTTTTCTGCACAGTAATAATTTCACTTATTGATGTCTATTTCAGGCATTTATAATAGCATTAGATAAGACACCACAGAAAGCTGCAAAAATCAAGGAAAGCTGTGAAATCCAAGGAGTGTCTTGTGTTACTGCATATGCTTATGACTCCACTAAGTGCTGCTCAGAAGACAGTAAAGGAGTCAACGGTGGACCCCCTTTTCCACCAAACAGTTTTGATAAAGTGCTACTGGATGCCCCTTGCAGTGGATTGGGACAAAGGCCACAATTAATTAACAAAATGACTCCAAAAATGATAGGTTCCTACAAGTTTGTTCAAAGAAAATTATTTGCTGAAGTAAGTGTATTTTTCTTTCAATAGTATGCATAGGCTGCAACCCATATTCACACTAGACCATCAGAACATGTGGTAACTTTTATAAATTACTTTACAGGCAGTAAAAGTATTGAAAGTGGGTGGGTTGTTGGTCTACAGTACATGCACAATCACAGTAGAAGAAAATGAAGGAATGGTTGCATGGGCACTTGAAAAATTCCCATGCTTGCAATTAGTACCTGCAGAACCAATCCACGGTGGACCAGGGTTACCTAATAAAGGTCTAAATGATGAACAAAGGTTGGATAAAAATATTTTTATTATTAATTCTAGAAATACATTCCTTAAGAGTATTGGCAAGATTTTTTTGTGAATTTAATATTTTTTTGAATAATTTTAACAAAATAATTTCAAGTGTAATTCAATGTCTTTTGATAATGAGTATAAATTACTGGCACTAAACTATCACAATACTTATTTAGCTACCTATTACTTTCAGATTATTTGTGCAAAGATTTGGTCCAGAAAACAATGAACTTAGACCAGTCGAACCTATTTACAGAGACTCAATAGGTTTCTTTATAGCAGCATTTATAAAGATAACATGAACAAAAATAAACATTAAACATTATCATTACATGTTTCATTTATTATTTTCTACCTGACTACAACTTAGTACTCTGTGTTGGTTCAAGTAGTTTAGTTATTTATAACACAGTGAACGCTTGCATGGAAATTTAATTTTAAGTATTTCAGAACACATCTCATCAATCTCAAGCTTTCCAGAAATTGGAACATTAGTCTATATCGGATAAATCTCATATCTTAATAACAGTATATTCAGTTGCTGGTGAGCCAATTGAAATATTAAAAATACAAATAGAGAAATAAAGTTAAACTTTAAAACGTTATGCTAAAAATACTGTAGTTTTCAAAAGGTACTATTTGCATGGGTACCACATTAACTTATATATGACTTTGTTAGTCGATTATGTTTTGTAAATATAAAATATGTTAAGTAAGTTATTTTCTCATAAAAAATCGTATATATATTTTTTAAACTTGTAACATAATAATGTCGGCTATTACAATTAAGCAATTTCACGGGGCTTATATACCGACGACGAAAATATTAAAAACGCCGCCAAAATGCAAGTCGGAATCGCGCACGAAGGCTTCCGTAACATTGTTGTTGTACGTTTGTTTGTTACGTCTTCACGCCTAAATGACAAAACCGATTTTGACGAATTTTGGTACAGAGATAGTTGGGACCCTGGAGACGGACATAGGCTACTTTTTGTCTCTGTCTAACCCCTTACTACCCTAAAATGTGGGGTTTTAGTTTGTATGGAGCATTCTGCAATTTTCAAGGTAAAAAGCTAAAAATTGGTATGCGGACTATTTGTCACGAACAAAAAATACCTGCAAATCAGGAAAAGGGAACCCCGTGTTACCCCGAATATAGCGCGAGGGAAGCCGCGGGCAAAAGCTAGTTATCTATAACAACGGCAAAAATACATGTTTGTTCTATATGAGTCTAGTAAATATTTATTTTATTCTATAAATTTTTATTTTTTTAGTATTTGTTATAGCGCCAGCGAAATACATGATCTGTGAAAATTTAATTGTCTTACTATCATGGTTCATGAGACACAGCCTGGTGACAGAAGGACAGTGAATCTGCAAACGGAACCCTAAAAATCCGACATGTGTGAGTCGGACTCGCACACACAGGGTTCCATCAAAATCAAACACAATAGTTTTAGCATTAATTAAAATTAAATATAAATTTACACCCAACCATAAATCAAATTTCTTTCTTCATAGTATCTGAATGAAAAACAAAGTGACGGTAGCAATTTGATGAAAAATTCTGATTTCTCAAAAACTCCATCATTATTCATGGTTTTGTAAAAATATTATGATTTACGTCCCCCCCTCCCGATAATGTGCCCGATAACCTTACACAATCGACTCTTTTTCATCGATTGTGTTTGAATGTGTGGGGAGGGCCACCCCTATTTTAAAAAAAATATAATTTTGTATCATATATTATGTGTGTGACAGATCATAGAAGGCATCATCCACTCTCCAAATTTCTGTGACATACGGACAGACAGACGGACGGGTTTACATAATATTTTGTTTACATAATTTAATAAAATATAATAACGTCATTCCATAAAATGGTATTTGAACTTTTTGTTAGGAACTCTACTTTAAATAATGAGTTGTTTGTACTTAATTTCATTGAAATATGTACCGATGTCTAATAATCGTAATCTACAAATGGCTATAATATAAAACACTTGAATTAATAACAAATTATTAATCATATATACTGGTCGTGCAAAACAAATGGTGCGAATATTTTATAAAGTTTCGATGCGAACCCACAAGCCACCCTGCGCCTTCAGCAACAGAGACCGTTTATCAAACTGAATGGGGTCAACAGTCTTCTCACACGTGGAGAATTTGAAGTTCTTAATTAGTTCAACCATCGCCAGTTTTGCTGATATCATAGCGAATCTCAGACCTGCAACGAGACAAATATAAAAATTATTTTAACTATTATAGTTGGTGTAGCAGTTGTGCCTTGGAATCGGTACACGAAAGCGCAGTGCCACAAAACTATGCCGTCACAGTATTTCGCGCGGAAATGGATTATGACTGTTTACTGGTCGGTTGTCAAATTTGTTTTACCGCACCCACCGTACAGCAGAAATAATAGCGTTTCTCCTGTACCATGGGTGCATTTACATGTATCTTTTCCATGCTCCTATTATTGTCCATGTTCTGTCGCTCAGAACCGTCATTTGGTTAAGAGATGAGATACAGAGCGGGATTGCTATCACGTGGCAGCATAGCCAATGCAATCATTCATTCACAAACAGCCAGGCTTGGAACAACTACCTGTAGGCCATAAAAATATTTGTTACGTGCAGCAAAAGAGTTCCCATACGCAAAATGCGCGCCTCAGACGTGGAGTTGCGGACACCAGCCCGTTATGCAAGAGCCCGCGACACGCAATGATACGCATTATATTACAAACGTCATGTTGATTGTTCAACCTCTCAAGTAACAAAACAAGTTATGTAATAAAGTAAGGCTGCTCATTTTATGCTTACCTATACAATTTCTGGGACCTACGCCAAAAGCCAGATATAAATGAGATGCTCGATCTCTCTTGTCTTCATTCATGAATCGTTCTGGCCTGAACTCTTTCGGCTCTGGGTAATACTCTGGGTCCATGTGAATGCCGTACAAAGGTATGGCAACTACATTACCAGGCTCTAGCTTTATAGATGATCCAGGTATAGTATACGGCTTTGTACAGACTCTGTCCACTCTCGCTAGTGGAGGAAACAACCGCAATGTTTCTGAAATCATAAAACCGATCATCAGAGTTACAGTCAGATACATCACAGTTTTGCTTTATAATGTTAAGATTGCTTGCTTATGAGAGATCGTGTCACATGATCTCTCACAAGTTAAAAAAAACGTAAATAATAATCTCTTTCTCACACTGAAAAAAACCACATCGGAACTGAAAATCTGGGGATAACATTATGCATTTAAGTGCCTTTTTTATCGGATTGTACATCATCAAATTGAACGAGCGAAGTCCCTCGTTCTGGGCGCAGCGGAGGGGAGTGTCAGTCTTTTACTGACTAAAGTCCATCCATGTTCCTCTTTTTACCCTTTATGTTCGCGGTATCTCTTTCAAAGAACCCGCAACCACGACAGGCAGTGGCCCTGGCAGGCCCCTCTGTGGCATTGAAATGACTTACGTAAAGATAATAGTTATACAGAGACATAAAAGTAGGTCTTCCTATCTGGAAGATACCAATTAATTAAGTTAAGAGAGTTCAAGTTATCTCTAAGATGTCGGATCACAACACTAAATAGCACGCACGTGTAACATTTTTTACTTGAATATATCGCATAATTTAGCGCATTTAGAAAACTTATTTACCCAACAAAAATCCTTCAAGGTAATGCAACTGCGCAAGGAGATCGTAATCCAATTCTTTTCCATCAGTCATTTCCTTCACATGAGCTCGCAGTTTGTCCTGTAGTTCAGGCTTTGTGGCCAGTACATGGATGGCAAAGGACAGCAAAGTACTTGAGGTCTCATAACCAGCGATAAGGAACAGTAATAACTGCGCGTCTATGGTGTCTTCATCAAGATCTGAAAAAAAATATGATTGTATAGTTGTGAGTATGTTTTTGCGTTTACAAGCATTATTGTAATTAAATCGACGCGTCCTCGTGTATTAACACTTATTTGTAAACTAGCTGGCGCCCGTGGGTTAGACCGCGTGATATCAAAAAAGGTATCCTATGTGTTATTCCAGACCATAAACTACCTCTGTGCCAAATTTCATCAAGATCCGTTCATCCGTTTTTACGTGAAGGAGTAACATAATATTAGTAAGATAGCTGGCGCCCGCGTGATGATAAAAAAAGTATCCTATGTGTTATTCCAGACTATATCTACCTCTGTTCCTTTCATCAAGATCCGTTCAGTAGTATTTTCGTGAAAGAGGATCAAACATACATCCATACTAACAAACTTTCGCATTTATAATTATAGTTTGTTTAGGGATGGGAAATCATCTAATAACTTCCCCTCTGGGTAAAGCGGGAGGCTGAATAATACCCATCCATGTTCCCTTTTTGCCCTTTGTGTTTGGGGGCCGCGGTATTTCTTTCGAACAAACCGCAACCCCGGTAGGCCGCCCGGTGGTCCTGGTAAGCCGCTCTGTTTTGCAGTGTGTGCTGTGCTTATTATAATTATTACTTAGTAAGTAACGTATCTACATACAAAAAAATAACATTGCATAAATGCAATATTCTTAATGCAATACTACTTAAGTATGGTGTGTGTGTGTCTAATAAATATTTCGTTCTACGAAAAACCCGTTTTAGAAAAATTTAACATTCAATCTTAATGATTAATATGTTAATTAGGTGTATATAAAACTACTTACGGATATCAGAATTCGTTTCTTCGGCGTCATTTCTTTCCTTTTCTGAAAAATCAATTAAGATTTGGAGGAAATCACTCTTCCTGAAAGCAAATACAGATATAAAAATGAAATAACGTCGATATCCGAACCAGAGCAGCAAAATCGTAATATATATAATTATTTTATATGTGTGTATGCCACCTAACTCCTAGACGGCTGGACCGATTTGATTTAAGTTTTGCATGTATATTTGGGTGGGTATATTTTAATTCAATGGGATCCTGGATGGTCTGGAAACACGATTGGACACTGAAGGTGGCACTGCTGTAGATATAATATGACCAAATTTAATTTGGTGATTAACATTGTTTACTATAAAAAAATTGTGAAAGTAAATATCGAAGAAAACAGCAGCTAGGACCATTAATTCGAAAATCCTGACTTGTACCAATATGCTGTAACATATTGTTTATGGCCTAGTCCCTTTCTTAAAAAAAAATATTGATACATTTAATAGCTAGTTTTGTAACTTAATAACGTATGTAACTTAATCTTTAAATAACTTACTTGACGCCAGATTCTCGTCGTTCGGCTTTTGCCGCTTTCAAAATCCTTACTAACTCTTTTGCTGAATCCAAATTCAGGAACGAAAAGTTTAAAAACTTAATCATTTGCGGCATAAATATGAGGAAGAAGAATAACAGCAGTCTTTTGTATAGAGGCATGTAGTCAAACTTCTCAGCCACCTAGAAATATATATATTATTATTTATTTATTTATTCATGTACATACAAAACACATGATGGAAAAAAAATATACAGACAAAAGGTACAAAGGTATTTTATCTTTAGCTAGGCACAAAAACATCCTTCAACCTATTAAATTTTTAAATTAATATGGATTGGTGATTGGCCTCCTATTCACTTGCAGAAGTTTATTTTGAGTAGCAGATGAACATATAGTATCTATTGAGCCAGTCAATATTTCCTGACCAAGTCATTATCTCCTAGCCTTTTCCAAATTATGGTGGGTTCAGCTTCCAGTCTTACTGGATGCATACATGTAGCGCCTGCCTATCTGACCTCTACAATCTTGTTAGTCCTGGATAATATGATATATTGGTATTGTTTGTTCTTGCCATTTTATTGCATGAATATTTTCATCATGAAAAGCTTCTTGCTGGTTCTTCTCAATAGGAATCAACCAACTCAAACCAGGCACCTTTTCTCGGCGTTTCATAAGGCCAATGTGAAATAAAATATTTTGATTTGGAAGTATGTACAAAAAGTCAAAAAACAGTCATATTAACTTACATTGAAGAAATGTGCATTCTCATCTGATAAAGCATCACACTTGATACCAAAAGCACACGCCCCAATTACTTCTAAGGTGAAGTGCCCTATTGTTTTCTTCATCTCAACATCTTTCTTATCTGTAAATTATCAGAGACATGAAGTTAAATAATATGATGAAGACAATAAAATAATTATTATAATGCAAAATTTGCATTGATTTACTGCAGAAGACCCATTTTTATTTAATATGGGTCTTCTGTAGTTTATCTTGTACACAGTTTGGCATACAGTGACTAAAATAGTGATGGATCTGAACATTGATGGATGGAGAGTGAGAGGAAGGCCAAAGAAAAGATGGATGGATTGTGTAAGGAATGATAAGAAGGATAAAGGTGTAAATGATGCTGTGACGTCTGATAGGGGAGAATGGAAGAAGAAAACCTGTTGCGCCAACCCCAAATAGAATGGGACAAGGGCAGGAAAATGATTATGATGAGTTTGGCATACAGATAGTTTTAAATAACCGAGACACATAAATAGGATACTTTATTAGTGTTCCTAGTGGACCATAGTAAAATAATCTGTTATCTATTCTTGTTGCATAAAACAAAGTTAATAATTATGTCACTGTGATAATGAGCCTTGTTATTGACTAAGTGCACAAGATAGCATTATGTAATCTGTAAACTTCAATTCTTGTGTATATTTTAACCAGTGTATTTGTCTTAATATGCAGTGTTTATTTTCTTTCAGTCATTACTTTGTTAAAACTGCATGATTGTTGCTAGAAGGGTGTTTGCATTATTTATAACTATTAAAAGATTGACAAGAAATATTTTAATGCAACCTGAATACTCTTTGTCTCATTCAATTAATGTTTCTATGTGTGTCAAATTTTAGTTACGAACATAAAACTTTCACTTTCACATTTTATAAAATCTTATTTGTAGATTGACCTAATGACCCTGATTACCTTATAAATTTTTTCTCACTTTTACTTCTTTTATCTTGGGATGTAGATTGCAGAGAAAAAAATAAAATATCTCAAAAATGGTGTGTCGTAATTTTAAAACCCCTTTTGATTTAACTACCCTTCTGTGCATGGGCCAACTTGAGAAAACAAAAGTTCAAAAACACATTAATAATATTTAACTCACCATATTGCTTCAAAAATTCAACCATTTGCTTTGAACATAGCTGTATAAGTGGCAACATATTTCTGAGACGTGCTGAACTAAAGACAGGTGTTAAGGTGCTACGAACACCTTTCCATTCTGATCCCTGAAAAAAGGATTTAAATTGCATTTTAATGATTCTGAAATTTATTTTAATTTTAATAAGTGCTAAAATATACTTAAATTGGTTTTATAATCTTGGTTTTAAGTACTTATTTGTTTGTTTTTTTTATTAACTTTTCAGCATCAGAACCCACAAGATATTAATTATAAACTTTAAATTTTATGAAAACATTTACACTAGGCAAACAAAGTTCTGCAACACAGTTATAGAACTCATTTGTAAGAATATCCAGTCTCAGGTGTGACAAAACCCTCCTTAAGAATTACAGACCCATCTCGCTCCTGAGCCATGTCTATAAGCTATTCTCACGAGTGGTCACGAATCGTCTCGCCAGGAGACTCGACGAGTTCCAGCCGCCGGAACAGGCAGGGTTTCGCGGAGGATATGGCACCATAGACCACATTCACACAGTGAGGCAGATTATACAGAAGTCCGAAGAGTATAATCAGCCCCTGTGTCTGGCCTTTGTGGACTATGAGAAGGCCTTTGATTTTGTCGAAACCTGGGCTGTTCTGGAATCCTTACAGCGATGCCAAGTAGACTATCGTTATATTGAGGTGTTGAGATGTCTGTACGAAGCCGCCACCATGAGTGTCCAAGTACAGGACCAGCAGTCTAAACCGATCCAATTGCGCAGAGGAGTGAGACAGGGGGATGTTATATCCCCGAAACTGTTCACCAGCGCGTTGGAGGATATGTTTAAGACGCTGGACTGGAAAGGAAAGGGCATTAACATAAACGGCGACTACATCTCACACCTACGATTCGCAGATGACATAGTCTTAATGGCGGAGTCGCTAGAGGAGCTGAACCAGATGCTGGACGTCCTAGCTTCAGCCTCGCGACGTATCGGTCTTGGCATGAATTTGGATAAAACTAAAGTCATGATCAATGGCCACATTGATCCGATACCGGTCGTACATGGTCACCTTCTCGAAATCGTTTTTGAGTACACTTACCTCGGGCAGATTCTGCAGTTAGGTAAAAACAGTTTCGAGAGGGAGGCCAAGAGGAGAATTCAGCTGGGCTGGGCAGCGTTTGGGAAACTACGCCGAGTCCTCTCGTCATCCATGCCGCAATGCTTGAAAACGAAAGTTTTCAATCAGTGCGTCCTACCCGTCATGACCTACGGAGCCGAAACAGTAAAGTCAGTTCAAAGTCGCTCAGCGAGCTATCGAGAGAGCTATGCTCGGAGTTTCTCTGAAGGATAGAATCCGCAACGAATACATCCGACAGAGAACCAAAGTTATCGACATAGCTCAAAGAATCAGCAAGCTGAAGTGGCAGTTGGCTGGCCATATCTCACGAAGAACCAACAACCGTTGGGGTAAACGTGTTCTTGAGTGGAGACCGCGACTCGGCAAGCGTAGTGTAGGACGCCCTCCGACCAGATGGAATGACGATTTAAGAAAGACTGCAGGCAGATGCTGGATGCGGCAAGCTGAAGACAGGGCGCTATGGCGCTCATTATGGGAGGGCTATGTCCAGCAGTGGACTAATATAGCCTGATGATGATGATGATAAACAAAGTTCTGCAACACAGTTATAGAACTCATTTGTAAGAATATCCAGTCTCAGGTGAAGCAATTAATTTCATCTTCTTGTATAATTATGCCAAGGTGAATAACACAAGTTTAATACATATTTTTCTAAGATAACTGTATGCACTTAGAAGTAATATAAATTGCAAATGTTTTAAAAAAACCTTTAAGTTGAGAAGTGAGCGACTCCAAAACATGGGCTCTTTGGCATTCAATGTGATGCGGTCAGTGAAGTGATCAAAATCACGTATTGTTATTGCCTTGATTAGATCTGGATCCATAATAGTTAATAGAGGCCTTCTTCCTTCAAATAATCCTGCAATGAAACAAAATACGATTTAAAAGTAAATACATAATTAACAAATCCTTACTAATATTATAAAAGCGAAAGTGAGTTTGTTTGTTACGTCTAGCATAGTTGGGACCTTGGAGAAGGACATAGGCTATTTTTTAAAATAAAGATTGAGATATGAGGGAGAAAGAGGGAAGAAAAGGGAAAACTTAGCATTGCTATTACAATAAATAAAGCGCAAGGGCAAAAACTACAGGTAGCAGGTACCTGTAAATCAGGAAAGGGGAACTGTGTTACCCCGAATTTAACGCGAGTGAAGCCACAGGCAAAAGCTAGTAACTCATAATTTTGAAACAAGTAGAAGTATATTTTAGTTTTAAGTCATTTAGAATACAGAAAAATATTACTTTTAACAAAAGGTTTGTCTTGCGATTTTTTGCAATATTTTTTTTTTTGGAACCATGCCCAAAATATCGTTGATAAAAACAGTAATAACCATTGTTATGTTACATTTTAAAGGTGCCATTGGCACACAGTGATTTGAAATAATAAATTGGTCTTTTGAAGCCTCAAAGTTCAAACTTACCTCCATACCGGTTTCCTTTAAAGTTATTATATGCTTCCAATTGAAATTCGTGAAATGATTGTGTGCCTTTTAATCTGGGTCCCAGATTACCTAATAATATCACTGGTTTCCTAAATGGGATACCTTTTTTTTCGAAAAAATCAAAAGTGCTTGTATAGTAAAAATATAAGCAAAATAAAATGGTAAGGGATAACAGCAATTTCCAGTCTTCTAAAATAAATAATATCAACTTCTTGGAGCCACTGAAATATTCCATAATGACAGAGGCTACTTCTGAATTCAATCAGAAGTCGGAAAAGCCTGGAAACTTTTGAAAGACAAATCACTATGTTACTTATATTGGATACAAAATGAGACAAGAATAGAATAGAAGAAAAAAGCGAAATGGACAACAAAACGCTCGTAGACGACCGAACAGTAAACAACTGGTGGTTGGTTATGTCATGTCAATTAAGTCAAAGCAATGTCACAGATTATAACAAGTTAACGTTTCGTTCGGGATCGGTTGTGTTAGTAGAATCGAGTTTCTAACAACTAAACTAGTTGGGTAGGCCTTTAGTGTGGGACGCAACGTGCGTCGATACTCTTGCGCCATCCCACCTTCCTAGCTCTTCTTGCTGCGCTGGCGCTGCTGCTGTTGCTGCAGAGAACCTCAAGCGGCGTAAATATAGTAACCTTATTGGGAACTATATTTTCGAGCCGTTTGTGATTGAAACTCTGGGACCGTGGGGTCCTTGTGCTCACAGCCTTTTTAACGAAATTTTAAAACGTTTGGTTGACACTTCCCGTGACCCAAGGGCTGGCTTTTACTTTGACCAGAGGCTGCCTCCCATATTATTATTATACTCTTTGGGCTTAGCGTTGCTATACAACGTGACAACGCGGCCAGTCTCTTGGGGACATTGCCAACTGACAGCGTTGAGGACGAATTTTTTGACGCTATTTTTTAATTACTAACTAAACTTATATCGTTGTTATTTTAGCAGAATAGAAAAACGCTCAATAGCTGTCATTTAGTTACGGTTCTGTTGCGATTTCGTTGTAAATTTATTAGTGGAATTGACCCCCAGAACACTCTTAGCGAGTCAATGTCTTATTCTCTTTGGTCTAGGCGTGGAAACTGATTGCCAGAAATAAAATGATTAATAGACCATTGGTGTACATTATATACGTCTGAAATCGCATTTATTGCCTGCACGCTGTAGAAATTGATTGAAATTCGAGGTAGATCAGAACTCGTGGTTCTGACTCAATATAAATTGGACCATGGACACGAGTCTTTGTAAAAAAGTTAGACTGAAAGCTGTCAATCTGTCATGTTCCTGTCAATCTCAATTTCTCAAATCTCTAATATTTATGTCTCAATTCAACAAGGAAACTAAAACGTTTTGATAAATCGCAATCGTCTTTTGATTTTTAAGGTTGAAGTTAAAAACTCTACCTATTTACTATTTTACTACTAACTACTTTAATTGCAAACCAAAAAAATGGGCAAAACATCCAAAGATAAAAGGGATATATATTATAGGTTAGCCAAGGAAGAAGGCTGGCGTGCAAGAAGTGCCTTTAAACTATTACAAATTAATGAAGAACACAATATATTCAATGGTGTAACGCGCGCTGTAGATCTCTGCGCTGCTCCTGGCAGTTGGAGTCAGGTATTGACAAAAAAATTGCGACAAAATGCCACTAGTATTGATGACGTTAAAATTGTCGCTGTAGACCTACAAGCCATGGCAGCATTACCTGGTGTAATACAGATACAGGGTGATATCACAAAACTTTCCACTGCTAATGCTATCATTCAAGAATTTCAAGGACTCAAAGCTGACCTAGTAGTTTGTGATGGAGCTCCAGATGTAACAGGACTACATGACATTGATGAATATGTTCAATCACAACTGTTATTAGCAGCACTCAATATAACAACTCATGTGTTAAAGGTTGGAGGTGTATTTGTGGCCAAGATATTCCGAGGGGAAGATGTTTCTCTATTATATTCCCAGTTGAAGCAATTTTTTGAATATGTAACAGTGTCCAAACCAAGAAGTTCGAGAAACTCTAGCATAGAAGCTTTTGTTGTCTGTCAAAACTATCAGCCACCTGAAGGATACATTCCAAATATGGTGAATCCTCTGTTGGATCACAAATATTGTGATTTCAATCAATTCACAGGTCCTAATAGGTTCATAGTACCATTTAATGCATGTGGAGATTTGAGTGCCTATGATTCTGATACGTCATATCCACTATTGCTAGAAGGCCAAACAACATATGAATACAAAGAGCCTGTACAAAGTCCTATAAATCCTCCATATAAAGACATTTTAGATAAAACTAAGAAAATGAACATACAAAATACTGAGGGATCCTCAAAATAATTGCATTCATCAAAAGAAAAAGATTGGAATTTCTATAGCTACATGATCTTCATCTGAACGTTTGTTATGAAAATGTATATAATAGGTGTAGTACTTATGTTTTACACAATTTATTAAATAAATGAATACTTATATTTGATGTTTTATTTCACTGTATTGTGTACCCGAAGTACGATGCACAAATCACGCGGCAATATCGCCGTATGCCAGACGCCATGTTATGCTGTAGCACGTAGTAAAAAGCCTGAACGATAGGCTAGTCCTTATTGTAGTGTCACTCTCTCTGGCTTGGCCACCATCAGGGATTTAACCCTTATAACTTTTGAACCAGTGAACGACTATTTCTGATATTTGGCGACTAATTTCGACTATTTAACGACTATTTTTTTGTGTTATCAAAATTAAAATCCCTGATGGTGGCCAAGCCAGAGAGAGTGACACCTTATTGTACACGGCGACACATCAAGTTATACACTTCCAGTGTAATATGGCCTCGCTTCGCTTTGTATACATTTCCCTTACCATGACAGATCCGTAAAAAATATATCATATCTTAATATATAAAACAAAGTCGGGTTTGTTCGAACACTTATAAGTCAAGAACGGCTAGACCGATTTTCATGATTGTTGATTTTTTTAGCCTCCGTGCCGAATAGCAGAATAAGTTTAGTATTAAAATATACGGAAAAACCGGCCAAGAGCGTGTCGGGCCACGCTCAGTGTAGGGTTCCGTAGTTTCCCGTCCGTCACAATAAGTGTTCCCACTTATGAGTTTAAAGGTGGAGGAGCGTGCAATGTTGCACGTTCCGCGGTAGGCGCTCCAACAGTTTTTGTACAAAAAAGACAAAAAGTTGTACAAAATACAACTTTTTGTCTTTTTTGTACAAAAACTGTTGTGTCAACCAAGTTCAAAATGATTTTCCTAGAAAGTCCTTATAAAGTTCTACTTTTCAGATTTTTTTCATATTTTCTAAACTTATGGTTCAAAAGTTAGAGGGGGGGGGACACATTGTTTTTTACTTTTGGAGCGATTATTTCCGAAATTATTGACATTATCAAAAAATGATTTTAGTAAACCCCTATTCATTTTTAAATACCTTTCCAACAATATATCACACGTTAGTGTTGAAATTAAAAAAAAAACACTTCCCACTTTACATATAGGGTGGCTACCCTAATAAAACATTTTTTTCCAATTTTTATTTTACCACTTTGTCGGCGTGATTGATATACATATTGGTACCAAATTTCAGCTTTCTAGTGCTAACGGTCACAGAGATTAAGCGAGGACGGACGGACGGACGGACAGACAGACATGGCGAAACTATAAGGGTTCCTAGTTGACTACGGAACCCTAAAAACAAGAGGTGATTTTGATACAACCTTTGACGACGCACGTTCTATTTGGTAGGTAGGGTAGGTCGGGTAGGTAGAAAGGTAGAAAATTGCGTTGCAACGCATGTATCCAGGGCACAGCTAGTATCCGTATAAATGCGCGGCCTAGCCATGCTACGCCGTAGCCTGTAGCGCACTACAGGCTACGGCGTAGCATGGCTATACGACACGATGCCACAAAAGCAGTTGTGGTGTGGTGAAACTAGCCTAAATCAAGAAGTAAGGAGGCTTATATAAACATTACTGGCCTCAAATATATTAAAACTCACCAGATATAATTCTGGCAATACAAAAAAAACACCTAAGTATAGACACCGCCAAAGAAAAACCGGCCAAGTGCGAGTCCAACTCGCACACAGTGTTCCCTAGCACCAAACAATTTAATAACACTATTTTTGACACCCATAAAACCAAAGGCAAATTTACATTTTACTGCAAAACTTAATATTTTTTCACAGTATTTTAATTAAAAATAAAGTTACGGCAAAAGGGGATTCTTCATCAAACTGCTGCCGTAACTTACGGCAGCAGTTTGATGAAGAATCCCCTTTTCTAAAAAAATAAATATCAAATCTTGTTCAAATCAATTTTGGTTGAAAGTTTTTATACGTAGGTAATGCCAAACCTATTTTTAACACTAATTTCTAAAATAACAGGAAAATCAACCTTTTATTGGAGCCCTCCTAGCCCACGCAGTTACCTACGTAGATACCTATTTTTTTTATCCCGAGGCCCGAGTTGCATGTATGCCATCCTATTTATTTTTTATAATTTCTTAATATATATATTTCTTATTCGTAGGGGTTCACCTACAAGGGTCAGAAGGCGTGAGAAGTGTCAAACTTCTTTTGTTCCGGGACTACGGTATCTCCGTACGGGGTCCCTCTGCTTGCTGACGTCTCTTTGAGGCGCGTCTGGAACACGAACGCGCCGTCGACGCGACCTGTCCTCAATACGGACGGAAGGTGAGCTACCCAAAGCTCACTGTCTGTGGTGGCCGGGAGTCTTCTCGAAGTAAAATGGCTGTGACAAACGGACAGACCTGACAGACGAACATTGCAAATCTATACGGGCCTGTTGGTCTAGTGGTTAGTGGCCCTGACTGCTGAGCCGGAGGTCGTGGGTTCGATTCCCACCCAGGACAAACTTTGTGTGATGAGCATGATTGTTTGTTCTGTGTCTGGGTGTGATTTATCTATAATATGTATGTATTTATAAATTATATAAGTATGTACCTATATCAGTTGTCTGGTTACCATAACACAAGCTCTGCTTAGCTTGGGATCAGATAGCCGTGTGTGAGTTGTCCCAAGATATTTATTATTATTTATAGTAAGGGTTTCGTTTTTGTTTTTGGCAACGGATCCCTAAAAATACTTATTCCAAAAGGAAACCGCTATGGAATAACCAGTTCTAGATTAATTTCACAGGTTTTCGTGATTACCAAAATTATTATGCAAAATTTTAAACTTTAGTGTTATGTGTTAGTTTGGATTCCAGAATTAAATTAAATCATTATAAATTTTTTGTTATTTACGATGGGAAAGTTTGTATTGCCACCAGTTAAGAAAATTCTCCAGACTAAGGTAGGTCCTTTGGGTAGGTCATATTTTTCAGCATCCATTTTAAAGCCCTGTTTGGTGCTACGCTTAGCATGGCATTACTTACATATGATAAGATCATCATGTTGCCTCTACTACCAACAAACTCTAATTCCGCTCTATTTAGAGTAGGTAAAAGATGTTCAAGTAAGTCAAAGACTTTAAATATTTACCAGTGTCTTTTAAATCTTTTTGAAGCAAGAATAGTGAAATGTCTTTGAATTAGCAAGACACACTGATTTAGCGTAGGTACAAAGGAACAATCAGTCTTTAGTAATCACTACTATTTTAATACCTTGAAAAGGTATGCCTTTTCTTGGTAAATCCTTTATGCATTTGATTCCAGACCATATACGGCGACAAGAAAGATCCAATATGGATAACTCTAGAAAATGAAATGCAACAAAATATCGCCAAAAAACCATACAACGAGAAAGTAGGAAAATGGCTGAGATTTCTTAAGGATCTGAGATATCATTATTATTGTGAAGGTACGTTGAATCTTGTAGTTAGGTAAATATGATGATATTGATTATACTTAATGCGTACGCGTCTGTTTCACCAAAATCGAAGAGAAAACAAGGTCACCAACATGAGGAAATATCATAGATAAATACAAGACTCAAAAGTGCGGCCATAGTTTAACATGATGGTATTTAAAAAAAAAACTTTGCCTCACATTAAGAATTTCTCCTGTATCGTTGGTGACTTTACAAACATTTAAACTCACATACACAAACAGCCAGGACCGAAACGAATATCTGTAGGTCATACAAATATTTGTTCCATGCGGGGATCGAACCCGCGACACGCAGCGCAGCAGTTGATCGCTCAGCCACTGCACCAACCGTGTCGTCAAAAATACTACTAGAGTAGTGGCATCCAATCACGGTTAGTCACAATCACAACTCCCGGACTCTTATACGCGTCCGGTATGTGTACGATACAGAAAATTGGAAATGCTGGAAAATACCTTGCATTTTCACATAAAAAAACAACCCTCTAGCAGCGTTAAGGTGGGGTACGGTCGCCGAGCGCCTAGGACGTTAGAAATGTTTCCTCTTGTATCCTGAGTTTAAATTAGGTATAATTTCTGTTAAAATTGTACTAACATAAAATGAAAAACCGCCACTGATCACGACGTTCTAGTACTTTCTTTAATATTACCTCACTCAACGACGACGAAGTACGACGAAAATCCATTGACTTATAGAAGAAATATTTTTAAACTCTACTGACAGTAGAGAGAATAAAATTTCTTACTGCCTTGCCATAACTGTTACAACACTTACCACCGTTGCCCTTCCTTAAATTCAATTCTAGCCAAGGCCATAGTTTGCGCGGAGGACCATATATGTATATCTATATGCAGGAACGTCCTTCAGTTTGTAGGAAGTCGTATCTGCCTTCGCAGCGGCAGACATGATGACGAGCATATTTAGGTCTATTGGCACACCATCAAAAGACAATAATTAAAATGCTTGTGATAAGTTCCGTTCCACCAAAACTGTTATAAAGATCTTTGTTTTTTTCTTTTCTTTTATTTATGTTAAGAGAGAGATATTAACTTGGGTTTACAGAATTGTTTAAAGAGCGCATAAAATATTTAAAAAGGTGCATAAACAAAGAAAGGGCTTCGAAAGTATCTAAAATATACATACATACATATTTTGTTGTAGCTAAAAGAAAAGAAAGAGGACTTCAAAGGGAAGTAGGCCCTCGATGGTACGTCGAACTCTCGATTCAGCAGAAGGAAGTTCTATCACGTATGAAACTGGACATCCACCAGGACTTATTAGAAGACATACCTCGTCGCATCCGCAAAAATTTAGCTGATCTGGGAATAACACTTAAGATTCCGAGAAAAGTATTGATGAGTGCGATGAATATTTCCGTCCATGATCCCGGCGTTTTCTTTTGGAAACTGTACGAAGCGGTTTATAAGAAATCGCCGAGTGAATTACTAGCAAGTTCGTTTACAATACTACATTGTACGTGGAGGCTTATTGCCGTAGTTAAGCTCGCTGCGGGCTTCAGCGGTCGTCCGCTGTCCATGTCAAATAGTCGACAGTTCGTCACGGCAGTGTGCCGTGCATAATATAGAGCTAGGCTTTGTCGATGTTTTACTCCTGAGCATGGCAAAGTCTTGGGTTCGATCCCAGGACAAGTTCCTAAACGAAAAACCAACCTGGTTTTTCGTTTAGGAACTTGTCAAAAGCAACCAGACTCTTGATTTGTAACCGACTATTATTAGGCTCGCCTTTGTTTATCTGCAATCAGCATTCGCTATAAGCCCTTTGTCCCCGTTGAGTTACACCATTTGTGTTACACTCTTACCCATTGGGAAAAAAATTACCGATTAGTAACACTGTAACTAAAAGCCACATTTTATTCCATCAATATACACTGTACGTAATAGGGTTACATTTCGGGAACAAAATGTCCGAAAGAGTGACTATTAATACATCCATCCCTAATATTTACTACTGATTACCACCTGCGCTAACATAGGTCGACGGAGCCTTCTGTTTCTGGGTGGTTTAAAAAAAATAACCAAAACAGTGTAACACAAAATGGTGTAACTCAACGGGAACAAACTCTATAAGCAGGTATGTTGTTAGTCGTAAAAAGTACGTACCTACAATAAGTAAGTACTAAATAACAACAGTACAACACGTGTAAAATTATAAAATTACCCTTGGATTCCCAAGGATGAAGTACAAGGCAAAAGTGCAAGCAGGTGTCCCTGACAATTTATTATGGGTGAGATTTAGAATCGAGTCTATTTTCACCAACCAACTAATAACGTGAGTTTATAGGTGCAACAAACACCTCCATACCTTCTGATAAAATGCGTGATGCTGTGTCTTATGTACCTACTGTAGACTTGGTGTTAGTATATGTGTCATTGGTTTTAGAGTACGACATGGACGCCAGGATCATGATATCATGCCTAGTGTTCATTGATTTGGAGGAGTGTATAGAAACACTAAACCGTACCACTTATCACGAAAGAGATCCAATTATAGAACCTCCAGAAAGTGAGTAAAAGTTATTTGTTAAAGTAAAAGTTATGTGTATACAAGGTACCTAGCTACTTTTAATCTATTTAATGAATTCGTTAGTTGGGAGTGCCAGGGTGTCACGAGATACTTACTAATCCTTACTAATATTATAAAAGCGAAAGTGAGTTTGTTTGTTACGTCTTCACGCTTTGATGGCTAAACCGATTTTGATGATTTTTTTTCTAAAAAAAGTGAGAAATGAGGGAGAAAGAGGAAAGAAAAAGGGAAACTTAGCTTTGCTATTACAATCAATAAGGCGAAAGGGCAAAAACTACAGGTAGCAGGTACCTTCAAATCAGGAAAGGGGAACTGGGGTTACCCCGAATTTAACGCGAGTTAATAAGCCGCGGGCCAAAGCTAGTTTAAAATAAAAACTTCAGATAAACATACTATATCTTACTAATATTATATTATTGTATGCGAATATTTGTGAGGATGGATGTATGGATGTTTATTACTCTTTCACGGCTGAACGGATATTGATGAAATTTGGCACAGAGGTAGATTGTAGTCTGGAATAACACATAGGAAACTTTTTTTTATATCACGCGGGTGGAGCCGCGGGCGCTAGCGGGTATAAACATAATAATACAAATACCTTAAACTAAAATTAAATTAAATAAACAAACCTATGGTATAAATTTGACCTTCCGTGACCGTAATGCGCACATTTAATTGCGTATATCTACTATGAGCATTACTCGTTTAAAATATTAAAAAAATATATGTATAACATGGTATAACAATGATTAGATTCAGTAACTTATTCCGAACAAAATTTATTCAGGTCTCGTACTTATTAAAGATAATGATGATACATATATAATTGGTGTGGTAGGTGGTAGGTAGGTGTGATAGTCGATCAGAGATTATCCTGGCATCCACATCTTGAACAGGTCTAAAATAGGTTAGGAGATTAAGCTGGATCTTTAAAACTCTACGTCATATTATTCCAAAAAGTAAGACCAGTAAGCGAGACCCCCCCAGAAATGTTCTCAATTAAATTTACATGGCTTTGGTACAATCGGTCTTACTATAGATACCTACTGCAGCCCTGTTTGGGGTGGTGCAGCGAAAACTTATTTTATTGACGTGGAGCGAGCCCAACGAGCCCTAATAAAGACCATGTATTTTAAAAAGAAAATATTGCCTACGGAGACCTTATACCAAATAAGCGATCTACTTTCCGTAAGAAACATGTATATTATACAAACAATCTTAAAAAAAAACCGGCCAAGAGCGTGTCGGGCCACGCTCAGTGTAGGGTTCCGTAGTTTCCCGTCCGTCACAATAAGTGTTCCGAAGATCCACTTATGAGTTTAAAGGTGGAGGAGCGTGCAATGTTGCACGTTCCGCGGTAAGCGCTCCAACAGTTTTTGTACAAAAAAGACAAAAAGTTGTACAAAATACAACTTTTTGTCTTTTTTGTACAAAAACTGTTGTGTCAATCAAGTTCAAAATGATTTTCCTAGAAAGTCCTTATAAAGTTCTACTTTTCAGATTTTTTTCATATTTTCTAAACTTATATAACAATATATCACACGTTAGGGTTGAAATTAAAAAAGAAATCACTTCCCTTTTTACATATAGGGTGGCTACCCTAATAAAACATTTTTTTCCAATTTTTATTTTACCACTTTGTCGGCGTGATTGATATACATATTGGTACCAAATTTCAGCTTTCTAGTGCTAACGGTCACAGAGATTAAACGAGGACGGACGGACGGACGGACGGACGGACGGACGGACGGACAGACAGACATGGCGAAACTATAAGGGTTCCTAGTTGACTACGGAACCCTAAAAACACAAAACCCTACCTTATGACCTAAAATTATTACGGAAAGAAAAGGAGGATCGACAATGTTGCACAAATTCCACAGACTAAAACTGTGTTTTCCAGTAGGCAATTGAATAAACGTTCTGTCAGGTACATCTCTATAACAAAATTAACAAAACTATTAACATACACTACAAAGTAACTCTTACATATGCACTTTTGGAGCACATAAAGTAGTAGATAAAATTCACATGCACACATCACTCTCACAAACTCTCTCTATCTCTCATACTCTCACACAAACACAAATACCCTCACTCACATCTTCACAAACACTCTCTCTAGGCACTAACTCGAAACATTATTACGTCACTAACATCTGTAGTTTTATTATAATTATCTTTTAAACTTATTGTTCAAAATTGTAAGTAACATAAGTAACTAGAATAATTAAAAATGATAATCTATGGAAGAGCGGAGTCTCCTAACACGGGCATTGTTTGCTGAAAAGGAGGCTCCAAACACTACCCCTTTGTAAACTGAAGCGCCAATAAACTTTTTATTATATTACGGCCACAAGTACTAGTATCCACTTTGTTGACACGAAATGGTTTTACTAAAAAGACGCAATTATTGTTTATAGAAGTTTATAAATACTATGAGCCGAAAGTGAAATACGGGGAATACTTACAAGTAATGCACGCCCCCTATTACACCAATAAGAAACCTAAGAAGCCGAAACCACCTTTGCCTCTTGGCAATAAATTGAGACTTAGGAGTGAAGAAGTAAGTTTTTACGCATTACGAACATTAATATTTTGGTGACAAAGGTATTAGAAATAGTATCTCGTATATTCCATTTACATTATTTGTTAGACATATATTAGTCTTCAACATTTTTCTATTTAATCTCATAATTCCTTATTTATTTACAGAGTTATGAGAAATTGTGCTTAAATGCTGATTTCGTGAGTACCTACCTACATGTCAAAATAACACACTTATTCTACTAATACATATTATGGATGGATGTATGGATGTAAATTAATGCGAATGTTTTTGAGGATGTATGGATGTTTGTTACTCTTTCACGTCAAAACGGCTGAACGGATCTTGATGAGATTTGGCTCAGAGGTAGGTTATAATCTGGAATAACACATAGTATTTTTTTTTTGCGCCACGGGCGCCGCCAGCTAGTAACAAATATTTGTAGTAGCTCTGCCCGACATAATTGCGTTGCTTTTAATTAACCTTTTCACCTCAGCAGCTCAAACTTGTAGGTTTTGCTGCGTGAAAACAGTGAGCTAACGCGCAATAACATAAAATTGAAAGACATTTAGTAAAATACACATTTAAGTACCTACTTATGTTTTTATGTAAAATCATTATTTTTTTAAAATTTCTAGTTGTTTTAAACGAAAATAAGTTTTTTATTGCAGCAGTTTAATTTGATAAATCATAAATATTATGATTTCTTGTTTTTCAACAATAACAAACATATACTACACCACTTACTTTTGCGGCGAGAAAATTGCAGTCGCCGGAGCTTCATTTAGGATTTTTACCATGTTAAGGGGCCGTGAAAACATTGAACTTTTTAGGTTTGTGCCCAACTGACATTCTTTTCGATAATCAAACAAGTGTTGGCCAGGTTGCTATGTGCACGTTGTGTAAGTATTGTATTCATAGTCGCTTTCAACATTGAAATATATAACGCAGACACAATATTTCGCGCCCTTTGTAAGGCTGAGGCCGCACTACGGTTAAACCGCTGTGGTTTTTAATCGCGTGAATTTGTGCCCCTAGAAAACTAATACAAGCGGCCGCACCTGCGGTTTTTTTTTCCCGCGTCTGCGGTCATGGATATGCGGTTTCGCGGTTGTAGCGATAAATCGCTTGCTGAATAAATCGTAGTGCGGGTCTTCATTTATTGAAGTCATGATATGCTTTAGATATTTCTCGCTAGACTTCTCCGGAAGAAAACTCAATTCTGCATTAATAACTTTGTTGATGTAAGAATTGTCTTAGCAGCTCACTAATGAGGTCTATATGTCTAGTTATACTTATGTCGGTCATTTCGTCGGTTTAAAACAGTAATTTATATGTATGATTTTTTTTTATATCACTCAGATCCAGCCTGTCCCTTGCTGTCCCTCAGCGACGCCCTAAGCCGAGGCTCGTACCCCACAGGGGGTGCCCTTAGCGTGTAGTCGCTTAGTTTATAAGTTTATACCCTGGCTGGAGGTCTTAACTTTTAAGGCACCCACAGGATTCGCCCGGTTAAGCAGACGACAACCTCCTTGGTTGAACTGCGAGATGCCATTCATAAAAAAAAAAAAAAAATGATTTTTTAGTCGCTAATATATTTGCAAAAGGACAACACGTATTTCATTTTTCGAACGCTCTGCTACTCAATAGTGAACCTTAATACAACCACCATATGGTCGAATTCGAGCCGGATTCATCAAGCAACTCATTAAGCCTAGAGAACAAAAGACCGCATTCCTGAGCACCGATAAGCGAACCTTTTTTTTGTGTCTATTCAATTCCGAGAATTAGCAAGTTGTTTACTACAAATCAAGACATAATTACGACATTGTACATCGAAGATCAGCTGCATTCAAGGTTCGTTAACACGAAAAATGACTACGACTGAAGAACAAGAACAACTTCTCTCCGCGTTGGAAGATACGGCTAACCTGTTACGGAAAACTCAAATTAACCTGAGAAAATGCCCTAAAGCGCGCTTAACAAAAGGTTACATAGAAGCGCGTATGAAAATTATTGATGAATATTGGCAGGCATTTAAATGTGCGCACCAAGACTTAGTGAAAATAACACCTTATAAGGCACATAAAGGACCTTTGCCTTATTTTTTAAATGAATAATTCTTTATCTATGAGGATTTATACAATGTGCTACAAGGTGACTTGAAGGACATGGTTATTTCGTTGTCGGAATCATCGGCTATGGAATCAGTGTTAGCGAATGCTAGTTTTAACTGCACAAATCAACAAAACAACTTGATACATTTACCGAAGATACAATTACCGAAGTTCTCCGGAAGTTATGAGTCATGGCAAACATTTCAATATTTATATTCTTCATTGGTGCACAATAATACTTCGCTAAGTGACGTGCAAAAACTTCATTTTTTAAAAACAAGTGTGTCGCATGAAGTTGAGGCATTACTAAAACACATCCAGGTTACCGCCAACAATTATGCCCATGCGTGGGAAATTCTGAAAACAAGGTACGGCAATAAACGCTTAATATTGAATCATTCTATGAGAAGGTTATTTAACCAGAAGAAGATGAGTACTCAATCAGCTTCTCAGTTAAAAGGATTGTTGGATACAACAACCGAGTGTTTACACAGTTTAAGCACTTTAGACATTGACACAAGCTCTTGGGATCCAGTTCTTATATATCTTCTCGTGCAGAAGATGGACCCAGAGACGCACAAGAGCTGGGAAGAGTACGCATACAAAGAGGATTCGGACTATGTACCAACCTGGGGGCCAATTCTCGATTTTAGAGATGGTGTCGAACTCGACAAAAATGTCTAATGACGTAATTTTTTCGACAAATTTTAAAAGTTGCTATTCTGGGGATCTCGAATTCGACATTTGTCGAAGGTTGACGTTCGAGTTCATGTCGAGTGCTTCTGAGCAGTAGAGATGTCATGTCGATTGTAGAGATATGTCATTTCTGAGTGAGTTTGTTGAATTTTTGTTAGATTGTTATTGCGTTACATTGTGTTTTATTGTTTTATTGGACGAGTTTATTAGCATCTTCATCTTGGAGTTGTTGGAAAATAGCGAGCAACAGGCTAATTCACGGCGACAACAGCCCATTTATCCCGCCGTCGATAGTTATGACTTGAGCGAAACAAGTACCTAATTAAAAACTTCACATTAAATAAAAATGTAAACAAAACAAAAAACAATTTTCAAAAGATTTGAAGAAATTCTTCAACTGTCAAGCTGATTATTTTTAGACTAAACGTTTCGTTTTACATAAAGAATTAAGTTTGGTCAGCGTTTTAAAACAAAATCATAAATTCACTTATAGTTACATAAAATGGAACGTGCGATTGTTCCTAATGGTAACATTATCTTCACTCGACTCGACATTTTCGTGAAATTTATTTCTATTTTGACTGAGAATACGGAATTCTGCTCATTTCGACATTTTTTGTAGAGATAGAGATATTTTTGATAGGCACAGAGACAGACTTTGAATCTCGAACTCGAGATAAATGGCTAAAATCGAGATTTATTTCTATTTTGACTGAGAATACGGAATCCTGCTCATTTCGACATTTTTTGGTAGAGATAGAGATATTTTTGATAGACATAGAGACAGACTTTGAATCTCGAACTCGAGATAAATGGCTAAAATCGAGAATTGGCCCCCTGGAGTGATATCAAGAAGTTTTTAGAGTCAAAGTTCCGTACTCTGGAATTAACCAATCAGAATAATACCCCAAAGGAAAATAAACCAACCAAGGAGCGTTCATTTCACGCTTCCACGACGACTGCGGAGAAAGTTTGTTATGTGCAAGGATAAGCACACTTTAAGTCATTGCAAGGAATTTAGCAAGCTGGAACCTAATAAGAGGAGTGAGTTTGTGAAGGAGAAACATTTATGCTACAATTGCTTAATACCAGGACATTTGGCATTTAAGTGTAAGGTGCCAGTGTCTTGTCGTTTATGCCACAGACGTCATCATACCCTTTTACATGAAAAGAAGAACGCACAGCCCGAGGATACGTCGGTTACTACATCCCCGGCTACAACACATGTAGAAGACAAGCAAGCAATACAGGTCAACACAATGATGACGTCACAATGCAGTGCTAAACAACGAGTAGCTCTTTTAGCGACAGCAGTAGTGGAAGCAACAAGCGAACAAGGACACACTATTTTACTGCAAGCGCTAATCGATCAAGGTTCTGAAGCAGCTTTCATTAGCGAAAAGGCGACTCAAATGTTAAAGTTACATCGACATTCTATAAAAGGAAGCGTAATTGGAGTGGGATCCACTAGGACCGAAATGAAACATGTGGTACAGCTACAGATAAGATCACGATGGGACCGAAACTATTGTTTACCTATCAAGGCATACGTAATGCCCAAGCAACTGACCACGAGGATTCCCATGAAAACAATTTAATCAGCACACAAGAATGGTCACACATCCAATCTATAGATCTACTCTTGGGTGTAAAAACATATGCTGAGATTTTAGAAAACAATATAATCAAAGGTCCACCATGCACACCAAGCGCTCAGAATACAAGCCTAGGTTGGATTCTTTTTGGGGAAATTTATACAAGACAACAAGACAGATATGTAGTTATGCATCATTCAGTTGATGTAGAAGACATGTTAAAATCGATTTGGGAAATCGACTCAGATACTAAAAGACACTTAACAAAGGAAGAACAACTGTGTGAAGAATTATACGATAGAACAACTACTCGAACCAAAGAAGGAAGGTACATAGTTAAATTGCCATTCAAAACAAACAGTCCACAATCACCCGATGGCAATACGAAATGGATAGCCGCACAAAGATTTGCTCTACTGGAAAAGAAATTCAGAAAATCGCCAGACCTGAAAAAAGATTACACAAAAGTGGTTAATGATTACATAGAAAAGGACATTTAGAAAAAGTACCAGAAAATGAAAAGTCTAAAAGATCTCTGTACTTACCTCACCACGCTGTTATCCGTGACGATAAAGAGTCCTCTCGAACACGCGTTGTATTTGATGCATCGTGTAAAGGATCAAACAACGTTTCTTTGAACGATGAATTGCTCGTTGGTCCTCAGCTGCAAGAAGACTTAAGAAACATTCTAATGAGATGGCGAATGAAACATGTTTGCTTAGTAGCTGATATCACACAAATGTATCGTCAAATATTAGCAAGTCAAGACGACGTTGACTAAAAACTTGTTATTTTAATTCTTCCGGTGTTAAAATACTGTGCTCGTCTAACGACGAGCACAGTATTTTACGCTCATCTTTTACGATTATTTATTTTAAATCTTGTTCAACACGATACCTACGTAATTTTTTCCATTTTTCTAAAGCGTCTTCTGACACACCACCTTTGATGTCTTATTTTTCAAATGTAACATTGTTGAAACTAGAAATATTTTCTTTAGGATTAATATCAGTTTTAGGTACGTATATCTGCTGCAATTTAATCTTATATCGTTTAAAATACAATTCAGACAATAACCTTGTCTGTAGGTATGTAAGTACCTACTATTTTAGGTATTTCATTTTGTTATTGTTTTATGCGAGTCCCAAATAAAAGTTTTTCTTTCTTTCTTTCTTTAAAACAGATAATAAATTAAAAAATCATTATATACCTACATAATTTACATTAATACCTATATCATTTAATATTTTACAAAATGTCTTTCAGTTCTAGGTTATTAGTTATTACGGGTTCCAAACGCGACAAAGACAATGTGCGTCTCTTACCTAAATGAAAACAAGTTACTTTGAAACTATTTCCTTCTTACTAACATTTTGGATTTTATCTAGCTACCTACTATATACAACATTATTTTTAGTTTATGCGAAAGCCGAAACACCTGTCCAGTATTTTTATATAAAGAATCTATGTACAAAATTTCAAAACTGTATCATGAAAAACCACAAAGTTCTAAGCTTGTTATGCTGGATATCCGTACAAATTCACTGTCACCAACGGCGCACGGCGTCACCGCGCCGCGCGCCTTGTGTTCATTGATAATATAATAATTTCTCAGTTTGTATTGTAATTAACTGGTAATAACATTTTCCATCACACTGTCTTGCAGGCTTTGGACTGTCGTAATGGTCAAGTGTAGGTAGATATTATTATGTACTTTATTCGTAAATGCAGCCGTAAGTGATAACATTTAGTCGATGCGATTTGTTGCTCCTTATGCCAACCACTTAAAGTTAAAAATCGCATTGACATGTTAACACAGCTGACTGTAGGTACATAATAACTTTCTACAATAAAACATTTTGGCGTGTTTAAAAATGTTAATCATGATTATTTACAATAATTCAGTTATTTACAATAATACACGAAAGCTACCGTAGTCCCTGCATCTCTGTGTGGCTGCAAGCATCGTGTTCCACGACACTCTGATGCCGAACTGCTCCCGGTACCGCTGCATTGGCAGAGAAACATTATCACCACAAACTGCTAATGTTCGCACCATTTCCGTGTACTGGACGTTTGTGTAGGCAAATGACATGATTATTCGTTATCACGCGCGGGGTCACGTATTTTAGGGAACGGGGTGTGACGTGACGTGTGCATCAACTCCAAAGAGTATAATAATATACACTTCTCATCAAAAAAATCGAAACACCTCGCAGTTTATGATTTGATAAGGATTATCAGAAAAATGTGTATATTTAGGAATAAATGTAAAATGTCATTTAATAGTAAGTAGTATGAGGTTTTTAAATCCTAATGTTAATGTTCTAAATTCAAATTAAGTCTTCATAGGTTTCGTATTTTGTATAATGAGTAATTTTTACCCTGTATGGAATATGAAGGAAATGGGTAAAACAACACGCGTAAATGAAAAAAAAATGTAAGAAACGTTTATTTAATAACTTGTATTCCCTCCGCGAGCTCTTATTACTGCTTCCATACGGTTCTTCATCGATCGGATGAGAGTCACGATCACATGTTGTGGTATATTATCCCATTCCTCTTGGATTGCATTTTGCAGCTGGCTAAGTGTTTCTGGGGCTGGATCTCTTGCTCGAATTCGTCTCTTTAATTCATCCCATAGATGTTCAATGGGATTCATGTCCGGGCTTCTTGCTGGCCATACCATAATGGAGATACCGACTTCGGTAAGATAATCTCGTACGACGCCCGCGGTGTGAGCTCTAGCATTGTCGTGCATAAATATGAAGTCGTTGCCAATAAAATGTGCATAGGGCATCACATGAGGTTCAAGACACTGTTCGATGTATCGATGAGAGTTTAGTGCAGGCAGCCGTGGCCCAGACACAAAGGCAAGTTCTGTCTTACCGTCGGCGCTGATTCCTCCCCAAACCGTCCACGAACCGCCACCATAGCTGACCTTTTCTTCAATGCAGCATTGTGCAAAACGTTCTCCATCTCTTCTGTAGACCTTGTTCCTTCCGTCGTTACCATACAGCATAATTTTACACTCATCAGAAAACAGTACTTTACTCCACTGAAGGTATGACCAAGTTAGGTGCTCGCGTGCAAAGTTAAGGCGCGCTCTTCGATGGTCTGCAGTTAATTTCGGCCCATTCGCTGGCTTATGCGGTGCCAATCCGCGTTCCTTCAACCTTCTTCTTATTGTAGAGTCACTTACAGCTACTCTTCGTACAACGCGAAGCTGCTGCTGCAGTTGAAAAGCGTTAAGGCGTCGATTTCGTAAAGAAGTTGTTACAATAAATCGATCATCTCGCTCAGAAGTGACCCGATTCCTGCCAGATCCTGAACGGCGCGTGAACGAACCAGTCTCCCGATAGCGTTTGTAGACTCTATGAACAGATGATAAGCTTAGATGCAATCTTGCAGCCACAACACGCTGACTAAGTCCAGAATCCAGCAATGCCACCACTTGGGCGGCTTCTGCGGGCGAAGTATCCATATGTTTTAGAAAAAAAAGTTTTTTCAGACGTCCCAAAGTCACAGTAAATGAAATAAGAAACAAAAAGTTTAAAGACAAGCGCTAATTTTTAGTTTTTAAACGAGAAACGTACTCCAACCCTAAATACACATTTGTCTTAAAACAGTGATTAATTTCATTTATAGGATAAACAAATGAAATTCTAATTTCGAATTTTGATTTTTTTCTTCTTACTGTAATGACCAAACTGCCAGCTACACAATAATGTTTTTTTTTTCATGGAATTAATTCTCTTTTGTAAAAAATTAGGACAAAAACAATAAAAACGAAAGTGTTTCGAATTTTTTGATGAGAAGTGTATATCAACTCGTATTAGCCGGGCGACTGACTGGTCCCCCCGCTATGTACTGTGACTCGCGCACATTTTTTTTGCCGGTACCTACTCACTACTTAGTGTCGCATGGTGTCCATATTATAAACTTTTTTTAAATATTTTTGGGAAAAAATATAACATGGTGTAAAAATGATTGGAATCGATTCAGCTGCTTATTCTGAACAAACTATATTCAGGTTTCGCATATAGGTAGACTGGGTACGGTTGTGCCAGGGTACGGTTGTGACAATCGTAATATTTGCGAAACTATAAGGAATAGCGGGGAACATGTAAGGGATGAAGGGAGCGGTATGCGGATCGGAACGTGTTGCACTGTGTTGCGTGTCTTTGCTTTTTGACAGTAAAAAGTAAGTAAGTATTTTTATTCGATATTTTTTGGTGATTGTTGCTAAACGTGTACAGATACAGGAATAAGTATTTTTTTTCATTATTAGTTAAGCATTAGCGATTAAATAGGAGTGTTTATTTTGTACGTATATTATTTTATATTGCTATAATGATTGTTTTTTGCGAAAAAGTACTTTGGGTACGGTTGTGACAATTTTTATGGGTACGGTTGTGACAAAATTACAAAGTTTATTTTGGTTTTCAGATGCCAACGAAACGCTTGAGGAAGACGGAAAGAGGTCTATGAGAAATGTTAAAATATGAAGATGCTTATAAAAAAGTAAAAAGAGGAATATGAATACGGCCCTGGACCTAATGATGAAACATCACCACCACTTTCACCATCCATAGGTACTGTGCGTATCTTCAATTCCAAATCAGCCAACTGCATCTTCAGTCATACCTACCGTTTGTTTTTCCCCCTGAAACTATTCGGCCTTTTAGACTCCCGAAAGAAAGGTGAAAGGTTCTAGAAACAAAAAATCAACCATCTATACAGACCTGAAAATGAGGCAGTACTTACCTAAGGCAGTATATGCAGAAAAAGAAAAACGATTGAGGGCTAAACAGATGAAGAAAAACTAAATGAACCAAAAACAAAACAATAAAGGAAAAGGAAACAACAAACGTAAGACATCACCACCGATAACGTGGATTCTGGTCCCACTTAGGGTGCACAGATGGTAGTCGTCATTATATTTGTCACAATTGTGATGACTCTGACCACTTAGATCTTTAAGATTTTTTTTTATCCGATGACTTTATGTATAACACCCCGTCGTTTTAGCGTCGGGGGTTAAAAATGATAGATATCACGTGCAATAAAAGTAATTGATGACCATTTCGGTGTATTTTTTGAACCTGTCACTACCGACCCCGAGCACTGTCACAACCGTCCCTGGGTTGTCGGTTGTGACACTTTCTCTTTTTTTTCTAACGTGCTTCTATGGATTAACCATAACACTTAGAAATATAATTTAAGTATTTATACGTAGGCGAATGTACTCTTCACAATAAAAGACATCTTTTATGCATCTAATTGCAACACTAACAATGTTATTGGCCCTTAAATGAAAATTGTCACAACCGTACCCAGTCTACCTACCAAAAATAATGTTGTAGTTAGGTTGAGCGTTATTGTAATTGAATCTTTTAAAATGGCCTAAGTACCTACGTTACTTATTCACTAATGTATTTTATCTTTGCTTATATAGTTGGTTAAACGTCAAGAAAGAAATAAAAAGGCGAAACAGCAAGAGAGGATTTGTAAATATAAATTTTGGGAACCACCAAGTGCTTTGCGTTAGTACCTAGCAATTTTTTACTTCGTTCCATCTAATATAAAGTGATAAAAATGTCAGACCGCACGCATAACAATACTTTCTCTTCCATCTCGGAAATAATGCCTTGAAGTATCTACTTCTATGCTAAATACTACCTATTAAACATTTATCAGGTAATACTGATCCGAAGATGGTTGCGTATGAGAATAAACTGCGCATGCTAAAGAGAAGAGCGAAGCCTCGGTACGTTGCCCCTTACGAAAACGTACAGTACCAGGTCGGAGGTGTCAGCTTTTCGGGAGGAAGTCCACGTTACCTGCTCTGCAGTAAGTATTCTCTCAGCTGTCACCCACACCAGTGCATAAGTCAAGCCAACTATTATATAACCAACCCACATAATACCAACATACATCTGAATTTCCTAGACTGATCTGGTAGACAACAAACTGAAGAATGCACAGTTCTATTTTACATGTCTTAGTGAGCACCTACGTCCTAAAAGAAGGAGATCCTTTCTTTTCCAAGCAAAATTTGAGACTCCTAAAACTTGTCATTTCTGAGATTTCGTGATGAGTGAGTCAGTGGTTTCTCTTTTATCTTCTTGCTCATTCTCTTGAGCAATCGTGATCTATGTTTGTGCCTTCTTTGCTTGAGAAAAGACGTTTGCCCAGCTGTGGGACAATAATAGGTTGGTGTAGCTATATCTCTAGGCACTCGAAACTAGGCACACTAAAAAGTTTATGTAAGAGATAAAAGAGCACAATAAGTGTGTACTTCTTCGATCAAAAATGTACTAGATTCCCGATCAACACTTCAAAAACGGCCCGACAAATAAGGGCACAACAAATTTTGTGCTTCTATTTAAACCAGTGTTAACACGTAAAAATGGTGCAGTGCGCGCTCAAGAACTGTGAAAATAACCACCGTAATATACGTGCTTATTTCCATAGTAAAAGTAGCACTTATTGTGAAATATAAATCACTAGCTTTTGCCCGCGGCTTCGCTCGCGTTAAATTCGGGGTAACACAGTTCCCCTTGCGCCTAATGGTTTGTAATAGCAACGCTAAGTTTTCCCTTTTCTTCCCTCTTTCTCCCTCACATCCCACTTTTTTTTAAAAAAAATTAGCCTATGTCCGTCTCCTGGTTCCCAACTAACTCTGTACCAAAATTCATCAAAATCGGTTTAGCCATTAAAGCGTGAAGAGGTAACAAACAAACAAATAAACAAACAAACAAACTCACTTTCGCTTTTATAATATTAGTAAGGATTTTAACAATGTTCGGCTTGGTATACTTATTATTGATCGAAGGAGTACTTACATAAATTCTTCGTCATGAAGTCAATAAAAAGAAAAACTTTAAAAACATAGGAATCTAATTTTATTTATTTTTAAATGTTTAGACGTTGCTGTAATGCCAACGGGATACACCGCTATTAACGACGGCATAGCAGTCTGTAAAGGAGATAACGTCACATGCATAGACGGCTATTGGAAATTCCCGAGAGATTTGGTCGATAAATGTGACAGCAAATGCGACTGTTTGGCCAAATGGTATTTACGGTTTTTTTTTCATGCAACTTTTTTTCTTTATACCGTACCACTCAATTTTTAGAGAAGTTCAGGCTAGTGTATTTTTTGCGCGACCGCCTTTGGTTTCATAACGATATATAAGTCATGGCTGACTCCATGTAGGACCTCAGTTCAATGCCTGTGTTTCATCACCACAGTAATGAAAAAAAGGCTGAAATAAGCCTCCACCTATAAAATCGGCCTTAAAGCCAACATGAACAAGACGATCGAATGTGCATATGTAGGTACCACAAAGTCCTGTGATGATTGAACTGCTCAGTAGGGAAAGTCCAACCTTGAGAAAGAAGTCAATTGACGATACGTTAATAACTTCTCATCCAAAATACCGCAGTGTCTCAAGACGAGATTCTTCGACGTGTGTGTTGCCAGTGAAGACCTACTGCGATGTGGTTGCTAATTATAGGATCTGAGTCGCTCTTCGCAGAGCGACTCAGATCCCAATTCCTAATTCGATCTCGCGATCGAATCGGAAGTGAGGAGATCTGCAGATAGATCAGAATTGCCGACGTGGCTCAAGTGTGGGCGAGATTTGTCTGAATTTAAATTCGTAGTATAGTGCACCGCATTTATTGTCACATACTTGTCTTTGGCGTCCAGGGCATGCGCTTGCTTGTAAATGTGAAAATGGCGTTCAAAAGGCTAATATAAACATTAATTTATAGGGAGCCTACTATTATGAAGTATTTGAAGGACTCCAAATGTAAATGTAGCCATTTATATGATTTTTACAACGACGAACCAAGCAATAGGGAAAAGTATTTCTATCCGCCCACAAGACATGCACCGTTGTGGATAGATGAAGCTAAAATCTATCAAATGGACCCCATGGAAGATTTCATCAAAGATACTTTTGCCATCGCAGTTAAATCGACTGAAACTACGGTGAGATCTTCCAATTATTACCTACATACGACTGAGAATGATCTTAATGGTTTATTTGTTTGTGATGGTAGATACTTATTCCATAACCTATCTTAACGTTTGGTTTACAGCCTGTAACATCAGTACCCACTTTAAATGCCTCCGGATTGAAGAAAAGCGAGCTCCTAGCGGTATGATTATGATATAATTATTTTCTGATTTAAATTCTATTTCCGGTTTTTAATATTGCATTAACAATTACAGGCATTTTTAGCTGATATTTCGGATACACCGCTCATGATTCCTCACTTACCACAAGCAAAAATGCTTCGGAATTTGCAGGAGTGGGCCAGAGCACGAGTAAAAGGGAAATTGCAAGAAAAGGAGCACAGTCAGTAAAATAAAAAAAACTTACGTATTAGCGTATTACACGTCTTGATGCCTTGCTTCATTGTTTTTAAGGTATCATGGCATACGGTCACTCAGGACTCAATCCTTTCCTTACTAATATTATAAAAGCGAAAGTGAGTTTGTTTGTTTGTTTGTTACCTCTTCACGCTTTAATGGCTAAACCGATTTTGATAAATTTTGGTACAGAGATAGTTGGGAGACGGACATAGGCTAATTTTTATTTAAAAAAAGTGGGATATGAGGGAGAACGAGGGAAGAAAAGGGAAAACTTAGCGTTGCTATTACAAATCAATCGGGCGCAAGAGCAAAAACTGCAGGTCTGCTTGGTGTGTTATACCGAATTTAACGCGAGCGAAGCCGCGGGCGAAAGCTAGTTTCATATAATACATAGTTATTTCATGGTATGATGAGAAAGAATCAGGATCGTTTCCTATTTAAAAAAATATGTCAAATTAGTTTTAAAAAATGGCAAGTGTCCTAACGGGATTTGCCCTTTTTATCTAATGTAACCAATAACTCTATAACTTGCTCGTCTGTTTTTTTCTTTTTTTTCTACAGAACAAATGTTGCTACATTCGCAGCGGCGATGGCTAGACTTGAAACATATAGACTTCAGAGCCCGGGCGTTCAGAATACCGTTCACTTTCAGGCAATTGCAAAATATAAAATGGTCACATCGAAAACCGATACAAAAATTGGTAAGGACTTTTTTTTACTTAAAATGCTACACCGCTTTCCAGAAGGAAACCTTCCAAACTCAAAGGACATGGCTGGCCTGCCCTGATAATGCACAGTAATGATTAATATAAATGAAAATTCCTTTTGAAATAAATAAAAAATAATCGCATTAATTAAATATATTAATTAAATAAAATAGGCTAGAGAAAATGCAAAAAAAAATATGTTTGTTCATTGATTGTGTGGTTTTATATTCTGACATTGCATTACAATATAAAAGGCAAAGCTAAAAATGACAATTATCCATACAGGAGGATGAATCTGCAATCGTAATCTCATTCCTGATATCTATCAGCGAGCCAATCGACAATTAGTTTGAAGTAGTAAAGTAAAGGAAAATGAACCTGGATTTCCGGAACCATTTCACACTACTTTACTATTATATCACTTACATTACACTACTATTCATTTCACTCTTATAGTAAGCTTTGATCGCAGCGACGACTCCAGACGACTCTCTATGAAACTTGACGCTGCGGCGGCAGCGCTAAGGTCGACGCTGTTTTCTAGTAGAATAGCACGATAGCTGTTTGTATGATATCGTCGTGCCAACGCATGTTTGGCCTTCCTTGTGAATTTAGTTCCTTTTTATGAATAGCCTAGTCTATTTACTAAATGGCGTCTGAATAGTCTTTCTCGTTTTGTTACGCCTATAAAACTCTGAATGTTTGATCATTGCTATTCAAATTGTCAAGGCGCTATTTTTGTTTCCAATTTATTTATAGTGTCTCTCGCCTATTTTCTGATCATAAAACATAAAACAAATGACGTACTGTACATCAATGTGTACATGAATATTTTTTTGTTAGGGCAAAGCTCTATCTATAGATACTAAGAAACTAAGTAGGTACTATAAAATTTTAAAGATACCTGTGTAGCAGGCGGGATCACACTATAAGTTTCCTCTTTAACTTATAGTCTGATCCCGCCTAATTTGCTGATCTTAGGCGGATCTCATCTCAGAATATTATGTAAGGTCGGAGATTTTATAACATTGTAGTGACATGGTACTGGTTCAACTACATCACTAGATTTCTCTATCGTCATCATCATTTTACTGCTCTTGTCCCATTTTATTTGGGATCGGCGCAACACGTTTTCTTCTTCTATTCTCCCCAATCAGACGTCACGGCATCATTTACTTCTTTCTCCTTCATATCATTCCTTACACAATCCATCCATATTTTCTTTGGCCTTCCTCTCGCTCTCCGTCCTTCAACATCATTCAGATCCATCACTCTTTTAGTCACATGTGCTTCGTCGATCCTCATTGCATGCCCAAATTGCCCATACCAAGACCCTTTCAATGTTTCTGTTTTTTTTGATGATAAAAATGCTTGGCTCAATGCTGGTCCTGCTCCACAAGAATAGGGGTAAACTCATTGATTGGTATCCGAAGCTATAGTTGAAGCTGCAGAAGATTGTAAGACTATCTTTGCAATGTATAGAATCAATTCTCTAGTATTGTATAATTATTAAGCCCATATGTGAGTGTTATGTATTATTATTGACTTGACGAAGCCCTGGTGGTTGATAGTGTCATGCTCACTTAAATGTCTCGCTGATGGTGGCGGGTGTGTCGGGTCATTTAGCTCCCTTCAAAATGGTCGAGCTGAATGGGGCTGATCCATACGTCATGTTCGTGAACGGGCGCTGTCAGTTGGGACTGGTCATTTTTTAGCTACCACGGTTCATTTTTAGGGTTCCGTAGTCAACTAGGAACCCTTATAGTTTCGCCATGTCTGTCTGTCCGTCCGTCCGTCCGTCCGTCCTCGCTTAATCTCTGTGACCGTTAGCACTAGAAAGCTGAAATTTGGTACCAATATGTATATCAATCACGCCGACAAAGTGGTAAAATAAAAATTGGAAAAAATTTTTTTATTAGGGTAGCCACCCTATATGTAAAGTGGGAAGTGTTTTTTTTTTTAATTTCAACCCGTACGTGTGATATATTGTTGGAAAGGTATTTAAAAATGAATAGGGGTTTACAAAAATCATTTTTTGATAATGTCAATAATTTCGGAAATAATCGCTCCAAAAGTAAAAAACAATGTGTCCCCCCCCCCCCCTCTAACTTTTGAACCATAAGTTTAGAAAATATGAAAAAAATCTGAAAAGTAGAACTTTATAAGGACTTTCTAGGAAAATTATTTTGAACTTGATTGACACAACACTTTTTGTACAAAAAAGACAAAAAGTTGTACAAAATAATTTCTGGACTAAGTTTGTAGTATAATCGTATATGCAACCATTTTTTTTAACTTCGTTTACATATTTTATTATCCTGAACGTATCTTTTTTCAAACAAAAAAGAATTATTGAAATCGGTTCTCGCAATCCAAAATTACCACCGAAAACTTCTTGCACATCTTTGTATTAATAAAATTAGTAAACCAATTCCCCGAGAGATGGCGCTGTAGGTACTTATTACATTGGATCGGGTATAACCGAATTGTTCGGTTGGTCTCTCCTTGGCATTGGCGGTATCTTATAACTACATAAAACTTCTATCAAGAACATGCTAAGGCAATTAAGAACAAAACTAAAATTATTTTTTTTAACACCATCAAAATGTTAAGGTAAAAACCAGTTCATAAATGGTTCGATAGATGGCATTGCGTAATGACGTCATTTTTTTAAAAGTCGATGTTAAGATTTTCCGTGCTTTCATGACCTACCGTGGTAAAGAACACTTATTGTGACGGACGGGAAACTACGGAACCCTACACTGAGCGTGGCCTGACACGCTCTTGGCCGGTTTTAACTTATTTAGATTTAAAATTAAATTTTGCTTTTTATTTACTCTGGACGCTCTTACTGTGCACGTCTTTCTACATCGTTCTCACATATTTGTATAATCTCAACATGAATGATGTAAATACAATTTTGTAAAAATATTATAATTTAAAAGAGTGTCCATGGAGTTTCTTGCCCATTCTTCTCCATAGAGATCAACGCTTTGGAATGGGCAACTACTTACAGTACTTTCACAAGTTATTATGCCTTGTGACCGGGACTGTAGATTAGTTTTGTTTCTTGACATTCAAAAGTGCCTGTAATGGTCTAATTGAAATAAATGGTTTTGAATTTTCAATTTGAATTTGTAACAAGCGCAACTTTCAAACTTCCTCTAATATACTCATTTCTTACTTTATCCATTCTTGTCACTCCACACATCCATCTCAACATTCTGATCTCCGCTACTACATGCAATCGCTTTTCATCCACCCATTTTACAGAAAATAAAAAAAAATTGTAAAAAACAACCGACTTCCAAAAAAATCTAAAAACCGGGAAATAAAGGACCATGGGGGATTTTGTATGGACTCCGTCCCCACCCATCAACAGTCTTGGGATACGTCTCGATTTGTTCACTGAGACCCAGAAAAGTCTAAAGAAGTCAGTGTTAGTTTAAAAATCAATTGGGTTTATGTAAAAAAAAAAAAAAACTACAAACAAAAAGCATATTTTCACGTAAACAAATGACGATTCTACTTATACAAAAAAAATACCTACTTGGTTCTCAAACGAAAAGTCTTTGAATAATAATAACAGTATTCAGTTAATTAATATACATTTTAACTTATTAGTAAGTACATCGAAATGCATGTCAAACGATAAACTACTAACTTTTTTTTGCGGATGGGAAATCATCAAATAACTTCCCCCGCTCTGGCCGGAGCGGGGGGGAGTGTGAGACTTGTACTGACTAAAACCCACCCATGTTCCTTCTATTGCCTCGGTATCTCTTTCGAAAAACCCGCAACCCCGGCAGGCGGTGACTCTGGCAGGCCCCTTTGTTTTGCTGACATTTCTTTGAGGCGCGCGTGAAACACTAACGCGCCGTCGACACGGTTTATAGTCAATAGACGGACGGACGGTGAACTACCCATTGCTCACCGTACACAGGCCCGCATCTACTGTGGCCGGGAGTCGTCTCGCGGCGCCCGACGTCCGGGTAGTCTCCCGCGGCGGCTGGGTTGGTTTGAGGTTCTCTCCCTCAAACGTCGACCCGACGCCGATGCGAACCCCTCCTGCCGTCAGCTAGGATCCCGACGGTGGCGCATTCCCGCAGCCATGAAAGACAATGGCTTCGGATTTGTGCAATGCCACCTCGAGACCCAGTTGCTGGATCCTCTCCGCGACCATCGCAACCCTGCGGGTCATTACTTCGGCTGCCGCCCGGTGCGACCTCCCCCCTGTACCAGGACAAGCGTGTTGTGACGCTGCTAGGGATACACTACTAGCTTAAGTTAAGCTCTGATTTTTATATTGCGAGTTCATCTATTAAAATACTATTATGCATTTGTGCTGGTGCGATAGTCATTTTTTTTTCTTAAATAAAACGTTGCCCTACACTAGGAATTCGCCTGTATCGTGCGTTTACAAACATTTAAACTCACATACACAAACACCCAGACCCGAAACAACTATCTGCAGGTCTTACAAATATTTGTTCCGTGCGGGAATCGAACCCGCGACACGCAGCGCAGCAGTCGATCGCTCAGCCACTGCGCCAACCGTGCCGTCATTATGTCGCCCTTACCCCATGTACCATACAATGGATATAAATGTGCCTACAACTTCCCATAGTGCGATTGTACAGGCAATCGCACTGATCGTAGGCAATCGTAAGCTTAATATGAAAGTTCCTTTTTTTTGCTGTCGGGGGAAAATCTTCAAAAGGCGACCGGTCTTTGGGGACAAGACCGGACAGTGTGGGGCTTTTACCGGACTAAAACCACCCCGGTGATCACCATATCTACACATGAAAGGAGGCCCCGTTTTCTTTTAATAGATCTGTCCCTAGTCCCCCCCCCCCTCTGTGCAACGCCTGTTAAGGCACATCCTTGGGGCGACTACACATAGGTCACCCCTGAGCCTCGCTGTGCATGTATGCACAACAGCACGTGACCACGGTGCTGCCGGTCATCTCTGAGGTCTCTCACTGAACGCTCAGAGACCCCACTCTGAACGCCCGTGACCCCAAAGTCCCACCTGCTTTAAGTGTTACAGGTGGGGTTTCGGCGTGTTAAGTGGCGAGACGGTTGCTTCCTCGACTTCTTCTCCTACTGCGATCTGACCTCTCACGATCCCGTTCGGCAGCCTCCTTCTGGACCATCACTGTCTCGCAGAACGAGGTTACGCCTATCCAGTTGTCAGAGTTCGCCAGCATAGCCCCAAATACGGTTGGCTGAGACAGATCTTGCCCGATCCTAAAGACTAGGACCCTTCGTTCCAAGTTCCACGCAGGGAATGCCCTGCGTGGGACTTGGAACGGAGGGTCCTACGCATACGTTCGTACGTTCGTTAGCATACGTTCGAGGAGTGCCTCAAACGTATGCTGTGCAGAGTCCAAACCGCCTCCACAATGATGACAGCTTGCCGTGGCCTCTCTTCCAATCCTATTCAGGTACTCACAGAAGCAACCGTGCCCGGTAAGCACCTGAGTTAGTCTAAAGGACATGCGCTCCCCTTTTTTCAGCCATGCTTCGAAGTGTGGCAGGACGGCTTCGACAACACGCTTCTGTGAATATTGCGGCTGTTGCAGCCGCTCACGCCACTGCTCTAGCGCGCGTCGCCGTTCCTGCCGCCTCAGCCTTGCCACAGTGATTCCTGGCAGATTATCACTACTATGGCGGATGGCGCACATTCGGCTGTAAATCTCGGACGGACGCCTGACAGCCTATTTGACCACCAAACAGGCGCCCCATAAAGAAACATCGACTGCACAACCCTCGCGTATAGGCGGCGAACTTCTTCTCGTGGCCCCCCAAGATTGGGCAACAGTCTGTGCAAAGCGCATACTACCTTTCCAACTCGGGGCATTGGAAGTGCTCTTCGAATCCCCACCGACCATCCAAAGTCAGGCCAAGGTACTTAATGTATCGTCCCACTTGAACTTGCGCATCTCCAACTCTGACTGACAAGCTGGGTGGCTCTCTGGTCCTTGGCAGCTTAAGGAACCAAAGCGCCTCAGTTTTATGTGGCGCTATCTCTAGACCCACTTCACGGATCGACGCCACGACCTTTTCTAGTCCCAGCTATGCAAGCTGAATAGTCTCTTCAGCAGTGTCCCACCAGGGTGTCATCCGCGTAGCAAAACGATATTAACGTCAACGGGGAGATCAGTACGCGGAACCACATCGTAAGAGAGGTCCTAAAACAGATCCCTGCGGAACTCCGCACATAATCTTCCTGCGATGAACGCTACCATCGTACGTTTTCTTTAATTGAAAACATTATTATGATAGCCATATTTTAACCCTATTTATCGCACACTAAGGAAATGTGTTAGTCAAATACACACATCAACAAAGTCTAGGGAACAAGGACATTTCTAGTTTTTATTTAAAAACCCTTTTTTGTAATAGTGAGTGTTTTATATCAATAGAAGGGTATTTTTATACCGTTTTTAATTTTAATTTTAATAAAAACATTATATTAAAAATTTAATTTTTTAAAGAAAGAATTGAATAGTGCCAATATTGAGTATTACAACTTTCTATGATTAGGCACAAAAATAACGAGGTAGTAAGAAATACAGTAATTAACCTTACTTTAAACGTTTTTAATAATCTGTAGGACCTCCTAAAGCATTAGCAACAGCTCGACAACGGCGTGGCATACTTAGTATGAGATTGTCAATCATCGTCTGTGGAATATGGCTCCATACACTGCGAAGGTGTAAAAAAAGTTGTTCTTCAGTGTTCAGATTTTCCAAAGAATCACTGAAAGCTCTTCTCCCAAGCAAATCCCAGGCATGCTCTATGGGATTGAGGTAGGCAGACTGAGCAGGCCATTCCAACGTCGTAATATTGTGCTCGCTTAACGCATTGACCACTACCCTCGCGGTGTGTGACCGTGCATTATCTTGCATGAACATAAAATCTTGACCGAACTGCTGTCGATGAGGGATTACCATGGGGTGTATAACCTCCTGAATGTATTGGTTTGCATTCAAATTGCCCCGTATCCAAACGAGGTCGGTCCTTCCACCAAGGCAAATTCCAGCCCATACCATGATTGTTCCACCTTGGTAAGGATGAACTTCTTGCGGATTCTGGAGACGACTCCGACGTCCAGGAACCCGCCATATACGCACTCTTCTCGAATCAGGATGAAAACCGAAGCGAGATTCGTCGGAAAACAGAACCCGTGCCCATTGATGGTCGGTCCACTGTAAATGTGCGTTAGCCCACAATAAGCGACGACCTCGATTTCCACGTCGAAGAGCTGGAACCCTAAGCGGTCTGCGAGCATGAAGATTGGCTTTGTGTAGTCTTCTCCTGACAGTTTGATTGCTAATAACCACTTGATGCTGAGACTGGAGGCTTGCGACCAACTGACGAGCAGTAATCGTGGGTTGCCGCCTTGCGGAATTTTGCAAGAAACGATCTTGTCGCTGGGTAGTAACCCTATTTCGTCCCCTGTGACGTTCGACAACATCCCTTGTAGACCTGTAGCGTGCCCATAATCTGCAAATTACGCTTGGTTGGGTGTTGACAGCATCCTCTACGTGTCGCGTTGAGTTCTAACCCTATTTCGTCCCCTGTGACGTTCGACAACATCCCTTGTAGACCTGTAGCGTGCCCATAATCTGCAAATTACGCTTGGTTGGGTGTTGACAGCATCCTCTACGTGTCGCGTTGAGTTCGTCCAGCTTGCAGCATACCAACAGCTCTTAACATCTCTTCGCGACTTAAATGACGACGTGACGTGATGACTACAGTCACAAAAATGCACAAACCATACGTAAAAGACGTATTATTGATAATAAACGTTATTTACAATCAAAGAAAATAATTTTTATTTTGCCTCAGAGAAACTGCACAATCAAACACTTAAAAGTTTTTCCTCCATATTCGAAAATCATTACTTTTTTAAATTTATTTTTAAATTTCGAACAACTCTGTATTCTACTTTATTCTATTTTTATTTATTTGCTGCCAGTTATTTGCAAAACAAGATTTACACGAAAAAAAAAATTGGGGTCATCTTGTTCCCTAGACTTTGTTGAGGTGTTTAGAAAAAAATATATAAAAAACAAATATCATAAAACCTAAACCCCACGTATTTGACATATGTCGCCATAGTAAAAAGTTCTCTATTCTGGTAGATCTTTCAAATGACACGTGTTTCTAATCTGTTGGTGGGTGGGGACGTTTCTTCCCATGGTCCTTTACTTTTACAAGTTGGTGGCAAAAAAGTTAGCAAAACATACAAAAGTCACCGTGTTCCGCTTTTTTATTTTAGAAAACTTAACTAGGAATTTTTGCAAAATAGTTTTTTTTTATTATTTTAGCCTTTTTTTAAGTAACCCTGTTGTAAACCTCTGAAAGACACTGCTAACTTCTAAGGAGTTGAACCTTCCATCATCAGCTAATCTGTATAAGATGTTGACTACCAGACGCATTATATGCCTAAATAACTTAAAATAAAAAAAAGGTCGAACATACAACCTCCTCCTTTTTTAAGTCGGTTAAAAATGTACGTAACACGTTGTATGGGCTTACAAAATTTGAGGGTTGCCCTCGATTTCTCTAAGTTCCTATCATCACATTCTGTCTTGGTACAATTGGATCACCTGAGAAGTATAAAGGCTTTCGAACAAAAATGAATTATGAAAATCGGTCCACAGTTCGCAAAGTAGGTAATCGGTAAAGAAAAATAAATACGGTAGAGTCGATTGAAAAGTGATGGTAGTTTGGTAAACAATGTATTTTCTTTCTATTAATTAACAACAAAATCTTGTCGTTTAGGTAGGTACAAGAATGAAATATTAAAATCTACTTATACCTGTTAATTTTTTCAGTTTACAATTTTATTGGAAGATTTTTGTTCGAGAAATAGACTGAAGCAAGTGGAACAAACACGACTTTGGTGGTCTACAACAAAATATGACCATTACCCAAATAAACCGTTCTTGTAAGTAAATCCATTAAATATACCTCGGCAGAGTATAGATAGGCCTCTCTAATTTTAAAAGTAAGTACGAAGAGGAAAATTGTTAAAAAGTTTCGGTTTGTAGAAAGTACTCAATAATATTTGATATTCAGTTTTTGAGATATGGGAATTTTTCGTATAACTGCAGCAGTAACTTTATTTTTCACTAGCTTTTGCCCGCGGCTTCGCTCGCGTTAAATTCGGGGTAACACAGTTCCCCTTGCGCCTTATTGATTTGTAATAGCAACGCTAAGTTTTGACTTTTCTTCCCTCTTTCTCCCTCACATCCCACATTTTTTTAAAAAATATTAGCCTATGTCCGTCTCCTAGTTCCCAACTATCTCTGTACCAAAATTCATCAAAATCGGTGTAACCATTAAAGCGTGAAGAGGTAACAAACAAACAAACAAACAAACAAACAAACAAACTCACTTTCGCTTTTATAATATTATTATATATTATATATTATATTATATTATATTATATTATATTATATATTATAAGTAAGGATTAACATGTCATGAAAACAATTTCGTTTTAATCTTAAATGGTAATTGTTGTTGAATGAGGTGCTTATGAGCCCATTGTGCGTGAGTCTGACTCACAATTTGTTTTTTTGGAAGTAAAAATATTTTTCATGTTTTAGAGACATCTACTTCACTTATATGCCAGGAAGAAAGAAAGATACCTACTGGGTCAACCCCTACAGCTCGGAGTGTACTCCTAAATATGGAGCTAAAACGTGTCCTTTGGGCAAATAATGAAATGGAGACTTCTAGAAAGGTACTGCAAACGCTAGCAAAGACATGAAACAGTACAAAAGAATCGTTTTCACAGTCGCATCTGAAACCGGTGTCCCTCCTGCATACCTTTATGAGCTGGGTATGAGATAAATTAAAACACTATCAATTAAACAACCGATCAGCCGACGACGCAACAATATTAAATATAAGTATAACATAGTATACCTGTGCATCTGTTTCTGAGGCGCCAAACTTTCCCAAGTTTTTCGAACAATATTGACGATTAACAAAACCGCCTGAAATTTTTATTTCGTATCTTCGTATGAGTCAAGTTTTTGAGTTCTAGAAATCAAATTGTTTTTTTTTTCTAATTTGACTTCATTGTTTCTCTGGGTTAAGTAATGTTTTGTACTACTATAATGTAACTTGTGGATTTTATAAATCAATCTATTGTTCAGTCGCATAGCATAAATAAATATAAAGTAAAAAAACTGAATAAAACGCAATCGAAATGTTTTATTTTATCATAGCTCTGCTGATGTCCCAGAGTCTTGTTGAGCCACGAGACTGCTATAAAATTATCCCAACACATTGTTACCACATTGAAATGACACCACCACGACTCGTCCCTGATGGATTCGTAATAAATCAGATAGTGTTTTGCACTGATGGCACCATCAGTGGCTGGATTCTAATCGTCTAAATCTAAATATTTGTAGATACAAATATTTCTCTCTTTGTACCCGGATTACCAAGACGAATGCCGGGGTTGTATGAACGACCCGCTTATATTAGGTGTCGGGGATTTAGGGTAAGTAATAATGTCACAATTTCCAATATTACAAGCAAAGATTTAAATGGCATGGACACAGATGGATCGGAGCCACAGCAAGTGGAAGAGAAACTGATGCGTCGACTATCGGAAAAGTAAGTGCTTCTCGCAAGAGGCGCTCACATAAACATAAATCAATCCGTAAGCATTGTAATAAAACAAAACGGAGTAGACATGGAGTAATCCCTGAGGGAACCTCTTCTGTTGAAACTAATTGCATTTGTAATTCCAGCGCAGAAGTTAATAACATTTTAAAAACTAAATCTGACCTTACTCCTAAAAATAACCATACATCAGTTCCACAGTCTCAACCCTTTGATATTTCTGTCAATCAAACCATTCTGTCAGAACCACCTGCAATACAAACTGGTACTGGTTTACCAGTTTGTATTGTATTGCAGGTGTAGGTAGGAAGGAGTACCAGGCCTATGATACAGAGCCTTACATGGTTAATGAGCGTATTATCATCACTGAAAACAGTGTCACCATTGTGCACCCAATTGCATTTGGGAATTTTCTTAAAAATAACAAATTTGAAAATTTTGTTCCTGGCAGTGTGAAGAGAATTGGTAGGAATAAGTGTGTTGTAGCTTTTACAAACCTATTGCTGCTAACGCATTTATGAGTAGTAAACTATTGCCTCTGAACAAATTTAAAGCTTTTCTACCTAAGGGCACGCCACAATAGTGGCGGTAAGTCCCCTCTTTGAGGAGTGGCTGGAGAGGCGTCATGGCGTCCTCACCTACCGCCTGACGCAGGTCCTCACCGGACACGGAAGTTTCAGGAGGTTCCTGCACATCATCAGGAGGGAGGAAACGCCCGGGTGTCACCATTGTGACGATCGCCCGGAGGACACGGTGGAGCACACAGTGGCGATCTGCCCAGCTTGGGCGGAGCACCGCCGTGCCCTCGTGGAGGCGATCGGCGGCGGCGATCTCTCGCGTCCGGCCTTCAGGCTATGGTCCGGAGCGAGAGAGAATGGGAAGCGGTCACCTCCTTCTGCGAAGCAGTAATGCTAGCAAAGGAGGTGACCGCTTCCCATTCTGCGGCCTGCAGGCCGGGCGTTTGAGGGAGAGAACATCAGGCCAACCCAGCCGCCGCGGGAGACGCCCAGGGCGCCGGGCGCCGCGAGACGACTCCCGGCCACCGTAGATGCGGGCCTGTGGACGGTGAGCAATGGGTAGCTCACCGTCCGCCCGTCTATTGACGACAGGCCGTGTCGACGGCGCGTTCGTGTTTCACGCGCGCCTCAAAGAGAGTCAGCAAAGCAGAGGGGCTTGCCAGGGCCTCCGCCTGCCGGGGTTGCGGGTTGTTCGAAAGAGATACCGCGGCCTCGGAACGTAAAGGGCAACAGAAGGAACATGGATGGGTTTTAGTCAGTACAAGTCTGACATGTCATTGGATGATTTCCCATCCGAAAAAAAAAAGCTTTTCTACCTATCTTTAATGCCACACGTATGGGCTTGGTCCGAGGTATCCCATCTGAATGGAGTGTGGATGAAGTAAAAGAAAATATATCAACTCCCATAGGTACTGGTGAAATATTGAAAATCAGGCCCCTCAACTACAAAGTTCAAGTGAATGGGTCACCTACATGGAAACCATCCCAAACCGTTGTAATTACATTTGATGGTCAAGCCTTACCCAAAAGAATTTATAATATCTTTATAAAAAAATAAAATATATAATTCTTCTGTGAGTGTGTATGTCACTGAACTTCTCTCAAACGACTGGACCGATTTTGATGAAATTTTTTGTGTGTGTTCAAGGGGATCTGGGAATGGTTTAGATTCACAATTTTGTCCGCTGGACAATGTTTTTTTAATTAATTTTTAATTTATTATTAGTTGTTGATTTTGGAATGTTTTACATTGGATCCGACAGACGGCGCTACCATCGCAGTGTCAAATTTTAAATAATATTCAAATTTTAATTTTAGTCTGTCCCGACAGTTAGCGCTGCGATCAAATTAAAAAAAAGTTTTGTTATCATTGTGTTATTGTAGACCATGTGCTGGATCAAATATTAAATTAAAAGGTACTGAGTGTTTTGAGAAGAGTTTTGAAGGTAGACAGGACAACGTCTGTCGGGTCCGCTAGTTATGTTATAAATAGTTATAATGCACTACCCATAGAGACTTATGTGTATCAAACGATTCAGTGTTTCCGATGCTGCCTATCATCCAAAAAATCAATGTAGGTCAATTGTCCCTAAATGTTTTAAATGTGGCCAAAACCGTCAAACATGTTCGGTAGAAGAGGATTCTGCATCTTGTATTAATTGTTCTGGATTTCATTTTGCTACAGACAATATTTGCGCTGAATTTCAGAGGCAAAAAATCATTAAATATACTATGTCTCATTCATGTATTTTATACTAGCTTTAGCCCGCGGTTTCGCTCGCGTTAAATTCGGGCAACGACCATACAGCCCGTAGACGCCTAATGTTTGATATTTTGTTACAAACCAATTCTGTCACTAGCCGAGGTATGAGGAAGCGGGGTACTGCATTCTGATTGGCCCTACCAAGGTCATAGGGTAGAATTAGGGATGGGGCAGGTTACAAAAAAAACACGAAGTTATCGATCCCTTTCCATAGGTACCTATAATTAAATATAGATAATATATAATAATATTTTTTTTACATTCCGATTTCAAAACCGAATCAAATCGAAAAATACATATTATATGAACAATGTTTTGAAAGATTTTCTGTTTTTGAAAAAAATTACTATTTTTTTATGAATTCAAATTAATCTTCACGTTTAGAGAACCCCCGCGAGACCATTCGAAGGTACTTTGATAAATCATTTCAATTACAATAAAGTTATTCCTATACAAAAGGAGTACTTACCTTTTGTAACGACTACTAATTATTTACCAGTCTTTTTTTTACAATGTTCAAACATTGTAAAAAAAAACTGGTTAAGAAAATGTACAACGTACAAACACCTACCCAATCGTTTTTGAACCGGTGACGGTTTTTCATAGGCATAAAACAATCCTCAGTAAAATGCTATGAACATTTAGTACTATTATGTTAAAGGAAACCAGTTCTTTCGTTTGGTTGCAATAATCCATTTATTTTTATATTCAGGATTTTGTGGGTATCTAGAACCAATCATCATTTCACAATTCATTTAAATGTAAAAAAAATAATATACATACGTAGTATTTTAATCGTCTTAAATAGGCAGTCTATTTTATCTATCACATTACTACTAAACATTCCTTATTTTTTATTTTACCCCGCCACCTCCTTCTAACCTAAACTAATAAGTTTTTCAACTGTTTATTTGATCAAAGACATGCTATAGATGTACAAATATAAGTACACGAATATATATTTTTTGACGAACACCAGAATCGTTTTTTATTTTATTACGAAATTAGTAAACCATTTAAATGTAGTAGAACTGTTTTTAAATCTAATTAATTCGACGGTCGAACATATGAGGAATAAAATTCTCACTAGTTCGACGGTCGAACAACTGAGAAAAAAAAATATCACTAAATAAAATAGTTCCACGATCGAACTAATGAATCGAAGTAATGGGAATGAACGTTGTTTTGCCGCCTGATTCAAACTATGAAGGGGTAAATGTTGTTAGCTTGAGACGCTGTTGCAGTTGCCATTGCAACAGCGAATGATGCAGGAATTTTCGCGACGATGGTCGTGCGTTACCTTTACCAATTTTTACAACGGCATAAATGGCCTAATGAAATTCCGGTGCCATCTGTTGGTGATGTAGTTCTAATCAATGAGAACAATTTGCCCCCTGGCAGGTGGTTGTTGGGTAGGATAGAACAAAAACACCCCGGATTTGATGGTAGTACTAACATTACGGACATCATCGTCCACTATAAAGAGACGTACGTCTAAACTATGTATACCTATTACCTGTAACAAAATAACGTAAAATAAATTTGTTTACCAATGTTTGTTATGTGATTAACATGATTGTGTATTTGTTTTATTTAGTAATCCAGTTGGACCCTGGAGGCGGACAAAGGCTATATTTTTTTATATCTCTGTACCAAAATTCATGGCCATGGATTTGTTCAACGTGAGTTAATGATAATAGATAAAGATAGATTTGAAAAGTTGAGCGTGTTATGTATCGATGAATCATGGAAATAAACTAAATTCATAAGAGGCGTCAGCTCGGGGTACAGCTAATACGTTGGAGAGTTACTCTGGCAAACTAGAGTCTGTCGCAGGTGTGGGAAGCTACACAATAGAGATGACGCTAGACACTGTTGACGCAGTTTGGCGTTGTGATGACAGAATGTAGGTACACGCAAAGTACCTAACGCTATGTAGTAAACTCGAAGGTCGACCACCATTGTAGTCTAAAACTTCATGTGCAATGATAACGATTCAAAAAGCAGTTATTGTCGCTAAGATGCGTTGTAACAACTTCCAAAACTGTAAACTGTTGCTGAAATGCGACGTGCAGTTTTTCTATAAGGCCCTGCTCAGACGACAGACTATCCGTGACGCACTTTTTAGTCTGTGAAAATAGAACCTATGCAATTATATGCAGTAGGTAACGCACACGACGCGCAAAAAGTCTGGCGCACAAAAAATCCGTGTAATTCGGGCAGACCGCACCGCGCCGCTCCGCACAAAAAGTGTGTGAAAAAAATTGAACGTTTGCTTCAACGCGCGCTATAGCAGACGGCGGCCGGCGCACACTTTAGTTTATTTACTCGTCGGCAATCTGCATTTGCTAGGGGTGGACGTAACGCACGCGATCTATTATCATGGCGCCAGAGGTGGATGTAACTATGTATATATGTTGCAGTCAAAACTCTTAACCAGTCAAAAGTACTATTGACTAGCAAAATCAGTCAAAAGTACTTTTGACCGTATGCTTTAGTCAGAAGTACTTTTGACTAAAATAACAGTTAAAAGTACTTTTGCCCAATGGAGCTGGTTAAAAGTACTTTTGACTAAGTGATTCCGTCAAAAGTGGTTTTGATTGGTTGTATCAGTCAAAACTCTTAAAAAGATTGTAATGCCTCCTAATCTAAATAGTTCAGTTCCGGGTAACCAACTAAAAACAATCTCTTTTTTCTATAAATGCAGGTCGTTTCTGGCACTCGCCGGCCGCTGCCGCGGCACCGCTCGCTCCGCTCGCTCGGCTCGTGCGTAGGAGGTCACAGTTTTAACCTAACCTCACATAGTGTTAGTTAATAGTGCTTTTGACTGATGCTTTATTGCAGTTAAAACTACTTTTGACGAAGAGCGTCAGTCAATAGTACTTTTAACCGCAAATTTGCAGTCAAAAGTACTAAAAACCAATAATTTTTAGTCAAAACCACTTTTGACCAACCTGTTCAGTCAAAAGTGCTTTTGACTGATTTTGCTAGTCAATAGTACTTTTGACTAGTTATGAGTTTTGACTGCAACATATATACATATACTATGTAATACTTCGCGATCTCTGCACGATTTCCATAGCGTCTACGTCCTTACAGCTCTGCCGGCAAAATGATCGAAGATGTGCGTCGTATGCGTTGAGTCTGTGAAAAATCCGCGACCGACTTTTTGCGCGCCATGCAGACTTTTTGTGCGCCACAGACTCGATCGCACAAAAAGTGTGCCGTCTGCGCAGGGCCTAAGTGAGAGTACATGAGGTTAGCATGTGCGTGATGCTCGGTCCGTTTTGGGATGATCCATCATGGACAGTTTTTTGTTCTTACCTATTTTATAGTCGGCGCAAAAAAATCTCCTGAACAGAACCGTCACCTTGATTCAATCATTCCAGTCAACATGTCTATAGGAAATTTGCCATTACCAATGTCAATGAATTGTAGTAGCCCACCGGTATCGGGAACAGGGTCCAAGCTACCGGCGGTCAGGGCTCCAGAGAAAGGAACCTCCTAACAATACGAGCCGTGTCCAGGAGTACCGCTTTCTATAACAAACCCTTGATCCAGCTGCCTAACGAGAGCCTCCTCAGGTATTGGTTGAGGCTCTTGGCAATTAAGCCATTGGCAGATACGACTATCGGCACAATGATCGCTGAGTCCACATCCCACATGGTACCTACATTATTTGGTAATTAATAGGTTCCTATAGATAATAATATACTTGGGCATAATTAGATATAATTTAGTACCTACTACTACCTACTATTTAGTAAGTAGGTAGGTACTTAGTTTTTTTTAGGTTAATTATAAATTAAAATTATTATTTTTTAATTTATTTAGCTGTAGTTTTAAATAGGTACCTAGGTGTCAAATAGGTTATTTCATTCTATTAGACTTAGTTTAGGATTCTGCTTTCGAGTGTTGTTGAAAACACGTGTTTGTGTGAATTATTTGTGAATTTTGTGGACTGTGACTGTTTAGAGTGCCTTAGTTTGTCTGTTTTTTGTGTGTGTGTCTCGCTGCCTGCTGTGTGTAGTATTGTAAGTGGTTATTTTCCCATTTCCCTCATTTCAAATGAGGGAAATGGGAGACGATGATCCCCCTGATGGGGGGGGTGTTAATCCATCGAATGAGCCAGTACAAAATCGTAAACGACAGTGTGATGAACCGCTCAAATCGGATGCTAAAAAAAGTACTCCTCCATCGGATTCCTATCAGTCAGTATACACCAAACCTGGATTCGAATCAGACTCTAAAATTCTATACAATTCAAGCGATAAGGGTCCTTTTATTGTGCACGTTACGCGGTCGGAACCGGATATGTCTGCTGGGCATTCAATAAGGATATTAAAGTTTGCGCAACTCATCCACCAAAATAAAATTTCTCAAAACTATTTTACTACTTTTACTATTTGATTTCTCAAAATCAAATAGTAGATGGTAGTATAAAAGCACTGGGTAGAAAAACGGGGTCTGTTTGGAGTTCAGTTCAGCGGCTGCTGCCAACGCTTTCAAACATCACGATTTTTTGGTTAATTACAAATTTGCTGCAGACGTCCCTAAATTTCATGTGTCTCGGATGGGAGTGGTCCGTGATATACCAACAGATTGGACCTTAGAGGAATTGGTAGAAGGAATCAGAACTCCCCCCAACTGTGGAGAAGTAATCAGGGCCCGTCGATTGAATGTTAAATCCAAAAGGGAAGATATAGTTACTTGGGTGCCTTCCACTACAGTAGTTTTAACCTTTACTGGTCAAACACTTCCTGAGAGAGTTTTCTGTTACGAAACGTCACTCCCTGTAAGCACATACCAATTGCCAACAATACAATGCAGAAACTGCTGCCGCTTTGGACACATTCGTACTCAATGCCGCTCAAAGCCTCGGTGCTTTAAATGTGGCCAGGAACACTCCGGTGATAGTTGCCCAGTTACTGATGATCTCTCGACTTGCATCCTGTGCCGAGGAGCTCACAGGGCGACTGATGTTAAATGCCCTGAACACAGTCGGCAAAAAGCTATTAAAATTGTTATGTCCCAGGACAATATTAGCTATTCTGAGGCCGCCCTGAGATTTCCCTACCCTAAACGTCTATATGCTGACATCACCTCCGCTACCTCCTCTCCATTCTCCCCATCACAGCAAATGCAATTCTCCCAACAAACCAGTTACTCTCTGCAATCTCCCCCACACACCCCTGCTCAACCCCACTCTCAATCCTACTCAAAGACCGTCTATCGTACTCCCCGCCCAAAAACCCTGTTAGGTAAGTCCTATGATGTGCAAGCACATAGAGATATTACCAATACTCCTTCCTCCTCTCAGCCGAATGGTTGTGCCTTACCTACTCACTTTGAAGAATCCACTCCTATGCTCACTCCTAACGATAACTTGATAGAGCTCCTTACATGCTCCCTCATCAACATCATCAGTAAGTCATCATCAGTAAGCCTACCGAACAACGTCGTTACCCTACTTCAACAACTTCTCAAAACCCTTATAAACAAAAATGCTCCCCTCAACTCTCCTTCAATGGAATTGTAGAAGCATTCGTAGGAAAAAACATGAGCTTATCTATTTGACAAATCGCTATAAACCTGTCCTCCTTGCCGTCTCGGAGACTTGGTTGGTACCGGGTTCCGTGTTCAGGTTTCCGGGATTTTCCTGCCTTCGGGACGACAGGGCGGATGGCTGGGCAGGATGTGCCTTGCTAGTCTCAAGATCCATTGCATTTTCTCAAATTAATATTCCTGTTCACAGTGACGAAATCCATATAGTAGCAGTGAAAGCCTTTAACATCTCCTTTGTTTCATGCTATATCCCCCATCCTAATAGTAGAGCTATACTAGAACTTAACAGTATTCTTTCTACCATACAGGCCCCTCTTATAGTGCTAGGAGACTTTAACTGTCATCACACTATGTGGGGGTCCCACTACATAGATACATCCTCTCCCTTTTTAACCGATTTAATGGATGACATCAATCTTTGCCTACTAAATGATGGATCTCCGACTCGCAGAGTACCTCCTGGTCAAAATAATAGTGTACCTGACCTTTCATTCTCCTCTCCTTCCCTAGTAAATTCCCTCTCTTGGTCCGTGTTACCTAATTCCCACAGCAGCGACCACTTTCCAATTCTAATCAAATTTCTCCAATCTTTTACTCCCCCCCCCCTGCTCTTCCTCCCTTACAGCGATATAGACTATCAGATGCAGACTGGGACAAGTATTCTTTAGCCTTAGACTACAAATTATCTGGTCTACCTCCTGTAGATCCTTCAAATTTTTTAGTGGCCTATGAAGATTTCGTATCGAGTATGCTAGCCGCTGCTGATCAATCTATTCCGCTCAAGAACTCGTCTCGTGGGCTCATCCCTTCTCCCCCTTGGTGGGATTCAGAATGTACCAACATGGTCCGTTTGCGCAATGAGTCGGAAAATTCATATGCAGCGGATTTAACTATGGCAAATTATATTAGTTTTAAGAAAACTGGCGCTAAAGCCGTTAGACTTTTAGCCAAGAAGAAGGCTGTAGGTTGGCAAAAGTTCTGTGAATCCTTATCTCCTCGTACATCTTTAACTGTCGTATGGCGTGAAATTAATAACTTCCGAAGAATATTCAAGGACCATAATAGTTCCTCAAATGACCCTACTATCTGGCTTGATAATTTTGTTAATACTGTAGCCCCCCCCTCTGTACCACACTTAGATTGCTTTCCTTCTTTTCTGATTCACTCTACTACAGCTGACAGAATGAATGATCAATTCTCGCTTGCGGAACTTACATGTGCTTTAGATCACCTTAAAGATTCCTCCCCAGGCATAGACGGTATCACGTATTCCTTTATCTGTAAATCTAGTCAATCCTCAAAACTATATCTTTTAAAAATTATCAATTCAATTTTCTTATCTTCGAATATACCTGAGTCATGGAAAACCCAAATTATAATCCCCATCTTAAAGCCTGGGAAAGATCCAAATCTCTCCACATCATATAGACCTATTGCCTTGTCGTCGGTTTTGGCAAAGATCGCAGAGCATCTTATAAAAAACAGACTGGAATGGATCCTTGAAAATCGTGGTTTACTCTCCAACACTCAATTTGGATTTAGACGTAGTACGGGTACGATCGACAGTCTAAGTATTCTTACCTCCCAAATAAGGCTTGCATTCTCCCGCAATGAACACGTTATTGGGGTCTTTCTTGACATCTCGTCAGCTTATGATAATGTCCAGCTTCCGCTACTCAGGCAGAAAATGCTTGAGCTGAGTATTCCCGTGAGACTGGTAAACTTTATCTTTAATCTTTTTATGTGCCGTTCTATTCGTGTACGCTTTCAAGGCGGTCTTCTGCCTCCCCGTGTTGTCTGGCGGGGTCTCCCGCAAGGTTCTGTCTTAAGTCCAATCTTATATAACCTATACACCGCTAGCCTAGACTTGACCGTTAATTCATTTTGCGATATCCTGCAGTATGCTGATGACATTGCCTTATATACAAGTTGTTCTTCTGTGTCCAATGGTGCTCTTAAATTAAACTCTGCTCTTGGTTACTTTAATGATTGGCTCTCAGACCATGGACTGGAGCTTTCTATTCCTAAATGTCAGGCTGTAGTATTTTCCCGTAAAAGAAATATACCTCCAGTTAACATCTCCGTTGCTGGAGAGCCCATTTTGACTCAAGATAAAGTTAAATTCTTGGGTGTTGTTCTTGACTCTAAAATGACAGGTTTATTTCACTTACAATACATATTTAATAAAAGTGAGAAGTCCATCAATGTCCTCAGATCTTTATCTGGAGTTCGTTGGGGTTCCCATCCGGCCTCCCAAAAATTACTATATAATGCCATCGTTCGCAGCCACTTTGATTATGGATGCTTTATACTAGAACCTTGCAGTAAATTGGCTTTGAGTAAACTGTATAAGCTTCAATCTAAATGTTTACGCATTATTACTGGTGCAATGAAATCATCCCCAATTAATGCACTACAAGTGGAATGTGTAGAGCCTCCACTTCATTTTCGTAGACAATTTTTAGCGGATAGGTATTTTTCTGTAGCGTCTCAATTTCCCTCACACCCCCTTCTTAGTATTCTTCGTCCACTTTCTCGATCTATCGAAACTTCAACTTATTGGAGGAATAAATCCCCCCCGCTATTAGTGAACAGTTTTAATAATAATAAGACTCTTTCATCACCAGTTATGCCTCTGGATAATCATCCCCTTTTTCTGGTCCCTTATGATGCGGTGATCTACCAACCCAGAGTGATACTGGATTTTGGTATACGTAAACAAAGTCGCGATCCCAATATCTAATCTTTTTAATAAAATTTTACAGAAGAAATGGGCAAATTGGATTTTATTATTCACAGATGCGTCGAAAATAGATGGATCTCATTTAGGTTCGGCCGTGTTCATACCGAAGTACAATGTTGTTTTAAGTTTTAAGAGTCCTCCTGAGTGTTCTATTTTTACAGGAGAATCCCTAGCTATATTAGAAGCAGCAAAATACATTGATGCCAATCAACACCATTTTGATAAATCCTTGATTTTCACAGACCCTCTTAGCTCTCTCCAAGATTTATTGAAAATCCCATTTCGCAGCAAAGATAACTCCATAATTATTCTCAGAATCAAGGAAATTCTCTATAGGCTAAATCAATCCGGCCTGGAAACTGTCTTGGCATGGATTCCGGGACATACTGGCATATTGGGTAATGAAGGAGCTGATTTCTATGCTAAGCAAGCTATCCAGACAGGTTGTTCGTCTTTCTCTAACATACCGGCTCGGGACGTCCGGTGCCTGGCTAAACCACGTCTCATGAAGTCTTGGGATGTTCTGTGGCAAAAATCTAGGGTAATTAAGGGCAAATATTACGGCAATATTCAACCCAACATCCCAGTCAAACCTTGGTTTGTCAAAAATAAGAAACCGAGTAAATTAATCACATCCATCATTATACGTCTCAGATTAGGACATGTTTGCTCTCCAGTGTTTTTGGCTAAATTACGCATTCGGAATCATTCTCTTTGCGAGTGTGGTGTAGAAGAGGGAACTCTTGAGCACATATTTTTCTCTTGTCGTAATCTTTTAGTCCCGCTATATGATATACTCCCCCCTAATTTCCCCAGACCTATTAATATCCCATTCCTTTTAACACTCGTTGATTCCCCATTAATTAAAATACTTAAAAAATTTCTATTATTAAATAACATTAAGCTGTAACAGCAATTCTTAACCCTGGTATATTGTGTTCGTCCCATAATAAGATTAATTTGTGTTGTCTGATTATTAACAATTGATAAGTAACAAATATAATGTGTTGTCCTTACAGGTTACTCAAACAGACCCAGTTTTAATTAACCTTACTAAAGGCTGTATAACCGGTCAACCTCAGAAAATACACTTTGTTTCCTCCAACCTTGACATTGGCAGAATCATCGATAAAACGATGGAGCCATTACTTTAAAATTGGAATTGGAATTGGACTTAGTTTAGGTACCTACCTACTTATTTATTTTTAAGAATTTAATTTTGGATTTAAGGATTTATTTAGGATCAGTTTTATTATTTATGTAGGCACTTGGATTTTTTAAGTGTATAAAGGTAGCTATAGTTAGGACCTCTAACGTAGCTTATTTTGTAATGCCTTTCAATTATTTTCATTGATCCTTACTAATATTATAAAGCGACAGTGAGTTTTTTTCTTTGTTACGGCTTCACGCCCAAATGACCGAACCGATTTTGATGAATTTTGGTACAGATATAGTTACCCTCTGGAGACGGACATAGGCAATTTTTTTTTAAAGTGATAAAATGGGTAGAAAGAGAGAAGAAAAGGGGAGAGTAAGATACATTTTTTTCGATCATCACGCGGGTTAAAGTTACCGTTAGCCCAAAGTAACTATGCCACGCGGACGAAGTCGCGGGCGGAAGCTAGTTTACAATATTATGTAGAGATAGCAAAATAAGCAAGGAGATTAGACTATTCCACTATCATACTTTTAACAGCATCTCAAGTGATTTTAGCTATAATTGTTATAAATTCTTATGAAATTGTCTGATATTATAGTTGTGAGCATTAGTATTTTACTATTTTTAATAACAATGAAATAAAATTTGTTTATGAATGATTGATAAATAACAATAAAACAACATAAATCAAATTAAATCATTTATTTCAATTAGACCATTACAGGCACTTTTGAATGTCAAGAAACAAATGAATCTACAGTCCCGGTCACAAGGCATAATAACTTGTGAAAGTAATGTAGTTGCCCATTCCAAAGCGTTGATCTCTATGGAGAAGAACGGGCAAGAAACTCCATGGACACTCTTTTAAATTATAGTATTATTACAAAATCGTATTTACATCATTCATGTTGAGATTATACAAATATGTGAGAACGATGTAGAAAGACGTGCACAGTAAGAGCGTCCAGAGTAAATAAAAAGCAAAATATAATTGAAAATCTAAATAAATTAAAAATGAACCGTGGTAGCTAAAAAATGACCAGTCCCAACTGACAGCGCCCGTTCACGAACATGACGTATGGATCAGCCCCATTCAGCTCGACCTTTTTGAAGGGAGCTAAATGACCCGACACACCCGCCACCATCAGCGAGACATTTAAGTGAGCATGACACTATCAACTACCAGGGTCTCGTCAAGTCAATGATAATACATAGCACTCACATATGAGCTTAATAATTATACAATACTAGAGAATTGATTCTATACATTGCAAAGATAGTCTTACAATCTTCTGCAGCTTCCACTATAACTTTGTATACTAATCAATGAGTTTACCCCTATGCTTGTGGAGCAGGACCAGCATTGAGCCAAGCATTTTTATCAATAATATAATCAGCTGATGTTTGCATACTTTGTTTGTATCTATTGTTTTAATTTATCTAACTCTTATTTTAAAAGTTCTAGTTTAATTTTTTCTTGTTCTGTTTTATATTTTTCTTGGTTTAATTTTTCTTTCTCCGATTCTTCTTTTAGCTGTAAAATTTTTATGTTTAGCCTATGCTCCTCTTTGGCATAGGCATTTGCCATCAACAGAGTTTTGAATTTCTCAGTGTTTAAACTTTGCTCCTGGTCCCACCGCGCACCGTAATGCCGGCCTCCGACGGCTGGTCCTGGCAGAGGTGGTTGTTGCAGAGCGTGGAGCACTGAAAATATAATCAGAATATATAAATCTGAGAAAACCAGACAACATTACAACATCGCGCCTGTAATCCCCGAAGGGTTAGGCAGAGGTGTGCCTAGTGGTACACCCACATTTTGCTAGTTATGTTTAAGTCCCATGTAATTAGGCCTATTGTCATCAACCGGGCACAAATCCAAACTCCGTGGCAGTTACTAATAAATTCCTGATGGAAAAAAATACAGACTGACTCGCTGATTTTCGCTGCTCTTGGGAAACTTATTTTTATAATAATTATGTAGAGATTGAGATTTACTAACCATGGAGTTGGCACTGTGGGTAGCAGATTTTGAGCCTCAGGCTCTCTTGGTTCCACATCAGGTGAGGGACTCCGGCCCAAAACCGGGTTTCTTGGCTCCCTCAGCATATTCTGGTTGTATTGTGACCAATCCTGAATAGAAATGTGAAATTATTAACATTGAAGTACACAGTTTGTGGTTTTTTATTGTGTGTATTTTAATATTGCTTTTCCAAAATAAATATTATTTATTAATCAGTTTTTATTAACATGAGATCAATTATAATTTAAACACCTAAATATTTTAGTCATGACTGCATACTTACAGCGGTAAATGTGCATGTGTCAGCGTCAGCACTGTCCGTAACACCACTACCCACAACAACTTCTGTTTCAAATTGATAATCTGAAAAAAGTATGAAAAATATCTTAATATAAATATTCATTTTTAACATCTCAACTATATTATGTATTACTTTCAGTCTATTGCATATTACTGTTTAACAATTCTGTATATAAGCGGTTAGTTTCTATAACCTGAGTACTTTCTTTTAGTCTCTGTAACTTTAAGGTGTGACTATTGGCATGAATTAATTCATCTTCTAGTTCCCTTATTTTACATAAAGCCTCCTCATACAAATTACTGCAATTGCTGAAACTATCCGTGACCACCTTCAGCTGAACCCGTTCATCAACAACGTCCAAGTATTGCTGATGAAGGTCTACTAACTGCCTTTTCAAGGAAGAGTTTTTGCTGTTAACTTTGACGACTTCCACCTCACTTTCTTCTCTCTCCTGTAACAGTTGTTGGACTTGGAGCTTTGATTCTTTAAGTTCTTGGAGGGCCGTTCTTAACTTAAGATCCATCTCCTGAGCAGTAGACTTATGGGTCATCACAGGCATGGTTTCAGGATTACTTACTGAAAGATAGAAATAAAGAAACGGTGAGAACTAGCAGAAAGACAAATACAGAAAAAGTAAGCGGTGAAAGGAAAAAAACAAAACAGAGGGCAAAGTCTTCAGTTATGAAATTAAATGAGGAAGGATGCTATTTTAAATTATCTTTTTATTAAATGTACCTATCTAATAGAAGATTAACTTTTTTCAACCTATTTATGATTTTTCTTAAGTGGGTAGGTTGCTTAAGATGAAAAACAAAATCATTAGATCATTAGTCTTAGTTTATTTATTATTTCAAGACAAAAAGATCATTAATGTTATTCAATAATCTTGAAAATCAAAGTAACAGTGTTATAGAATGACTATCACAAAGTTGTTGTATCTTTGGTTGTCAACAAAGCGACAAACCATTTTAGGATAATAAACCGGCTCAATATTAAAACTGGAGCTAACATGGAATAAGAGGAATTAAAGTAACGCGTGTGTGCTATTATTTAATAAAAGTAAACAATACTTCCCCTGAATTATTGTCCGTTTATATCCATCCACAAAACGTAAGCTGATGTTTGCTACTTTGTTTGTAGATATCTATTGTTTTAATTTTGCTAACTCTAATTTTAAAATTTCTAGTTTAATTTTTTCTTGTTCTGTTTTATATTTTTCTTGGTTTAATTTTTCTTTCTCCGATTCTTCTTTTAGTTGTAAAATTTTTATGTTTAGCCTATGCTCCTCTTCGGCATAGGCATTTGCCATCAACAGAGTTTTGATTCTCTCAGTGTTTAAACATGCCATTATAAATTCGCAACACAGCAGTGGTCACCAGTAGCAGTAGCGCAAAAGTACAAAAATCCGCAAAATCCGAATAAAATTCAAAGCACAACACGAAAGTATCAGTATCAGTTAGTATCACCAGTCGGTCGACTCGGTCGTAACGATGACAGAATTTAAAATTTCCCGAAAAGCGAGTCAGCATTGCCAGTTAAGAATTACATTTTCGGAACAAAATATGATTTCATAATTTTATTCTTCAAATTTTCAGTATTTAAGTATTATAAAGTTACATTAAATACTTTAATTGCCAACAATCATATATTTATAGCAATGCAATAATATGATTCAATTGAAAATAATTATAACACATTTATTATTTTCCATTTTGTTGAGGAAGAATTTTGTACTCTTGTAACAAATTGTAATTGTTAAACTATTGATGGCTATTTTACCAACTGTCACTTAAGTTTTGTCTATGGTTATTGCAAATATTGCGAATTTGCGAGTTACGTTCTATGATGAAAGTAAACTTGGTTTTCGTAAACGCGATCATAATGTGGCCGGTAAAATCAATCTGTGCTTGAACCAAGATCGAACGCTTATGTAAACGCGATCAATTTGAACTTAGTTAGGGCAACCGGTAAAATTGGCCCAGTCTTGGGTGAACTTAAATCCCTAGTTACACTCAGGACTCGTCTTAGATCCCTCGCTTCGCTCGTGATTTAAGTTTTTAACACCCTCGCTACGCTCGGAAGTAAACCTCGAGACCTTCGTTACGCTCGAGATTTAAATCGTCACCCGCGACAGAAGACACTGCTTTATCCCCTTAGTTAATAATCTACTATTTTTGTATGCTTATTTATATCCGTTTTTATCCTAATATAATATATATTGAATAAAATATTTCCTTTCCTGAACCTCACAAAATCCCTATTTCCCCGATTTTTAAAATATTTCTTACCTTTTATTACCGGAAATGGCACAAAGCCTCAACTAGTGCAACACCAAAAAAAAGCAGCAGATATGTACTGTCATATTGTCTGTCAATAATTGTCTGTGTCATTGTCAAAGTCAAAACATTTCGGTATTGCGACGCGAACGAGTGTACAATAAGTTAATAAAATGTCAGCGAGGCAAGCCATACAAGTGGGCACAAAGACCGTAAGGCCAGTACTCTCCCTTAACCATGCGGAGGCAAAAATGAGAGTTTTAAGCCTGTATAAGGCTTGGTATCGCCAAATCCCGTACTTAGGTGAGTAGCATATTATGTCATCAATGCTGCTTTTACTGTCGTAAGTGCTGGCTGTGGAGGTATAATTTTCCCAATAAGAGTTTTAATGAGATGTTATATAGCAGCAATGCTGCTAAATTCAGAGTCCAAAGCATGAAATCCTGGAAAAGTCATTTGGTTGGATATTTTGGACATGCAATTACAGATAAAGACTGGCCCAACAGATCCATCTAACAGTATTCATAGGTTTAGCAATTACCTACTTCAGTTCATTTTATTTTGTATGTACAATTTCAGTAATGGAGTACGACATTCCTAAGTCAGAAGATGCATGCCGTGCCAAGCTGAGGGAATTGTTTTCGAAAAACAAAAATGTTTCTGATATCAGAGTTATTGATATGCTCGTTATCAAGGTAATCTTACTATTCCATTAGTTTTATACTATTAAGCCAATTGCTATTGTCAATCTGTAATATTAACACGTTCATCGCCGACTATTATTTTACAAAATCATAAAAAAATGTCATTGGTTTTTATGATTATTTATAGGTTTATTTGTTCATATATAAAAGTTTTACAGTGATATTTGTTTATTTTGGCTTTATTTTAGGGTTTTTTTAAGTGCCGGTCATTACGACCCGGCGCGGCCTAAACGGAATAATTATTACATTCAGGCCTTGCCGGTCACAATGCCGGTCAGCGTACTTACAAACGTTATAGACACGTCTACTACGCACGGGTACCGCGCGCCTAATGGATGCTAGCGCGGGAGTACACCGTGCGTGCGGTTGTTGTTCCCGCCTCCCTTCACCCCTTTCACCTCTCCCTATGACTCAAGCCAATCACGGATTGTTTTCGTTAGTTCGCATTTGTTTTGGTCATCAAATGCACGCTAAGATTTTGTTTAGCAGAAAAAATAGTTTTATTGTTAAAATGGACACTTTTTTTGACTTTGAGTTTACACAAGAACAATTACATGTAATTGACAGTTTAGAGAGGTCACATTGCAGTACTGACCATGTCATAAGTGAGGGTGATGAAGTGATAAATATTCCACGTACCAGAAAACGTCGAGTTATTTTGTCGGACAGTGAAGAAGATGACCGTGACTTATCTCCAGCTTTATCCGGCCATACACCTGAATGTGAGTGGTACCAGCCACGTGGTAAGCAGCCTCGTTTAATTCCTTTTACCGAAATACCGGGACTGAAACCTTACCCACTTCGAAATCAACTAGCCAATGCTACACCTGTTGATTTCTATTCCCTCTTAGTCACTGACCAGTTATTTGAAAATATAGCACATCAGACGAATATATTTGCCCAACAAAGTATCGATAAAGGTGGCATTAAAGATAAGTCGAGACTACGGCTCTGGACGCCAACCGACAAAGAAGAAATAAAACGATTTTTAGGCGTGATTATTTGGATGGGTATAGTGAAGTTACCAAAAATCGTAGACTATTGGTCTAATGATGAAATGTTGGGTCAATCTTTTGCAAAAAAGACTATGAGTCGCAACCGCTTCGAAGTTTTGCTTAGAATGCTCCACTTTTCCAACAACGAAGAAGTTCCAAAAAATGACCGGCTGGGTAAAATACGAAGATTGGTTGAAATATTGAACCAAACATTTTCAATTCATTATACTCCCGATGAATGTTTATGCGTCGATGAAAGTATGATACCATTTCGTGGGCGTATCATTTTCCGTCAATATAATAAGTCGAAAAGACATAAATATGGCATCAAGCTATTTAAATTGTGTACTACACCTGGCTATACGACAAAGGTGGAGGTATATGGAGGAAAGACATTAGATTCACAAGATAATACTCCAACCAACGTTGTCTTGAATTTAGCACGTAACTACTTTGGAAAAGGTCATACCATGTTCGTAGATAATTGGTATACAAGCTTAGATCTAGCTGAGAAGTTAGTTCAACACGATACTCATTTAGTAGGGACCCTACGAAAAAACAGGAAGAACTTACCAAAGGACGTCATGACTGGAAATCTGAAACCGGGTGAGTTTATGGCAAAAGAAAACAAAAACGGAGTCACGGTTATGAAGTGGAAGGATAAGAGGGACGTGTGTTTGTTGTCAACCAAACATTCAATTGGTTTTACAAAAAAAAAGAACAAAAGAGGGGTTGAAACAATTAAACCGAAAATTGTGATTGATTATAATAAAGCCAAAGCAGCCGTTGACTTGTCTGACCAAATGAGTGCTTATTCGAGTCCATTGCGAAAGACGTTAAAGTGGTATAAGAAGCTCGGTATCGAATTATTACTCAATACTGCTGTAGTAAATGCAAGAGTACTATATGAAAGTACAACGAAGAAGAAGATATCTGTCGTCGATTTTAGGCGACTGTTGGCAAAGCAGTTGATTGAGGGTAGTCAAGAAAATACGGGATTGACCACACCACGACCCAGAAGACAAAAACACGAGCTTAAGAAAAAAGAAGGTGCAGCAGTATCAACAAGAAAATTTTGTCGTGATTGTTACAAATCAAATGTTGAGTTGCATGGAAGAAATGTGGCCAAGAACAAAACAAAGAAGGTTTCTTGGTTTTGCACTATTTGTCCCGGCAATCCCCATTTATGTCGTCAATGTTTTGACAAATGCCACTAAAATGTTTGAATATCCATTTAGAGTTGAATTAATCTTTAGTTTGATTGTTGTTCGTATGACGATTTGTAATTGTGGTTTGATAAAAAACGTTCCTAATATTTTTTGTTCTATTGTCTTTCTTTTTTTCTTAAATTTTGATAAAAACATGCCTAAAATTAATAATATTCTGTTGTCTTTTCATTTTTATGCATAAATGCAACTTATAACAGAAATAAAAATATATGATTCGAAATCCTATGTTTTTTCATTAACTTTTTTCTCTAAGTCCTAAAAACAGGTATGCCATCAAAAAATCAAAAAACCAAGTAGTTACAGGTGTTCATTGGGGCCGCGCCGGTCACATTGTATGGTTGAATACACAGCTTTTGCATTCTGCGGCGCGAACGGGCTTCGCAAAGGTAGGTCTGGCGTGCCGGTCATTTTGACCCCCCATGGCCCAAATGGCTAGATCAAGTGCCGGTCATTTTGACCCACCATGGCGATGAACGTGTTAAGTGAGTCCAAATCTAGATCAAAAATTAGTATAGTCAAAAACCTTTGATTGATTATGAAATCTAAACAAGAATTTCAATTAATTCTGAACTGAAATTATCCTCAAAGGACTTTGAGAAATTTTCTATAAAATCTGAGCATAAAGCTCAAATAATTCAAATATTTCAGTATATTGTGGACTTCACTTTACACTTAAATACAAAGTATCTAATTTTCCAGAAAACAGCTATAGACAAATGAGATAAATAATGCCTGTTATGTATTTTACCAATGATTTGATCCAATATTCAATTCAAACTAAGGTTAAACCTAGTTAATGTAATTCAACAATGTCCGTCTCTCAGAATGGATTTAGGAATGGGTCTGTTGTTAAGGAGCTGATCCTTATTGAAATGTCCAAAAGCCATATATTTTCATATTTTTTTTGTTTATAAAAGAATAAGAGAAAACAGAAATAATAAATGATGAAGGATGGAGAAGGGAGGATGTGAAAGAAAAAGGAGTAAATGATAGTCTGATGATTGACAGGGGAGAATGGAAAAAAATACAGCACAGTAGGGACAAGGGCACAAGCTTGTGAACCTAGTTTTACGAGGGGTAGTGAAATCTTCAACAAAATACTGGTTATTCCAATATTTTCAATTGGCTGTAGCTCTCCAGAGTCCCAAAAAATTTAAATTGTATGGAAAATTTATTGTAAATGATAAATAGAATTCTTTTAATTCAGACCATTTGGCATGATTCATTTGGCATGTACAACTTAGAAACTAAATTAAGTACATCTATCCGAAAAACAAAAGCAAAACAATTATTAACCAAACGTCACAGTGGCATGTGTTATGTTGGATGCTTATAAATGAGAGTCCGTTGGGTAAGATACTGGTTTATTGGTAAGAGACACAGGACAGGAGATACACACAGTAAGACATCACAGGAAGCAGTGTGGCGGAGCGCCGCAGACCACAGATAATACATTTACTAGTGAAGACCATATTAGTAACATACTAAATAGTGATGTTACAACATCCCCCTTGTTGAGTTCAAATTAGACCCCTGACTGACAATTAATATAAGTGCTATGCTATTTAATTTTATACAAGACAACATGCTTAATTATACTTATAGTTACTTAAACTTTACTTATGACTCTATTTATAATTTAACTTAATCCATTTCTTCAATTAACCTTCTGGTAGGTTTTACAATACGACCTGACCTAGTTGTTACATTTGAGGATTGCTGAGATGAGGATTCTTGATGCCTAGACTCCTGTCTGTCACCTTCCTCTCCCCTTTGTGACGAGTTGGATTGCATGGGAGGGTTAGCACAATTATGAGAATATTTATGTCTTAAGTGTATTCTATTCCTCCTATACCTAACTCCATTGACATCCTCAACAACATATGATCTATTATTTGACAATCTTTGCTTAACAATAGCTTGTTCCCAGTTGCTACTTGGGTTTCTCTTAAAATAGACATGATCATTATGATGTAACATAGACATTGACTTGGCATTTTTATTGTAGTATTTTGACTTATTTTTATCATTTTTCTTGACAGACTCTTTGTAATCTTTAAATGTTACCACTTTTGGCTTCAACTTCTTATATGATGTTGGAATGTTATCTCTTAAGTTCCTAGACATGAGTAACTGTGCTGGTGATGAAAAATTATTTTTACCTGTATTTCTGTATTGTAACAATGCTATGTATGGATCTGATCCATTTTCTTTGCATTTTCTTAGCATGTTTTTTATGATTTTGACTGAACTCTCTGCTTGTCCATTAGACTGTGAATGATATGGGCTAGTTACAATATGTTCTATGTCCCATTCTTCCATAAAATTTTTAAAATCAACTGACTGAAAAGGAGGTCCACCATCTGATACCAGTGACAATGGTATTCCATGACGAGCAAATATGGACTTTAAATGAGTTATTACATTTTTTGATGTACTGTTGTTATTTAATAATGCAATCTCTATAAATTTTGAATAATAATCAGTGACAATTAAATATACTAAACTATCGAAATGCATTAAATCAATACCGACTTGTTGCCATGGATATTTGCTTATTTCATAATTCTGTAGTGGTTCCTTTTGGTTACATGGTTTGAATTTTGCACACACTAGACATTGTTCTACTAAATTCTTAATATCACTAGACATATTTGGCCAATAAAGAGATTCTTTAGCTAAGTTTAGACATTTATTTATACCTTGGTGACCTTTGTGAATTTTTACTAACATTTCTTTATGCATTGACTGTGGTACTATTAATTTTGAGCCTTTGAATACTAAATCTCTAATTTTATGGATTTCTCCTTGTATATTCCAGAATGGTTTTATTAATGGACTGACACTATTTTTGGTTTTTGGCCAACCCTCATTATAATACTTTATTAATAGCTGCAGGGTTTCATCTTTCTTAGTTTCCTGAGCCAATTTTGTGCTATATTCATCTGTAATTGCTAAGTTAGCATACATTAGATTGACATGACAAGACATTTCTGATTCATTTTCAGGCCTATAATGTTCTTTCAAAGCTGCTCTTGACAATGTGTCTGATATGAACATTTCTTTGCCTGGGACATGTATAACTTCTAAATCATATTTTTGACAAGTTAACATCATACGCTGTAATCTAGCTGGGACATCATGTAATGGTTTTTTAAACAGATAGACTAATGGTTTATGATCAGTATGAACTGTGACTCTGTTACCATATACATATTGGTGAAATTTTTCACAACCAAATTGAATTGCTAGCAGCTCCTTCTCTATTTGAGCATACCTTTCTTGGGTTTGAGTTAAAGTTTTGGAACTGTATGCTATAGGTTTATTTTTTTGTAAAATGACTGCACCTAACGCTGACTTTGACGAATCGACTGACAAGACTAATGGAATCTTGGGATTATAATGAGCTAAAACTGGTGAATTTGTAATTTCATCCTTCAGTTTCCTCAGACATTGACTATGATTTTCATCCCAAGTCCAGACTGCATCTTTTTTTAAAAGATTTCTTAACATTAGTGTTTTTTCTGACAGGTTACTTATAAAAGGTCCTAGGTAGTTTATCATACCTAGTATTCTCTGTAACTCTTTGACATTTTGTGGTGTGGGCATGTTGACAATTGCTTTGACCTTCTCAAGATCTGCCCTTGCACCATCTTTACTGAAGACATAACCTAAAAAACATACTTCTGACAGTGAAAATTTACACTTTGACTTGTTAAATTTTAAATTGACTTGACGAGCTCTTTGCATGACTTTATGTAATCTTTCATTGTGAACTGACTCATTTGGTCCATAGACTAAGATGTCATCGATGAATATGAGTACGCCTTCTATGTCACCAAATAGATTCATCATGACTCTTTGAAATATTTCAGACGAGGCATTTATGCCATAGGGTAATCTTAAATACTTATATCTACCAAATGGTGTTTGAAAAGTACATAATTCTGAACTATATTCATCTAAACGTAGCATCCAAAATCCTGAAAATGCATCTAAGTGAGAAAAACATACAGCCCCTTCGAGCTGAGACCTAATCTCATCAATTGACTTGAGTGGATAATGTTCCCTCATGATATTTTTATTTAAATTTCTAGGATCAAGACAAATTCGTAACTGACCTGAACTTTTTACTGTTACAACGACTGAATTAACCCACTCTGTAGGTTTTGTAACCTTTTCTATGACTTGCATTTTCTCCATGCGATCCAACTCCTCACGCAGTTTCCCTTGTAATGCGAATGGGACTTTCCTGGGCGGATCCACACATGGTACTGCATCAGGCTTGAGTTTCAGATGACAGACTGGAGGCAGACAGCCAAGACCCTGGAATACATCATTATATTGTGTATGAATTTGCTCACAAAAGTCTTGTTTTGACACTGAAAAGACACGTTTTATTATACCTAACTTTTCACAAATTGGGAGACCAAGGACATTTGGACACTCTATATCTGGTATAATAAACATTATGTTTTCAACAATGTTCTTATTGTTTAAGCAAAAATTACAACTTAAGTTGACTTTGCCTAAAATCGGAATGGATTTTCCACCAAATCCTGTGACATTTACTTGACATTTGACAAGTGACAATTTTGACAGCTTATTTTGACTTTTAACATTTTTAAATGTTTGTTTTGACATTATGTTGACATCTGCTCCTGAGTCTATGATACATTTAACCTTTGTATCACCTACCAATAAGCTAATTTCCCACGACTGCTTTGAATGATTCAAAGTATTGACGACTGATGATCCATTTTGTGACTGACTGGACGACTGTGCCTTATTGTGAAATCCCTCAGACATGTGACTGATTTCATCATTGAGACTCTGACATTTTTTCTTTTGACTTTTTGACTGGACATTGGATCTCTCAGACATGTGATTGTTTTCATCATTGAGATGTTTATTTTTATTACATCTCTCAGACCTATCACAGTTTTCATCATTGAGATGATATGAATTGGGACTCTGACTGTTTGAATGGACATTGGATCTCTCAGACATGTGATTGTTTTCATCATTGAGATGTTTATTTTTATTACATCTCTCAGACCTATCACAGCTTTCATCATTGAGATGATATGAGTTGGGACTCCGACTATTTGACTGGATAATAAATCTCTCCGACATGTCACTTTTCTCATCATAGGGATAGATGGATGGATGTGATGTCTTACTGTGTGTCTGTGTGTTCCTGTGTCTCTGACTGAGTGACTGACTGTGAGAATGACTATTATGACTTTGACTCGACGTTTGATTGTGATTATTTAGACTCAACATTTGACTTTTATGACTTTGACCATTATGACTTTGACTATTCAGCATACCTACGAAATAATCTTGACTACCATTATCTGAATTAAACGATTGCAACTGACTGACTTTTTTATTTTTGTGACAAAATTTAGCAAAATGATTATAAGATTTACATGACCTGCATTGAACTCCTTGAGCTGGACACTTGTAGCGATGAGACTGCCCACAGCGGCTACATGTCTTCGAGCTGCCTGAAGCTGAAGGTGACTCGCGACTGCCTGAAGCTGGCTTGCGACTGCTTGACGCTGACTTGCGACTGGAAGCTCGCTGTCGACGATCTCCTCGACTACGGCTCCTCCGACTGAGATGCATGACGTTTTCACTGGCGATGCTGCTCCCTTTGACTATTTTCTCAGCATCCTGCTGTGCGACTATGAGCGTCCTCGCTAGCTCTTGCATTCTCTGATAGGTTAAGTCATGTTCTTGCAGTAACCTTTGACGCACATGTGACAAGTCCAAATTGAGGTTTGCAATAAAAATATCTTTGATGAGCGATTCCCTGAGCGTGCCAAACTCACATTCTCTGCTCTTATTCTCCAAATCCGTGAGGAATTCGTCGATGCTTTCGGATTTTTCCTGCTTACGTGTGAAGAATAGGTATCTGCACATCGTGATATTTTTTCTTGGCTCGAAATATTTGTTAAATTTTGTTTTCACCTCTTCAAGCGTGCTGCCATTGATTGTTAGGTTAAACGTGTTGAAAATGTTCAGTCCTCGCTCACCGATTGAGTGCAGCAGAATGGCGATTTTGCGTTTCTCAGTTGCTTTGTCAAGGCCTGTCGCTAATAAATATAGCTCAAATGCTTGCAACCATTTTTTCCATGATTCAGCGTTGTTATGAGCTGGATCCGACGATATATTTAACTGCTTCACACGTGTTTGAAAATTTTGCTCACCATCATGGCTGACGTCCGCTTGGTCCGGCATTTTCTTCGACGACCTCGACTTTTTCTTGAATGATTCTTCTTATCCCACTTCTGACACCATGTTATGTTGGATGCTTATAAATGAGAGTCCGTTGGGTAAGATACTGGTTTATTGGTAAGAGACACAGGACAGGAGATACACACAGTAAGACATCACAGGAAGCAGTGTGGCGGAGCGCCGCAGACCACAGATAATACATTTACTAGTGAAGACCATATTAGTAACATACTAAATAGTGATGTTACAACAGCATGTAGGCACATCCAAACCTTGGGGCTGTTCTACCCGTCCACTTTAGTTCCTAGGATGTTGTTGGGGCTGTCACATACATCCTTAGCGCATCATGGCGTAAATGCCATCTATGCCCGCTTCTGCCAACATGCCAGAAGCACTACATTAGCTCGGCAACCCTATCAATACCCTAAATGCATTGTTGTATTGTACCCATAGAGTGCTGAATACTGTCTGCGTGTAATGGACCCACAGAATGCATGTATAGCACAACTGACAGTACACTGTGAACAACGCTTCAGTCGAGTGTTTCGCAAACCAGTTAGCCAAGATGTTGCAGCAAACAGATTATTATCATTATGTTTGAGATATTTTTCTATTCTGTTAATCACTTAGGGGTTTTCCTTAAGGCACGTTAGGTTAATACAGGGGGGACGGGAGGACGTATATTTTTTTATGATATGATATCTTGTTTAAAAAACCCTACCAAGTTAATTTAAAAAATCCGTTTTTTTTTCTTTTTATTAATAATAAATACACGTGATAATCCTAAGAAGGGGTAGCCTAGAACCTTGCGACATATCAACAAGGGAGTAGGAGGCTATAAAAGTGGTCTAAGAAACCTCAAGTGATTAAAGGACGGCTCTTATACATATATATATATGTAAATTGAATATGTACGTTATTGGGTTATTCCATCAGGGAAAAGGTGTCTTTATAACAGCCATGAACTCTATATTTGTGCCCAGTTTGTGGCAATAGGCTTGCCCTCTGTGTTTTTGGTGCCTTTGTTACATAAGAAAATTTGTTTAATTTTCAGGGACAAATGGAGCTCAAGGAAACAGTAAACATGTGGAAACAAAAGGGCCACATTATGACCTACTTCAAGCCTACTGAAGACCCCAAACCTAAAGATTTCCTTTCGAAATTCTTCAATGGAAATGAATAAACGAATAGGGAATATGTAAATAGTCAAATATGCACTAAGTTTTAACAATATATTACGAAATAGAGAATTCAGATCATGATTATTTCAGTTTTAATTCAGGTAATTGCTTAATTTACTTACTTCCCTTCATATCTAACTAACTTTTGTCCGCGGCTTCGTTCGCGTCCACCCCCATTTTAGGAAAGTGGGGGGTATGAAAACGATAAAAAGTAGCCTAAGTCACACTCCATTCCTTCAAGTATTTCCACTTAAAATCACGTCAATTCGTCGCTCCGTTTTGCCGTGAAAGACGGACAAACAAATAGACACACACACTTCCCATCCAATATTAGTATGGATATATAAAATTCTCGTGTCGCGGTGTCTGTTACCACACCCCTCCGAAACTGCTGGACCGATTCGAATGATATTTTGTTAGTATATCGGTTAGGTCTAAGAATCGGCCATCATTTATTTTCCAGTTTCTAAGTGAAAACGGGACTTCAGCACCGGGTGAAATCGCTGGGCACAGCTAGAAAGTTATATACATATCTTTATATATATAATTCTTCTGTGAGTGTGTATGTCACTGAACTTCTCTCAAACGACTGGACCGATTTTGATGAAAGGTCATTGGGCACCTTAGTATGGAAACCATACCCATGGCGGACACAAATGAAATTAGTAGAGTGTAATGATATAAGGCTCTGATTTACTATGGCATTAGTCACATTAATGTGAGCTTGTGAGCCACGGGAATCTTGAAAAATTCTAGTGTTATAAACTGAAATGAGGAATATGAATAAAATGCTAGTTCTGCTGTTTTTATTCAATTTGATCCAAATCAAGCATAAGATCATTTGAGAAGGCAGCAGGTGCGTCTGTTGCTTCCTGATGTCTGGCCCAAGACAGATAATAAACTATGCTAGCGATATGGGCGCAGCTCCCGACAGTTCGGCGGCCGTGTATACATGAGCAGTAGTACTCTTCTATACTTTGTCGTCCGTGTTGTGTTGGGTTTAACAAAATATATGTATAGTACTGTTTCGATCGGATATGACGTGACTGGATTCGCCCTCTGATCAAAATCTTATTATCAATTAAATGTTGATGTCGATACATTTCTATTAAATAATCCCCGTTTGGTCTTATGTGCTCGTGACAATAAGACCTTGCGATTCTCAAATGGTATGAGCCCAACGTGAATAAGATCAAATCTTCATAATGATAGGTCAGCTGTGGAAAATCTTCAAAGTCTGGACTGTTTCCATCTAGAGGCACGAATGCTACTCTTTGTCTGTTCAAGTTATTTGTTGATACGTATTCTGCTTACTCATTTTCTGTATTTATATTTTGATTTATAATATCGACAAACTGATCGGCGTATATATTATCTTCATATGGCCGTCGAGAAGCGTTGATAACTGCCGCGGTTATTTTGAAATCGGTCATCATATTTCGCATCGCAACATTAAAATATGTATTTCGAAATATTTTAAAATCTTTCTTAAATCGTCCATTAATTGTTTCGATTATCCAACGGCAAATTGTAATTAATCGAGATTTGTTAGCGTCAATTGTTGATAACTGTTCTCCTCTTCCTCTAGTTGGCGGCATGTGGGGATTATATCCACGTTCTTCAATTGCAGGGAACGAATCCCGAAAGCCACGGTCCAATAGAAACACGTCGTTAGGTCTAAGATACCAATGCCAAGCTGAATCTTCTTGCATCAGGCTGCGCATAATAGTTGCATCCGAAGTAGTCGCTGAATATGGTCCTACGACTTCTATTATATAACCGTCTGTACATACGATCAGAAAAGGCTTTACCAGGTTGCGGAATTTGTGTAGGCTGTAGGTTTTTCTTTGGAAAAGGAAATTCGCACTCTTCTGAAGGTAAATAAATGTTCCGTCGAACACAAGAATAGCTGCCGGTTCAGTTTGGCTACCACCAAAAATATGAGTTGGGATACGAAGATTTCGTGCCACCACTTCTTCTCTAATTCTTAACTAATGTGCGAAAGAGACAGCGTATACATGCCTCTCGGCTCATCAGTGCACCATGCTGTATGCTATCGAAATTCTTTTATGCCTTTAAGGTGAAAGCTCCAACCTACCCGCGAAATTCAAATTTTCTTACGTTTTTTGCAATTTTCAGGCCAGTGCTAGGTTGTATGTTGATTAAAATATTATTCGCGGCTGTAAGACGTATGTAATTATAGAATTATAATCATCAAAATCACCAATACAACCCTCCAAGTTCATAAAGCTGTAGGAAAGACTTTTTCTGTTTTTTTTTTTGTTCCTACGCCTTTATGAACTTGGAGGGTTGTATTGGTGATTTTGATGATTATAATTCTATAATTACATACGTCTTACAGCCGCGAATAATATTTTAATCAACATACAACCTAGCACTGGCCTGAAAATTGCAAAAAACGTAAGAAAATTTGAATTTCGCGGGTAGGTTGGAGCTTTCACCTTAATGATGGAATAAAATCGTCTGAAACAGTTTGTTTTTTATTTTTTTAAACAATCCTGTACATTTTTCTCCATCGATTTTTAAATAAATAACTAATGCAATGAAAGGTCATATTATTCCCCTTAGTTTAAAACTATTTTGATTAATGTCCGCCACTCTTCGCAAAGCGGGTCAGATACGCCCAATGACCTTTGTTGTGTGTGTTCAAGGGGATCTGGGAATGGTTTAGATTCACAATTTTGTCCGCTGGACAATGTTTTTTTAATTAATTTTTAATTTATTAGTAGTTGTTGATTTTGGAATGTTTTACATTGGATCCGACAGATGGCGCTACCATCGCAGTGTCAAATTAGACAGCTTATTAGCTTATTAAAAAAAGTTTGAAATTTTCAAATTAAAGACGTGTAGACAGGACAACGTCTGTCGGGTCCGCTAGTAATAGTATAAGTTGCCAAGTATAATACTTCTCCTTATGCTGCCTCGTTCATCAAGTGGTCACAAGCTTGACTTGCTGACGGATCGATTCCCAAGTCAGGTAGATTGTAATTGAGTTTTACCATCTGGAATTTCTCAGCAGCCGTCGTTATTGTGTGATGGTAGATGGGTATCACATACTTAATCTTGTCAAGTATTCATTTTTCGTCGGCACGTCAGTTATAAATATATATATACTAGCTGTGCCCCGGCATGCGTTGCAATTTTCTACCTACCTGCCTACCCTACCTACTCTACCTACCCTACATACCCTACCTACCCTACCTACCCTACCTACTCTACCTACCCTACCTACCCTATCTTTTAAGTTGGATCAAACTGGACACGGTGTGTAAATTTAATTTAATTCGGTTAAGTAGTTTAGGAGTCCATCGCGGACAAACAACGTGACACGTGATTTATATATATTAAGAAGATAGTGTACGCTTTAAAAACTTAACTACAGCTTCCAAATGAAAGAAAAATTTTCGTGTTCGATAGCCAATTAATCGAGGAAGGCTAATAGGCTGCATAACATCACGCTATGACATTAAGGAGCAGAACAATAATAGGAAGTAAAAGGGATTGTGCAAGCGCAGTTTCAGTAGCGTAAGAAAGTTCTGCAATCTCTCAGTGACTTGGCAGATAAAAAAAAATTTGCGACTTACGTCTACGGATAAGGTATGGAGCAAAAATCCCATAAATATCAGAATAGAGTCTGCAAAGATCTATGGTTTGAGTTTACTTCTAATATTTATTGGCAAGTATCAAGTCGCATCATCTGCGTAGCCTTTTCCCTGACAAGGATGCAGCTGCATTCTATGCGTATTTTACTTGGAGCGACTTGTCTGACCTCCACAACCTGGTTAGGAAGTACTGGGTAATAGACTCGGGCCGCTGACTACCTGTCGACCACCCGGGACCAACGGCTCAAAATACTTTCCAGGAACGGAGCAAACTCTGTATTTGGTCACACGTCCACAGACAATCTCAAGCAGGTGCGACTTAATTTGAAGGTCGACTTGAGCGGCTGATATTATTAAGCCACGACCTCCTCTATCAGCAGATTGGATGACAAAGATTTTAAGAATATTGACCAGCCGCACGGAACAATTAGCGTGTGTGTGAGTTTAATATAACCGACGCCGCCATTTTGGTCGATCAATACAATAAAAAAAACGCCTCTATGCACATTTCTAATTGTATTATTATAGTACAACTAGCTTTTGCCCGCAGCTTTACTCGCGTTAAATTCGGGGTAACACAGTTCCCCTTTCCTGATTTACAGGTACCTGTTACCTATAGTTTTTGTCCTTGCGCCTTTTTCATTGTAATAGCAATGCTAAGTTTTCCTTTTTCTTCCCCCTTTCTCCCTCAAATCTCAATATCCTATGTCCGTCTCCAGGGTCCCAACTATCTCTGTACCAAAATTCATCAAAATCGGTTTAGCCATTTAGGCGTGAAGACATAACAAACAAACTCACTTTCGCTTTTATAATATTTGTAAGGATTTCTTAATTTCTTTGACAACAAAACCACATACCAAGTAAGTATTGACGTACTTACTTGGTATGTGGTACTTATTAAATCCATAATGTTTATGTACACGGTTTATACCAAAGAGATTTAAATGACTTATAGAGCGGAACGTTAGGAATATTTTAATACAAAAATGATCCCGAACATTTTCGATTTTGACACACGAATACTACCTGACAAGCGAGGTGGGACACTAGACAGAACAATTTGTTACCAAGTAGCAACAAACTAATAGTCTAGTCAACAAGTGCTTTTTTAGTCAAAACTTTTTAAAAGGCTCGGAAAAATATGGTTGAGGGCTCATTCGATTCGGGATCGAATCTAGAAAGTTTTTGAAAAAATTCAAGACCCGCTCGAAAAAATTGCAAAAGTTATTAACAAATTAGTAAACAAAAAAAAAGGGGTTTAGTTTTGTTGGTATATCTCGAAAACTATTTGATATATTTTGATTTTGAAAAAAGATTCAAAAAGAGGAGAAAATTTCCTAAAAAAAACTCCCAACTTGCGAAATTGTAGGACCAATATAAAAAAATTTACAGGGAGCTGAAAATACGCCTGAAAACGGGTACTCGGGTTTCCGCAAGCCACGCCCCCTTCGAGCGCTTTAATGAAAACTATTATTTAAACATATTAAATGTTGATATTAAAATTTGAAAAAAATCAGACATGTACAGGATAAATTAAAGAATGAAATGCCGTAGAAAAAATATTTTTATCGCGATTTTATAAAATGTTATCCATAAATTAATTAACAATTTCTTCCGACTGGGCTATAAACATTGCAAGTTGCATAATTGTTAAACCAGAAATCTCAATTTTTTTTCCTCTCGTGGAGCTATTCTTCAAAGATTAAAGAAAGGATTTCCGTTGAGTAAATTAAAAAATTGTTAATTTTCGATTTGTTATTAACAAATTACCTAGGCGGCAAATTAAATATTTAAATAAATGTTACAAGAATTTTTTTTTTTTCCAATGTCGATGATCATTCGTTTTTCTATCAATAAAAGCTACCTAAAAATATTTTTTTATAAATTTTAATTCTTTTTGTTTATAAAATTGTTATAAACAAATAGATTATTTATAAGATAATTGAATTGTTTTTTTTTGAAAATAGATTCCTCGTTTAAAATTATGAATTTTAAGATAAAAAACGATCCTTAAAAAAAAATTTTTATTGCTAAAAAACCGTTTTGTTAATAAACAATTTTTTTTTACCACTTGTTAATAATATCAAGGTACGCTTTTTTTTTAAAATATCATTATTTATTATCCTCCCTAATAATCAAAAAAAAAATTTCGTTTTTTTATAAATTTTCATTGTTTATTAAATAAACAATTATTTTTTTTTTGTATAATTTTTTTAGAATTCTTTACACTAAAATAAAACCGACCAATTACCTTTATGCGGAAAAAAAAAATATTCGATAATAAATATAAATATATATTTTTTTTTGCAAAAAGGTAATTAGTCGGTTTTATTTTAGTGTAAAGAATTCTAAAAAAATTATACAAAAAAAAATAATTGTTTATTTAATAAACAATGAAAATTTATAAAAAAACGAAATTTTTTTTTGATTATTAGGGAGGATAATAAATAATGATATTTTAAAAAAAAAGCGTACCTTGATATTATTAACAAGTGGTAAAAAAAAATTGTTTATTAACAAAACGGTTTTTTAGCAATAAAATTTTTTTTTTAAGGATCGTTTTTTATCTTAAAATTCATAATTTTAAACGAGGAATCTATTTTCAAAATAAACAATTCAATTATCTTATAAATAATCTATTTGTTTATAACAATTTTATAAACAAAAAGAATTAAAATTTATAAAAAAATATTTTTAGGTAGCTTTTATTGATTGAAAAACGAATGATCATCGACATTGGAAAAAAAAATAATTCTTGTAACATTTATTTAAATATTTAATTTGCCGCCTAGGTAATTTGTTAATAACAAATCGAAAATTAACAATTTTTTAATTTACTCAACGGAAATCCTTTCTTTAATCTTTGAAGAATAGCTCCACGAGAGGAAAAAAAATTGAGATTTCTGGTTTAACAATTATGCAACTTGCAATGTTTATAGCCCAGTCGGAAGAAATTGTTAATTAATTTATGGATAACATTTTATAAAATCGCGATAAAAATATTTTTTCTACGGCATTTCATTCTTTAATTTGTCCTGTACATGTCTGAATTTTTTCAAATTTTAATATCAAAATTTAATATGTTTAAATAATAGTTTTCATTAAAGCGCTCGAAGGGGGCGTGGCTTGCGGAAACCCGAGTACCCGTTTTCAGGCGTAATTTCAGCTCCCTGTAAAATTTTTTATATTGGTCCTACAATTTCGCGAGTTGGGAGTTTTTTTTTAGGAAATTTTCTCCTCTTTTTGAATCTTTTTTCAAAATCAAAATATATCAAATAGTTTTCGAGATATACCAAAAAAACTAAACCCCTTTTTTTTGTTTACTAATTTGTTAATAACTTTTGCAATTTTTTCGAGCGGGTCTTGAATTTTTTCAAAAACTTTCTAGATTCGATCCCGAATCGAATGAGCCCTCAACCATATTTTTCCGAGCCTTTTAAAAAGTTTTGACTAAAAAAGCACTTGTTGACTAGACTATAAGTACCTATTACGATTTTTTTACAACAACAGATTTTGAGTTTGAGGAAGGAATCATTTTGACAAATGTAGTTTTCATGAAAAGTTTTATAGTTCGATATAAATATTGATTTATCACCACGTGACGCTGGCAGAATAGTCTACATCGGCTCAGTTGCCAAAGAAGAAAAAAAAACTAAGTATTACAATTTTTTTCGTAATTATTTGAATTAGGGATGGCGATTCTTTACGAAAAAGATCGATTTTTAAATCGTAGTCTAATGAATCGATTCACGAAAAAATCGAGGCCTACAAAATCGATTCTTCAAAAATCGATTTTTTTTTCAAGTTTGCGTTTACAATGTAAATTTGTATCAATTTTACTAAAAACAAGATTAATATTGCAATTAACGATATCTTATCAATAAAATCAGGGAATTCAAAAATAACAATTATTTTTATTACCGTATCAAACTATAAGATCAACTATAAAAAAAAAATAAGTATTTATATACTGAATGTTTTTAATGATTTCAAAAAAGTAAAAAATAAGGTAAGAGTTAAAAGTTTAAATATTAAGCATTGGGAATTATAACTGGGAACTATAGTTCCCAATGCTCAATATCTATACTTTTTAAAAACAACAGTCTGTCAAGCCTTTTGGGATCCAAGCGGTTACGCTCATCACTTGCGATGTTTCCAGCAATTGAAAACAGGCGCTCACAAGGAACGGATGATCCAATGATACTCATATACATCATGGCGATTGGGTGAACGTGATAATAAATGGAGCTCTTTTGTTCTTGCCAGTAAAGTACAGGATCATACTTCAGGTGCACAACTGCCTGCGATAAATAATGTTTGAATTCTTCATTTAAGCCTTGATTTTCCTGTGCAAGTGCATTGCATAAAGAGAGAAAATAATTGTATGGTTTATACCAAAACAGAAAAATTCGAATGTCGATTTTCAAGGGTGATATATATATCTATTCAGTGAATCGACACAGTACTTCATATCGATTTAAAAAACCGATATTTTCTGCTCGAAAAATCGATTCTCCGATTAATCGATCTCAGATCGCCATCCATAATTTGAATGTAACCAATTTAAACGTTCCCCGTCGTACATCAATAACATTGGACCGCCAAAAGAGCCATGTAGCACAGTAAAATAAAATGTAACTGTCAGCCAGGTTTAGTTATACTCTTTGCCAACAACCCATTTAGTGTTACAGCAAACGTCAGTCATTATAAATTAGAGAAATTACTATTGTTTTACACATAGCTACGAAAATCCGTGAATCAGTAAAATGAATCCACAACAAGCAGCCACTAGAGTTGTGAGACCGTTGATGTCCAAGGATTTCGCTGATGCTCGCAGACGGGCAATCGGACTATATAGGGATTTTTATAGGTATATTCCGTACATCAGTAAGTAATAAGTACTCACTCCTATTCGGCTAAGCTAATGTGTTACCTATCAACGAAAATTTAAAATAAGAGGGAGACTCCGTTTATTTCCAATTATCACAATAGGCTGAACAACATGTAGATAAAGATCATTGCCAATGCCATTAATCATAAGAATTTGCTATGTGCTCATCCTGGTACATCCAGAGTACATAGGTATACCTTCCTAAAGAATTGACATAACTCGGATCATTCTCGTATCTCATAGAAACGGGAAATAGTTTTATGAGGCATATCTACCAGGGTGTAAGCCAACCCTTCACGAAGCCGTTAACCATGCATGCATTCTGTACCAACATCAAACTGTAACTCTACGCAACAATGATTGCTGAGAAACTACTTTTTTTTAAGTGATAAATCATGTTTCACTGCAGAACTCAATCTTTAAACATTGTACTGATGGATGCATTGTATACTATGGGGGTCGAGGAGGTCTTTAAAGCAAATTTATAGCATTCTCCGTAACCAGAAGGTTTTTAAGGCAAAGATCTAAAACAAAAAAAAAATGCAATAGGTAATGTGGAGGACACATGCTTTTCGGTTTCGTTAAAGCTGTACAATTTCACTATTCCTACATTTTTAGTTCAATTCTTCGACATTCCGAAAAATGAAGTAGACTGTAAATGGAAGTTGAGGGAGTATTTTTATAAAAACTCCTGCATCACTGATGTTCGAGTCATAGACTTGCTGGTGATCAAGGTAACCGCCATATTTATTTATGTTAACTACATCTACCAACAATACCAATAACAACTTTTAAAAAAAACTTATTAAGATATACATTTATAAACTAATAAATACCTTAACAAAAACCTACCAAAAATATCAATAGGTATCGGTGAATCACCGACGACGGTGATATTACGATAATTTTATCTTTCTCACCTACATTTTATCACAATATGTTTGCAACGGCAGATAGCAAAGAATAAAATAATATGTACTAACTGGGGCATCGAAACCCGGCCATTTTTTGAGACCGGCAAAACCCTTTACCGAACGGTAAAGGGGATATTCCCTTTAGATAGCTGGAGTGCACGACAGCGAGTCGATTAGATATAAGACAAAATGTCTTTGGCACACACGCCATGGAAGGAACATTACGTTTACAGTTTCGGGTTCCTTTATAGAGAACTAGATTGAAGACCCAGAACTGAGAAGTTAAAAATGAGATCAAATGAGTTAATAACAGTTTAAAATTACAGGGCTACATGGAGCTTAGAGAAGTAACTCATCAGTGGCAGCAGAAAGGTTACATGCTGAACCACTGGAAACCTAGTATTGACTATAAGCCGTGCGACTTCCTTTCGAAGTTCTTCGCTGGCCCATAAACAGAAGTTTAAAAAAAAAAAAAAAACTAAATTACAAATGAATATAGCAAATTTCAAGATTTTTTATATTCGTTTTTATTTCAAATCACTTTCCTTATGAGACACTGAGGCTATTTAAGAAAAAAAGTAAGTATTTGTTAAACTAACAATAGGTACTTACATACAATAGGTACTACATCTACGCCATACTGTGAGCTCTCGAAAGCCCACGGCCCCAGAATTTCAACCCCAAACGGCTCATAAATAGATATTGTTTCCACAAAGTAAGTGAAAAAACTTAGATACATTAACTTTGATTTTGAGCAATGGGTAGCTCACCGTCCTTCTAGTGACAACAGGCGTGTCGATGTCGCGTCACTGTTCCACGCGTCAAAGAGATGTCAGCAAAGCAGAGGGTCCTGCCAGGGCCACCGCCTGCCGGAGCTGCGGGTTCTTCGAAAGAGATACCGCAGCCCCGGAACATAAAGGGTAATAGAAGCTACATGGGTAGGTAGATAGGTCAGTACAAGTCTGACACTCCCCCACGCTTAGAGCGGGGGAAACCTTGGCCAAATACAAAGTGTTGCCATACAAGCTATTTATAAGGTCACACAAAGTGTAGCAGGCGGTCTGTTCTTGGATACGGTTAAACAATTTGAGTTTCTTACCATAACCAACCAAACAAAAAAAATCTATGAAAATGTTCATATGTAGGGACATCGGACATGTCTCAGTGGACATAATGGAGTGCAAACTAGAACTACGTGAAATTCTCTTTAAAAAATAAAGATATCAGATAGGTACTCATACCACTTTAATTCATAAATATAACATTTCTGGTGTAACTTATCATTCACAACCATAAAATTACAACATTACTTTATTTATCATCATTATTGTAAGTAGGTAATCTGTATTTCAACATAACATTTATTTATTTGAGAAAGCATGTACAATTTAATATAAAGATTGTATGGGTAAGCACCTGACTGGCCGTATCCATTCTTTTATAGACGCACATAACCGAATTTAAAGTAAATATGTATTGACTCCGATTATTTACTTATTTAAAAAAGTTTCTTGATGGAATCAGAGCCCACGAATTATTTTATAAATAAAAACGACATAGGTACCTAATGTACTAACTTGCTAAGGTCTTAAAGCTAAGAGTAAGTAAATAGTATTTGTAATATAATAAATGTTTTTACAAATATTTTGATTAGTTTAGCAGTTCAATAAATATAGACGTAAATATTTGTACTGACAATTTCTTTAGTGTTGAATCAAGTTGGCTTATGTACATAAAAAGTACTCCGTAATGTCTTTTATTACAAAGTTTACGATAGAATCTAGTTAGGCTTTTAAATATTTTCGACAAACAAAATACGAATGCAAAATATATATTTAATTAATTATACATAACATTGATATCCTAAATTAGTTACTACATTAGATATTTGTTATTTTTATTAATTACAAAATTACTGCTATGTACAACAATTAAGACAGGTGTCGACTGACTGCTGGGTTCTTCCACTGGATCAGCGAGTATGTTCGTGGGTACAACTCTTTCCACGAGGTAGGGAGGCTCCTTCCACCATCACGAAGGTCTCGTCGCCACAGCCGACTCTCGCGATCAGCTCAAGACCACACGGCGCCGACCGCACATCATTAACACTAACATTATATCTAGTGAGGTCTTGTTCAGCGAGGTACACGTTACAACAGCATCTTAACAAATTCTGGAATTATAAAAAATAGCTGTTAAAAATTGATCAAAATTTTTTTTCTTAAGCCTATTTTGTCCCACAGCTGGGCAAAGGTCTCCCTACTCTTCTCCGACTCTCTCGGTGTTTTGCCTCCTCTGGCCAATCGAACAAGTCTGTCGTCACGCCAGCGTTTTTTGACCTCCCACGTATTCCTCGGTGACGATGACCAAAGAGTAATTAACTTAAACTCAGCTTTCGCCATGTGCCTTTTTCACTGGTCACTTTGATAGGAATCACCATTGATACATTCTTGTAAATGTACAGACCAGTACAGCTTGGTTTGAGCAGATTCTCAGAGCAGAAGTACATAATGCCAGAAAGAGAAAATGAATAAGAATAACTAAATAGTGATAGTAGATATCGGTTTGCGTGTCCCCTTAACTAAGAGCTTTTTGGTTTTTTAACAAAATGTACGATACCTTCGTAGTCGATCCTGCCATCGTGGTCGATGTCCCCGAGTGCCAGCACCTGGTTAAGCTGCGCGTCGGTCACCGGCTCGCCAATCATCTCTAGCGCCGAGCGGAGCTCGTCCCGAGTTATGTACCCGTTGTCGTCGCGGTCGAACACCCTGCGCAAATAGTAAAGAACATTTAAGATAAGGATTCATACGGTGTTGAGGCTGGACACCAAAGCTCTCAACCACCCTAATAAGGTACCGCTATGATCAAAATTGGCTGCATGGCTTCGTCATCAATATTGAGGTGAGGAACAGAAGTGGGTTGTTTTTCTTTAAACATAGGAGATCAGTCAGCCAGGCAGTAGCCAGATGACATTGTCTCACGACCCTGTTCTGCGATTTTCTGACTGCCTAGTTGGTGTAGTCGTCAGCGGCGCATGTTACGCTAAATATGAGGACCCCGGGTCGGATAAATAGGCTCATGTAGGCCAAGATGCACGGTTCGCTCTGGTCGTTTCATTTGGTACTTTTTTGCGGTTGGAAAATCATCAAATAACTTCCCCGCTCTGGGCGGAGCAGGGGTGTCAGATTCCGGGGCCGCGGTATGTCTTTCGAAAAACTCTACTCTTTTAAAGATATTTTGTTTTACAATGTTCTTAATTTCGGCAGCAGGTTCAGGCTCTATTACTGGTTTATCAACCTCTGTATCTGCATGGAACAAGTCCTAGGCTCATAGCACAACGAAGAGGTTGTATGTACTTATACTCTACATTTATGTACGACTAGCTTCTGCCCGCGACTTCGTCCGCGTGGCATAGTTATTTTGGCCTAACGCTAACTTTAACCTGCTTGATGATCGATTATCTTTCTCTCCCTTTTTCTTCCCTCATTCTCCTCCTTTTTAAACTTTTTTAGTATTACTATTATATTAAATTTATATATGTTATATTATATTAAAATTATCCTATGTTCGTCTCCAGGGTCTCAACTATCTGTACCAAAATTCATCAAAATCGGTATAGCCGATATAGGCGTGAAGACGTAACAAACAAATCACTTTCGCTTCTATAATATTAGTAAGAATTGTACACATACATACATATACGCATAGGCATAAAGCACAGAAAACCACCCGCTACGATCTTTGTTCACTTATGTATGCCTCATTGAATAGGTACAGACATGTACTTATTTCAATTATTCGTTATATTGGCATCTGGTTTTTCAGATATTAGAAATACCCAGGAAGCCCGACTCCAGAATCACACAATTGGACGAGATCACGTATGCCGTAGGTATAAGCTGTTACGTGACTGCAAGTTCACAAGCTATGACTGCATGAGTAGGTACGTAAAGGTCAGACGTCTATAAGCAATCTATTCGTGCCTTACATCGCCATTATTCTACATACCTAAGTATTTTCAGTAACTTATTAACTTTACCTACTGAAACTTACGTTTTAAAGCTCTATTTTTTAATATGCATACCTTTTTAGAGTTCCGTACCTCAGGAAAAACAGTCTGTCTGTCTGTCAAGACCCCTTATCTCAGGAACGCGTGAAGGTATCGAATTGAAATTAAAACCATATACTTAAGTCTGTGGTTCTTGGAGTTGTGGATCATATCTCTAAGTCTACTTAGTGGAAAGATACGGCCGTTTATGTTGCAAGTTTGTACGGGACCCTCGGTTTGCAATTCCGACTCGCACTTGCCCGGTTTTTTCAAAGGATTAGGCAGAAATTACTAACAGAACACCAACTGATTCGTTCCTGGCATATTCCTTCGATTCGTCCACGTTCATAGCTACTTATTTATAAAATAATCTATTCTGTAATATTATAGGGGTTAAATTTTTTTTACGCGAGCATAACATCGGACAAAAGCTACTTAGTAATTTGAATGAAACTCACTTAAATGCTGCGAGTAGATCTCGTGTGATCTCCTCTTCGGAGTCGCCGCCGCTCGTCGTCACGTCCATGCCTTGTATTGCTTGTATCTTCGTCACCCACTGCATGAAGTCGTTTTCATCTATTAGACCGTTACCTGCAATTTTAAAAGAAAATCGCTTTCAATTGGAATGCTAAATAACCACGAAATGCCAAAATTTTTGATGCCTTGAACGCTACATAGATGTTTATTTTAACCTAACGGAATTCGGGTCCATCCTTTCTGCCATATCTTCCTAATGATGACTATAATATTAACATCGGTAAGCAAAAAACGTGTCTTTGACGTGGAGTTACGGACACCAGGCCGTTATACAATACCAATAAATTAATAAATATTAAAATATACTTAGAGTTAATACCTAAGCCAATATAATTAAAACTTAACGGCATCTATCTTTAAAAATTTTGAGAAAATTAGCAAGAGCGTGGCTGTAATTCGAGAAAATACGACACAGTATACCACAGAAGTATTTATCGAGTTGACATCTTGCTAATTTAAGACCTATAGACAGGTCAGTCAAAGGTCTTACAACACCACACCGCCGATTTCTGGATAATTAAGTGCCTTCATACATAAGCACGTGACCAAGAAAAACTTAACTATATTTTGAAAGGTGGTGCAAAACACGCTTATAAAATCTTACGAATAAGTGTAAAACAAAAAGCGTGCCGTGTTACCCCCCTGTAAAGCTCTACAAAACATAAACAGTTACACGTTTTAACGACTTTCTTTCGTAATGTGTTCCGTCATACACGCCAATGTTACCTTCCAACAGAAACCTTTTTGGGGTCACAGATAAAGATTTACGAGAAAATAAACGCATACGCCAGCCACCACCATATTATTAAAACAATATTAAATCGTGCCCAAATAATATGTAACAAAATGTTATGTGACAATTAACAAAAGGGCTTTAAGTCGTTAAATCTTAATTAACGCGGTGGCAGGAAGAGTCGTTAAAGTGATGACGTCAGCAGTTCACCCCGGCTCACAGAACACAGCATTAGCTCCAGTTAATTATAACAGTCATTATCAATGTTTAGTCATAAACTCAGACCTCGTCATTCATAAACTTCGTTATTGTAGGCAGTCTTACGTTCGTAATATATTTTTATGTTGCTTACTAAGATTACTGTTCATTCGTGCTAATAAACTGAAATAATTATCCTTGTATTTAATTCGGGGTTCATTTAGAACTTGTGTATACTGAGGTAATTTATTTAAATTTATACAAAGCGTGCCAGATGTGCAAGCACTTTTAAAGGTAGCGAGGCTTACGTAGTCAAGGACGAGGGAATTTAGCGCCACCTGTGGCTGTGTTGCACCTTTATTGTCTAGAATTTCTCTCGACGAAACCTTTTATTTAATTTATTAAACTAGGTATCTATCTACTAATTTAAAGAGGTTAGGGTTATCCCACTGTAGACATTGTAGTACATGTACCCTGGCTCCAATTTGAATCTTCATACAGTAAGCTGGACTGTAATGATATAGATCGCAGCTCAGAACGTGACTTATTGTATTAATGGACAGTTTTTGTATCGTGTTCGGAATGTTAACCTCGTGGAGGCTTCGATACAATCTGATTGGATCAAAAGATTATCAGGGTGCGATGCTAGATAGAGCGGGCGTGGCACGGGCCTCCCCACTCCTACGATAGCGGCTCGGAAGCTCTGTCTCGCAAGTAATTAAATATGTATTACTTGTTTTCATTCTTATCTTAGCATACCTGATAAGGATATCGCCAGTTTCAGGAAATAATGACGGACTTCCCAAAATAACGTACAGAGAATACGATGACAGTTAAAACATAATACAATGCACATATTTTAGGCTTATGCATTTGGCAAGATGTCCGCTTCTTCATGATAAATCATTAACCCTCAAGCCATACAACATGTCAATCGTTTTGTTTGTGTACAGTTATACATACTAAGAGTATAAATAGTGGTAGATATTGCGGTCTTTAGGAGCAATAAAAGAAAGATATGCTTTATGTATAAGTTGTGTTAGCCATCATAAAGCCGCCAATCTCTTAGCTTACGATTACGACGCAAGTCTGCAATACTAAAAGTTACTGAGTATTTCTAGGGGCACGCAAAGTAATGAAGCAAGTTATATAGGCAATTAGGCACTCCAGTGGTGAGTGATCAAGTAGAACTTTATCAATTACGTCACGAAGACTTGGAAAAGCGCAGGTACCGTAAGTGCCGGCGGGTGAGGGTCGCGCGCGCCGGAAGACGCCCGCCTTACGCGCGCACGCCATTTTACAATAACCCTCTAAATTAACTGCCTCATCGATTTAATCAGGTTTTGTTTATTCATGCTGTTACATAAAACTTGCTCACGCAGTATTCTAATGAGGCTAATAAGTAGATACCGAAAGTTTTCATAGTCCCTGAATATTTATACGCCGACATTCTTTCAGCAATTACTAAATATGACGCGATATATCAACGTAATGAATGCAGATTTTAATTTTAACGTCTGCTGCTCTAAGTATACGATGTATCCAGCAATTTGAAGTCTCAGTACATTTGCTGACATAAAACAGTGCAATTTCTTAGTGAGTTTATTACATGTCAAAAATCATGTGCTATGTTGGCAGCAATTCAAAGTAAGTAAAAACGAAATATGTTTAATATAAGTAGGTACCTATGTGTCTAGTTAATTTAGATTCGGTCTCTTTCAATCTCGACACTTTACGACATGTTTAAAATACAGTGTCCTCACCACTAATGAGATCGTAAAAGCCATTTATTTTCCAAAAACACGTACCTATCCATCCCTTTTGTAGGGTTCTAAAGCCACTAGTAATTTCTACTCCGTCATGAATTCGTTCCAAGGCTACGCGAAGGAAATTGCGCGTAGATAAATGACATTATCGTCTCGAATTTTCATATGTAAGCCTCCGTAACCTCAACATATGTATGATGCGTGCGTGCTCCCGAACGAAATTGAGTCATAAAACACGACGATCGTACATAAATATTTATTTAAGCGCATAAAGTCAAATCAACTTGTTAAAGAAAACAACTTGTTGGGGACAGGTTAGTTTGTTATTATAGAAAAGGCCTTCAGCTTTCATAACTATAGATGTAGTTAGTTTTCCTTATAGATAGAACACATAATGTATTTCTCCAAAACAACTTCGCTGAACATTATTATGACCCGCTAAATCTTTCCTTTTTACATCGTTATGTAATTCTTACATTCTGTTTTTTTTTTGTAATAACTACCTATAAATAGATAAATACCTTCATAATACAGCGATTTACTATATAACATAGATAGATAATGGCGACCCTGTCTACCATGATCGACAGGCCGGTCGGTGGCGTGTCATTTGTGAGCAAACGGCACCGATTTACGCCCATCGCTCCATTACCAAGTTTGATGGACTTCTTGCATGCGAGCTGAGCGTGGGACGTAGTTTTCGTGACGTGAACTGCGTTGGCTAGCCAACGGCATACACGTTAGAATTGAAACAACCGCTGTGTTCCTTGACAATGTCAGCATTTAGAAGATTGATTACTGCTCTATTACACTTGCACTAGTTATGATAATATCTCACGTTGCATACTCAGTAGGGTTTACTGTCAAGGGTGCGCACGACGTATAACGTAACACTACATATTATTATATTCAAAACACATTGAAAGGTGCATAATTCTGAATGTAAGAAGAAAACGTATGGAATTTGATACAGGAAATGAAATGCAGAATTAATATTGGTACAATAATTAATAAATATTATCAAAAAAAAAACACAGGGTATCAGGAGGGTTTTCACGCCTAAATGATGCATTAATCTGTGAGGACACAGTGTCCATATAAACGTGGAGGTACTGACCAGTTTTACTGGCGTCCTTGATGAGCTCAGCGATGAGGTCGTCGTTGACGGTGATACCGAGGTTGCGCAGCATGAACTGTAGCTCAGCTGGCGTCACGTGACCGTCGCTGTCGCGGTCCAGCAGACCGAACGCCGTGCGCAAATCTGGAAAAACACATTCAGTCAGTTAGTTTCTTTATGCCATAACACCACTGATAAACCGCTTGCAGTGCCTGATCCTGGTCATAGAAAATGTGGGGAATATGATATTATAGGCACTGACTGCACGTAGATATTAAGCAGTGGATTGTAGGAAATTGAATTGAGATTATTATTTATTCAATATACATTATGCATACCTAAAAGATCCGTGTGAGATTGATAATAACGAAAAACACGGCTATTTATTAATTCAGTGAGCTATGAACGAGTTTTCAGACAAATATTTTAAAACCTAAATTTAAAATGAGAAACATTAAATTCAAGGAAAACTGTTTTAGAAATAAAGTTCAAAAACAGAAACAAGTAAGTAGCACAAAAAATCTGCTATGATTCTGATGTAAGTGTTTCGTAACAGAATCAGAAAAATGGAACACCCTTGTTAAAATATTGTAGCTCGCAGCTATTATGTCACAATTCCTTTTTACTTATCCGAGTAGGATCGAACATTTTTGGCTGTATTAAACGTAAAAATTGTTAATGTCGCAAATATATCTGATACTAATAATTGCATGATTTTTCCAATCAATCAAAAATTAATTCGGGCTTTTACTATATTGTTACAGTAATATGCGTTCAATCAAATGCTACGGCGTAGCAAGACATCTTTTTATTTCAAGTAACAAAAATGCTACGGCGTAGTAAGAGTCCCATTCATTTGTAAGTTACAATTTAAATTAATACGTATGGCGTAGCAAGACACCCACTCATTTCAAGTTTCGGAAATAATTAATGCGTAGTAGCTAGGACGGATTCTACGACAATGTTCGTGTCAAGTTAGGAGTGCACAACTGTGTGATTAGCGTAAGAATTCAGGTAGCAATTAAGTCCAGAGAAACGTTAACAATGTTTAGTACAAGTTCAAGCATCACTGGTTGAATATCTGAGAAAAACGCTACCAAGCTATTTAATATGCGCCTGAAATTATATTTCTTCAGAATTACGATCTCTCTCGCAGACGTTTGATATTAGCTCACAATTTTCAGGGAGGTTACGAAAATAAAAACGTTACTTTTTGACTGTCGAAAAACATGGCACATAAAAAGTCAAAGTCCGTTATTAAGGAACCTACACAACACGTGTACAAATACGTGCTGATGTTACCTCGGAACAACAAAAGTAAACATGTATAATGTATCAAATAACATGAAAAACCACATAACAAGTATAAGGAAAAACTCATCAGGTACTCACAGAAATCATTACCCTTATTCAAAGCCATCACAGTTAAAATATTAGATATTTAAATGACTAGATAATTCACAAGCTTGTTATATTCTTACTTGAATTTTGGGCACATCTTACAGTTATCACCACTTTTATCTAGATATGCCGCCCTACCGCTATCTACAACGTGTTTTCACTAAAATTGTCATCACGTCTCCTCATATACATACCCGGCAATATTGACAAAAGATTAAACAACGTTGCGTGTACCTGTTTTATCGCAGCACTAAATTATTTTGAGCCATTGCTATCTAGATAAGACTTTAGAAAAGAAAACATCAACAGACACTAGACAGGCACATTTAGAGTTAAGAACTTAGATGGAAACTTACATGAAAATGTCGGAATTGAAAATATGTGGTGAAGATCAAATGGTCGTTTTGAAAAGTATATTTGTTGAAGCAGCAGCATATTAAGTTCGCGTTATGATCTTTCGATTTCGAACAAACACAACGTTTACAGGTTATAATGACCATAGCTCATAATGAGTTTTATCAAGAAAAGAAATATACCGTGACCAAAATACAGTTAAGTTTATTGTTTCAATGAAACGTTGAAACTCTACACATTATTCAAGATATTCATGAAATCCTTTTATCTTTTTCTGACCGTTCTATAATCTTTTAAATCATTTTTAGATGGCTTGTTACGAGCAGTCGACATGGCGTCATTTCCGAATTCTACTCTTACCTATATTTAGCGGAGACATCTATCAGACTGCTCTTCATTTGAATGTGTCTTCACTACGATGTGTAAACGCGGCAATCCTATTGGGACACCAATTCAATCTTTATGAGAATTGGAAACGGCGCCAGTAGCGCATTTTTCACTAAATATTGTATTCTACTTTAGTTAACGTAAATCATTGTTCTACTGCAAACACTGACCGCTAAAACGGTACAAAGTGGATATTAAGAACATCGTAAAAGTCAATAATCTGTAACCACTTAGCGACTCGTTAAATTAGAACACGCATTATGTAGGAATGTTGGTGATAATGACCAGCGAACTCTAAACACCGTATTATTCCCGGCGTATCGCCCGTTCCACAAATATCACCCATCTATTCAATGTTCTACGAAATGAGTTTTTTTTCGTGACTCCCGACTGATTTTCTGTGAATTACTTGATTATTTTAAAAGTTCCTAGTAATGCAGATGCTAGTGTTCGCTGTTGTGTTACGGAGATAGAGATGACGAGAACAAAAACATTGTACAATACCTACGTTTGTAATGTGTACATACTTGTACACCTTTTATCAACGCAACAGCAAAATAAAATTTAACAAAATTACGCCAATTTTTCCTCTATGAGTTAGACAGAGATATTTTACAATACACCTACATTTTCTCCAGTATGTTTAAGTTCTATGGAAGAGCGGGCTAGTCTATTGCCGTCAAACAAATCCTGGCTGTTACTGATGGAAATGTTCTATGAACATTTCGTTTGTCCTGAGAATCGAAACCTGCTGAAAGCTTTGACTGATAAATCCTCAACGTGATAGTTTAGCTGTTAAATTAATGCTATGTCAACTTATTTTAATGTTTTCATTTCGGTCTATTCAATCGCAAAACAGAATTAACAGCGGATTTACTAATCGGAGACTTGATCAACCGTGTCATTGAAAATAGTGATCAAGTACAAGTAAACCATGTTTGCTTGCAGATTACATGTTGATTGATAAATGTTCTCAGGGAAGAAGAAATGTTGTTGTATACTTGTGTAGACGATAAATAGTTGACGTAGCTGACGTTACATAGGGTTGCCATGCGTCCGAAATTTTAGCTGTCAAAAGAGCGGGAAATTCTAAAATGTCCGGGATTTCCAAGTACTAGAAACATCTACGTCGTACTATTAGGTCCTCTGCCTCAAACTTCGAGGTTTACAAGCGTGAAGTTATGTTATGTGTTATCTATAATATTATAAAAATATTTTTTAATAAATAAACACAGAAATTATCAATATCACTTGCTTGTATGCACTGTTTACTTTATGATTTTAATTATATTTTGCGTGCTCCGCAATATTCTGCAACAAACCTTTATTATGTATATTATGTATTAATTCGTAGTGACATGTATATTATATTACCTTTATATGTATATTAATTAATAGCAGTATCATATTATAATGCGGATAGAATTTCTTCTAATGTCCGAAATTTTTCCTTGAAATCTATTTTATGGATCTCGGAACCCTATGTTTACATAGGGTAAATGTTTTATTATTTGTTACTGGGAGTAAATACTGCGTTTCATGTAAACAAGTAGGAAATCGGTTATAATTATACACTGACAGTTGTTTGGACAAGTAGAAATAAACACAAGGAAAATTTCGTCCATAGGTAATAATGAGAAATACATATAGAAGATTTTATGGAAAAAATCGAATATTCCGAATAAAATACCTATTTTGTATCATAAGTAGCAGATGAAGTAATACAAAATCAGAAATTCTCTCAAGGTCAGGTCATACTTTTGTTAAATTTTCCGTGACGGTAGTTCAGACCGACAAACGAGTTGACGGAGATTTAGTAAAGTCAATTACTCAATGCGTCAACAAACTGAACTGAGGTGTCGAGAGATAAAGGATATAACGTAAGAACTGCTAACTATGCCGTGAGCAGACAAAATCATTTCAGACTGAAAATAATTTCTAATTTCATAAAATCGTTATTGGAAACATGGGCTAATGCTTCACAACATGATGTTCACGGAGAACGATACTGTTCTCGGTCATTACATTGTTTATTTGCTACAACAATCCTATCAAGCCAGTCCAAATAACGTTTAGAAACATCAATTACATGAAAACCCGCAGGTTATTCAGAGAAAAACGTAGATACGAAGACAGCAGTATTATTGGCAACTCAATTACAGTACGAAAGTTTCATCTTTGAGAAAGATTTTCAGTTGCAAAGTCTTACTTTGTTACGCCTGTGATACTAAGAATTTAAAAGAAGCGGCAAGTACTATCTTCGACACTAGAAAGTTAACGTCGTTTGAAAATCTCTCACGTTTTATAATTCCGCATAATACGAATACTAAGCCACTTGAGTAAGGTACCTATAGCATATCAAGTATTATTGCGTATCAGCCGTAAAACTTGAATTTTAAGTTTGATAAATAGAAATAACGATTAACTTTTAATTGATATCAGTACCACGTTTCGCCAAGCACGTGGTATGCACGCCTGCATTTACCCTGATTACATTATACTATTTCTAAATGTAAAATTCTTTTTTATTAACCGACTTCAAAAAAGGAGGAGCAATAGAAAATGAATATTCGTTACGAATTTGTGTGAGATACCATCACAACACAACTAAAAAGGCTGGTAATATACACATATATTCTACTTTCAAAATAAAACCCTAAATTAACGTAACCCTTCCTTGGTAGTCAGGTAAAAAGTGGAAAATAACTTTACTTCCAGAAGTCCTCGGTCCTGGCAAAAAAAGAAAATGAAACTAAAAGTCACTGACTTCCGAAAGAAAAGTTTTGTACACACTTTTATTGCAAAAAAGTAATCTCTATTTTTATTAGAACCGTACGTTAATCGGCTCGTAACTACTAATGTATTAAATCAATTCTTGTCGAATTTAATATCTTTCGCATTTAAATCTGCCCACCCGCTCGATATCCATTAATCAGTTTGGATAATCGTTGATTACTATAATAAAATATCTGCAATGACGTCTCGCGTCTTGGTACCGTTCGTGTTCAAATGAATAGCAATTAAACACTGTCATTATTTGTCTATTAATTGTTGATGAGATCTCTCTACAAACTCATTGAATGTTTCAATAAACAATAGATAACAAGCTCGTACCGTACCTACGACCATCAAATATATTATGCGTCATTCTTCCTCTTGGCTTTGCAACAAGATAAGATTCGATGCTGACCATGTCATCGCTTTTATCGACCAAAGAAAAGTAAAAACCGCTGCATCGAAAATAGATGTTGTTTTTCAAAACTTTTGATTTACATTATCAGTTCTAGTGGCATTTAAATCGAGTTTTCTCTACGACTTAATATATTATTATCAAAAGCTTATTATAATTCTTTAGATAATACATGACTCATCCACCTTTCATAAAGAAAGTAAAGTCAAACAAAGAGGTAGATTGTTACCAATGTAATGGACGTTCATGGAAGTGACGACAATAGTTCTGATTGATGTCAAACAACACAAAGGTAAACAACAGCTCGTCACAGACACAGTGCCGCACTCTGCCACACACCACCAACCGAACTGCCAACTAGTGTAGGTAGATGAATCGATCATACAATTAGCCCAAACCCACATTTTTCAGGTCAATCCATGACGTGATAAAATGTAAACATCAATTAAAATATCAAGTTATGACGAGCTTTTAATGAAAACCACTAAAGATATTAAATACGGTATAATGTATTATTTTAACTATCACTCAAAATAAGATTTTTTTATTACGAAACAGGAAAATATATTTTAGAGAAACTCTTCGGCAAATGTCATTGCGGAAATTGTGGAATAGTTATAAATTCTTTTGAAAAATGGGATCTTTTTCTTTTGAATAATATCCAAACTTTTGAGTAATGATCGTTATTTACAAAGTCCTTCCTTGCCGTGTCGCTGTTGAAACTTCACAAGTGGGAGATATGTATGATATATTAGTCGAAAACAGAATTTTGAAAAGTGTAACACTCACTGTTGAGCATAGCTTCACTAGGCGCCGGGACTACGGGCCGGTCGTCCACCGGCGACTGTTTCTTCTTGTTCTTTTTCTCATCTTCCTGCTGTGAATCAAACAGTGCACTGTTATCAGACATACACACGATTATGAACACTATCTCAAAATAAATTTTCTACACAATCAACGTGCACTGCCAACGCGCAGTGTTTATTAACAAGTAATGTAAGAAAATAATGCTAACTGATACTGATTTTTTTTATCAATTTGCTGCTGTTATCAATCTTGTCATTCGTTTTATCGGACTATTGTCTGATCAATAAAGCGTGCTTATCTAGTGAAAATAATAATAAGTTTGTCTACACAGTCATGGCGTAAAATGAGTGATTTAGAAAAGGGTTTAGTGATGTTAGTGATGAGACGTACGTGACTCATGCTCCGGGAGATTATAGTTACGTCGCCGATGGGCAGCGCTTCTGGATGTAGTCGACGTAGAGAAATGGACTGTTCTGGCGATCGCAGACGATGCACTATTTATAGGAGCATGTCATTACCATTGTGATCTTTAAATGTAGCACGTTACTACTGCATTTGGCTCTCAGTATACCTGCCCACCTAATAATACTTGCCTACCTATGCTTTCTACACACAATGTAACAAAATAAATCAACAAAATTCAAAATTAGATCCTTATTGGTGACCAAAATTTGGCGAATGTATCTGCCAAAACAGTACGTTAATACTATGTTTCAAGATTTTCAGAGCAAATCATTGCTGTCTAATTAAATGCTACAGAGAATATGTGAACAAACGCATATTATTGGGACTGGTGGCATTTAAAACAAGTAGCTATTTATTGCATTATGTAGCGCCACATGTCAATGCTTTTTTTACGTGTTGAGAAAAAAAATAAGCGGGAACGGAACGCGTTCAGGCCATCTAAACAGTGTTTAAGAATGGTGAAACTAAAATATTGGTGTTAATTAGTTTCATGATCAACTTTTATCACAGCGCTTGAAAGCGGTTTTTGATGAGCTGATGGCGAAGTTCGGTCTAAGACTAGAAGAATGACCTACATTTTTTGAAAAATAAAAGTTATTCTGGCCTTTTGTACTTAGAAGATGGCTAGTAAATTAAACGTTAGTATGGTAGAAACTGCAAATTTGTACACTACTTTGTTTTTCATGAAGCTACGTCGGGAACTATCCATGAAGTATGCAGGGTGACTTCGACATAAAGGCACGTTAGTACCAAAGTTCAGCGGAACTCGACGGGACCTTCAAAGAGTTTTACATAAAGTGCTGGAGTCGTCCGGAACCTAGGCAAGTGCAGATAACGTTGGGATAACTTGTATAATGTACAGCTTATATTTTTCAACTATTTTTAGTTATCATATCTTTAACTCTATAGGCTTTCACAAGATTCTCGCCATCTCGATAAGGTATACGTCTCAAGATAATTTTAATTGGATCGTGATGAAACGAAATGTAGAAAAACTCTCTCTTAACATGGATGATAACTACCCAAATTAAATAGACCTCTGGGCAAAGATTTGGTTATGCATACCTAAAATCTTTCACGGACTTTACAAAGAGGAACGAGATAATGTTTTGCTCCCGAAATATTTAGTAGAAATAAATTACTGTGAAGCTATAAAGTCAGAAGTGGGTAATAAAAGTAATGCAAGCTGCGATACTTTACGATTAAATAGTGCATTGTTGTGGTAACTAAACTTGTTATACTATGTAGTTGAGTGCTAGAATAAAATTAACGTTGAAAAGTAGGTATATAGTGGCATTTAGGATCTTTGAGGATCGTCGATCTCTGCCCACATACCCACATGTATGTATATTAATTATATGAATGCCGAACAAGTGAAATTATGTACAAGTAAGCACTTCTTTCAACTCAACTCAAAGCATTTATTTCAATTAGACCATTACAGGCACTTTTGAATGTCATGAAAACAAAAAAAAGATTCTGCTACAGTCCCAGTCACAAGACATAATAAGTTGTGAAAGTACTGTAGTTGCTTTCTGTCATAAACACACAGTTTTCAGTCCTGAAAATGCAAGTACGTTTTGTTTTGCTATTGTAAGATGGTATTTTCCATTTAATCTACATTTAGCATACAATTTACAATAATAAACTATTTATAATAAATTAGAATTAGGCATTCCATGTAACCTTGACATAACGTGCACGTGATCACCGCGCCTGATGCCAATTTGTTCATATTGGCTGATAACCATGCCAAATCGTAGTAAGTGGCTGATGACGACCCAATTAAATACAACTACAAACAAACATCTTCGCACTTAAATCAATGAGAAAATATGCTTTTGTAAACAAACTAACACCGAATAAGAAACTGTGCTCGCGCTCTTCAGTTTTTATTTTTATTTGGATATTACGACTGCAAATTTATTTATGAGTTAATAATATTAACCATAAATCATAAATACGGATACAAATAGCGAAGATTTTACGAAAGCTCACTAACATTGACCTCAATCTTTGCCTTCATGAATGTGCTGCATGAAATGATATTTTTTATATAGGAAACGTACTCTAAATAAAAATAAATAGGTACGTAATGATTGATAGAGAGATTAGTAGCATAAAGCATGGGGTGCGAGTGTGACCGAGCGGAGTTCGCATTGAAATAGCTCGTGTCGCGCTTGGCACGACGTCAACTCGCGATGGACCAGTAAATACCTCCCGCTTTGTGAAAAAATGTGACACGCTCAACTCTCTGTAGGTAAATAAACCGACGCTGTGATGTATCGGGCTTAAGATGAGTAGACGACGTGCACACCGCTTCAAAGAACACGTTAACTCAACTCGTTTCATTGTTAAACAAACTCGCATCGAAACAAGGCGATCCTAAATTTAAAATTGTTTTCCGAAAACGTTACAGATGTGAGATTGCGCTCGAAAATAATTGAACAAGAATAATTATTAACAGTATGAGGTATTGTGCCGCATTGACCCAATCGTAGGGACTTCACAACAAATAGAAAATCGCCTTGAGTGCTGGAGCTTTCTGATAATGAGAATTCTTATTTGATTTGGCATTCAGTGTACGACGGCACTCTATTATACCCTCGTTTGCTAAATTAAACGACGAGCTTGACAGTTACATGAAAACACCGTTTATCACATGCGTCCAAATAAAATGAAAGAATGTTAATTCATATAAATCATTGCAAGCGACCTTTAAATAGCTTGACTGTCATACGGCCAATGACCATAGGTAAAAAGATACATGTAAGTGAAATAGAAGACTGACATCATTAAACCTGTGTCCATCGGTTCGTAACATCCAGTTTAATGTAACATGTTTGACCTTTTGTAACAAGGTAGCGCTGAGCGCTACATAACCAGCTCAAAACCTTCAAATAAATGACCAAAGCCGGAGAGGAATGTTTCAAATTACATAGTTGTGAAATGTTGGCAAACATACGTTGCATACTCCGGCCTTCAGTGAGCGACGCTTTGAAAGATTCTTAACATTTCAGGCGAAAAGACAAATGTCATAGGTATGTCCTCCAGGGATTCTTGGCGAAACCGCACTAAACATTAAAATACGACAACGTCATTGCCAGTTTATTTTGTTCTTATTTACGTTACGTAGCTGTGAAAGACCTTCGTTAAAGTTTCATCTAGAAAACAAACGCAGTGCAGAGTTGTCGCTGTTACAATTTTATTGTTCAAGAGTTTTTTCGTTTAAGTGCCCTGTGAGTATGAGTAGTGAGAAGCCCAGTGATTGAGAGTGTGAGTTTTATGCTTAAGGTAACATGCGTGATGACTAATAGGAAACTAAGTATGAGCATGATGAATTATGAACCTAAAAAAAAAATCACTCACTTTTCTTCTGCTTCTCGACGTAGTAGCCATGCCCTGTAAAGACAGAAATAGTGATATCAACATTAAATAGTCCTTATGGGTATAAGTTCCAAATGCATGATTCTTGAAAAAATAATCTCACTTCACACTGACAAACTTGTGACGAATTAATTAAAGGTTATAATTTTATTTGTCTTAACGCAACCGCGAGACGACCATCACTACAATCAACTACCAAATAGTTACATACAACTTACAATAATTACTGGAATTACACCTGTCCTTATCAACCAAATGAGTCGGTGAGAAACTATCTTAATGGGTTGTCAGTTAATTACATAATTACAGAACGTGAACTTGATTACAAACTCTTTTAACCACTTCAATTACTTGAAATGTGATTTGATACCGTTGTAGCTTACAAGTATACTTAATATCCATATTCCGCAATATCAATTTTATTACTCGGAAACCTTGTGTTCTTGGAAATATTCAGGAGTCAGGGGCATGACGTGCACTCAACAGTAACAAGTTAAACAGAAGCAGAGTACCCATTTCGCTTTAACGGTGATTATTATATTCATTAATTTCTTAAACAACAATCATATTTTCCTTGATATCACTAAAAGCACTGGAAACTGTTATCGTGTTACATTTTTAACAGAAAGATTTTACTTTGTAAAAGCACTGGTATACAAAATGATTTCTTGTAAAATAATAATTTTAAAAGAATTTGTTATTTATACGTATGAACATTAATTTAAGCGAAAATACTTATTAAGTGTTTATCAATCCCTTTTAAACAATGTTTTTAAAATAACATTATGAAATTGCTTTATAAACCACCATTATCGTAATTCAAACGACATTTAATGCTTTATTCCAAGTGATTCAGCTAATTAGCAATCCCTTTCAAATAAACGACCTGTCTGGCAGATATTGTTCACTAATGTTTCAGAACATTCGCCACAATGTTATGAAAAAGCTTTTAAAATAATAAACGACCGTACTAGATATTCCTTACATACAGGTTAATTAAAATGATTGATCGTTTGCTAAATTGCTTAGACAAATTCTAAAAATCGTTTTAATTATGTTAAACTTAATTTCTTAAGGCGCAGTTGTAAAATACGCCAGTTTTATGGCAGGTAACATTTCGCCACGAAGACCGTGATTCTAGTAGATTTTTTAACTAAATTTTTATAGCAACTCAGTGTATGTAAATAAAAACCTACCGTCTCATAATTCATGGTAGGTACCTTACTTTTTAAATTGGCCTTTTTCCAAACTAAACTTTGGAAGATAATAGGTATAATATGCGCTACCTATAGCAATGTTGCCCGCTCATCAGTGTTTGTGAAAAAAACCTCAAAATGCAAGTTAATATAACGTTTTCAAATTGTACTATAACGGGTATAATATCAAGGTCATTAAACTGTTTTTTTAGCATAGTGCGGGTGACATTAGATGAAAATACATGTTGATGGATGGGATGTATTGCTACGATGGGTACTCCTTTACGATTATGATTTGTATTATCTGAGGTAAAACCAGCCATCGGTAACGTTATACAAATTGAATAGGAATGGTTCATTTAACTAATGTCACCCGCACGATGCTACAGCAAAAACAGTGTTATAGGAAATGATCAGTCTCCATTTCTTTATCGTGTGGTTGGGTGTCCAATCTTGAATCAAAGATTTGATGCCGCCCAAGGGCGTCGGAGTTAGTTTAACATGACGTCGAGAAATATATCTCAGGCATGCAGGTTTCCTCACGGTGTTTTCCTTCAGCGATGCAAGTGATAACTACATAATACGCACACTAATCCGAAAATTCAGAGGCCTTTTTTGCGGATGGGAATTTCCAAATAACTTCCTTCGCTCTGGGCGGAGCGGGGGCGAGTGTCAGACTTGTACTGACTAAAACCCACCCATGTTCCTTCTATTGTCCTTTATGTCCCGGCACCGCGGTATCTCTTTCGAACAATCCACAACCCCGGCAATTCGGAGGCCTTTTTTCGGGTGGGAAATCATCAAATAACTTCCCCGCTCTGGGCGGAGCGGGGGCGAGTGTCAGACTTGTACTGACTAAAACCCACCCATGTTCCTTCTATTGTCCTTTATGTCCCGGCACCGCGGTATCTCTTTCGAACAATCCACAACCCCGGCAATTCGGAGGCCTTTTTTCGGGTGGGAAATCATCAAATAACTTCCCCGCTCTGGGCGGAGCGGGGGGGCGTGTCAGACTTTTACTGACTAAAACCCACCCATGTTCCTTCGGTTGCCCTTTACGTTCCGGGGCCGCGGTATATCTTTCGAACAACCCGCAACCCCGGAATTCAGAGGCCTTGAATTCGAACTCTGAGACCTATAACTTGGCTACTTATTATTGTGCTAAAGATATTTTCGTAAGTCGTACCACGTCAAATATATTTGTGACCATTAAAATAGCGATACACGTGCTAATATTAGAAGGTATCAGTTCTTCGACTTCCTGTGCAGACAGATGTCAACGACCTTCTGAATGTAGGTCAAGGTTATGAAACAAGGAGCCAGATCATTGTTATTCAGATAAGTGACGCTCTCCTAATTGATCGGAGTTATGAACACCATTGGTATTCCAAAGGTTTATGAACTTTTACTCGCACCGAGATTACTTATCGGGTATACCACATGAATTTCAAGTACTTTTTATATAATACATTTATCACAAAGAGCGAATTACATGCATAAAAAGCTGCAAAAAAAAATCCAGAGTGGTTGAGTTTTTGTAAAAATGTGATCAGAAAAGACTTACGCAATTTGCAAAACGCTGTAACCCGACACGTATGTTCCGGAACAAGACGTGCCCCCAATGACAGCGCACATTCATAGTCAACCAGTTCCCGTTAACCTGGCCGTGTTCTTGATTTCGGGACAAGTTCCGATCAGAAATAGCAGGAGCAGTGGCCGAGTTCCCCGATTGTGTTCTCTGTTTTCTATTTATAATGTTCCAAATGTACCGGCTGATACGAAACACTGTCCAATGCTATTCCCACTGCACAACCGGTAACGACTTACTAATACAAGTTATTTATCTTCAGTTTTACAGAGACGCGTGTTTCTTTCTCATGCGACCAATTTGGATTCGGCTCAACATAACAAATCCTACGCATTTTTAAAAAGGTTCATCCACAACGTAGTGAGGCCGAATGAAAAACTCTTCACATTATCTGAAATCATAATTTAAATACTAAACAGATGGCACACGCTTTCGAGTATTGCCACAAAAAATAACGGCCAAGTGTGAATTGAGTGATGCGCTCAGTAATACCGTAGACTCTATGAACTCTACGGCGTAGTGCCTCTACGGCGTAGACACTCTAAAGCGTAGACCACCAACGCGTTAGACCCTCTACGTCGTAGAACCCCTACGCGTTAGACCTTCTGCGCCGGAATCCAAACGACAACCCACATGTTAAATAATATGTTGTATTCGTTTGCGCGATTTGTAGCAATTATAGTTTTATCTTATAATGGAGTCATCGATATGAATACAATGATAAATCACAGAATTTATTACTGAAAAGTGGTACTTATTACACCACTTAGATTTAGATTTGTATAACAGATAAAATCAGGCGGTTATATCTCGTGTATAGAAACCGTCAGTTTCGTAATTTGGTTTGTATATTCTTTGCACGAAACCCTAAAAACTAATGCGCGGCAATCCGTAACGTAAATCACTTTGATTTTAGAATGCTTTGATGCTTTGAGACATCGAAAAGGAATGCGGATAAAATACATAATATAAAATACTAATACTTTTTTCTACTCTCTCTCTTCTACTCATTTTTAAGACAAAGAAACAGCGAAGGTTTTTCTCAGTATGAAAAGACCTTGAAAACAAACCGAAGCCAAGGTTAGTTTCGTAGCAAATATATTTCGTAGCACTTTATTGTCCCTAAAAAGGTCTACGGCATATGCTACGCCAAACGCTACGCGCTACGACTGATAGTTACTTAACGGACTATCTTTTGATTATCCTCATAATGGTTTTAAGTAAGTTTTATACGAGATCCATTTGAAGACTTTAATATTTATTTTTAAAGCGACCAAATATTAGATGATATTAGGTTATAGAGAAAATTTTCAAAAAGGATGAATCCATTAAAAATAACTTATAGAAAGCTTATTTTTTCAAAGTGTAGATCGGCTGAATATGAAATTGTAAAAACGCTAAGATATACTGTGAAAATGATTCGATTAACAAATATTATCTCGTCAAAAGAATGGTTGTTAGGGGCGATTATTTCATGTAAACATGAACATAACCTTAACTTTTTCGTATCCTTTGCAAGTTGTGTGATAACAGTCTATTATTATAGCTGACCAAAACATAATCAGTGTCTCGTTGTCTATTGTTAAGCATGATTATCCTAAAAATGAAAAAAAAAAAGTAAAAACCACGGTCTGGATTTGTTGAGTCATGAAAAAGTTAAGCAAAGAAAGATCTTTGTAAGAATGATCATATTTGACACGTTTATCTACTAAATAAATTTAAAATATTGTACATTCTTGTAAATACCTTAACAAGAGACAGCATTTGGCGGCTACATCAAAAAAACTAACCACTATTCACTTAACATTTCACAATTGGCGACAATTATATGACACAACGTGAAAATCGATCGATAACTACAAGAATATTCTGTAAACACACAATTTAGTTGGCAACAGCTGACTTGTCATATTCTGAACAACTTATATACGAGTTCTATTAGCATACAAAATGCAGTAAAGAGCGAAGACACGATCAAAATGAACCTTTTAAAAGAATTAAATATTTAATATGAGTGTTTTTTCGGCCTCAGTTTTAAGGTTCTATCGGAAGATCTTTATGTTGATTGAAGAAAGCGCGTAGCAGCTAGCCGTACGTCACCGATCGATGCGGTCAAACCGTTGGACCAACCTTGCACCACGATCAAACACATAAATATACCTTATACATAGTTCTACTAACAGAAACTTACAGGTACCTCCGTCGGAATATTGTCTGCTTACATAGTTACACGGGCCCATTATAATCAAGACTTCTTTGATAGAGCTGAATAGAAAGATTATTAACTAACTTTGCTTAAGCAAAATTACTGACTCTTATTCATATTTTTTTATGTGTAGTCAAATTCTTCATATACATAATGAGGTTAATTTGAATGTTCATCGAACACGAATAAGGTTTAAATTTCTAGACGTTTTTGCCGAGTAATCAAAGTGATGCCTTAACCTTGATGTACAGACTTGGGTTATATTTTAAAATTAAATAGTTTTAATCAAATTTGAAAACAAACAATCACACCTCTACTATTTCAAATAGCTTCGGTCAACCGTCACAGGTACAGACACCGGCTCGCCGGCCGCCGCATCCCAACTTATAAACAAACCGCACTCATTGCAGCAAGCCGACAAACTATCTAAACACAATATATTCTGATTTATTCCTCAAAACGTTCATTGTATCCGATGCGTTTCAGAGAGCCACTGTATCACAACACAGGATTTTCCATTAAACACCAACACTTTCAATTATCAACGACTCAATTTGTTATTTTAGTTGCAGTTTAGTTGTAAATACGGAAATGCCATCGGTTAGAATAGCAAGGGATGGATTAGTTGTGTACCTATTCCTTGTTGTCCGGAGTGGAGCGAGCGGTGGTGCGGCGCGACGCGGCGCGGGGCTGGGAGTCGACGGCACGAGTGGTGCCGGTGGTGGTCGCAAGGTTGCTGAAGAGCACGAGCCGGTGTCGCGCGGCCTTTGTACGTCGCACCAGGCAGGCGTTTAATGCGCGGGTATTTCTGTAGATCACAGCCATCGGACAAATCGCGACCGTGCGACCCGGCCTCAACGAGCACTCTAATAATAAACTTGTTTATATTTTTTATTCCCTCCATGACTTTTATTCTGATTCCTCACTGATGTCCAGCGGCAGTCGCCGAGGCCTCGCTCCTCGACCTCGGGGTCCACGTGCGCCTCAAAATAGATCGCAACGCGACACTCATCTTCGATTCTCGTAAGTTATCGAGAACGGATTAAACGTTTCGGCGCCAAAATGCGTTTTGGACGACGGCGGGGTGTCATAAAGAATAAATGGCGAGTAGGTGTGTAGGTGTTGGATTGTTGGAGAGTGCGGTGCGCGTGGTGGGTACGTACCGAGAGCGTGTCAGAGAGCGCGGAGCAGAAGGCGCTGAAGCCGGAGTGCGCGGGCGGGCTGGGCGGCGGGCTGCCGCTCGCCCGGTCCATGGCGTGTGCGGCGTGCGGCGTGGCGGACACTCGCCCAGCACTGCCGCCGCCGCGCACTAACGCGCCCTCGCGTTACATAAACCTCGCGGCTTGCCCGCTGCCCGCTCCCACCTGTCTGTTGTCGCTACGTCTTGGCATCACATGCAAACCACAACAATAACACTAAATAATTATAGAAATACTATTTTAAGCTCACTCAACGCCGACTTAGACTAATTTGTAGCACTTTATCTTAACATAGCATTTGATTTTGAGCAGACACGATAACGGACTGGGTTAATGATGTTATTCTTTGATTTACACGTTACAATTCGAATCATTTCCACTCCCATTCATTTCGTTGTTTCATAGACAACAAAATAAGGCTATAGTGGATGGTTCCTACTTTCATGATATGGGTAGGTAGGTTGGTACTTGCCTGCGTGGGCTCATAATGAGTAATGACTTGTCAAGGGTGACCCGTGTTCGACCGAACATTTGACTTTACCATGAAACCGCCTTTTTTACGCTGAAAATATAATTTCCTTTCACTGTATTTATAATAAACTTAAAACTCAAAGTATTTATTTAAATTAGACCATTACAACAACTTTTAAATGTCATAACAATAAAAAAGATTCTGCTACAGTCCCAGTCACAACACATAATAACTTGTGAAAGTAATGTAAATAAAATAAAGTGATGTGCTTTTTCCAAAGCGTATATCTCTATGGGAAAGAATAATGTTTAATGAATTATTTTTAACTACGTTACAGTTTCCTGAGAGGTCACATTATCCAAAGCCAAGCTAGCTGGTTCATTATGTGCTGCTATCAACAACACCCAAATGTAATAAAGCCATACACAGATTAAATAAAACCTACAGCAGAAAACGAGAATAAACTTGGGCTTTGGTGAAAAATTGCTATCGTGTATTCCCTCGCGCTGCAGCCCTGATAAAGAACATAACAATAACATTAGGGTGGCCTTCGACCGCTACCCTTAATTTTAATCAGGCTTTGAACACAATGAAAACTGCTTTCGTTATATTTTATTGGTAAATTATGCCGCCTCATTGGTGTAGTTAGTTCACTTGTTAGTATTATGAGGTCATGGAATAAAGCAAATAAAAAGCGAACCTTTGTAATGTGATTTGATTGGATATTATCATTGATAGATTTTCCTTTAGGCTGATATGTTTTATTCGGGGGTATTTTTTTGGTCGTACAAAAAAGTAGATAATCAAATCCAAGTGGTTGCGAATGGCGACGGACTGTAAGTCCACCACCAAAGTTCAAAGAGTAATATTATCTTCAAAGCATTTACATTTCACAAAACGCCTTTGTAACCACACTCTTGTCCAAGTGATTTATCATATTCCTCAAGATAAATAAACACTCCATTAAAAAATATTTGATTTCCAACGCGACTGCTGTAAATGTTCGGTTAAACACCTGTTTACATACTTCAGTAATGTTTAAAGTATGTCGTCACGACTTTCCACAATAGTTTTACGATCATCTTTAATGGTTCAACATTCATATGTTACAATTTATAATTGCTTTGAATTTTATTTGAAAATTGTTTAAGTTTTGGATGCGTTTGTTTAACTATTACCGAACTAATTCTTTATAATCGTTAATCATGTTTAGTGGAATGTGTTGTGTGAAGAGTGCAATAGTTTTTATTGCAATTTTTCAAATTGTTTTAAATTTTTGTATGTTGGCACATTGTGGGAGAGTGAAAAGAGTGGTTGGAGGATCTCACGTTGACTGTGGTATAGCGATTTTTTTTTATTAAGCAAAATGTGATTTTTTCATTTTCCATCCAAATTTACCATCTTCATTCTCTCCTGCCCTTATCCTAATTAATTATGGGGTCGGTAAAGCACGTCTTCTTTTATATTTAACTTCTAATCATCTCAGCAGTCATCCTTCTTTATCCATATCATCTTTCACACAGAGTAACAGTCAAAAATTAAGCATCTGAAGTTTTACTTTAGTAGCGAAGTATTTGTTGCATTTCAAAAGTAAACTATGTTCCGATTTACCCACAGTATTTAGGCACAGGATGTGTGACGCTTAGCTGCGTTATTTATCAAACGACTAGCCGTCCTGGCCGGTTTCACCCGCATCCATGGTTAGTGGGTAGTAGTGTGATGTTATATCGCTTTATATTTTTGACGACACGGTTGGCGCAGTGGCTGAGCGATCGACTGCTGCGCTGCGTGTCGCGGGTTCGATTCCCTCACGGAACAAATATTTGTATGACCTGCAGATAGTTGTTTCGGGTCTGGCTGTTTTGTGTATTTGAGTTTAAATGTTTGTAAATGCACCCACGATACAGGAGAAATCCTAGTGTGGAGCAACGTTTAATTTAAAAATAAAGAAAGAAGATATTACTCAGTAATAATGTAGCTTTCGACCGGTGAAGGAATATTTCCAATCGGTTGACTAGTTTTTTATTAAATCAAATTTTACCTATTTATAATACAATTTTAGAAGTAAGTATGTAAGGTTTGGAATAACCTCTTTTTGAAAGAAATAGGATGTAAAAGACGTTTGGGGGTTCAAAGTTACGTTAAAGAATCCAAACACAAGCCTGAAATATACTGGTGTGCTTTACGTAGAACCCACATTTAGACTAAAAAACCGCAAAACCAAGTATAGTTTATTTGACATGGGAATCGAATCCGCGACCACAAGGTTACCAGCCACGCTCACACTACAAAGCACTTAGAACGCGATACCTGATAGGTTTACATTATAGTAGGTTTCTATTCGTTTAGGTATAAATAAATCTTGAAAGTCTTGTGGAACTAAAGAGGTACTCGAAGTCTAAAATTAGAGATAAGAGGAAAAGCTTTGAGGTACGTACGCTTATTAAATTTAACCCCATTCATTCTAAAAACCTTTACGAGTTCGTTGTATTTTTGTTGTTGTTGTAACAACGTCCTATTACATCATAAGTCATGAATGCCAATTTTATGCGGTTTACCCAAATTTTCTTTCTTTGGTAACAGAGCAAAGAATTCTCGCCGACAAACGTCGGATCGTTAAGCTCAAGATCTTTCTTCAAAAACATCAAGGACAAGAACCTGCAAGGTCCTCACATAATCCGGCTAAGACAATGTTTGGCTTTAAAAGAGACTGTGACCTCTTAATTAGTTACGGCTGTTTCGTTCGGTAGTTGTTCGTTCGTTGTGCCTGTTGGTCTAGTGGTTAGTGGCCCTGACTGCTGAGCCGGAGGTCGTGGGTTCGATTCCCACCCAGGACAAACTTTGTGTGATGAGCATGATCGTTTGTTCTGTGTCTAGGTGTGATTTATCTATAATATGTATGTATTTATAAATTATAAGTATGTATATCAGTTGTCTGGTTACCATAACACAAGCTCTGCTTAGCTTGGGATCAGATAGCCGTGTGTGAGTTGTCCCAAGATATTTATTTATTTATTATTATTATTTATTTTCAGATTAGTCTAATAAGAAACATTGATCACAAGTAGTTTGTAAAAGAAATAACGAGTAAAAGCTTGCTTGCTGTAGTCTATGGTTCTCTTTTTTGTTAAGCTTTTATAATAAGCTGTAAGTCCTCCTAAAATAAATAAATAAAAATGATTTTTAAAAAACTACTTTCTAATTTAAAAATAAAATATGACTTCGTTGTATCACTTATAGCTAAGTTTTATTTTCTGCTGCAGCCATATGTATCTCGCTTACCATATCTGACTAGCCATGTGCTTTGTTAACACAAAGGGCCTTACAGCGTATTTTATTTACCTGTCTGCTACCTACAAAACTTGCACTGATAAGACGATATTGGAGAAAACTGATTTCCCTGAGGAGTGCAGAGGTTAGGCGGTAAACACAGTATAACAAAAAGCCGCAATGCCAGATATATTGGATTTTACACTGCGTTCGTTCTCGTTCTCTGCAGTGCAAAAGTAGAGGTTTTAAAGCGAGGATGAACATAAATGCACTGTAGGAACCTTTTAGGAACTAGGAAGAATATGACTGCTGGCAACTGTTATGCTTTTATGTTTAACACGCACTATGTCGCAACACTGCCGCTGGCGACTGAGAATTGCCGGAAAATTCACTTAATAGCAACTTTTAAAATGGTTATTTTTTTAAATATTTCATGATTCAATTTTAGGTTATTCTACTTTTAATAATTTTTAATTTACTTACGAATCGGACTCCCAAAAAAAGATTCCGTAGAATCAAACTTAGTTAATAAAAAAGTATCAATTGGTAGCGCTCATTCAAAGGTTAATTTAACTTTACAGCAAAACCAAATTATTGCCTTCTGCTAAAAGTCACTGCTCCAGTTTCACGAAAAAGATCCATATCTCAAAAACTAAACATAAAATCCAATTTAAACCGATTGTTGTTGAAAGCTAGTTCTTTTTACGTTATTAAAACACATTTTCTTGTTACTTTGAAAATTTGGTCGTACTCACATTATTATGGTGATAAGTAAGTATGGATCAATTCGAATAGAGGCGTGGGTAAGGTTGGTCATTATGAATTTGTTTGGAACCATTTGGAACTGGTCGCATTTAAGTAGACTTTTTAACACACACACACATAGTTCATAACTTTTAAACTGTAAAAAAGGGACCGTAATCCTGAGAATAAAAAGATGGAAATTATCTGGCCCACGCTTCTAATTGATTTGATCCATAGAAAGAAAATTGCAATTATATTATTTAAAAAAAAAACAGAAACACCTTAAAATTAAACGAAATAAAGGGATTAATGTCAAAAGGGCACCACGCTATTGCCACCTGACGCTGGACCACTTGCACTGCCGCATATTTTCAGGGACAGCCTGTTTATGATGCAGATTTTTGTTCCGGATTCCGGAAATCAAAGCATGGTGCTTGAAAATATATCTGAGTTCTTTGTAGAATAGCATAGCTACTACAAGGACTTATGAAAGTCACGGCAACAGCAAAATTCTGTTTCAAGATAATTACATCGTAAAACTAAAATCAGAAATCGTAACTAAATCGTTATAAATTTAATTTTCATGGACTTCACCTAGTTTATTGTTTTTAAGGATTCTCATATTTTTATCTGGTACTTTTATAGCACGGTCATGATATGAACATGATACAGTGCAGTTGGCATAGGCAAAGTAGTCCGATCCGTTCAAGGCACGATCATGGTATTTTACGATGTAGTGGGGGCATAGTGAAGCTTCCTTTCAGTCAATGAATTTTTATGAATTATTTTAAACGAGTTTTGTAAACACGAACTTATTATTAAACACGGAATAATCAGAGAGGCCTGTCAGAGCCACCGCCCGTCGCGGTTGCGGGTTTTTCGAAAGAGATACCGCGGCCCCGGGACATAAAAGAAAGAAAGAAAGCGGGTTTCATAGAAGAAACATCGGTGGGTATCATAATACTAACTCTTGCCCGAGACTTAGTTCACGTTATTTGCGAAAATTGCACATCGTTCGCTTTTAAAATGGTTACCTATTCAGCAGCACTGAGAGCTTTAACGCCCATGTTTTCTCTTTTTTTATCTGTCTTCCCATTGACAATATTTATGCTCGGCGCACAGCAAGAATCTTCGTTCCGCCACAATAATAGTACGATGTCTTTCTCACCGCTCTGGTTTTATCAAATCTCTTTATTAGTCCAGGCGGTTTTCCTTTGGAATGAGAATGAATTCCTCTAAGAATAACAGCACGGTTTCCAGTCGGCTTACATGAACATATTTACAAGAAGTTGGAAGATTTGTCTCAGAATCGAGTTGTACCTAATTGTTGTCTTGTTGCTACGGTTGTTAATCTTCTCTAAACTTTACATAATTTTGTTTTAAGTAGATATGAATATAAGTATTTATTCTTATTTATTTCTTATAAATATTTTTTGTTATTACACCTACTGTGTTTTGTCTCTGCATCACACTAAGGTAGACTGGTAGAAATTGCTTAGGCATTAAGTCCGCTTTTGCACAGCTTTAACTTGTGCAAAAAGTTTTAATAAATTCTTACTAATAAGTATTATAAAAGCGAAAATGAGTTTGTTTATTAGTTTTTTTCTGTATGTCCTGAGTCCTGAGTGCCTATAGCATTCTCAGCTCTTTTTGGTATTAGTAAGATACAGATAATTTAGAAACAACTCTAATATTTTCTTAGGCACACAACCCAACGTAGCATCGCTACGGGACTCAAGCGATCTACGCCACTTATGTGGAGCCACGCTTCTGTCGCGACGCCATGCCCTGACGGCAGCCCACTGTGTGATGAAAGATGAAAGACAGTATGTTTTGTTGCTGAACAACTACTGCGTGGAGGGAGATGACCCACCTCCTAGGGCCGAGGTGTTAGAGATTATCAGACACCAGCTGTATGATGCGTAAGTGATTAACGTGATGTTGTAGAAAGATAAGGAAATTGTCTATGGGCATTTAATAAATAGGTTCTTTTACTACCGTAGTAGTAATGCTAAGACAAAGAAAACTCCAAAGTAAATACAAACGATTTGCCTCTGTAGTACCTAGAGCTACCCACACGTTGCTTAGCTTGCTGCCCCGTTTTCGTAACAAATAGTAGCATGTTTTATAATCATAGTACTAGTTGCATAACAGCAGACGGAATCAATATCTAAGTCGCTTTACATGCTACAAAACAAGTCCAATAAAAAAGTGCAGGGGTAACAAACAGCGGGCCCGCGCCGCAGCGGGATTATGATTGGAGTAAATCCGCGTCAGCGCTTCATTACCACGTTTGTCACGTTGTATGGTTTCAGGATCACGAGAGGGCACGATGTGGCTTTGTTACGGATCGCACTACATCTCGATGACGTCACCTGGCTTAACCGCTCGCTCTTGCCCTCATCTTCGTTCGGGATATCAGGTGATTGACTGATAGCATAAGGACGTAGCTGCGTAGGTGTAAGGAAGCTTATGTAGCTTAGAATTCAATAACAATGTCGCAGTGACACATTTAAGAACAAATTCCATTGGTAAATATCCACAAGAAAAACTGTAGTATATATATAGGTATAGAGTCTATACTACAGTTAGTAAATAAAATATAATATAATAGTAAGTAAATAAAATATTTTTATTTACTTTTCAACACTTTTTTATTCTTCAGTAGAGGTTTTCGGGATTACAAGGTCGCAAAAAGGATTTTTCAACCCAAAAATATAAGTAAAATTAAAATATTTAAACAAAGCGGGTAAATCTCAATTTAATCCTACTCTGCATCGTATTTAAATATAAACCACATCTGCAGTTATTAGGGTAGGATAAGGTCACATTAATATTTAGATCGTCTAGTTCAGATATTATTCAAGTCCTTTATTGGAAGCCATCGACCACGTTTCAGGTGAATGTACAATATACGGGTACGGGTATAGAGATTTGGATACAATGGAGACTTCGGAGCGACTGTTGGCGGCCACGTTGAGGATAGTCTCACTGGACGCGTGCACGGAAGCCCTGGGCGAACACCTAGCTCCGCGCCACGACGGCGGGATGATGTGCGCTCTTGGCGACGGAGTCGACGCCTGCCAGGTACCGTCCGGCTAACTAATTAACTCAATACGTCTTCATTATGTACTGTTCCATCTGTATACAAGTGCAGTAGGTATCTTATAATAATTACCTACCTAACTATTAATTTTGGGGGGACAAAAACATCGTATTTATTTACTCAAGTAGATTAAACCGATTTATCACACCTTTCTACCTGTATCTGTATGTATGGGTACTTTGCGTGCGTAGCTAAGGCGTCATTAGCTGACAAAGTACATATGTGCTTAAGATATACTTAAATGATCATATCGTACCGTAGATAACATTTGGTGGATTTGTGGGTGGATTAGATAGATAAATATTGTTATTTGCTAAATTTAACCATGTATACAGGGTGATTTGTAATTCGCAGCACATGTAGGTACCTACTTTAACTTTTTCCAAATTTTTCCATCTCTCTCCACTGCTGCTTGTGTGAAATCTACGACGTTCAGGGTTTTAAGCTAACGAATAAATCCTCCTAAAAAGCAATGACTAATGATTTTGGTGAAAGCTTTGAATACATCCGCCATTTGAAAAATTAGCATCTTAAATAGGTTATGTTCTGAAAATTTCGTGACACTTCCCTTATTTATCGAGGTAATTTTCTCTATACATATACGTATAAATTATAGAAATGACTTCCTTGTTTTATTAGCTTTCTAAAATGGCACAGTGTAGGTACTTTTAACAAGTGAATGAACGGAACACAACGGTTGTTGACAAGATAGTATTTAAATGAAAACTAGGCCTACCATCAACTTTTAGTTAACCATTCACTTCCGATGTAATCCAGTATAAGTACCTAAACTAAATCGTGCAGATTCGTACCATGAAGTGCCTTTAGCTGACAGGAGTTTGAATCTTCATGGACTGAATGAAAGATCGAAATTTGTCTGTGGTCCGCGGTGTGAGAAAGAGATGACGCTATACAGACGTTGCATAAGTCTGTCTCTTTTACTCGCACCATATGCGTTGCGTTCCGAAGCATAATCTGTATAAAAATTACAACAAAAACATTTTCAAATTACGTTTTCTAGCTTCAAATTATATACCATTACGCCATATTTAGTACTCATTAAATAATAGTAGTTTATATAATTATTTAATTAAGAAATATAAAAGGTTTGCTTAGTGTTGTTGTTAAAATAAATTGATTAAGACGAGTTAGGAACGCACCTCCACAGACTAAGTAACCTGTCGATGACAAATGACGTTCTGTTTTACGTAGTTGAACAAAAAGTTGATCTTACATAATTATTTTTTATGACAGGAATCCGTAATAAAAATCAGTATATTAATTGATTTAATGCCTGCACACTAATTGTATTCAATTGCAGTCAACAACTATTCTACTAACTAAAATAAATAGATAAATAGAGTTCTTTACTTAATTTTATTAGTATTATTTGAAGTTATATTAATAAGTAATACGAATAATGGCTGAAATACCTTGAACTACGTATATTATCACAATTTTTATAAAGTTATTAACAAAACGACTCATTTCACGCCAAGAAATACCAACTTTTTTTGAATTAGTTACTTTGACACATAAGCCATCCTTTTCAGGTTGATAGGTCACGTCATGGTATGAAAAATGAATGAACGAAAACAGTTTCGAAGCAATTGTCGACTTGATTTGGCGTTGCCTAAACTGGATCATGTTATGGATATTGTGGTATGAAATAGCAAAACAGTTTATTTTAGGCCATCAATTGAATCGCAATAACAGTTGATGGTAAGCCTCAACGAATGCACGCTACCACGAAAAACTTAACGCCGTAGCAATGTGATCTCGAATAACTATATCTCTAATGTTCACTTTTTCGAAACACTTAACAACGAATGCACGCTACCACTAAAAACTGAACACCGTAACAATGTGATCTCGAATAACAAAACCTCTAAAAGTCATCGTAAAAAGTCTTTATTCTTTTAACAATCATCCTCCTCCTCTAGCTCCTGTCCACCCAAGCTGGACAGAGCACCGCCGTGCCCTCGTGGAGGCGATCGGCGGCGGCGATCTCTCGCGTCCGGCCCTGGTTCAGGCCATGGTCCGGAGCGAGAGGGAATGGGAAGCGGTCACCTCCTTCTGCGAAGCAGTAATGCTAGCTAGCCGTAGACGCGGGCCTGTGGACGATGAGCAATGGGTAGCTCACCGTCCGTCCGTCGATTGACGACAGGCCGTGTCGACGGCGCGTTCGTGTTTCACGCGCGCGCGTGCGCGTGTTATACCGCGGCCCCGGAACGTAAAGGGCAATAGAAGGAACATGGTTGGGTTTTAGTCAGTAAAAGTCTGACATGCCCCCCCGCTCCTCCTAGAGCGGGGGAAGTCATTTGATGACTTCCCACCCGAGAAAAAAAAACATTGGTTCCAAATTGAGATGCTCGCGACTTGAGAAGCTCAAAAAATAAGCAATAAATTCTCTCATTTTTGTTGGACAGGAGCTAGAGGAGGAGGATGATTGTTATATGAATAAAGACTTTTTACGATGACTTTTAGAGGTTTTGTTATTCGAGATCACATTGTTACGGTGTTCAGTTTTTAGTGGTAGCGTGCATTCGTTGTTAAGTGTTTCGAAAAAGTGAACATTAGAGATTTAGTTATTCGAGATCACATTGCTACGGCGTTAAGTTTTTCGTGGTAGCGTGCATTCGTTGTTAAGTGTTTCGTATTCGTGAACTTACGGGGACGTGTTATTAGGTGTTACACTTTTCTAAGTCACGTATCACACTCCTACTTACCTACTCTTAATGATGTAGAGATGGAAAATTTCCTATAAACTTTAAAAAGTTCTATTTCTCTAAAACATACCAGTTTGGACCCCAAGTTATCGGATACAAAATTGTTGCAAATTAAGTCTAGTCTCATCGATTTCAAGGAACCCAAGCCACCCAATTACCAATCACCCTGTTATATATCTGTCTACTGGAATATGCAAAATACTTACCCTTGCCGTGCCGTCGCGGACGGTGGCAAAACGACATTAGATAACGTATTGATGAGCGGGGTGAAAAGCCTGAAAAGTAAAAACTCTACAATATTGTAATGTTGAACTTTAGCCTATCCCTGTTGTGTTACATTGTGTCTTTGCTGACTAGAAGCAGTAAGTTCAACTTTGGTTTGTGTTTACTTGCCAATTTAGCCACCCAAACGACTGGGACGGTAGGATTAGCCAGTTCCGAAGCTTAAGTCTGGATTGCGAGCATATTGCAAGGAATAGGTGAAATCGTTTGTTGGGTAAGAGTTTATCGAAACCTGCTTAGACTTGACTTTAGACTTGGATATATGCGGTCGTAAATCTTGTTTTTAACGCCATTTCTTGGTTAGCAGCCACTAGACTAAGTTGGTACCTAAATACTTACACAATTGCTATGGGTGCCTAAGCAAGTAGGGACGTAGGTACTTAGGTTCCTGCTGTATCTACTGTTATTGACTTTTTTTTCTAGGGTGATTCGGGGAGCCCTCTGATTTGCTCCGGAGGGGTGATCGAAGCGGTGAGTAGTTACGGCACGAGCTGCGCAGTGCCAGGACTTCCAGGAGTTTACGCTAGCATCGGGCCGCACTTGTCATGGATACGAGCACTGATGCAACATGAATGATTATTGTACATTTTGATTCAAGTGGGAAAACTCTGGTATTGCGAGCGACGCGGAATTTACACACGAGCCGTAGGCTAGGATGTTAGGCGATAGTCCTCGCGCGACTCTACGAGTGGCACACCGACCCACTACCCGCTCAGCGGACAGGCCGCGATCTCGTGGTGCCATAGAGAGAGCGACTGTCGCAAGCCCGTGCAAGGCACGCCAGTAATAGTGGCGATAAGCAACCTTTTTGAGAAGTGGCTGGAGACCACCGACGCAGGTACGGTCCTTGGGCGGAGCACCGCTGTGTCCTCATAGCGGCGATCGGCGGCGGGACCTCTCGCATCTAACAATGATTAAGTCCATGCTCCGGAGCGAGAGGGAACAGTAATTTGATGAAGTCCCTGGATATCAAAAACGGCCTAGTGCGAGGCGAACTCGCGCACCGAGGGTTCCGTACAAACATGCGATATAAATGAACATATCTTTTGACTGTATGACCACTGACTTGAGTATATATGGTACTAGCTTTTGCCCGCGGCTTCGCTCGCGTTAAATTCGGGGTAACACAGTTCCCCTTGCGCCTTATTGATTTGTAATAGCAACGCTAAGTTTTCCCTTTTCTTCCCTCTTTCTCCCTCACATCCCACTTTTTTAAAATAAAAATTAGCCTATGTCCGTCTCCTGGTTCCCAACTATCTTTGTACCAAAATTCATCAAAATTGGGGTAGCCATTAAAGCGTGAAGAGGTAACAAACAAACAAACTCACTTTCGCTTTTATAATATTTGTAAGGATTAATTTCAACTCGATAGCTTCAAGCGTTCCCGAGATAAGGGGTCTTGACAGACAGACGGAAGGACATCAAAATCGAGTCTGTAAGGGTTCCGTTTTTTTCCTTTTGAGGCACGGAACCCTAAAATGACGAGTGTTATAGAGCCGAGAACTGCAGTAACAGATGCTCACGTGAATCAAACGACGTTTTTCATTACACTCACGCAGAAACAAAATAACAGAACTAAAAAAATATATTTTTGATTTTAATCATTATGAAACTATGATTTAATTTCCTTTGTCCTCGCGCCTTGCCTTCGCAAGCTAAAGGAAAAATAAAGATATGACGCCACTAAACAGCCTAATCTAAAACTGAGATTCATAAAATTTTGAATTTAAAGCACAAATAAATGTTAATTTGTTGATAAACGCAAATTATTTGCTGCTGCTTCAACAACATGCGCCTATTTACTGTGAATAAAAACAATCACTGCTGACTGAAGTGTTTATTGTTATCTACCCTACCTACCTACTACCTTACCTACCTGCCTACCTACACCACCTACCTACACTTTTTCTCTCTAGTTAAGTGCTGTGCTTGACGGACCCTTACAAACTTCCGGCTCGCTACTGGTCTGCGTTTGGAGTCCTTGTATAGTTCGTAAACAATTAAAATAATGTACTTAGGTACATACAGTATTAGTGTATCTCATGTAAGTCAATAAAATTAACGTTTTATTCTATTTTATTTTTATATTGTTACCTACTAGCTTTTGCCCGCGGCTTCGCTCGCGTTAAATTCGGGGTAACACAGTTCCCCTTGCGCCTTATTGATTTGTAATAGCAACGCTAAGTTTTCCCTTTTCTTCCCTCTTTCTCCCTCACATCCCACTTTTTTAAAATAAAAATTAGCCTATGTCCGTCTCCTGGTTCCCAACTATCTTTGTACCAAAATTCATCAAAATTGGGGTAGCCATTAAAGCGTGAAGAGGTAACAAACAAACAAACTCACTTTCGCTTTTATAATATTTGTAAGGATTAATTTCAACTCGATAGCTTCAAGCGTTCCCGAGATAAGGGGTCTTGACAGACAGACGGAAGGACATCAAAATCGAGTCTGTAAGGGTTCCGTTTTTTTCCTTTTGAGGCACGGAACCCTAAAATGACGAGTGTTATAGAGCCGAGAACTGCAGTAACAGATGCTCACGTGAATCAAACGACGTTTTTCATTACACTCACGCAGAAACAAAATAACAGAACTAAAAAAATATATTTTTGATTTTAATCATTATGAAACTATGATTTAATTTCCTTTGTCCTCGCGCCTTGCCTTCGCAAGCTAAAGGAAAAATAAAGATATGACGCCACTAAACAGCCTAATCTAAAACTGAGATTCATAAAATTTTGAATTTAAAGCACAAATAAATGTTAATTTGTTGATAAACGCAAATTATTTGCTGCTGCTTCAACAACATGCGCCTATTTACTGTGAATAAAAACAATCACTGCTGACTGAAGTGTTTATTGTTATCTACCCTACCTACCTACTACCTTACCTACCTGCCTACCTACACCACCTACCTACACTTTTTCTCTCTAGTTAAGTGCTGTGCTTGACGGACCCTTACAAACTTCCGGCTCGCTACTGGTCTGCGTTTGGAGTCCTTGTATAGTTCGTAAATAATTAAAATAATGTACTTAGGTACATACAGTATTAGTGTATCTCATGTAAGTCAATAAAATTAACGTTTTATTCTATTTTATTTTTATATTGTTACTAGCTTTTGCCCGCGGCTTCGCTCGCGTTAAATTCGGGGTAACACAGTTCCCCTTGCGCCTTATTGATTTGTAATAGCAACGCTAAGTTTTCCCTTTTCTTCCCTCTTTCTCCCTCACATCCCACTTTTTTAAAATAAAAATTAGCCTATGTCCGTCTCCTGGTTCCCAACTATCTTTGTACCAAAATTCATCAAAATTGGGGTAGCCATTAAAGCGTGAAGAGGTAACAAACAAACAAACTCACTTTCGCTTTTATAATATTAGTAAGGATTTAACTAGACTAGCCACACTTTTGCCCAAGGCTTTGCTCGTGTAGTGGTCGGAAACGTGTTAAATATAACGTGTTGAGTCTCCAGTCTTATCGAAAGCAGGTTACATTATAATACCATCGTGGGTCTATTATACCGCCAACTTCCAAACTTCAGGCTGCTACTTGAACTTTCTAATAGAAAAACAAACCTTTTTCTTCGACCCGGAATATCCCAAAATGTGCCGTTGTGGTTGCACGCTTGATTGAGGCCAACGTATAAAAATTTTGTTGTTTAACATACATACATAAACGCCACTATTAAATGTTAGAACAGGATAGTCACGCAGAATAATTTATATTGTACACTTTGCACTAGCTTTTTTTTCTGAAGCTAAGGGATTCATCTTTTTTAATTTTATTAACTTGACTTATATTTTTATGTTGTGTTATTTAGTGACTTCTAGTACATCGTATTAGAAATATCTGTAATATTGCTATAATTAATGGTAAATAAATAAATATTATCTTCAAGACACCCGGCTTTTTTAGTCTATGATAAATATATTTGAAGTGATCATTCATAACAAGATATAAATGGAAACAACTCAGCTGCAACCTGCTTTATAGTATTGTCCTTTAGCACTCTTGGTCACCTATTTCATACCGAGATAGTTTTGAAGAGCTCAATCTGCCACATTGCCATTTGCCACATTTCCGATTCACTGGAAAGGGTTAATAGTTTGATAATGACGGAATAGTAAGTTAAAGAAAACAAAAAAGTGAATAAACAATCATTATATTCGATCGACAACACATACGGAAAGTTACATATGAAACATAACTAGCAATAATAAGTAGTATTTATAGCCGTTTTGTGACCTAATAATTAAATATTAACTATAACACTATTTTTGCGGACGCCATAATTTCAATAGTTTTGATGATAAAAAATAACTTCATAAGAATTGACAGTACAAATAATAAATCTAAGACCGAGCTAGCAAGCATAACGTATAGAACTAATAGAGAAAAACTTTCAAACACGAACATTTGCCAGCCAACGCCAATGTGTCGTGACGAATTGAACAAGTGACAATTCACTGGTCCATGACTATGAATCTGTTTTCAATATAAAGGGTGTAAATGTACGCACAACAAAGCCAAAAGGTACGTGTTTTGATATTTTTTTATTCTAGATTCTAGACCATACTTGGAAACGTTAGTTATGGAAATATTGGGGGTTTAAGTTCCATTAATCCATCAAAGTTTTTTTCTATAATGTTATAACTACACTAATACCTCTTCGACACCGTACTATACAAAATACAAAGCGTCCATCAGCATAATGTTTTAAGTGACATTAAATTCTACCGTAAAACGTAATTTTTCACCCCATTAAAAGCTAGCAATATTTTTTTGCGTAGAATTACACAATTTGATGTACAGAATGCCTTGTTGACAGCTTCGTGAAGGGTTGTTGAACTTACACCCTGCATGAAGTTCAATGCTAACTATTTGCGACTGATGTAAGGTGGGTGCAGACCGGACTGCGGGCACCTGATTTTGATCAATATTTCACTACATTTTCTATGTCTACAAGGTTTGAGTCGGTTTGACCGCACCTTTATCAAATTAATTAGATTGAAGCTATAAACACGCATTGGCAGATATTGGCTGGCTCACATAAAGATGGTGATAACTTATTTTGTACTTAATATATCAAGAGTATAAATATCGTTCTCTCAGCAAGCAAACAATTACAATAATAAATATTTATTCAAGGTTCAAGCTCAACTTTTATCAAACATAACTATTATTACATCAAGTCATATTTTTAGCCATCTAATATAGAAACCATTTCCTTTTCGAGGACTTTGGTCAATAGTTTATATTTCGAGAACTTTAAACCGTATATTGCACACTTAACACGCATATAACTACATCTTACAACACTTAGTTTGTTAATCATATCATCCTTGAATATATACTATATACCTATGAATGATTATGTCCAGCTTATTCGACATACCCGTTTAGTTCTTACATATTACAAAGTTCTGTAGATAATTCGACATTATTTAAATACAACCATTTTGTAAGTAAAGGCCTTTTCAAAGGTTTCTAGTTAACACACAATAAAAACAACATACTTATAACATCTACAACATCTAACGTATAGTCATCTTAAACATACATTAACTAACATATAAGTGAAGATTTAATTTAAAGAATGTAATATAGGAATAGAGCCCCTACGGGTTCACACAGTCAGATTTTAGGAAGAAGTTATGTTGATACGACAGTATAAAAATCGCCTCAATATTTCAATATACCTGAGGCCGAAGTCTTGAATCGATAATTTTGTTAAATCAATAATTATTAAAAACAACAGTAATATACTTACATAGTTATATGGCTATATACTGGGAACGATTCCCCTCTCCCAAAGTCAATCTCAAAAAATACAACAGTACATCAATAAGTAAAGTTTGTATATATACTACTCAACTGCTATATATCTAAGGTGCCTTTGTTCTAAAAGCGGTACACATACTATACATGTACGGTCAACAAAAGATATAAGTAACCAGGCTCGGTAAACTGTTTGTTTTCTATCAAATAAATTACACTTTATTCAAAAACTGTCATGGATTGTTAAGAAAACTTCAACTGTATCTGACAAACCTGGTTACTTATATCTTTTGTTGAATGTACATTGAAAAAGGATACTTTGAACTATTCGAGTTTTTTCGCATTAATAATACATTAACTGCATATAAGAATAAGTATTTAAACACACTGAATTTTAAAAGGCACCTTAAACCGTCTATCCCTATTTTTCAGTGTCAACTTCCTCCCATTCATTCACTAATGCTACATAGCATTCTTAATCAAGCAGGGTTCTAACTTTATCCCCCTAGAATAAAGTATCCCTTAGGTAATAAAGTTTCATTAAATAATATTGTCTAACTAACACCATTTTGAACATGAATAATAAAATAACTTACACGTAAAACAACTAGGAACAAAAATTGCAACTACTTAATTGTGAAATAATAAGGAAAGACCGTAATGGAAGATATAACTTCGAAGGCAATAGGTGAACACATCAAGTCGACAAAATCAAACCTTGTCGTGACAGCAAGATGAGATCAAAATCAAAGTTGTTCTAAAGGGCTTGACCAGTCTCATAGATTAAAAAGCTGTTAAAGTATTTTCCAGCTAAAATAATGCAGATATAACTAGATAAAATATTACTTAATATTATTATTTGTTCTACTACCCCAAAGTAGCTTTATCTATTAAACAAGGCATAAGAGAGACAGCAATTGACAAAACATAGAGATCTACTTAACTGACCAGTGCGCAAGCCCTTCTTAATAGTGGAACAACTTAAGACCAGTTGAACCACGTCCGACCTTCAGCTCCTGGAGTGCTGCTCGTACTCTTTGGTGATTTTGGGGTTTTAGGAGTTGGTGGTTTCGATGAGTCTGAGTTTTTGTCTTCATTGGAGCCCTCGACTGCCTCTGTAGTGGATTTCAACTGAAACAAATTAAATGTTTTAATGTATTCTCCCGTTGGTCTGATCGAAAGTTTAAATGCTGTTAGCGACGCTCAGTTCCCAGGTTGGGCGAAGTCTAATTGGGTCATCAGATAATCTATGTAATTTTATTGACTCGACGGTTGCCCTGGTGGTTGGGAGATTGTCATGCTCACTTAAATGTCTCGCTGATGGTGGCGGGTGTGTCGGGTCATTTAGCTCCCTTCAAAATGGTCGAGCTGAATGGGGCTGATCCATACGTCATGTTCGTGAACGGGCGCTGTCAGTTGGGACTGGTCATCTCTTAGCTACCACGGTTTGTTTTAATTCATCTATTAAACTCTTGCTAATTATTGCTTTTACTCTGGACGCTCTAAATGTGCTCGTTTTTCTACATCGTTCTCACATTATGTATAATCTCAACATGAATGATGTATCCATGATTTTATAAAATATTATGATTTAAAAGAGTGTCCATGGAGTTTCTTGCCCATTCTTCTCCATAGAGATCGACGCTTTGGAATGGGCAACTACAGTACTTTCATAAGTTATTATGTCTTGTGACTGGGACTGTAGCAGCATCATTTTTTGTTCTTGTTTTTATGACATTCAAAAGTGCCTGTAATGGTCTAATTGAAATAAATGGTTTGAGTTTGATATTGGCAATCTGTTCGTCTAGTACTATGTTGTTTAAATATAACGTTTACGTGTCCTGTCCATATTAACATGTATCTTAATTAAAATCCTTATTTCCTTACTAATATTATAAAAGCGAAAGTGAGTTTGTTTGTTTGTTACCTCTTCACGCTTTAATGGCTAAACCGATTTGGATGAATTTTGGTACAGAGATAGTTGGGAACCAGGAGACGGACATAGGCTAATTTTTATTTTAAAAAAGTAGGATATAAGGGAGAACGAGGGAAGAAAAGGGAAAACTTAGCGTTGCTATTACAAATCCATCAGGCGTAAGAGCAAAAACTGCAGGTCTGCTTGGTGTGTTATACCGAATTTAACGCGAGCGAAGCCGCGGGCGAAAGCTAGTAATATTATAAATGCCAATATTTTTGAGGATGGATGTTTGTCACTCTTTCACGTCAAAACGGCTCAACGGATCTTGATGGAATTTGGCACATAGCACATAGGATATTTTTTCTTTCGATATCACGCGGGCGAAGCCGCGGGAGCCAGCTGGTGTTTCATATAGTATTTTTTTTTGCAATATTTTTATTTCTTGTATAGATTCGAGGCCACTCTTCTCCAGTTGGGGCCAGCCGTCAGTTTTAGCTCGTCCTCCCATCTCATTCTTTGTTTGCTTTGAAAGAGTGGCTCGCGATAGAGTTCAGTGGAAGCAGCTAGAGGAGGCCTTTGCCAAGAGGCACGCTGAATTAAGGGACATTTTATAACTAAGCAAAATGTAACAGATAACCAATTCAGAATCGCAAGGCTATTAATTAAATAGATTCGAGGCAATGAAACTAGTACTAAAATAATGACCAGCGATCGCGATCATCATCATCATGATCTTGGGTCTCGAGTTTCCAAGGAGAACCCAAGGCACCTCTGATTATTCGGATTCGTGTGCGCATTGTTAAATTGTCCCTTGTATAGGAAACGAGTATGCTTGAGATATTTCTCGACGGCATTTTAAACTAACTCAGAGGCCCATAGCCGGCATAAAAGCAGAGGGGCCTGTGGGCCAATACCTGCCGAGGCTGCGTGTTAGAACACACACACACAAACACACAAAGGGTAAAAGTGAGAACATGGATGGGTTTTAGTCAGTACAAGTCTGACACTCCCTTCCGTTCCGCCCGAAGCGAGAGAAATCATTTGATGATTCCAAAAAAAATATAACGGCCGGGATCAAACTACTAACCACACGACTGAATAGAACGTTATACACGTTTATCAGCGCCCGCCTGTGAACGTACCTTCATATTAGTTTTCGCTTGCATCTCACGTTCGTAGTCCCTCACGTCTTCTAAGGTCATGTTGAACCAATCGTCCATCCAGGCAAACGCCTGGCGATGACCAAGCAGCAGTATTTCGCGAATTGTCTGAAAATTTACATAAATAAAATCATGCCGTTTATCCCGACAAAACTGTATTGAATAGTAACATAGCATCACGCCTGCTATCGTCGAAGGGATGGCAGAGGTGTACCTACTAGTACACCCACATTTCTGTTTTGAGGTCCCATTTAATTGGGGGCGAGCCTATTGCCATCCACCAGGCACCAATCTAAACTCCCGAAGCTACTACTGAGAAATTCCTGATGGAAAACAACAATAATACTTTGCCCGGAAATCGCACCCAGGATCTAATCAAAAACGTAAATCAAAGCCGTAATGACTAATTGACTTGACATATTATTTCTTTATCTACCATTTTTTTGTGGTGGGAAATCATCAAATAACTTCCCCCGCTCTGTGCGGAGCGGGGGGAGTGTCAGGATTTTACTAACTAAAACCCACCCATGTTCCTTCTATTGCCCTTTACGTTCCGGGGCAGCGGTATCTCTTTCGAACAGCCCGCAACCCCGGCAGGCGGAGGCTCTGGCAAGCCCCTCTGCTTTGCTGACATCTCTTTGAGGCGCGCGTGAAACACAAACGCGCCGTCGACACGGCCTGTCGTCAATAGACGGACGGACCGTGAGCTAAACATTGCTCACCGTCCACAGGCCCGACTTATATCTACCATTACAGGAGTTACATAATTATAAATAGCTAGCTGGCGCCCGTAGCTTCGCCCGCGTGATATAAAAAAAATGTCCTATGTGTTATTCCAGACTATAATCTACCTCTGTGCCAAATTTCATCAAGATCCGTTCAGCCGTTATGACATGAAAGAGTAACAAACATCAATACATCCATCTATCCTCACAAACATTCGCATTTATAATATTAGTAGGATAAGTAGGATCTGAAGCTACCGCAATATTAATATTGACGGCACGGTCGGCGCATTGGCTAAACGATTGACTGCTGCGCTGCGTGTCGCGGCTTCGATTCCCCAACGGAACAAATATTTGTATGGCCTACAAATAGTTGTTTCGGGTCTGGCTGTTTGTGTATGTGAATTTAACTGTTTGTAAACGCACCCACGATACAGGAGAAAATTACATTGTGGGGCAACATTAAAAAAAAAATTCACATGCCAAGATTTTACGACTTGTTTATGTATTAAAGTCACGCGCATCTTACTAGTTCTATAATAGGAAAAGTACCACAAGTTATTCTGGTCAGAAATACATTAAAGAAATCTAAAATGAACTCACTCCTTGAACATACTCCTCAACTCTGGTCTGCAGGCCCCACACCTCGAACTTAACGCTGACAGCCTTGTAACAGCACATAATGGGCTGGTGGGAGTCCCTCCAGCCCTCCACAAGGGGACCTCGACCTGTCTTCTCCGACTTGAAGAACTTTGGGTCTTCTGCCTCCTTGTAATGATGTGGCTTGATTTCATCATAAGCTATGTCTAAGAAGTCAACCTCTCTTTGTTCTAGTTCTTCTGGAGTCATACCCAGACACTACAAAAGAAAAGAAAAAAACTAATCTCTATGAAAAACTTGTCTTTGATATGCTAAAATTCCCATTCAATAACTTACATTTTCTGTAGTCCCATTATTATCTTCATATCTTGTTTGGATTGATATAGCAAACTTTGGAATAAAGGAGCACTGGAAAAATAAGCACAAAAAATAAAATTACTCGTTTAAATTAATTACAAGCCCATTTTTGTAAATTTATAATCATGAAAACAAAATACTCACTGTATATTCTGTCAAGATTCAGCGACATGAAAAAGACAAAAAAGTTAAAGTTAATAATCTTCTTCTGTCTTTAAAAATCATATGGTTGTGCTCTTATTTCATTAGTTATTTTAAAACTAATACAACAATTTATGTTACTTAGTAGTACCAAAGTAATACTTCAAATATTATTTTATGAGGAAATAAATTGTAACTTAATAATTTTTGTTAATTATATAAACATGGGGGAAACCATATTGAAGTTATAGATTATATTGTTTAAGAAAACTTATTTACCTGTAATTGTGTAAGGGTAATAATTCCATGCTTTTTCAGTAACATAAAATATTTTTGGTATGAGAGACTGGACCCAGTATGGTAAGTGACTGTAGAATAAGGAAAAGGAAATATTGTTAAATGTGTTTTATGTAGAATTAATAAAATTGATTAGGCTATACATTTACTTCCATTAGGTAGTAACTGAGTAAAAACATGCTTTACAGTATTTAAGAAAGTATGTTATTTGTATGTATGGCTAATCAAATCTATAATGTTTATCATTATATAAATAGAAAAAAATGTGTCATACAACAGTGACAAATTCATAAATTTTAATCTAATCTACCTAAGATTAGATAATGAATTTGAAACTGTATTTCCGGATTAAGTTATGCCACACCTGGATTCAAAGGCTAGGTTTTAGAAAGATCTACTTAATGAAAGACTGAAAATGTCTGAGGCTTAAGAACTAAATCTTATAAGGCAAATAAAAAAAAAGATACACCTAGACAAATGTATTCTCTTCTCAGTGTACTGTCCCACTCCATTAACTTCATCATTAACTTGCTCATTAGCCACTACCTCCACTCCTTCACCATTGCTGGATTGCTCGAAGCTATGCCGTGCTATCATGTACAGCTGACCTATGCGGTACTAGAATAAAGCATAACAAGTCATACACATGTTAATGATAATTGTTCATTGTGCTCCCAGACTGTTTACATAAAGTAAATCTATGCACTTTAAACCGGCTTCCATGAGCTGCAATTAACGATAAGATGTGATCAATTAAAATGATAAAAGGTTGAACCGATAGCTGTGCCCTGTAGTTTACAGTCTAGTGAACAATTTCTAGATAGTACAAATAGAAAACTATTACGCACTGCACACATCAATCTGCAGCCATACATATGTAATGTTATAGCTAACTATAAAACAAAACTAATCTTTCCAAGGCCGTTTTTGCCGTAAATACAACCTACTTATCAAAGAAATTAAATATGCCATTGTATGAATTTTAACAGATGGTGTATACAGTTAGTAATGCTTTTAAAATTCATAAAAAATACACATAGTTTCTGTAATAAAATAAAAATCCTGCATTTCACAAAATCGCAAGAGTAAATTGAACGAGTACCTCCTCCACTGTCATCGGCATACAAATTCTGAATTCCTTTGTTAACACCATTTTGTTAATTTGATCAAATAAAATAAAAACACTATTTTGATAGTAAAACGACAGCAAATTCAGATGACTGAAAACGCACAATTTCATAAAATATTGCGCAAAATAATCACAATTATATATAGTTGACAATGTATTGACGTTGACAGTTTCTCATTGATTGATTGGTTTTGAACTTTTGAATGAGAATGAGCCATTGAATGATAGAAACTAAAAAAAAAACTAAAGTGCCTTATTCACGATCCATCTTGCATCAATCATAAGCTTGGCGGGACGGACAGCAAGATGGATCGTGAATAAAGCTAAATATTTATTTCGCGACAACCTTTTACAAAAACTTCTCACGTTCTTTCGAGCTTCTTTTGATATGGTCTAAAAATCGTTAATCGTAGGGTAGTCGGTGAGTGTTAGCCGCTAGGCCGAGTGACATATCAGAATGATTGATAGAAGAAATTCCTGATTTGAATTTCATGGAAGTCAAACCCCGATGAGACCAATTTATCAGTCTCATCTGGGTTTGACTAAGTAGTACTTAATCCTCTGCTAGAGTTAGAATAATTTGTTTCAAAAAGCATTTTGCTTTATTTTATAATTATGTAGCTGGCTTGCAGCCCAACTGGATGCAGCTCAATACAACTTATGTCATAGACTGCTTTTTTCCTGTTTACATTCCATTTTCACATCACAACCCATTAACTAATCAAACAACTATAAACTGACCCAGGGAAATACAGCTAAACCCTGATTGATCCAGACAATCGTGCGTTTATGATTTCTTTGGCAACTAGCCGGTCAATCTTTTCACTGTTTCAGTGTATCCGAAAATATTAGCGGGCCATCCACTAACGTTCATTTCTTCCGACTTGTCCCGTTGTGCAAACTGTACAGAAAAGCGAAGGGATAAAATAAAACCGTTGAAGCCACTAATTAAACCACAATCCTACGTTCTATCCCCTGACTTTATCACAACACGCCAGTTCGACAGGAAAAACAATCCTTCAGTGACCATACACACGTTAAGGTACATTCCTGTCAGTGTGCATCATGTCAGTCATACCGAGGGATTGCGTGTCTGTGGATGGTTATAATCCTATCATTTTATGAAGATTGTTGTCATTTAAAAGGAATGCTCGTCATTTTGAATTATCTTTATGGATTATTTTCATTTTGCAACAACATGTGTACGCGTAAGCAAGAAATTGCTATTGCTTTATTTTTATTGCGAGTGAATATCTATTTAAACCTAAAAGAAGACATAGAATGTGGGTAAAAAAGTGGTTATTAGAAAAGGAGGAATATAGTATATAAGACTTTAAAAGTCTTATATCACTATATAAGATCTGGCATGCGATGAACTAGATGATTTTAAGAACTATTTAAGAATGGATGTCTCGACTTTTAACTAATTGCTCAAGATGGTAACACCGTATTTGCAGAAACAAAACACCAGAATGAGAAATTGCATTAAAGCCGAGGAGCGCCTTTTTTGGGGGGGGATTTAATAATTTCCCAAACCCGGGGGGTTTGGGAAATTATTAAATAACTTCCCCCGCTCTGGGCGGAGCGGGGGGGCGTGTTAGACTTTTACTGACTAAAACCCACCCATGTTCCTCCTATTGCCCTTTACGTTCCGGGGCCGCGGTATCTCTTTCGAACAACCCGCAACCCCGGCAGGCGGAGGCCCTGGCAAGCCTCCGTCCACAGGCCCGCATCTACGGTGGCCGGAAGTCGTCTCGCGGCGTCCTGTTGTCGTACAATCTTTATTTTTTATTTGCCATGAGGCAGGGTGAGATTTGTAGGTACTTATTAATTATTTTATTATGAGCTTGGGCACAATTCTTATGTCACCTTTATCGTCTATTTCTTGGGAATCCATTTTATCTTTCCCGAACGAAGACGAACACAAAATGATTACAAATGAACGCTCAATCACGCCGGAAAAATAAACAGGCACTAACTTAGTCACAGAGCGCGTCGCGTCTTTCGCGACGGGAGGAGTGGCGGGGTTTTAATATCGTCATTCTTTCTCGCTCTTGCAAATCCACTGGTGTTCATTCCTTAAGGATTGTAGATTCCGGCAGGAATGAACGTTAGTGGATGGCCCGCTATTGTTGTGGTCTAAAATGGGCGTTTTTCTTGACTGGCGTGACATTGGTTGGCAACTGTCGACGACACTGACAGTGACAACTGACAACATTATATATATTGGAATCATGCAAATCGATGATTATTTCTACGAGATAATTATTAATTGAATAAATCTTAATTCACTGCTATAAAAAGAGTCTCTGATACGCTGCTTTGGTACCACATTGTTGTGTTTATTAATTTGAACTTTATAATGGATCCCAAGGAAGTGGTAGAGCACTTAGTTGCATTAAAAGTGATGAGGTTGACCAAACCCGCTTTAATAAGCCCAAAAATCGTAACTTGTGATTCTAAAGACTTACCAGGTAATATATTAAACAATTACCTCAAAGACGATGCCACTTCTGTGAATCAAATGGAAACCCTTGCTGCAGGCCAGTTCTTATTACTACCACAAAGTTTCGGTAACATTTATCTTGGAGAAACGTTTTCCTGCTATGTTTGCGTACACAATGAAACGAATAATCCAGTGCAGAGTGTGTCAATAAAAGCCGATTTGCAGACAAACTCTCAGAGAATATTACTAACTACTCAACAGAACCTCTCTCCTACAATGCTTGATGTAGATGAAACATTAAGTGATGTCATACACCATGAAGTCAAAGATCTTGGCACACATATCCTTGTCTGTGAAGTAACATATATGTCTAACTATAACACACTAGCATCATTTAGAAAATTCTTTAAATTTGAAGTAATGAAACCATTAGATGTTAAGACTAAGTTTTACAATGCTGAATCAGATGATGTCTATCTTGAAGCCCAAGTACAAAACATAACATCTGGACCTATTATATTAGAGCAAGTCTCTTTGGAAAGCTCTCAACAGTTTAATGTGAAATCATTGAATGAAATTGATGACGGAGTTTCTGTTTTTGGAGAAGTCACTTTACTTCAACCACAAGAAAGCTGTCAGTATCTCTATTGTTTGACACCAAGAGAAAATATTTCAAAGGAAATAAAACTATTGGCAGCTGCTAAAAATATTGGTAAACTGGATATTGTGTGGAGGTCTAACTTAGGTGAAAAGGGCCGGTTGCAAACTAGTCAATTGCAGAGAATGACACCTGATTATGGAGATATAAGGCTTACATTTGAAAAATTGCCCAGTAAGGTGTCTGTGGAGGAGCCTTTTGATTTCCAATGCAAAATAGTCAATGCCAGTGAAAGGACCCTAGACCTAATTCTAAAACTGCGCTCACTTCAGGATTCTAGTCTTCTTTGGTGCGGCATTTCAAACAAGAAGCTTGGACCATTAGAGCCTGGCCAATCTTTATACATCAACTTAACAGCTCTGCCAATAAATACAGGTCTATGTAATATATCTGGAGTATCTTTACTAGATTTATTCCTAAAGAGAACTTATGATTATGATGATTTAGCATCAGTTTTTGTCTATTAAGCTTAAGTTATATTTAAATATTAAAAACATATTTTATTGATTCAATTCTTTTATTTTGATATTCCATGGCTGTACCCTGGTAGTGTAAACACAAAAATTGTAAATATATTTCCCTAAGTTCTGATGAGAACCTGTTTGTTGCTACCAATTATAATTGACTCATTGAAAAAACCAAAATATTTTTATTGTGGGCTTTTTTTTGGGGTGGGAAATCATCAAATAACTTCCCCCGCTCTGGGCGGAGCGGGGGGGAGTGTCAGACTTCTACTGACTAAAACCCACCCATGTTCCTTCTATTGCCCTTTACGTTCCGGGGCAGCGGTATCTCTTTCGAACAGCCCGCAACCCCGGCAGGCGGAGGCTCTGGCAAGCCCCTCTGCTTTGCTGACATCTCTTTGAGGCGCGCGTGAAACACAAACGCGCCGTCGACACGGCCTGTCGTCAATAGACGGACGGACCGTGAGCTAAACATTGCTCACCGTCCACAGGCCCGACTTATATCTACCATTACAGGAGTTACATAATTATAAATAGCTAGCTGGCGCCCGTAGCTTCGCCCGCGTGATATAAAAAAAATGTCCTATGTGTTATTCCAGACTATAATCTACCTCTGTGCCAAATTTCATCAAGATCCGTTCAGCCGTTATGACATGAAAGAGTAACAAACATCAATACATCCATCTATCCTCACAAACATTCGCATTTATAATATTAGTAGGATAAGTAGGATCTGAAGCTACCGCAATATTAATATTGACGGCACGGTCGGCGCATTGGCTAAACGATTGACTGCTGCGCTGCGTGTCGCGGCTTCGATTCCCCAACGGAACAAATATTTGTATGGCCTACAAATAGTTGTTTCGGGTCTGGCTGTTTGTGTATGTGAATTTAACTGTTTGTAAACGCACCCACGATACAGGAGAAAATTACATTGTGGGGCAACATTAAAAAAAAAATTCACATGCCAAGATTTTACGACTTGTTTATGTATTAAAGTCACGCGCATCTTACTAGTTCTATAATAGGAAAAGTACCACAAGTTATTCTGGTCAGAAATACATTAAAGAAATCTAAAATGAACTCACTCCTTGAACATACTCCTCAACTCTGGTCTGCAGGCCCCACACCTCGAACTTAACGCTGACAGCCTTGTAACAGCACATAATGGGCTGGTGGGAGTCCCTCCAGCCCTCCACAAGGGGACCTCGACCTGTCTTCTCCGACTTGAAGAACTTTGGGTCTTCTGCCTCCTTGTAATGATGTGGCTTGATTTCATCATAAGCTATGTCTAAGAAGTCAACCTCTCTTTGTTCTAGTTCTTCTGGAGTCATACCCAGACACTACAAAAGAAAAGAAAAAAACTAATCTCTATGAAAAACTTGTCTTTGATATGCTAAAATTCCCATTCAATAACTTACATTTTCTGTAGTCCCATTATTATCTTCATATCTTGTTTGGATTGATATAGCAAACTTTGGAATAAAGGAGCACTGGAAAAATAAGCACAAAAAATAAAATTACTCGTTTAAATTAATTACAAGCCCATTTTTGTAAATTTATAATCATGAAAACAAAATACTCACTGTATATTCTGTCAAGATTCAGCGACATGAAAAAGACAAAAAAGTTAAAGTTAATAATCTTCTTCTGTCTTTAAAAATCATATGGTTGTGCTCTTATTTCATTAGTTATTTTAAAACTAATACAACAATTTATGTTACTTAGTAGTACCAAAGTAATACTTCAAATATTATTTTATGAGGAAATAAATTGTAACTTAATAATTTTTGTTAATTATATAAACATGGGGGAAACCATATTGAAGTTATAGATTATATTGTTTAAGAAAACTTATTTACCTGTAATTGTGTAAGGGTAATAATTCCATGCTTTTTCAGTAACATAAAATATTTTTGGTATGAGAGACTGGACCCAGTATGGTAAGTGACTGTAGAATAAGGAAAAGGAAATATTGTTAAATGTGTTTTATGTAGAATTAATAAAATTGATTAGGCTATACATTTACTTCCATTAGGTAGTAACTGAGTAAAAACATGCTTTACAGTATTTAAGAAAGTATGTTATTTGTATGTATGGCTAATCAAATCTATAATGTTTATCATTATATAAATAGAAAAAAATGTGTCATACAACAGTGACAAATTCATAAATTTTAATCTAATCTACCTAAGATTAGATAATGAATTTGAAACTGTATTTCCGGATTAAGTTATGCCACACCTGGATTCAAAGGCTAGGTTTTAGAAAGATCTACTTAATGAAAGACTGAAAATGTCTGAGGCTTAAGAACTAAATCTTATAAGGCAAATAAAAAAAAAGATACACCTAGACAAATGTATTCTCTTCTCAGTGTACTGTCCCACTCCATTAACTTCATCATTAACTTGCTCATTAGCCACTACCTCCACTCCTTCACCATTGCTGGATTGCTCGAAGCTATGCCGTGCTATCATGTACAGCTGACCTATGCGGTACTAGAATAAAGCATAACAAGTCATACACATGTTAATGATAATTGTTCATTGTGCTCCCAGACTGTTTACATAAAGTAAATCTATGCACTTTAAACCGGCTTCCATGAGCTGCAATTAACGATAAGATGTGATCAATTAAAATGATAAAAGGTTGAACCGATAGCTGTGCCCTGTAGTTTACAGTCTAGTGAACAATTTCTAGATAGTACAAATAGAAAACTATTACGCACTGCACACATCAATCTGCAGCCATACATATGTAATGTTATAGCTAACTATAAAACAAAACTAATCTTTCCAAGGCCGTTTTTGCCGTAAATACAACCTACTTATCAAAGAAATTAAATATGCCATTGTATGAATTTTAACAGATGGTGTATACAGTTAGTAATGCTTTTAAAATTCATAAAAAATACACATAGTTTCTGTAATAAAATAAAAATCCTGCATTTCACAAAATCGCAAGAGTAAATTGAACGAGTACCTCCTCCACTGTCATCGGCATACAAATTCTGAATTCCTTTGTTAACACCATTTTGTTAATTTGATCAAATAAAATAAAAACACTATTTTGATAGTAAAACGACAGCAAATTCAGATGACTGAAAACGCACAATTTCATAAAATATTGCGCAAAATAATCACAATTATATATAGTTGACAATGTATTGACGTTGACAGTTTCTCATTGATTGATTGGTTTTGAACTTTTGAATGAGAATGAGCCATTGAATGATAGAAACTAAAAAAAAAACTAAAGTGCCTTATTCACGATCCATCTTGCATCAATCATAAGCTTGGCGGGACGGACAGCAAGATGGATCGTGAATAAAGCTAAATATTTATTTCGCGACAACCTTTTACAAAAACTTCTCACGTTCTTTCGAGCTTCTTTTGATATGGTCTAAAAATCGTTAATCGTAGGGTAGTCGGTGAGTGTTAGCCGCTAGGCCGAGTGACATATCAGAATGATTGATAGAAGAAATTCCTGATTTGAATTTCATGGAAGTCAAACCCCGATGAGACCAATTTATCAGTCTCATCTGGGTTTGACTAAGTAGTACTTAATCCTCTGCTAGAGTTAGAATAATTTGTTTCAAAAAGCATTTTGCTTTATTTTATAATTATGTAGCTGGCTTGCAGCCCAACTGGATGCAGCTCAATACAACTTATGTCATAGACTGCTTTTTTCCTGTTTACATTCCATTTTCACATCACAACCCATTAACTAATCAAACAACTATAAACTGACCCAGGGAAATACAGCTAAACCCTGATTGATCCAGACAATCGTGCGTTTATGATTTCTTTGGCAACTAGCCGGTCAATCTTTTCACTGTTTCAGTGTATCCGAAAATATTAGCGGGCCATCCACTAACGTTCATTTCTTCCGACTTGTCCCGTTGTGCAAACTGTACAGAAAAGCGAAGGGATAAAATAAAACCGTTGAAGCCACTAATTAAACCACAATCCTACGTTCTATCCCCTGACTTTATCACAACACGCCAGTTCGACAGGAAAAACAATCCTTCAGTGACCATACACACGTTAAGGTACATTCCTGTCAGTGTGCATCATGTCAGTCATACCGAGGGATTGCGTGTCTGTGGATGGTTATAATCCTATCATTTTATGAAGATTGTTGTCATTTAAAAGGAATGCTCGTCATTTTGAATTATCTTTATGGATTATTTTCATTTTGCAACAACATGTGTACGCGTAAGCAAGAAATTGCTATTGCTTTATTTTTATTGCGAGTGAATATCTATTTAAACCTAAAAGAAGACATAGAATGTGGGTAAAAAAGTGGTTATTAGAAAAGGAGGAATATAGTATATAAGACTTTAAAAGTCTTATATCACTATATAAGATCTGGCATGCGATGAACTAGATGATTTTAAGAACTATTTAAGAATGGATGTCTCGACTTTTAACTAATTGCTCAAGATGGTAACACCGTATTTGCAGAAACAAAACACCAGAATGAGAAATTGCATTAAAGCCGAGGAGCGCCTTTTTTGGGGGGGGATTTAATAATTTCCCAAACCCGGGGGGTTTGGGAAATTATTAAATAACTTCCCCCGCTCTGGGCGGAGCGGGGGGGCGTGTTAGACTTTTACTGACTAAAACCCACCCATGTTCCTCCTATTGCCCTTTACGTTCCGGGGCCGCGGTATCTCTTTCGAACAACCCGCAACCCCGGCAGGCGGAGGCCCTGGCAAGCCTCCGTCCACAGGCCCGCATCTACGGTGGCCGGAAGTCGTCTCGCGGCGTCCTGTTGTCGTACAATCTTTATTTTTTATTTGCCATGAGGCAGGGTGAGATTTGTAGGTACTTATTAATTATTTTATTATGAGCTTGGGCACAATTCTTATGTCACCTTTATCGTCTATTTCTTGGGAATCCATTTTATCTTTCCCGAACGAAGACGAACACAAAATGATTACAAATGAACGCTCAATCACGCCGGAAAAATAAACAGGCACTAACTTAGTCACAGAGCGCGTCGCGTCTTTCGCGACGGGAGGAGTGGCGGGGTTTTAATATCGTCATTCTTTCTCGCTCTTGCAAATCCACTGGTGTTCATTCCTTAAGGATTGTAGATTCCGGCAGGAATGAACGTTAGTGGATGGCCCGCTATTGTTGTGGTCTAAAATGGGCGTTTTTCTTGACTGGCGTGACATTGGTTGGCAACTGTCGACGACACTGACAGTGACAACTGACAACATTATATATATTGGAATCATGCAAATCGATGATTATTTCTACGAGATAATTATTAATTGAATAAATCTTAATTCACTGCTATAAAAAGAGTCTCTGATACGCTGCTTTGGTACCACATTGTTGTGTTTATTAATTTGAACTTTATAATGGATCCCAAGGAAGTGGTAGAGCACTTAGTTGCATTAAAAGTGATGAGGTTGACCAAACCCGCTTTAATAAGCCCAAAAATCGTAACTTGTGATTCTAAAGACTTACCAGGTAATATATTAAACAATTACCTCAAAGACGATGCCACTTCTGTGAATCAAATGGAAACCCTTGCTGCAGGCCAGTTCTTATTACTACCACAAAGTTTCGGTAACATTTATCTTGGAGAAACGTTTTCCTGCTATGTTTGCGTACACAATGAAACGAATAATCCAGTGCAGAGTGTGTCAATAAAAGCCGATTTGCAGACAAACTCTCAGAGAATATTACTAACTACTCAACAGAACCTCTCTCCTACAATGCTTGATGTAGATGAAACATTAAGTGATGTCATACACCATGAAGTCAAAGATCTTGGCACACATATCCTTGTCTGTGAAGTAACATATATGTCTAACTATAACACACTAGCATCATTTAGAAAATTCTTTAAATTTGAAGTAATGAAACCATTAGATGTTAAGACTAAGTTTTACAATGCTGAATCAGATGATGTCTATCTTGAAGCCCAAGTACAAAACATAACATCTGGACCTATTATATTAGAGCAAGTCTCTTTGGAAAGCTCTCAACAGTTTAATGTGAAATCATTGAATGAAATTGATGACGGAGTTTCTGTTTTTGGAGAAGTCACTTTACTTCAACCACAAGAAAGCTGTCAGTATCTCTATTGTTTGACACCAAGAGAAAATATTTCAAAGGAAATAAAACTATTGGCAGCTGCTAAAAATATTGGTAAACTGGATATTGTGTGGAGGTCTAACTTAGGTGAAAAGGGCCGGTTGCAAACTAGTCAATTGCAGAGAATGACACCTGATTATGGAGATATAAGGCTTACATTTGAAAAATTGCCCAGTAAGGTGTCTGTGGAGGAGCCTTTTGATTTCCAATGCAAAATAGTCAATGCCAGTGAAAGGACCCTAGACCTAATTCTAAAACTGCGCTCACTTCAGGATTCTAGTCTTCTTTGGTGCGGCATTTCAAACAAGAAGCTTGGACCATTAGAGCCTGGCCAATCTTTATACATCAACTTAACAGCTCTGCCAATAAATACAGGTCTATGTAATATATCTGGAGTATCTTTACTAGATTTATTCCTAAAGAGAACTTATGATTATGATGATTTAGCATCAGTTTTTGTCTATTAAGCTTAAGTTATATTTAAATATTAAAAACATATTTTATTGATTCAATTCTTTTATTTTGATATTCCATGGCTGTACCCTGGTAGTGTAAACACAAAAATTGTAAATATATTTCCCTAAGTTCTGATGAGAACCTGTTTGTTGCTACCAATTATAATTGACTCATTGAAAAAACCAAAATATTTTTATTGTGGGCTTTTTTTTGGGGTGGGAAATCATCAAATAACTTCCCCCGCTCTGGGCGGAGCGGGGGGGAGTGTCAGACTTCTACTGACTAAAACCCACCAATGTTCCTTCTATTGCACTTTACGTTCCGGGGCCGCGGTATCCCTTTCGATCAACCCGCAACCCCGGCAGGCGGAAGCTCTGGCAAGCCCCTCTGCTTTGCTGACATGTCTTTGAAGCGCGCGTGAAACACAAACGCGCCGTCGACACGGCATGTCGACAATAGACGGACGGACGGTGAGCTACCCATTGCTCACCGTCCACAGGCCCGCATCTACGGTGGCCGGGAGTCGTCTCGCGGCGCCCGGAGCGTCTCCCGCGGCGGCTGGGTTGATTTGAAGTACTCTCCCTCAAACGCCCGGCCACCTTTGCTAGCATTACTGCTTCGCAGAAGGAGGTGACCGCTTCCTATTCCCTCTCGCTCTGGACCATGGACTGAACCAGGGCCTGACGCGAGAGATCGCCGCCGCCGATCGTCTCTACGAGGGCACGGCGGTGCTCCGCCCAAGCTGGGCAGACCGTCACTGTGTGCTCCACCGTGTCCTCCGTGCGACCGTCATAATGGTGACACCCGGGCGTTTCCTCCCGCCCGATTATGTGCATGAACCTCCCGAAACTTCCGTGTCCGGTGAGGACTTGCGTCAGGCGGTAGGTGAGGACGCCATGACGTCTCTCCAGCCACTCCTCAAAGAGGGGACTTACCGCCACTATTGTGGCGTGCCCTGCACGGGGTTGCGACAGTCGCTCTCTCCATGCCACCATGAGATCGCACCGGAGGTCTGTCCGCTGAGCGGTAATTTGCCGCGGTAGCGGAGTTTCCCCCCGGTGTAGTGCCTCCGCGCGCCACTCATACAGGCGCGCGAGGACTATCGCCTCCAGATCCCATGGTGTTTATTGTGGGCTTAGGTATTATTAATACATGTTATGACTTAACAATAAAATTCAATTCCATTTTGTCCCACCAAATAGGGATACAATAATATATCCGGTTATATGCATTTCAAAAAATTTAAGTCTTAAAAGTAAAAAACAATGTCAACATTTAGAACATATTATCTATATATTCAATCATTTAAAAAATCCTGGATAGCGTGGGAAGTTTTATCGATTTAAATAATACGGATTAAGATTCTTATTGTTAATGTTTCATGCCCTAAATGCCATGCCAAAGGAGCATTTGTCAAAAGATAGAAAGTGATAAAATCTCTATTATGGGATTACCTACAAAAGATAAAATTAGGTTTGATAAATATTGGGTAGAGGGCATTGTTCTTAGTAAGAACTTACCACTACCATTCAACCATAGCTACATGGGGGTTTGAAATAGGACATAACATAGGCCCACCTAACAGATCATTAATTTTGAGAAAGTTAATGCAATTTCCCGTGTTTGTTGTTTTCGGAATCGACACAGCGATAAAACGAGACCAATAATTTCATGAGGGGCGACAATCATTTTATGTTTTGAATAAAGATGCAATCATATTTTTAATTGAGAATTGCCAGAATAAAAATAACTAAATTTAAAAAATGTGTCTATGATAACTGTAATGTCACTTTTGTCTGTCAATTTTCTGCCAGTTTGGAGTTTCTAAATTTTAGGAATTTTCAAGTTTTTAAGTAGCTATTTTCGATATAATAGACAACGGATGATTGTGAACTACAAATAACATTAGTCTACTCAATGAAATTTATTTAAGGGTTAGATGAAGAAAAGCTTCTGCACTTTATGTATTTGACTGTCATCACAATAACGAATGTTCCTATTGTGAACAATTCTGATGTGGCCCAATCATGTCGATTCGAACTGTGACTTTGTTATCTCAGCTAATTTCCTTTTGAACGTTCATGTGTGAAAACGGAAACATAATTGTATTGAAACATGGCATATCAGACGCTTCTCCAGGAGTATATGCTCATACCTCCAGTAACCAGGGCATATACCACGGCTTGTGTTGTTACTACGTTAGCTGTTGTAAGATTCTTATTTGTTTGTTTTTTTAATTACACGTCATTTGCTGAGTCATTAAATTTTTTGTATAACATTTAGTAATACTTGCATTGGTGAACCTAATGATATAATATTTATTTTCTTTTTCAGCAACTGGACCTAGTCTCACCATTTCAGTTATATTTTAATCCAAACCTTATACTTAAGAAATACCAATTATGGAGGCTAATAAGCACATTTCTTTTCTTTGGGAATTTAGGATTCAACTTTTTCTTCAATATGATATTCACCTACAGATATTGTAGAATGTTAGAAGAGGGCTCTTTTAGAGGAAGAACTGCTGATTTTGTTGTGATGTTCGTGTTTGGAGGTGTTCTCATGATTGTATCCTTTTTACTTCAAATTATTCAACATTTAAGTGTTTTTTCTTGGTAAATAACTTGAAAGTCTTGTTTGTTGTTGAATTGGTTACTTACTATGCAATGTAGCATAGGAAGTCAAAGCCTTATAAAGCAGGCATGTTATTAAGTTGCAATTTCAGTGATGTAAAAGTTGGCTCACAACAGAACCATCAATGCCAATTAGAAATAAAGGATGACTGTTTGCCAAACATTTTTAAATTTCCTTAACAGTGTTTATATCAGCTGTGTGCATTCTTTGTGAATTTATTATTTTTAGGACAAGCATTTACTATAATGATTGTGTATGTATGGTCTAGAAGAAATGTCTTTGTGAGAATGAACTTCTTTGGTCTCATGAACTTTCAGGTAATGTTTGACAAATTACAGCATTTCAAGTGTATCTTACTGCTTTTTCTGGTAAACAAACTAGTGACTGTCTGCTTCTGCACACTGAGTTGATACCTTCATAATTTTTCCTTAGTATTTTTTTCTACAAATTGCTTTCATCTAAATGTAACCAATTTTGTTTTCAGGCTCCATACCTTCCCTGGGTGCTACTGGGTTTCTCTGTGCTACTTGGTAATGCAATATCAGTAGACTTAGTGGGTATGGCTATTGGCCATATATATTTCTTTATGGAGGATGTACTACCAAGACAGAATGGGGGTCAAAAAATACTGAAAACACCAAAATTCTTGTAAGTTGCCATTTTATTCCAGAACTTTCTCATAATTTTAGAATTTATTTTATGCATTATTTTCCATAACAACTGATTTGTAACAGGATATTTTGAATACCAATATGCATGCCACTGCTTTCAGGAAAAAGTTATTTGATCCTGCCCCAGAGCCAGACTATGGTCCTCTTCCGGAACTGGATAACGTGCGACCAGGAGGTTACGACTGGCGCCGCCGTGATAATGATGACGAGGACGCTAGATAAGCTGCCTCTTTGTTACTGAGATAAGATGCAATTTCAAAGCCAAAATATTTATCAAGAATGTCTAATGATTTCCACTCTTAGATGCATTGCTCTATATCAAAAATATTAATTTTCTCCTCATCCAGACAACTACATAGTAATTTTTGAGTAGAACCTCAACATATCTGCCAATATTTCCTAGACCTAACAATATTATTGTATAAAAGCATTCTATCAAGTATTTAGTGCAATAGACATTTCATTTGAAAGACCAAGCACTGTGTTTTTTTTATGGGTAATGGAATATTGTTTATCATACAGTAAAAACGTTGTATGAATTTGTACAAAACGAATGCCAACGCGATTACGTTGTTAGCATAGAATCAATAAGGTATTTTGTGTAAAAAGTTTATTGATAAGGGTCTGTTAATTGTGAATATAAATGATTGATAAATATAAATTTGTTTTAGTCATAGATATGCAACATTATTTTTAGTATATGCGAAACCTGAATATAGTGTTCAGAATAAGTAACTGAATCGATTCCAATAGTTTTTACACCATGTTATATTTTGTCCCAAAAATATTATTGATAGGTTACGAGTTGGACACATAATAGGTATACGAAATCATACGGCGCGCAACAAGGTCACGGCAGGTCAAGCGACAGTACACACGTGCGGTGTCGTTTGTGCCGCGCGGTGACCGTGGTTTTGTACGGACAACCAGGTAAAATAACAAGCTTATAACTTTCTGATTTTTCATGATAAAGTTCTGAAATTTTGTAGGTACATAGATTCTTCAGATAAACATACTAGGACACGTGTTTCGGGTTTCGCATAAAGTAAAACTAATGTTGTATTGGTGTAACATGAAAATCCATCCTTCAGATTTGCATTTTTACTATGGAAAGTAGCGCACAATTTCAAATTCAATCAAAATCTTGTCTAGTACCTAGTTGTAGTAAACTGCCACAAAATCAGCTTCATGATATTGTGATCTTTTAATGTCTTGCTGATGGTGTCGGGTCATTAAGTTCCCTTCAAAATGGGTGAGCTGAATGGGGCTGATCCATGTTTGTGAACGGGCGCTGGAACTGGTCATCTTGTAGCTGCCACGGTTTATTTGTTTTTGAATCTTTTGCAATGTCTAGTTTTTAATATCTAATGAGAGTTAACAATGTATATACATTATACCAATTAAATAAACTAAAATAATTAAACTAACTTGCTTTAGAAGGGCATAAAAAAAACTAGTAGGTACTCAACGCCGTTTGCTGGAATAATGTACCTAAGAGACTGACCGCGTTGCCACGTTGTATGGCGACACTTAGCCTTTGGCCAAGGTAAAACCCCAAACTGCTCGAAAATATAATATCCGCAAAGGTACTATACTTTCGCCGCTAAACTATTGCCATTAACCAGGCATCAATCATCACTACAATCGATCTGGGAATCGAATCCAAAACCTCATGCTCAGCAGCCCACTGCTTGCGACCACTACACCGATAAGATAGTCTGGTCATTTTATTATTTCGTTTATTTATTTCTGTACATATTTTTTATATTTTTACATATTTCTTATAAAAAAAAAACATATAAAAATAGTAGCCCACCGGTATCGGGAACAGGGTCCAAGCTACCGGCAGTCAGGGGTCCAGAGAAAGGAACCTCCTAACAATACGAGCCGTGTCCGGGAGTACCGCTTTCTGTATCAAGCCCTTGATCCAGCTGCCTAACGAGAGCCTCCTCAGGTGTTGGTCGAGGCTCTTGGCAATTAAGCCATTGGCTGTAACGACTATCGGCACAATGATCGCAGAGTCCACGTCCCACATGTCGACAATCTCGCGAGCCAAGTCAATATACTTGATTTGTTTATCTTTTTCGGCTTTCACAAGGTTCTCGTCATGAGGGACCGTTATGTCAACAATCAATGCGCGCCGCTCTGATCGATCCACCACCACTATATCAGGTTTATTTGCAACAATAGTCCTGTCAGTGATGATGGATCGATCCCAGTACAAGGTGATATTGTGTGCCATGTTCGAGAACTGGGTCGGGCACACACCTATAGTACGGCACTTCCGATTCCACAAGGCTGTATTTTAGAGCAAGTTGCTGATGGATAATCCTGGCTACAAGGTTATGTCTATGCAAGTACTCTCCGTTAGCAAGGCGAGAACAACCAGAGATAATGTGACGAATTGATTCACCCGGACGGTGGCATGCCCGACATTTATGTCAACCGTGCCGTCCTTCACAATAAATCTCCGGTAGTTGTTCGTCATCATAACTTCATCCATGATTGCACAGACAAAACCTTCGGTTTCTCCAAAGAGATCGCCGGAACGTAGCCAGGCTAAGGACGCTGATTGATCTACATCGGGTCCATGTAGGGCCCGGAAAAAGCGTCCGTGAAGCTCCTTACTCAGCCATACCTCCCTACGGTCGTTAGTGTCAGGAACTACAGGTTTGCGCCAGTTCTCTTTAGCCAAGGAGAGCGGGGTGAGGCCCTTGTCCACCATAACTACATCTCGATGCATACCCACGCCGGCTTCCAAGAAATATATCCTGAGACTGCATATCTCACGATGGAGAGTCTTGGCGTTTAAAAAGCCTCGACCTCCACAACTCCGTGGGATATACAGTCTCATAATCGAAGACCGTGGGTGATGCATACGATATGCCGTCAACAATGGTCATTTTTATTATTATAATACATTTTTGCCCTAGATGCACTGCATGTGGTTGCGTAAGTGAACATTCAATAGTTTTTATTTATTACTTCAACATGATGTAACTTTGGGTTCCCCCACTTCTGGAGCACCTGGCAGATCCCCGCTGTACCATGGTTAACTATTTTTTGATTTGGTTTTCAGCCGGTATAAAATATCTTGGTCAGATTTACGGTAGCTCTCGTACTATTCTGACCAATAACTGGACAAAGGTCTCTTATACAGTTTTTTTATGCTATCAAGAAATCAGGCAAGGGGGTCGCCGCATCGAAAAGCCTGGAAAAGCTACGGGTCCATAAAGACGCTAATGAAGGGTGATTTACCGATCTCCCAAGCGAAAACTTATTTGACATGTACATCTTGCCCATCCTAAGCTACGGTGCTCAGACCTAGTCTCTCACCGAGTTGCAAAAGTCCTGCCTTGGGATCTGCCAAAGGGCCATGGAACGTAACATTCTGGACATTTAATTAAAAGACAAGACAGAGTTCGCATAACCACGCTACATTATAAAACGGGCATAGAGAACGTCGGCAAGATGGCTGCTAGTAGGTTTAAGTGGGATTGGGCGGGTAACGTAAGCCGTATGCGCAATGACCACTGGGCAAGTCTTCACTCAGTGGGTGCCTACAGATGGACGGCGCCGCCGAAGCCACCGGGGTGATGGTTTGAGGTGGCGCGGTTCAAGAATTTATGGAAAGCCTTTGCCCAGCAGTGCGACAGTATAGGCCAGAAAAAACAAACTTGGAATCAGTTATAGTCTGTTGGTTCGTTTGGTACTACTTACCTGATTTAATGATTTTATAAAAAAAAATGCTTATATTCTTTTCTAATCAACAGAGGCATTAATTAAATGATTAAAATAGATATCATTTAATTATCGCAACAAACATGACAAGATTTTGTGTAATATGTAAGGTATTATGGTACCATACTACGCACATGACCTCCTGGGTGGGTCTTGGACCCTGAATCTGATCAACTTTTGTTCTACGACTTTTGGGAATTAATTTTTATTTGTTTTCCCATATATTTTGATCAGCTGATCGTGTCAGTTCCCATACAAAATCCATACCAATTTGCGAATTTCAGGAACATGTAGCACAAAAGTTGTTCAGTTTCATGGTGCGAGAGACCTCATCGGGGGTCTTGCGTTCATTATGTTACACCTTGTATGTTTAGTCATTCATCTTGATGAGACCCTAGCGTAGTGTTTCCTATTACCTACACCAATCGAAAATATTGTCAGATGCTACATTTTTATCACAGGGTTGTTTAACATCGGGTGATGTAATCAAAGATTAGATCATAATCAGAATTGTTTATTCTACATTCACGCAATCTCATGGTGAACTTTAAAAACACAATAACAGTTGATAAGTCCAAGTCAATAAGTAATGATAAGCGTTTGATGACTTGCAATGACTACTTACATACCTTACCTTGACATACTTTTCTAGAAGTGTGGAAATCTACTGTCAAGATTGCTCTGCTACTGAATTTTATTTACAAATTGTATGCCACGTCTAACCTGGCTGACCAATTTGGAATCTCAAATAATAAATTGGTTTCACGACAATTGAACTTTCATGTCTTGGCTAGAACGAAACTTACAAAGCCCAATGAACAAGTCAATGGGATAACGCTACTTTTTTACGTAAACTTGATTGTGACTTGCCTTTACATTCGAGCATTATTTGGAAAATTAAATATCACAGTTCGCAATGAACTATTTACAGAGCAATGATTGAGAGCTCTACTATTTAGTTTCGTTTCATCTGCGACGTCATTTTTATTATTAAAACATACTTCAAATGCACTTTACATAATGATTTCAGGTAATGATTAACTATGATTTCTAATTAATCAAGTTATAACACCCAGTGTGTTTATCGTGTCATATTTCATTAGAAAAAGCTGCGACAATGTTAAAATTAACATACAATCATTACACATATAATTTACATAAAAGTGTATAAAAGAACATAAGTGTCTTAGAATAGAACCATTTGTTGTGATCGTTTCAAAATAAAGTTTCATAACATTATTAAAACTACTAGTAACAACATGAACAGTACCTATCTCTAGTTGTTTTCAGTCTTCATTCAAACTCTCACACTCAATTCCAAAACAATTGATTATGAAATCAAATATTTAAGGATATACTCATCAACTTAGTAATCACACAATAAAAAAACTATATTCTACTATTTTACAATTGGGCCAACAAAATCAAAAAGGCGGCTTGATATTTTTCACGTTAAATACAGTTTGTTCTTTCTTTAATTACATCTACAATATGAAGAACAAACATCACAGTTATCTAGTACACAATGCGTTGACCCGTACTGATTGACTTTCAGTGCTTTTACAATGTGTATTATAGATTTTTACAAGACCTCTGTCCGTTTTTACTAATAAATTCCTAAATATAAATGCAATGTGTACATTTCAACTCTTAGCTCTGAGCCGGGCGTTGAAAATACAACAGAGCGCATTTATTTGGGAACATATTTGTTGGATCTATCGAGTCAGTATTTTTCACTCACATCAAGTTAGTTTTGATTGACTTGTTATAAGACCACTAGTAAGTCAACAGCGCATACAGTCTAACCAAACCGCGACCTTATTGTTACGAGAATAAACATCAGCGTTTGTAAGTCGAGGGGTAAAATACCTGAGAAAGGACTGTAATTATCAAATTGTAGAAAGATTGTGTCATAAAATAACAGATAGTAGAAGTAGGTCTGTTGTTTTAAAGATTATTAATGTCGGTCACGAATTACTTTCGCTGACCCAATTACACTTAAATTCTCACAAATCTTACACCAAATAAACGGCACTTTGTTGTTTTCAGCATTACAAGATTACAACAACATCAACCAGCTTCATGTAAACCTCAATAATTTAGAAGCAAAACAGTCAGATCATGGCGTCACAGCGTGATATCTCGGAATAAACAATTCTATTTAACAATTAACATAGGTAGACAGAATCAAGCTTAGGAGGTGACCTATCGATGTCTCTACATGACCTGGCCTGTTCCTTACAATCAAGCATACAACAACTTTTGAGATCATACAGAAATATCTAGAATAGCGAAAATTGAAGTTATTATAGTAAAAAAGTATTTACACACTACTATGCACAATGTAATAATTAAATGACAAATAGACATACAAAACAGATTTTTTGAAACACATCTGTCTCAGAATTTATCGTAATTAATCAAATGAAGTAGGCACCTCCTTCACTTTTAAGCAGACACATTCAAAAATAATTACAGATCAATTACAAAAAAAGAGTCGAAACTTCAATTTTTTGGCTTCGTTGTTTATCACTATTATTTAACTAAATTTTGTAGTAATCTTGAACAAAAAATGTACCTAGAATGTAGCTACATAAATCACATGGGGACATTTTCATAGCGCTACAATAGCAAGTAGCACCGTTATGTCATCCGGTTTTCCCCCTGCGAACAAAATATAGGATAAGTTATGTGACGCGGCATTTATGTGGAATTCAAATGTCTTTATTATCTTTTTTATTACTTTTACTAGCTTTCGCCCGCGTTAAATTTGGGGTAACACATTTCCCCTTGCGCCTTATTAATTTGTAATAGCAACGCTAACTTTTCCCTTTTCTTCCCTTTTTTTTCCTCACATCCCACTTTTTTTAAATAAAAATTAGCCTATGTCTGTCTCCTGGTTCCCAACTATCTATGTACCAAAATCCATCACAATCGGTTTAGCCATTAAAGCGTGAAGAGGTAACAAACAAACAAACAAACAAATAAACAAACAAACTCACTTTCGCTTTTATAATATTAGTAAGGATTTTCTCGAAATAAAGGAAAATAATTATTATAAATGTTTGGATTGGAACACAAAGTTCCGAAATACTGTAGATCTCTTTTTTAAAATTATAATTATTTGTTGTTACTCACCAATGGCATCGATACCATTCTGTCTTGCGCTCTTGGCGAAGGGAGACATGTAGCAGCCATCGAAGGACAAGTTGCGCGCCATCCACGCGATGGAGTTGGCGACGGCCTGCAGCCGCTTGGTCTCGCCGGCGAGGCTCTCCGCGCGCCGCATCTCTGCCACCAGCACTGGCTCAGGGACATTGTCGAACACGCCGTCTGTCGCCACCAGGATCACGTCACCGCACTCTACTGTGAACTCTGACGTGTCCGCTGATTCTGGCCTATAAAATGAAGACGTTTTGAATCAATAACGCATCTCAGGGTTACAGATATTTTTAATAGTATAAATGGACCATTTGGTGCTAAATAAAAGTAATTTTAAAAGTTTTTTTTTAAACGATTTCAGCTAGTAATTTCTCCTGTATCGTGGGAGCGTTTACAAACAATTGAACTCACATACACAAACAGCCAGAGCCGAAGAGATGGAGATGGAGTCAGAGAGATGATACTTTGCCAAAATTTTAAGCTTTCGTCGGCTTGTTAATTGACCTTATTATCAACTCTATAAATTGTGACTGTTGCTAATTTGAAAAACCCCCCATGATAGCGGCGCGGACAACTCAAATTTTAATAAATAAATACTGTTTTTCTCCTATCCTTGTTGGCATGTTCGAGTTTGCATGGTATTTAAGCATGACACGGTAGTGATACAGATATCTTTAAACTCTCAATAAATAAGAGTAAAAGTGGTGCGATACATCCACGCAGTAATGTAATCATGATCACTATGTAAACAACGCGCTCTGAATGCAGTGATAATTACTATGATGAATGTACACCGTTTACGTGATCTGTGTGGATGTTAATGCTTATATGACCACTTCTTTTTAGTGTCCACAGTCGCAGCATGAGTGCGTGCGTGACAGACAGACCTTCCTGGTTATTTATAGCAGTATTTCACAAACGCTAAGAATTGCAAGAACTTATGAATATTTTATCCGCCGCTTCATATTTTAGAATGGGTTCAGCAATTATGGTTAGTTTAGCTCAGTACTGAGAGTCATGATGTAGGTAAAAAGAAGGTTATCTATCTAGAAAACTCAACTTTGCAATGCAATTTGTCTACCTACGAACTTGTCACACATAAGAACTATCACAGCTACACTACCCCCCCCCCCTTTTTATAAATAAACGATTTTATTATTTACTAGCTTTCGCCCGCGGCTTCGCTCGCGTTAAATTCGGTATAACACACCAAGCAGACCTGCAGTTTTTGCTCTTGCGCCTGATTGATTTGTAATAGCAACGTTAAGTTTTCCTTTTTCTTCCCTCGTTCTCCCTCATATCCCACTTTTTTTTAATAAAAATTAGCCTATGTCCGTCTCCTGGTTCCCAACTATCTCTGTACCAAAATTTATCAAAATCGGTTTAGCCATTAAAGCGTGAAGAGGATTATTATTATTACTACGTTTTTGTTACTGCATAATGATTCATAAACGACGCAATCCTTACTAATATTATAAAAGCAAAAGTGAGTTTGTTTGTTTGTTACCTCTTCACGCTTTAATGGCAAAACCGATTTTGATGAATTTTAGTACAAAGATAGTTGGGAACCAGGAGACAGACATAGGCTAATTTTTATTTTAAAAAAAGTGGGATATGAGGGAGAACGAGGGATGAAAAGGGAAAACTTAGCGTTGCTATTACAAATCAATCAGGCGCAAGAGCAAAAACTGCAGGTCTGCTTGGTGTGTTATACCGAATTTAACGCGAGCGAAGCCGCGGGCGAAAGCTAGTTTAGAATAAATACATAATAACGAGAAGAACAACAGACCAATTTGTCAGAGTAAAAGAAAACATTGGACTTCATTCTTGCTCACTTATCTGCATATCAGCGAGCGAAGTACATAATTGGGGCGCTAAGACATAACCACTCAATTCTAGGTAGGTGTTTACAAAGTGTGTAATTACTATACAAACAGTTTTAACAATTAAAGTTTAAAAATAAATAGTGACGACACTGTGTCGTTTGTTTGATGTCAATGACGAAATTAAATAATAGTGTCAACAACCGCACAGGTATTCCATTCTTACACTGTGACGTCATTAGAATGATCGTGTGATTAGGGTTACACGTCGACATTTATTTTAAAACGAATTTATAAAATTCTTTCGTTCATCCCGCCAATAATAAACAAGTAAACACAATTCCATAAATTTTAAGAGAACGCGCAAGTTTAAAGACCTGGCAAATATCCAACCAGCTAAAAATTCTAATATTAGTGCATACAGAAATACAACAGCTGTATGTGGAATGAGCACATGACTACTAGTCTCGTGGTTGGAGCATAATGAGTCTTATGACTGCCCAGACTAAATCCGGATCAGATTAGATGTAACGTATATTTCATGTTTCCTAACCGCTAATTGTATTGATAAGGAAAACCTCACTTTTAGTCAACTTAATTAAGAAGAATTTTAATGCGGTGTTATTTGACATTTTAATCTCTTCCGACCTGCAAACGTGATTGTACAAGGTCATTAAAGTTCATTAATGTGCTCTTTATTTATAATGAGTCTGAATAAAACTGTTACGTTATGTTGACAGTGTTTGTAAATAGAATTTGTTTGTACTTTTACTTCGGGTTTTCAATATATGTAGATACTCACTATACTTAAAGTTCGATTGGAAATTGCGTGCTAAAAATAGGGACTTTTAATTTACTAATTTAAACACAGTGTCACTTGATAAAGCTCAAGTATTGTCACTTAGTATCATCATTCCCCTTGCTTTTTCCAAACATGTTATGACCGGTTATAATCAGAAATAAAGGAGGGATCTCTGTAATTAACGAACAGGTCACCACCATCTGACTATAGTCACACACGGCAGTGTACCTGAAAAATAGTCTGTTCCAGGTTTCTTACTCCGGAAGCATTTATTAAGCAGCTTCCTTGCAAGCAAAGTATTAGATGTATGTGCTTTTTCATCTCGCCGTAGTGAGTCTTGCAATAATTTATTTTTCACCGTTTCACTTTGCAACTTCCAAGCTTAGAGTTTTCTTGTATAAGCGGGTCAAAATCAGGAGTAAAACCATTCAACATTAGCACAATAATTAAGTCGTCCTCTAGCGGGGACCCTGTATCAAAGTGAGCTGATTGCTGGAGGATTCCAATTGTCCAGTCTTAATTGGACGCAGCTGCATATAAACATTTTACATGGAAGCATTACATGGATAATGTGACACGGTACATTCCGATTCATAGGAATTACATTCATCGTTGTACGTATCATGTTGTACTGTGCTGAGCTCACTATGTAACTAAATTACATAAACCGGTGCCAGCTACCTAATAGCCGTCTGGTTCATACTGCTTCATAGCAGTCATTCGAACAGGCGAAATGATAATGCAAAATATCCTGGAAGGAGGACACATACAGCAAAACGACGGCGATATGTGTACAAAGTTGAGGTGTTTTTAAAACATAACGGCACGCTTTCGAAAATTGATTTGGCACAACACCAAATGAAAACTGTCAACAATACGCAGCGAAAAGTTTTCTCCCAAACTATTGTCGAATGCCCGACATTCTTACGGCATAAATAAGCGTATTGGACTTCGATCACTTTAATTACGTATCGAGAAAAATATATTCTGAAACATGATTGGAGTTACCCATGACAAACTACGCCTTCAGTAGTATTTACACTATTATCGGTATTGAAGTAACCTTTCGCTCTAATTCTGATTTTATCATCAAGTAATTATGACGCACTACTTATACTTACTTCTTTTATCAAATAAGTAGACGCCAGATTAACACATAAATAACAATCCCTGGACATTCAGTACAATGTCATTTAAAAATAATCTTGATTTTATATAACAGCACAGCAGTTACTCGTATTTTACTTCCAACATAATATTGTAGTTTTAGAACATTATTCTTAAAATATGTTCTGTCTTTAATGGTGGTTGAGTATCTGTGGTGGTGGTAGAGATCCTGGGTTCGATTCACAGGTTATATTTGAAATATTTTAGTAGCAACCCTGTCTGGACTAGTGCCCAGTTGATGGCGTTCTGCTCGCCCCCTATTACATGTAACAGAGGAACTTAACATAACTGGCGAAATTTGGATGTTCTATAGATACTAATGAACAACCCATCGAGGAATTCAGGCGTGAAATTATGATTTTTGTTTTCTTTTACCTATGACTGTGTGAAAATGTGCTACGAGTAAAAACTACTGTTTAGAAACACTATGTTATTGTATTTGGTGGCAAAGACATCAAACTGAAATTTGAAGGACTGCTAAGCCATAGCCCCATGAAACATAAAAATAAATAATGAAAATATATGGTATAAAAACATATGGTTACTTAAATTCTAGAAATAAAAAGAACAGAACCTATCGTATTCTGTTCTGTTGAACATGAAAGTGTTACAACTCTCCTTACACTTTGAATGTTTTCACGTTCAAAATAATACTTCCAAATGCAAATATGATTTCTCACTACAAGGTTATGCTGAAATGTTTGGTAGTATACCTATCACTTAGCACATTCCGGTCGTGGCCGGGCGGCGGCAGGCTGAGTTGGTAGGGCGTGTTGAAGTAGTGCTGTTGCTCATGTGAGCGGTGGACCACTCGGCCGCCGCGCACCACCATGTACCCGCTGTCGCCGATGTTGGCTGCGCGCATCACACTCTCCGAACGGTCTAGGATCATCACACACGCTGTGCTGCTTCCTATAACAAACAATGTGCCAATATGAAACTCCTCATCATTTTCCTGCCCTTTCTAATTGAGGTTCACGCAACACGTTTTCTTCTTCCTTTCTCCCTGTCAGACGTCACGGCTTCATTTACTTCTTTCTACTTCATATCATTCCTTACACATTACATCCATCTTTACTTTGGCCTTCCTCTCACTAAGGAAAGCTAATAAACTAAGCTATACAATGTGTCCGGACATGGACTAGCGATATTCTAGATACTTATGTAACGAGTGTTTTAATATACTATTACGCTACCCACTTGGGTCTAATTCACTTCCCCGCTTTTTGGCAGCCATTTTGAGATATTGTTTATGCGTGTAGAAAAAATAATCATATCTCTCAGTGTTGGTCTTACTGAGACGACAACCGGTTTATTCAGAGGGCAACAATATTATCTATCGTTTACATTAAGAAAGGATGAGCTTACATTTTCGTAACTTTAGAAAACTAAATTAAAGTCCAAAAAAATATGCAAATCTACGAAAGTTTTGTAGACTGTTTTGTGAAAAAAATTAAGTTTTTTTTTTTAAATCAATAATTTAGATTGGAGTACTAGAATGTTTGTTATATAAGTACATAGAATATGGCTAGTCCGTGGCCGGACACCTTGTATACATGTTGGATTTTTATCACTTTTATTACAAAAAGTAAATGGTTTATTTCTTTAAGTGACATTATTATCTAGTCTTATCATAGCGTTTTATCATTCTCATTTGTTTTAATAATAACCTTGGCATGAAATTATATACGAATTCATTTTTTTTAATAAAAATGTAGTAAATATGAAAATGGACAAGTAAACAACAAGATACAGGAAGTTAAAGTAGGTACAGCATTTATCAGTAATTTATTTACTTGAGAACTGTTACAGATCGTTGTTTCCTATTCAACTCAAGGAAAATAAAAGAGGACTTTGTATTATTCAATTGAGACAGTTGTCTGCTGTACATATGTAGGCAAATAGGAATATAGGAATACATCTGACATTAAATTCTACATACATACTGTAAAAGCACAGCCTATCTGCATGTAATTTGGTTAAGGTGAGCCTTTTCTCAGGCCAGTTTATTTATGCATGGCTATAAGAGATAACTAAGAACTTGTAGAAGAAAATTATGAATTTATGATAGATGACAGCATTGTTTGATAAGATTGTTAATGATGCCTGCATTTGATAGCACTACTCATTATGGTTTTCTTATCAGTCAGTCTTTGGCTCTCAAGATTTGTAATTTAGTATGAATTTAAATGTGCTGTGAATATTGGTATGCTCAGAAGACAGCAAAAATTTCTCAAAAGGATTGATAAGAGTGTGTTATTTATGAATTTTAAAAATAAAGAGGGTTTCACTAGTAATGAAATCAATATCTATTTACAATGGATGCAAAAACTGAACTTATGAATGAAAAGAATTAGCTTGTTTATCTATGTTCTTGGATACGAAAAGTGTTTACAAACCTAGTATTGGTTTCTTATGTTCCAATAATTCGTAATAGGACTTGGCCAGCAGGTCCCCTGGCTCTGACATCTTGAAGTGCCCCATCTGCACGAGTCTCTCGCATGTTCTCATGAGGTATGAAGAGAACTCGCCGGGGTCGATGCCGTAAGCACGCCATCCTCCTACACCATCAGCCACACCTATTCAACATATCTTATTAGTGTCATTAAAAATTATTGAACAAAAAAAAACATTAAAATTTTGATCAGTAAACAGCATTTGTGTTACCTGAGCAACCAAAAAAAAAGAAGCATCTAATAAAAAGAGGACCAAAAATTATTACTAAACATTATAGGTGAGGTCATCACATAGTCAATGTTCAGTTTACCTTCAAGGTGGTATTAAGATACAATTTATGTATGGTAAATACAATTAATACATACAAATAGATTCTCATTTATAGATTCACTCTTAAGATGAGCTCAGCAGAGTGTTATCAAAACTAAGTTCAGTTTGCTTTTTAGTTTTATTCTAGTCAGTATACAGGTATAGATAAAGATTGCTGTCTCATGCAATTATTTTTGCTAGAAGTAGGTAACTAAACTAGCTAGCAAATAATCACAGTTATGACTAACATGCAATTAAAAAAAATGTATGTACTCAACAATATGCTATTGAAATACTATTCAATTCAACATCAACAAACAAATGAAATTGGTTGTAGCATTAGTAGACAATGCTAATTGTCTTGTATATTTTGTGGCTTAAATTATGACTAACATAATGATGTAGGCTAGTGCTTTGCCTACCTTAGAAACTCAGTTCTTATGTCTGAATAGGATGGTAGTAAAAGATCCTTAGCTCCAGAAAATCTGCATTTTCCTTTCTGTTACTTACATGTATCCCTATATTACCATTTCTATATGGAATTAACTTCTGGTAAAACCCATAAATTTGAAAAATATCTAAGAAAACAAGGTCTTAACATTTGAGAATACTGTTTTAGTTTTTGAAAAGAAATGAGAACTATTTCTTTTCTTAAAAGTATCAATGATACATAATGTATAATATTCTTTGAGCATGAGTATTGCTAATAAGGATTAATATTAACACTTTCACTGCCCAGAACTCAGCATACAAGTCCAAAATACATTGTATAATTTGGACTCGGCAGTGAAAAGGTTAAACAAGTACAGGTAACATGAATTGCACAAAAAGGAACATTCTTAGCAATTTTGGCATCATTGCTCCTCATTCTTTGACCCAATAACTTGGCTTAGATAAATTTTCATTAGGTCAATCAATCATTAAAAACAGTTGTATTCTATACTGCACACAAAATATAACCCTAAATTCATGAACATTTGTCGAATACAAAAATTTATTCTATTTTTAACTAAGGAAAAAAAAAGAGGAGGTTCTAAATACAAAGTGGTTTTTTTTATATTGAAAGAGTCTCCAGTACAGTAGTTGTAACAACTGATATTAATTTGACATGTATCAAGCAATAAATGAATTCAGTGTGGGCCTTCCTAAGCCAAACATCTACAAATGTTGCTGTTGTATTTTGCTGCCAGTGATGTATCTAGGAGCAGTTACAGGGATTAGGTACCCAGAGACATAGGTTTATTAATAGTGTATAGTTAGCAAGAGAAAGCTGTTAAACATAGTAACACCTAACATGCAATTCATCTTGTATTTAATAATGAGCTGGTGTCTGCAAATCCATGTTCCAGGCGTGTATTTTGTGGAAGGTGCAATTGATCTTTCAGGATGTTTGTGTTGAGAAGACTGAACCTTAACTTTTTTATAGGTGTCACAAAAACTTTAGATAAAACTACAAGAGCTATAAAAACATTGATATTGGAGAATTCTATGAAAAGAATGCAAAAAAAAAATGCAAAGTTGCCAGCCCAAAGCTGCCCTGCCACTTAATGCATCTAGAATGCCTAGAGTAAATGTTTGTATCATAATTTAAATTGAATGAATAATGAAAGCACTCAAAAAATGTCTTCTTTGTGAGACAAATGGTTAATAATGAATAGTGTTCCTATGTTTAAGAATCTAAGCATATCTACAATGGCAAGCTTAATCCAGAATTGCAAGATTTGGAAAGAGTATGTACTTTAGTGTTTTTTTTAACATTATGCAGATAACTTTCTGATAAACATTGCTATAATATTTTTATACCACGATCAATCACTGAACTGTATACTTCTTATCAAAGTAGAACACAATTTGTCACAAACACTATAAGCATAAAATAACTTGAGACAAAAACATAATTTTCATCTCATTACTGCAAAAAACTTTGAATTGAGTGTTACAACCAGGCAAATTTGATTCCTAAATTAGCATTATGTAAGTGAAGAATTTAACAACAAAAAAAAAATACAATAAGTATAACTTACTAAGTTAAATATTCGTAATTATTGTCCTGTTTCTTTTACATTGTTATTTTGCTTTGTTAGACAAATAAGTATATGTTTATGATATTTTAGTCATATTTTCATCACTTACCTGAATCTGGTTATCAAATTAGTCTATTTGTAATTAACACCACAGGAAATTAATTTTGAATATGTTGATGAATAAAAAAAGCCACAACTAAAACGTAATAAGTTTATATAGCAAGATAGAGCTCCGTGATAGTGAAATTAAACGATATTCGATAGTAAGTACATAAAAGAAACTTTTGTCTTACCAATAACATCCGCGTTGCTGGAATTGGTGGAGAACCATGCGTCGTCACCGAACTGTCCTTTGCGCGTTCTTCCATTAGCAATGTCTTTAGGAAAACCACACACAACTGATACTAAATATGGGTGTTTTGTCGTTGAAACATTTAATTCAGTAGCACTTGAGAAATTCGAAAGTCCATTTCGTAAAGCACGTGATAGCAGTCTCCCTGTCCAGAAAATAGACTGCATCATTCATTAGTTGAATCGTACTTTGACACCAGCCTTTCACAAGAGATCAGATGAAACTAACGAAACCATTTTTAGAGAACAACACATAAGAGTCACATTTATCTACAACATAAATTTAAAATGAAGTTTTGTAAATTAGACGTATCTTCAATTTTTATATTACATTTGTCTCGTGACTGCTGAACGATCATGAACATTGGACAAACAGAACAGCCATAGATACGCCAAAGAGTAGAGAAGAATAAAAATTATAAAAAATAATAAAGAAAAAATGCATTTTGACACATTTTCTGTTATGGTAATTATGTTTTCGATGCTGTTACTTTTGGCACTTCTAAGTCTTCGTAGACCTTCCAGTTTCGACTTTCAGGCTAATATATTTTAAAAATGTAGAATAGGTAAGTAAATAGGTAGTGACTATTCGTACGGGTACTGGACGAATCAATTATTTTTACAGAGTGCCTATTTGTACGGGTACTGGACGAATAAATTATATTTATTCGTACATTTATTCATTTTTTTTTAAATTAAGAATGAATTGGATGATTAGCTTGTTCTGTTATTTGATAAAATTATCGTTTGGCATAATGTTTAAAACTTCTAATTTACAATGGCATACTTTTAAGATAGCAGAATAACATTTCGTATTATTACGATTGGTAGAGTTGAAATTGGTAGAGTTGAAAAAAAAAATTGTGCCTGGGAAGTATGTGCAGTTGATCCGTGCGATGTACAGTCGATGCAGTACCCAAGTCCGGTCCACAGCGGGCACTACCGGCACCTTCAATGTGGCTGTCGGTCTGCACCAAGGGTCGGCTCTTAGCCCTTACCTCTTCCTGGTGATAATGGACGCTCTCACGTCGGACATCCAGGAAGAGGCTCCCTGGTGCATGCTGTTTGCCGATGACATTGTGTTGGTTGCCGAGAGCGGCCAAGAGGTCCAGAGCAGATTGGAAGTGTGGTGGCAAAGACTGGAGAACGTTGGCCTGAAATTAAGCAGAACCAAAACAGAATACTTGTTCTGCGATTTCGGCGGTCTCTCCAGTCCTGTGCCCATAACCCTTGCCGGAACGCCTATACCGATCTGCTCCAACTTCCGGTACCTCGGGTCGCTTGTCCAAGGGGATGGCGAAGCAGACCGGGACGTAACGCACCGAATCAACGCAGGATGGATGAAATGGCGACAGGTCACTGGAACAACTTGTGACCCACGGATGCCCCTCAAGTTAAAGGGGAAAATATATAAGTCCGTGATTAGACCTGTTGTACTGTATGGGTCAGAATGCTGGGCTGTAAAAAAGGTGGATGAAAAACGATTGCATGTAGCGGAGATGAGAATGTTGAGATGGATGTGTGGAGTGACACGAATGGATAAAGTAAGGAATGAATATATTCGAGGAAGTTTGAAAGTTGCGCCTGTTACAGAAAAATTGAAAGGGAGTCGTTTGTCTTGGTATGGACATGTAATGAGGAGGGATGAAGGACATGTGACTAAAAGAGTGATGAATCTGAATGTTGATGGACGGAGAGCGAGAGGAAGGCCAAAGAAAAGATGGATGTATTGTGTAAGGAATGATATGAAGGAGAAAGGAGTAAATGATGCCGTGACGTCTGATAGGGGAGAATGGAAGAAGAAAACGTGTTGCGCCGACCCCAAATAGAATGGGACAAGGGCAGGAAAATGATGATGAGAGTTGAAATTTCACATGATATCGTTTAGCATAATGCGAGAGCGATGATTATTTGGTATAATTTCACTTGGCATACTATGCAGATGGCAGAAATGGCTAGATTAGGTTAGGCTAAAACTGCGACCTTCTATGCACGAGCCGAGCGAGCGAAGCGAGCGGTGCCGCGGGAGCGGCCGGCGAGGGCCAGAAACGACTTTTTCGTTTATTTATTTCTTTCTCCACATATCATTAAATTAAATATTTCTTAAAAACATTTAAAAATATAAAAATAGTAGTCCACTGGTATCGGGAACAGGGTCCAATCTACCGGCGGTCAGGGCTCCAGAGAAAGGAACCTCCTAACAATACGAGCCGTGTCCAGGAGTACCGCTTTCTGTATCAAGCCCTTGATCCAGCTGCCTAACGAGAGCCTCCTCAGGTATTGGTCGAGGCTCTTGGCAATTAAGCCATTGGCAGATACGACTATCGGCACAATGATCGCTGAGTCCACATCCCACATGTCGACAACCTCACGAGCCAAGTCAATATACTTGATTTGTTTATCTTTCTCGGCTTTCACGAGGTTCTCATCATGCGGGACTGTTATGTCAATAATCATTGCGCGCCGCTCTGATCGATCCACCACCACCAGGCTTGTTGGCAACAACAGTCCTGTCAGTGATGATGGAGCGATCCCAGTACAATGTGATATTGCCATTTTCAAGAACTGGGTCGGGCTTTCATTATTAGAAAAAGAGATGTTTTTAGTAGGTTACCCGGAACTGAACTATTTAGATTAGGATAATTACTTATTGATTAAAACATTTACCATTTTTTGGTTTAAATTAAAAACAAATAGAAACGCAATTTTTTTTTTTAGTTTTCACTCTTATTGATAAAATAAAATTATTCGTCCGACTTCTGTACGAATAATAATAAATTGTTCGTACAGTACCCGTATTAATAGAATCAGCCAAGTAAATAACATGTAATGAAGATTAGTAAAGTTCTTGAAGAAGCCGTCGATGTATTACTAGCCTTACTTCTTACGTCAAAAGCCAACCAACACCAATTTAAACTTTATCTTCATTAACTTAGCGGCTATAAACGCATGAGCGCCCTGTGATTGGCGTACAATATTGATCCATAAACAATAAGCTTAGTCTGACGTTTCAAACGGATCTATGGAAAAAGGAAGGCGTTGTAGAACCATCAGAAGAAATCTCATCTTTTACGAATAATTGTAATGACGGCCGCTAATTGATTAGTTGTAATTCAACGCCGATTTACAATTTATTCATCTTATACGTTAGTGATAATATTTTGGAGACAATATTTCGATTAAAAGTGTAAAGAAAAGGCATAAAACTGGTGTTCGATAAGTCACTTGGCAATATGCCTGCCGTCAGGGGAGATGGAATGCGAGGGCTCGCAGTCTTCATATCAGACATAAGAAATTGTAAAAGCAAGGAAGCGGAAATTAAGAGGATCAATAAAGAACTGGCCAATATAAGAAGTAAGTTCAAAGGTGACAAAACCCTTGATGGCTATCAAAAAAAGAAATATGTATGCAAACTTTTATTTATCTTTTTGCTGGGTCATGATATCGACTTTGGTCATATGGAAGCAGTCAACTTACTTTCATCCAACAAATATTCCGAAAAACAAATAGGCTATTTGTTCATATCAGTACTGGTTAACACCAACAGTGATCTAATTAAGCTTATCATCCAGAGCATTAAGAATGACCTGCAGTCACGTAATCCTATACACGTAAACTTGGCTCTGCAATGTATCGCCAACATTGGCAGCAAAGACATGGCAGAAGCATTTGGCACAGAAATCCCAAAGCTTCTTGTCTCTGGAGATACAATGGATGTGGTAAAGCAATCTGCTGCTCTTTGCCTGCTAAGACTGTTCAGGAAATCACCTGAAATAATTCCTGGGGGTGAGTGGACTTCTCGCATCATCCACCTTTTGAATGACCCACACATGGGTGTTGTAACAGCAGCAACATCTCTTATTGATGCCCTTGTTAAAAAGAATCCAGATGAGTACAAAGGTTGCGTAACACTAGCAGTTGCTAGACTGAGTAGGATTGTTACTGCCAGTTACACAGATCTTCAAGATTATACATATTACTTTGTGCCAGCCCCTTGGCTTTCAGTCAAACTCTTGCGCCTGCTGCAGAACTATACTCCACCATCTGAAGAGCCTGGTGTCAGGGGTCGCTTGTCAGAATGTTTGGAAACCATATTCAATAAGGCCCAAGAACCTCCTAAATCTAAAAAAGTACAGCATTCCAATGCTAAAAACGCAGTATTGTTTGAGGCTATAAGCCTAATTATACATAATGACAGTGAACCCAATTTGCTTGTTCGGGCATGCAACCAGCTTGGCCAATTCCTTAGCAACCGTGAGACTAATCTACGATATTTGGCTCTCGAGTCTATGTGCCATCTTGCTACATCAGAATTTTCCCATGAGGCCGTCAAAAAACATCAAGAAGTTGTTATCCTATCTATGAAAATGGAAAAAGACGTGTCAGTCCGACAGCAGGCTGTGGACTTGCTATATGCGATGTGTGATAAAACAAATGCTGAAGAAATTGTCCAGGAGATGTTAGCTTATTTAGAAACTGCCGACTACTCTATAAGGGAGGAGATGGTTTTGAAAGTAGCTATTTTGGCTGAGAAATATGCTACAGATTTTACCTGGTATGTTGATGTGATTCTCAATCTTATAAGAATTGCTGGTGATTATGTTTCTGAAGAAGTTTGGTACAGAGTCATTCAGATTGTCATCAACAGAGAAGAAGTTCAAGGCTATGCTGCAAAAACTGTTTTTGAAGCATTACAGGCACCAACTTGTCACGAAAATATGGTTAAGGTTGGTGGATACATACTTGGAGAGTTTGGCAATTTGATTGCTGGAGATACAAGATCCTCACCTCAAGTTCAATTTGAATTGCTACACTCAAAATACCATCTATGCTCAGCAGCAACAAGAGCACTTCTGTTGTCTACCTACATCAAACTTGTTAATCTCTTCCCAGAAATAAAAAATCGTGTTCAGGAAGTATTTCGTGCTGACTCTAACTTACGTTCCTCTGATGTTGAATTACAACAAAGGGCTTCTGAGTATCTACAGTTGAGTATTGTTGCTAGTGCTGATGTTTTAGCAACAGTTCTGGAAGAAATGCCTGCTTTCCCAGAAAGGGAATCTTCTATTCTGGCTGTTTTGAAAAAGAAGAAACCTGGGCGCATACCAGATGATGTAAGAGAATCAAAGAGTCCCCAGCCCACAACAGTACCCACTGCAGTGATTAACTCTACAAATAATACAAACAGCTCAAGTGCTGATTTGCTAGGCTTGTCAACGCCTCCAGGAACTACAGCTCCAGCAACTGGAAATGGCTTGCTTGATGTACTTGGAGATTTGTATACAGCTCCAAAAATCAGTCCTAGCACTGTACAACAAAATAACATCAAAAAATTCTTATTTAAGAATAATGGAGTCCTCTTTGAAAATGACCTGATCCAGATTGGAGTGAAGAGCGAATTCAGGCAGAATTTGGGAAGGATTGGTTTATTCTATGGCAACAAAACTCAGTTTCCTATTCAAACTGTGCGTCCAGAACTGCACTGGACTGATTTGCATAAACTGAATGTGCAGATGAAGCCCATGGAACCAATATTAGAAGCAGGTGCTCAAATCCAACAAATGCTTACTGCTGAATGCATTGAAGATTTCATTGATGTTCCAAGTATGTCTGTTTCATTTGTATACAATAATGTTCCCCAAAAAATTACTATGAAACTACCACTCACATTGAACAAATTCTTCGAACCAACTGAAATGAATGGTGAGTCATTTTTTGCCAGATGGAAAAACTTAGGAGGGGAACAACAGAGAGCACAAAAAATATTCAAAGCTTCAGGTTCTATCGACATACCAGCGACGCGCACTAAATTAGCTGGATTTGGTATGCAGTTGCTAGATGGGATTGATCCTAATCCTGATAACTTTGTCTGTGCTGGTATCGTTCACACTCGAGTGCAGCAAGTAGGATGTCTTATGAGATTGGAACCAAACAAACAAGCTCAAATGTTTAGACTGACTGTAAGATCTAGCAAGGAAACAGTCTCACATGAAATTTGCAATCTGCTAGCAGATCAATTTTAAGTTTAGTTTAATAAACCATGAAATATGAACAACATTGTTAGACAATGAAGTTGGTGTAATAGTCGCCTAAAAGTTCACAGTCACTTAACATGTAGAGTTGATAATATAATAATGCGTACAATTCGGAAAATATTTAAAGCAAAACACTTGTGAACTTTGCACTGAACTTGGAATGAAATGAAATCTCTTGTGTACAATTTTGAATTTATTTTATTGCTAATATAGAGTTAGGTGTTTTGTAAACCCAAATTTATTTTATTTAACATTTAAACAGCGATTTATAAGATTTGATAAGATGTTCAAAAGACAAGGAATACTTACTTTCATGTTGTTACAATAATTATATTCAATATTATAATATGAGAAATTATCTAATTCATCGTGTTTTGTAAATCAATACACTTCGATTCGTAAAAACCTAATTTGATATTAGTAGTAGTATAAAAGATAATTTATTATTTTTCATCTGTAAAAAAAATATCATGATGAGCAGTCTGCAGCATACATGATGAGTTTTACAATATGTTTACATGATATTTTATGTGTGTTTTAACATCTGCACCAAATACTGCTTGTTTTGTGTATATAAAGATAAATGAGATTCTCTTGCATTACTTCATGGTTGATAGTGTCTTGTTTGGGCAATGAATAGGTAGCTATTTAGTGTCACAGATTATACTGTTGTCTCGCATATTTCTAGGTATATTCAAATGTATTTATGGTATAATAATATAGAAAATTATAATTCATACCAAAGTAACTATTTGGCTGTTATGTCATCATGTATCAAAATTTCGATTGGTTCAGTTAGTATTATACTTATCAGTAGCTTCGCTGGTTGGTGAAAATAGCTAAAAAATTGCAACAAAAATTGCTTATTCAATTAATGTTAACTAATACTGGTGAGTATAATATTTTTGTCTGTAAAATTACCTAATGTAACTCTATCAAATATTATGAAATTTAATATTGTTTCCAGTTAGCCTTGTATGTAGTATTTAACATTGATTGTTACACTATTATATTCATTGCAATCTAAACACAGACCCCCTACCCATTTTTACTTTTAATGTTCCTGTTAACTCATAGTAATAAATTATATAAATGCCAGTAATAAATATCTCCAAAAGGAAGCTGATATACAGTATTCGCTTTGGTTATTAAACCCTTTTAATATTGATCTTCATCAGTTGTCTTGTGTTTTATAACATAATCAAAAAGAGGATTGTAAGCCTGAGTCGTCTTCTGATACATTATCCATGCATTAGTCGCTTTTTTGTACATAAACTTAAATATCAAAAACCCAAAAGTATTTTTTTCTTTCCTATTTTCACTACTCAACATTTGAACTTTTAAGAACTTTGCTAGCATTGTAGTGAATAGAAGTCATGTATAACCAACATTGCCATTGTGAATGGTGCTGCTCAACATTTTAAAAATATTATCATGTACCAGTGTACCTACTTCACAAACATTCCTATATAATAGGTAAATTTTTTGTTGTTTTTAAAGTGAATTTTTGAGTATTATTTGAGTCATTCTGCTAATGGCTTGGTACTAAACTAGTAACTCATTTTTGGAATATTATCCCAACAGATATGATTTTAATGGTACCAGTTTCTCATTTGAACCAATGCTGCAAATTATACTTGTGGGTTAGTATATCAGCTTCATACTCATGACATCGTAAATGTACTTGTTTGTTAGAGATTTATTAAATGTATTGGTGTGTGTCTTGAGTATACATGTTTTGAGTCGATAGTAGGAATCTCACAACTTAGAAAATTTTATTTTCATATGTACCACAAAATAGAGTTTAGATTTAGGGACTTTAGTATTATGGACATAAAATGTTGTTATAAATTTATTAGTAGCAAGCATGCTAAGTTTTCTTTGCATGGTAGGTTTGTTAAGAGAACATTAATAATAAATTAATATATCATTATAAACGTTTTTATTAATCTTGTTAAGAATGTGGTACCCATAGCATTGTATGTATATTATGAAATTTAAAGAATGTATATGCTTATTTGATACATGTATACTTCGTATATATGTGTGTTTATCAAAAATGTAATATATCACAATGTGGGTGTGATTCTGTAACAGATAGATGTTTGTTCTTGTGCTTCAAAACCCATTATTGTAACTCTTAAATAAAATATTTATCCAATACGTATTTTGTGAGTTTTTATTTAAAGAAGTATATGGAAGTCAAAGCAATGTTTAGTCAAAACATCAAATAATAAGTATTTACTTATATTCTGAAATAATTCTAAGAGTACACTTAATAATATTAACTTTTTACTAATCAAACCATTCTTCCACATTTGGTGAATTCTCCAATACATCATTTGATTCACTGTAACAAATAAGAAAAGTATGAGTTATATTATTAGGTTGTTACAGTCCAGTCACAATTATTATTCCTTCTGACTTCGATTATTATTGTTCAAATTACAATGAAGATTCTCGAGCGAGCCGGAAGTCTCCAATTTTGGGCTGTAACCGATATATTTCTAGTGGACAATTCCTATAGCACTAGGAACCGAACTTAGGATCCACGGACAAACAACAGTTGCGCTTGCAACCACGTGACCAATGTGACCAATTTTGTCTACTAGCTCTTGCCTGCGGCTGAGCTGGCGTTATGGATGGATATTATCTCACAGGAATATAATTAGAATTTTCGAAACCCCTTGAGTAATTGAAAACTGGGGCCAGGCTTGCGAACTTCAAAACTGGTTATCATGTAATTGGAAGCGTAAGTATGCAGGGTAGGAGGGACATCGACGGACGACGCACAAACGTTTCCACGTAATCAGTACATCGCTCCGAATCTGGGGTTCGGGCAACTGAATACATAAAGTTTTTTTATTATTATTATTTGATTAAAGGGTTTTCTCGCTTGCGGCTAATAATTTTGTTCAAATAAAAAGTTTTATTCTGATTAAAAATAAGTGCTGTTTCCTACAAAAGAGAGCAATACAAGGTGAAAATGTATGAGACAGCTGTTTTTTAATGGTAAATTGGCCATTTAAAGGTCAGGTCGTTGTTTTCGCAGTATACTGCTCACAAGTTTATAGTAAGAAACCATTTCGTGGCAGCTCCATAAGTATATTCGTGGTAATCAAATCAATTTCGTATTCCCGATTTCGCTTGTTGGTTCCACATCCTGGACTGGATTCAGGATCATCACGATTTGTTTGCATGTTTGGTATGAAAGAATTGGCAACGTGAACACAGAAGGCTTCAGATTTTTCTTGATCAGAACAAGCCCATGAATTAACTGACTTGATAGGGAATCTAAGAATTTACCACAAGCTCAGCAATACTTCACTGGTGAGCTATTCTATTAGCACCAGAGTTAACTCTACATGATGTTTTTTGTTTCGTTTGCTGCTAATTTAGCAATCAGCTGTGGCTTATTAAATTACCGACGATAATTTATATGTGAGGAGGGCAGGGGGGTGATGTTGAGAATGATGTACTGAATCCGTGGTAACCGTCTTCGTACGATACATGATACTTTTCATCCTGCCAGTATGGTCACGTCAGTGAAGCCATTAGTTGACTGTGGCTAGTAATTTAAATAAATCAATGTCAACGAAAAAAAAAACAATGTTACGAATTACCTACCTGTCAAGTGATGGATCATTGCTAAACATCTCTGTTGGCACAGTTGGGGGCGCGCGTTCAGGTAACAGTTCCATATACGATTGCCGAGACTGTAGGTGCCGCTCCACTTCCTCAGGAGTCATGTGTCCATCACCAGCAGACAGACCAAAACCCAATGCTGGTGAAACTTTAGACAGCATTGAACCACCAGACTGGTGCTAGAAGAAATTACAAGGATTTCATATAATTTTGCTTACCATAAATTGTTGATTTTAAAATATCTATTCTTTTTTTTTTAAAGAATAGATATTGCCAATACATACTGTTCTTCTTTACTCCTGACCGAGTCAAGATTATTTTATTTTTTAATTATCTTTACTTAATTAATTACTTAACTTAATTATTTTTACCAATTTATTTAATTATCTCCCTAGTTAGCCATTTCCCAACTAATTTGGGTTCAGCTTCCAGTCTAAAAGGATGCAGCTGAACTAATAATTACTTTTTTAATATTGGTACAGCACTTACAAGATGACTAGCATTGGGTGGCTTCTTTGGAACTGTTGCCCTTTTTCTCTTTATCGCACTTGAACCTTTAACTGAAGAGCTTGCTGACATAATATTCTGGTTGGCAGCATTGGCTTCCATTTTCTTTCTGTAAATACAATAAAAGAATAGTACACTCAATGTAGTGAATTAGTATTTATGAAGGTGGAGGGTGTATGATACATTACATAAATTATGGTTACCAAACAATTTTTTTGTAGAAAGTTTAGTCACATGTTGGTAACTTAATCTGTATGCAACTACCTTTTAACATCCATACGGTAGTATTCAGGATCATCAGAAGATTCTGTGTCTTCACTCTCTGATGTGGTACTTTCAGGTTTCTCATACTGCAACAGACGGTCAAGAAGAAAACTGCGGTCTCTTGATACTTTCAACAATCTTTTTTGACTACACCTCAAGGCATCTTGAAAACATTCATTCTCCTGAAAACAGATAAAACTGTTAGTTAATTATACCATGCTATAAAATACCAGTGGGTGAATATAGTGGCAGTACTAGCCTACAAGCTTGGCTTGCCCTTATAATGTTTCTTTTTCATGTCAAGGTTTGTGAACTGTCTGCTTGTCTTATGGGGGTTGCTGTTTTTTTGTCTCCACTAGGCATGCCACTAGGTGAATTCTAACTGTGGATTATTATGATGAATAATTGATACAATTTCAACATAATCTTCATCTATTATGTTGAAGAAGTAGTAGGTTAAGGTGAATGAAAAGAAGAAAAAGAACATGTAAGTTAAGATGAAGTGTTTATGATTTGGGTTAGTTTATAAATTCTATACTACAGTTTATAAATTCATCACTCAGCTTACATAAATGAGATACTTCAGTTTCTTTTTTAATGCCATGTACTGAGCTCTGTAGTTAGGTTCTGGTTCAGGCTCACTGCTGCTGTCACTCGAATATTCCTTATGAGAGTTACGCGCCTGCGGAGGCTCCGCTGGAGCGTTATTGCTCACACTTGCCTCGTTTGCTTGCATATTTGCTATGGAGCGGCAGTACCACCCGTCTAGCATTTTCTGTAATAAAATATTTCAACAAACGTTTAGACAAACAATATAAGAAATTATAGGATTCGTTCAAGTTTTTTTCTGAATAATTTCGGTCAGAAACAATTCATCGGTGCAGTAATTATTCATATCAGGCGGGTCTGTTGCTTTCTCTTCGTAAAACAAACAAAAATATATCCAATACAAATGACTGATTGTTTTAAAACAGCCCAGTAATACAACCTTAGAATAATTTTCCGACGCCAGTATAAAAACTGTGGTAAACACCTAAGAAAATAGTTTATTTCCCTTACAAAATTGTTTTTTCAATAGATTATTTTGGTTACGTTTGGCTGTTGCTTTGTTTGACATTTTTATCGAGGTTGCCAGTATTCGAGAATGTCGAACAAAAGTAGAAAATTATGTTTGACGTCTGACATTTACAATATATTTACAGCGCATGCGATTGTATTACATACACAGTATACATTCTAATATCAAGACTTTTGAGAATGTGATTGTGGGCTTAAAATTATGGCATGCTGACTCTGATAGGTTAGATATTTGTATGATTTTACTGAATGAACCCAATAGCTCGAGAGCTACAACTAGTATTTTATAATAAAACGGCTTTGATCACCCAATCACCGGTAATCAGCGGCAGCGACCATACAGCTGCTGGCACTGGCCCCGTCTTAATTTTAACTTAAATAAAAAGGCAAGCTTATTTACCAACTTCAAAAAAGGAGGAGGTTCTCAATTCGTCGGAATCTTTCACCGATTACTCAAAGACCTGGACCAATTTGCAAAATTCTTTTTTGTTGATTGGATGTATGTACTTACTTCTCAAGTGGTCCCATATCAATTTTATTTATATTTTTAGGTAGTTAATGAGTTATCGTCTATAATACATTACAACAAATTAGGTGATATATCATTACACCATAACTAAAAATGCTGAAATATAAAACGTCAAAAAAAAAACAGTCTTCCAAGAAAAAAACTAAAAGTGAAAAAATAGATTCCGGAAGTAAAGTTATTTTCGTTTTTTTTTTTACAAAAAAGTTTTTTATAATTTTGAACGCTTCGTAAATGCCATCAAATAGACGTCATTGATTTAAAAGTTGGATGGGTTGCCGCTAGATGTCTCTTTTGTTGAACAAGAAAGATAATAAAACGAGCAAAGTTATAAGTTTAGTATAGCTTGCTGGGTATTCATGAAAAAATCAAATATCTTTTTTAGCATAGACAGCAACGTATAATGATTTCCAGTTGAATATCTTTAATTTTAAATGCTGTTTTTCTTTAGTACAACTACACTATAAGCCTATTATATTATGTAGACACAACACTATCTGAAGATTTGAAAAGAAGTTGTGTACTTTAAATTTTGAGGGGTTATACTGAATTTCGAAATCTTGTTAGTCCAAATTGAACCTTAAGTCTACCGCATGTGTTCTTTCAGCTGAGTGGAGCCGTGTTCGTTGCGGTCAATCTGAACCGGATTGATTCCTCGTGTTGTGATGGCTCTCGGTAGTGAAGTGAATGATAACTCCACAAAAAATGCTCCTCAAAAAGTGAAAAAATGTCCAGCGAACAATACCGTGAGCGACAAGAGTGGCAGTGGTAATGGTAACAATGGTAAGTATTAAATGGTCATGCCCTCAGTTATGTAACATTGAGAACGGTTTTTAGAGCTACTATCAGTTTTCCATGTTAAAATAATTGCTTGCTCCTAATATGTGCATTTTAGTCATGTGACTTCATTGGATAAATCATGTGATCCATTGATTTTTACAAAAACGCTATGCATTTTCATGACATGCGTACTACTGTAATTACTTACATTTGTATGCATTTAATTTATCAATATCTATGACATTGGTTTTGGTCGTAGGGATAGGTAGTACACGAGACCTTGGTGCACATTGTTTGAAATGTAAATTATTACACAACTTCTCATTAGGTTACATAGTCATACATTTATAGTATACTATGTTTTATTTAAGTTTGCATTGTAAGTCCACTTACCATGCTCAATATTGTCATTGTTAGTGTGTCTTCTTATCAGCCATTTCTTATTGGAAAGGCAAATATATTAATGTTTCTGGATACTTTGAAATTAGTAGTAGGGATGTTACTGCTTATGCTTAATAAGTTATTCAAGCTAAAACTATATCTTATGGTACTATTCTCCACAATACAATCTTAGTGACCTATAATGACCTCCACTTCACATTATTTTTTAATGTTTCTGGTGAGTGTGTTGTGTTAATTTGTATTTTTTATTCAACAAATATCTGCCTAATGATTATTTATTGGTCAGGAATAAATTATACTTTTAAGCTTTTTACCTGTCACACTCTTTGGGTTTTAATACAAATGTGAATGTGGAAACAATGTTCATAAATTATATAAGAATAAACTACATACTTTAAATACTTTCATTCAATCAAATTGATAAACAGCTTATAGAAGAAATACACTGTTATGGGGCATGGGACTATTTAAAAAACAATAATAAACAGGAGAATGTTAGAACTATAATACCTTGATGATAGGCAAGGCTATGTATCTATATATGTTTTATTTTGTAATTCATTTTAGCACTGGTGAATAGTAGTTTAATGTGAAGAACATATCTGATAATATTATTTTTCTAACCACCACAGAGATAATGCTGTATAGAAATATAATATATAGTTTCAGTTACTGACCTCACCTAGTTCTCTGAAGACGTTGGGTTATCATATCTCATTGCATTATATTCACTGCTATATGAACATGTTTGATACACATGCATTGATATTTATAAATTCTCAGTTATTATAAACATGCTGTTTGATTGAGTAAAAAGTTTATTTTACTTTCAGAACTTATTAAAAACTTCTCACTTTACAATGCATTAAAAATCTGTTGTCAAGATAATTTGTTACTATTATAAATGTAGATTATCGTTTTAAATAAATCCATCAATTGACACATTTTAGAAAAAATTCTTGTACAATTTGAAGGTAGATTAAAAAATCACATACACTTATTTATAATATGTGTACTAGTGTGTACTGTATTGTATAGTGTACAACAATCTTCATCTTAATTTGACCTAGTTTCTTAACAAGTACAAATATTTTGTTCAGTGTAAACAGTAACATGTAGCTCAGGGATTATATTCTAACTTTGTCATATTATTTTAGTAGTCATTAAACTACTCAAAGATTTTATTGCATTTGTTTTTTTAAATAATCTAAAAATAAATCTTACTCATATTTATTATTAAATTAACAAAATAGCTGTGCTTGTGTTTTTTTTTTTTCGGTTGCTAAGTGCTCTAGTGTTCATTCACAATATTATAATATTTCTGTTTATTCTTAGAACTCCAATCTATTCTAACAGCAACAATATACAAATCCCATCTGCATTTAAGCCCTGAAGAAGGTTTTAGTTAACAACCATCTCAAACAATAGCTTTTAAATAGTCTCATGGTTTTAAAAGAATGGTTGAATTATCATTTGATAAAAATCACTAATAATAATTCTATACTATATGTATAATACTTTACCACAATCACAATGGACTTGTTCATCAATCAACATTCAATTGGGGAAGCCCTATGTGGGCGTGATCTTGATTGCCCTATTTAATGAATGCAAGGGAAAGTACATACAAAAAAACCGGCCGACTGCGAGTCGGTCTTGCACACACAGGGTTCCGTAGCACCAAACAATATTTGTAATGCTTCTTTATATAGAAATTTACTATTCATTTTTGTGTTCATTGCGGACACCTAAATTCAACAAATGTCTAAAATTTTACAGTTTGGTGCCAATAGTCATGGAGTTAAATGGCTGTAACATACGTACCTACTGCCAGATAGACGGACGGACGAATCTAAGGATGCCATTTTAGCGCACACTAAATGAGCTTTTGCACGACATTAAGATTTTGAATTTAGCTACGGAATTCTAAAAATAATTAGGGTGTGGTGCTCACGTACACGATACGCAATATCGTCATGTCGATGACGGAAGTACAATTTTGGACATCAATATCGACCTGTTTTTCTATCCAGTATTTTTCTGATGTAAAATTTATCTATATTTGATAACTTTTATCACAAAAATGTTGACAGAGAACATTGGAAAGATATATTAGTAGTAAATACGTTATATTTACCTCTGTATAAACATATTTACTTATTAATAAAAAAAGGGTGAAACTTTTTACAAGGCACTCTATAGTGAAAATGAAAAACGAAACGCTAAACTATAAGTTAAAAACCGGCACCAGCAGTTTTCCGCTTAATAAGGTAACAAAAATGCTAGCAATGTAAGCAAAATACATACTATGACCCGTAGGGCCCCAGTTTGATTTACGTATAACCTAGCGTAAGATAAGCCAAACTGGAATGTCTATTAAGCATTACAAAATATCAGACCATTCGTGACTACAGGCGTAATAACAGATTGATCTAAAAAAAAAAAATATTGCATCAGCCGCACCTTGAGAAGCGAATAACCGGTAGCCTAAATTTAACAAGGGTCGTTTACAAGAACAAAACAAAAAGAAAAGCTGTAGTCAACATTGTTAAAAATTATATTTTTTATAACACTTTATCAACGTGTTTTGCTCCACATTGAATTTTGATAATATTAAAAAAGTAAAAGTGAAGCCCTTCTTTTTTTTTGCGGATGGGAAATCATCAAATAACTTCCCCCGCTCTGGGCGGAGCGTGGGGAGTGTCAGACTTGTACTGACTAAAACCCACCCATGTTCCTTCTATTGCCCTTTACGTTCCGGGGCCGCGGTATCTCTTTCTAAAATAACCCGCAACCCCGGAAGTGAAGCCCTTACAAATGATGTCAAAGACGGTGTACATATTTATCTTGACTTTTTGTCCTATAAGCAACATTGAGTTTTTTTTAACACGTCACACGCGGACGATTAAGACGGTTCTAACGATACCTCATTTGTCGAGTTCCGATTAGTAGTTTAGGAGCTATGATCGAACAGATGAACATACATACATAACCTGTCAAAATAACAAGCTTCCTGTGGCTTTGCCGTAGTCGGGTAAGAAGTCACGTTGTCAGCTACAATTTTTTTCGAATCACCTCACGCTTGCCTCGAAGAACCTGAAATGAATTCACTGGAGACATACTTGTAAATTCCTAGGAAAGACCTATCAACCCGGAATAGAAGCGTTTCCGACAGGGAATTCCACGCTTTAGTTACCTGCAATTCGCAGAGCAGAGAATGTCCAAAACATTTAGTGCATGGTTGTTGTTTTAGGCTGCCTTCGCAACAGGTCCGTTCTTTTCCAGATTTAATATTAATGGCGACAGTTACGACGAATAACTCGACTACTTACTTACTTCCCTGAAATTCGACTTGTCTACCAAAGAGATCATAAAGGACGTGTCCTAAGCATTTAGCATAACTTGGCAGAGTTTATATCTTCTGCTGTCATGACAATGCCACCGACCTTTCATGAATTAAAAGTGGAGACTGCAGCATCGATATTTGTGATAAGTGCACTGAGTGAACTATGCTGCTCTTTGGAGTATTTTTACTCCAATAAATTCAATCCTTTGACAAAAACTGTAATGATTTAAGCCTCATTGGCTTCTAATGACCTTTAGTTATACAACAGCTAGAATGCTTTTCCAGCACTAATTTCCTGTAGACGATAGGCTTACAAACTCTGGAGGACCTAGATATCTAAATAACTCTAGAAGCAAACAGATCGTTCATTGCGGTTAATCTATCCGAGCGGGATTGGCAAGTCTTTTTATGTCTATAACAAATTTAATGTAACACAGGATAAGTAGAAACTGATGTTACCCTTCCCTCATCTGACTCTTAAGAGTTCTTATTTGGAGCGGACTGAATAGTAAGACAATGCTAAAGTCATCGGTAACTCTTTAGTGTTTCTGTTTCATCACTGAGGCAAAAAGTTGCTGATTGATGTCTTTACGAAATACAGATTTTGTATAGTTACAATAAGTAAGATGGATATTAAAGACCTCCACGCGGGTCGTCTGTCATTATGTTATTTTTTGCCCGTAGAAAACGGGGAACAGTGAAACATGGTGCGACAGCATGAAACATGTGTATGCCATGTGAAGACTTACCGTGGCTGGTTATACGAAGTATAATTATCTGTCAACCCTCCAAGCTATCGTATACTTGATGTAGGTGCTTGTCTACATATCTCATGATAGACGTACTCCGTACACGTATCGATCACTGAATTTATAAACAGCATGCTTTGCTCGCCAACGATTCATTCTTGCGTAGTCTTTTATAGGGTTAAGAGGTTAAAAAAAGCATCATGTCATAATGTAACCTTATCACCACATGTACTTATTGCTATGCTATGAGCTGTTACGACGGAAAAAAACGAGAGTGTGGTTATGATTGATCCATTAGTAGGTACACAACCGTAAGTCTTGATAACGGTTTATGTGAAGTGATTTCTGCTGAAAGATAAGAATGACTATTGGGTATCGGCTGAAAGATAAATTCTAAACCAATTCCCAGTCTCACTAACATTAGGCGTCTTAAGGATGCTTAATTTAAATGCGCACTGTTGTATTTTAAACACTCCGCTCAGTACAATAGCAACAGTACAATAATATTTAGGCATACATTTAGGTTTCGATTTGTACAAACGGCATAATTATATCGTGCACCATTTTGTACTGGGTGGAGGGTCATCGACGACATATCTGTTGAGAAATTAAGGTTCGAGAAGAAAAAACGATGTCAAACCATAACAACATGCAGATACGGATGAGATTAAAAAACCTTCTTACTGGTAACCGTTTAGTGATAATTCGTGTCCGGTTACGGAATTTGTACGTTGCCTCAAACGTCGTGAGCTCCTAATTTGAAGTAATACGTTACTCAATAATAGCACCTTCTTGCAGTATTGTTGACTCGAAATTCGTTTGTGTTTGTTGAAATACCTCGGAGTCTTAAATATGTATTTGGTTTAATTCTAGGCTAAAGTAGGGCTTACACTAGTTCCCACTCTGCTGCGATTTAAGTATTCAATGCAGTGACAACCAACAATTCAGTGCAGTCCAAAACTGAGCTCTTACTGTGGCATTTTGTTTGTATAATAGGCGCTTAATGGACACATTAGGCGTAACGGCCATTTTAAGAACCGATTCTAAAGCCGTGTCGACGGCGCGTTCGTGTCCCACGCGCGCCTTAAAGAGATGTCAGCAAAGTAGAGGGGCCTGCTAGAAACACAGGCTGCTGGGATTGCAGGGTGTTCGAAAGAGATACCACGGCTACGGAAGACAATGGGCAAAAGAAGGAACATGGATGGGTTTTAGTCGGTAAAAGTCTGACTCCCCGCTTCCCCAGAGCGGCGAAATTACTTGAAGATTTTCCTTCCAGTAAAAGGGTAATAATATATACAGGTTGGTTGAACACTTTGTACAAAATTAAATTATTTAAGTACTTACTGCTTCTCAGTCTTTGCAATTCTGCTAAATATTTTGATAGAGTCGATGGTAGTCTGACAACCGGTAGTCATCATCATCATTAGTTATTTGGTATGTGTGCCAAATTTTACGTGTACTCAAACTTATGTCAAACCTAATAAACTATTATTATTATTATTTGGGGTGTCAACCAGTAGTATAATTAAGTTTAAAAAGCCAAAAATAAAAATTTAAATAACCTCCGACAGAAAAGTAACCTCTAAACAAAAACTTGAAGAAAATAATATCGGAAAATTTTCCCTTCACGGTTTAAAGAAGTTAAGTATTATATTGTTTTACCATCAATACTTTTATAATCAGTCTTTTAATAAATAATCAGTTATTTTATGTATTATATTAAAAATAATAATCTTTTATTTCGATTAGATGCCCATTTCCATTTATAGAATGAAATAGAAAACTTGTTAACATATTAAATTGATTTTACCTCGTTAGTTACTTATTGCCTACTTTTATTACATTCTCAAGCAAAAGCATAATTCGAATCGTACGTAACTGTCTTTTAAAAAAAAAATCGAACGTCCACGCCGTGCTCGTTTGCAAGGTAAACAATAAAAATGTAAAAAAATAGACGAAAAATAAACGAAAAAAATTGACGAAACAAAACAGCCGAAAAATAAAACCAGAAAACCGAGTTCTATATGTTGGAACCGGTTGTTTCTACAACCGCTTAAAACCGGGATTTCCCGATTACCATAACCGGGAAATACTGTTTCCGATGCCCTAATCAGGTGTTTAGATAGTTAAGTATTAAAATTATACTGTTACCTCAATTTCAACTATCAAATGTTGATTTTAGTTCACATTTTACGATAAATCCTTTTCGACGAAGATTTCCTGTCAGTCAACAATTTATCGACCAAACAATTGTAGTTTTAGTTATTTATATTCATAAGTTATGTGTAGGAACTGTGTGTAATGAAGGAACCTGTAAATTGCACGCTGTCGCTTATCTACACCCATTTATTGATCCTGTATCCTGTATTACAGCATTAATTTCATCATTCGCACGTGTTGTAACGAACGACATAATTATAAATTCATTTTAATACAAAGGCAACTTCTAGCTTATTTTCTTAACTTTCTATTCTTAACACCACCATTTTGCACTTTGTAAAATAATAGGAGGACTGTAAAAATGGATCGGTTACGACGTATTCTTGTTTCCTATTTGTAGAAGACACAGACTTCATTTCTATTTATACTTATATTCAGATGGTAACGAAGTTCAACCACCTTTCAGAATCCAAAAGGGTTCGTGATTTCGTAATGTTAGCATAGATAACGCGATATTTATTAGGATTACATTAGTACCTTTTTGTTGAAAAAATATAATATAAATAAACCAACTTGGACGTAATTTAAAAAAAACAACTTAACTGTCATTACAACTGTATGTCAAATTATTTTTGAAGGAGCATCTAAAAAAAAAACACTGAAGATTTTATTGCAAAATGCGTACTGCGACAAATATGTGTATTTGAATGTATGTGTGCGATTATGTTTAGAGATTGCCTCGTAACGTAAGTATACCATGGGGAATACAAAGGTAAGGTCAAGGAATGAGAGCACATAATAATCGATGATCTGAGGTTAAATATTCAGCGATCGTCGCCGGCGCTGACGAGCTTGTTTCTGTTTGCATAATTCATCGATCGATTCAGTTAAGTTGCTGCTCAAACCGTGGCCAACAGACGCAGTGTTTATCTGAATATGAAATCAATTTATTTCCGCCTAAACACCTTGACGTCAAACTTAATAATGTATGCTACATTATTGGTATTTTAATAAAACAGGGAATTTAGTGTTAACTAGCAATAGACGCGTCCCACACAAAGATTACTGCACTCAGCAGCTTAAACCATGGATCTAGCATACCAGTACATATCATCATACAGTGGCCCATACCGACACCTTATAGGTATCGGTTTTTAACAATATTGTCAAAAAGAGATGAACATACATTTAGAAATGAATAATGTGTTATAGTCTTCCATTTCTACAGGACGTTATTTACTCTTCAAAGAAACACTGATCTTTAATACTGCATAATATACTTTTAATAACGTAAACTTATAAAACAATCATGACTGGTCCTTGTAAAAAACTCTAAACTTATTATTCTACTCTGTGCTCAAAACCAAACTGATCCCCAATTTTCTCATGACACATGCTCTTGTCAATTCAACATTCTCAGTTTAAAATACATTTTCTTTTTATATCAAAGACAATTAAAATTTCTTTCTCTAACATCCCCTCTAAATTTTATATAACTCAAATAATATCTAATTTAAATCACCTTACATAAAACTTTAACAATCATTTAGGACAACCTGTTAATAACTTCAACAACACTCAACATAGGCCCATCATAGGCCCAACAACACATCACATAATACAAAAATAAAAACCCATAGTAGTATACACTACTTAACATTAAATACTACATACTATATTAAACCTCCCCTTTAAATATAAAATTTCAAATTAACATCCGAGACATCCTTAATACTAAACTTAAACCTAAATTTCAAATTAAATTCCCAAAACATTAATCTAACATCAATCATAGTTAAAACTAATATACCACTACTGCTCACTTTATTAAAGTTCTCATTAAATTCACTAAACACTCACTAAATGTCTTCTTAAACGTAGAAACTTTGTTCTGTCTAATCCTTTTGTCAAAATATCAGCAATATTAGAATTGGTTGGACAATAGAAAATTTCAATTAAATTTTGATCAATTTTTTCTTTTATAAAATGATATTTAACATCTATGTGTTTGCTTCGTCGATTTAAAATTCCATTTTTTATTAAAACAATAGCCGATTGATTATCAACGAATAATTGTGTTTTTGGTGTATGTCCTGTAATTTCTTTAATCAGACTTTGGACATAAAGTAAATCTTTGATACATTCTGCGGCAGAGATATATTCTGCTTCTGTACTGGAGAGAGCTGTGACAGACTGCTTACGCGAGCACCAGTGTATGGGACCACCACCATACATCACTACAAAACCAGTTGTACTTTTCCTAGTGTCAGGATCACCTGCAAAGTCTGCATCACAATACGCTGTCAACACTAAACTATTTCCCCGTAAGTATTGAATACCAGAAGATATAGAGCTCTTAAGATATCGGAAGAGATTTTTAATATTGGCAAAATCATTCAAATTAGGACACTCTTGATGTCTGCTACAATAACCAACATGAAAAGAAATATCTGGTCTAGTTTTATTTACTAAGTATAATAAAGACCCTATCAACTGCCTGTACCGATGCACATCACTACTATCACACTTCCCCTCTTGATGTGTATCAACTAAAATGTTTGGATAAAAATTTTCTTTTAAATCTGCATATCCAAAATTTTTAAATAACTGCTCAATATAAGATTCCTGATAAATTTTCAAATAATTTTCTTCAACCTGTATATCTATTCCAATAAACTTTTCTACTTTATCAAATTTTTTAATTTCAAATTCTTTTTCAAGTCCTATTATTATATTATTCAATTCTTTTTCACAATTTCCAATCAAAATTCCATCATCAACATAAATAGCCAAATAAATTTCCTTATCTTTACACAAAAACAAACATGGATCTAACTTTAATTGTTGAAAACCCAATTTCTTTAAGTATTCAGTTAACCTTTTATTCCACATGAGTGGTGCTTGCTTAAGTCCATAAAGACTTTTCTTTAATTTACATACTTTATTTTCACCATAATTATATCCCAATGGTATTTCCATAAAAATATCTTCATTTAATTCACCATACAAAAACGCTGTTTTGACATCAAATTGTTTTATTTTCAAACCTTTCTGTGCAGCAATCGAAAGCAATAGTCTAACACTAGTTGTATTCACCACTGGACTATATGTTTCTTTATAATCAATATTATATTTTTGTAAAAACCCTCTAGCAACTAATCGTGCTTTGTATCTACCACCCGGCTTTACAGAAAAAATCCATTTACTAGTTATTATTCTTCTATTACCAGCTTTTTCCTTATCACATATTTCCCAAGTTTTATTTTTCTCCAAAGAATCCTTTTCTTCTTTAATAGCTTTCTCCCATAAACACCTCTCATCACTCTTCAACACCTCGCTATAAGTTAAAAATGATGTTTCCAAGTCATAATCTTTCAATCTTATTGGCAACCTTCTATCTCTTTTTGGCAAAATTCTTCTACTAGTTTCTTCAATCAACTCCTCCGCATCTTCAAATAACTCATTTCCATCCAAGTTATTATTTAATTCTTGACAATTATCTTCCAAACCAGATTCTCTACTATTATCTTCTAATATTTCTTCTCCAATACTATCTTCAAAAATATCATTCTCCTCATTTTCTCCAGCAGCATTTCTTTCTTCCACTAATTCAACATCATTTCGTTCTGCAACATCATTTCGTTCTGAAACATCATTTCGTTCTGCTTCTTCTAAAATAGAAAACTCCTCCCTACAAAAACGTCCCCTCTCAAATTGACATTCATCATCAGTTATATTTGTTCTTCCAAAATCTTTATTTTCTTCTCCCAACTCTTCCTCTTCTTTAAATAATTTATTTATATCTGTAACTCTCGCACTCTTGTTACATCTTTTTAAAAACTCCAAAACATCCTTCTCATTATTATTAAACTTCACATCCCTTGAATACGTTACTTTTGATTCCACCGGATCCCAAATCTTGTAACCATTATTTGTATAACCTACTAGCAAACCCTTATAAGATCTTGAATCTAATTTGTTTAGTTTCGTATTTATTTTATAATACGCCAAAGAACCAAAAATATTTAAATGTTTTAGATTTGGAACTCTATTGAACCACATTTCTGCTGGCGTTATATCATTGACGGTATTATAACTTCTATTTGTTAAATATGTAGCTGTTAACACTGCTTCACCCCATAAATCTTTTGGTAAGTTCATGTCAAATAGTAAAGCACGGGTGCGTTCCATAATTGTTTTGTTCAGGCGTTCAGATTTTCCATTGTGTTGTGGAGTATATGGTATTGTATAATCTATTGTAATACCTTTATTTAAACAGTATTTTTTAAAATTATTTGATGTGTATTCACCACCATTATCACACCTGAATGTTTTCACTTTTAGGTTGAAGTGGTTTTCAGATAAGTTTATGTAATTAATTATTTTTGTGAAAGCTTCGCTTTTAGATCTAATAAGATATATTTTTGCAAAATGTGTATAGTCATCTAAAAATGTGATAAAATATTTATAACCATCATAAGTATCAGAACCAATTGGTCCACAGATGTCGCTGTGAATTATTTCTAACGGCCGTGTAGCTCTACATCTTTCTGTATTAAATGCTTTCCTATGCAACTTAGCACGAATGCAGACCTCACAGGTGTCTATATTTTTATCACAAAATGTCGAATTTATACCTTTTACTATTTTGCCAGTTTTATTTATCGATGTATGTGCCAATGCTCTATGCCAAAAATTTCCATTAATTAAGTTTACTGACTTTGGATATTTAAATGAATTTTTAAATGGTGTATCAGTTACGGAAAATCTTACTGACTTTGTACTGGATCTAGTAGTAGATAGCTCTACATAAAACAGTCCATCACAGCGTAGCTCACCAGTCAGCAGACAGGTGCCGTCGTCTTTATAAATATGACATTTTTTTCTGAAAAACACAATTTTGCAATTATTATTAGTTATTTTTGATATTGAAATTAAGTTCTTCTTCAGCTTCGGAACTAGTAACACATCATTGAATGTGATGTCATGTGAACTTGAGTTTGATTTGCATATAACTTTTCCCAGAGTATCTATAAGGTGTGTATTACCATCTGCAGTTGATATTCTATAGGCACACTTTTCTTTCATATGCAAGAAAACCTCTGAGTTAATAATATGACTGCTGGCTCCAGAGTCCAGTATGAATTCAATTGTTTCATTATTATCTAATTGTGTCAGATGACTTACCGAAGATTGTGGTTTTTCTAAGCAAAACTTTGAGTAATGTGTATTCATTTTACAATACATACAGTTGAACTGCTGTTTGCATTCTGTATGTTTATGTCCATTTTTAAGACATTTGTAACAAATAATAGATTTGTTTTCTATGTTCCTGTTCCTGCAAAATTTTGCTATGTGACCCTTTCTTCCACAATTGAAACAGCTTTTAACTGTCAAATAAGTGTCAAATTTGTTTTCGCTTTCATTTGTTTTTTCTTTATTTCTGTTCATTTTAATCTCTAATTGTAACCTTCCTGTAAGGTTAGTCAGAGTTTTTTCCGTTACACCTGTAGATTCCCAAGCAGTCCTGAAGTAAGACATTTCTTTTGGCAGAGAACATAATATTTTTGATATGACTTCTATTTCTCCTAAATCCATGCCAGTACATTTAATGGATGAAACAATGTTCATTAGATCTCCAATGTCTTCTAATAGGTCTTGTTTTTCAAATTTGTAATTATAAAATTCTTGTAATAAATGACATCGCTGTGTCACCAAATGTCCCAGAAAAATTTTATCTAAAATAATTAATACATCTTTTGTTGTTTCACAATCAATAATTCTGCTCACATATTTTGAATTCACTGAATTTATTATTATATATTTTGCTTTAGCATCTTTCTGTATATATTCGTCTTTTTGTTTTTGTTTTTCATCTACTTCATTCAATACTGAATGTAGACCTTTTGAGCATAAATATAGATGCAGTTTCTTTTTCCAAATTGTATAATCCGAATCAGTATTTAATTTTGATAATTCGTCAGACATTTTTTTTAAATTTTAATCTCCCAAAAAAAAAAATAGGGTTTCACCGTACCAGTTATGTTATTCCTTCATCTTACAATTCTTCTTCGTCCTGGGCCCATAACCTGTTATAGTCTTCCATTTCTACAGGACGTTATTTACTCTTCAAAGAAACACTGATCTTTAATACTGCATAATATACTTTTAATAACGTAAACTTATAAAACAATCATGACTGGTCCTTGTAAAAAACTCTAAACTTATTATTCTACTCTGTGCTCAAAACCAAACTGATCCCCAATTTTCTCATGACACATGCTCTTGTCAATTCAACATTCTCAGTTTAAAATACATTTTCTTTTTATATCAAAGACAATTAAAATTTCTTTCTCTAACATAATGTAACCAGGATTTTGCAGCCATGTTTTGACTTATAAGAGCGTCTTGCCCATTCTTCTCCATCTACCCCTGGAATGGGCAAGTACAGTACTATCGTATCAAGTCGGGCAATTCCCTTGCTCTTCCATTGCCAATATTGAGCGCGAGTGACGCAGCTAAATACCACCAAGCGTCATTGTTAACTAGTATGATTAGTGATTACCAATTTGAATATTCGCCGTTACACGACAAATTAACGTATGATATCAATTTCTCGTGTTACATTTAGCTAGATAATTGTAAAGCGTGATCTCCATACTATCTGTAAGTATTGATACTTATCAGACATCAGTATCATAGTCTAAACAGTCTTTACAAATGAATCTCTTTTAAACCTTTGTAGTCGGCACACAAATCCAAAGCCTAGTAAGTAGATGTAGCGAAGATAGATCATAGACAATAATTAGCTACAAGAAGTAACAGATCTGTGGTTAGGAGGTCTGGTAGAAGATGTTCTATTTTTATGATTCTAGTACTCATCGTCGTCTCCTATCCTTTTCCCAATTTATTTCATGCATTTTATATTTGTGCACCAAGTCTTCTTTTTCCAGACGATAAGTTGTCAGGTCATGAATCAAATTTTTAGCCATATCACCTTTCACAGACTTTATTTATTGTTTGTTTAGTCTTCCTGTTCATTTAACCCCATCCACTCAAAAGTTTCCCGCCACGTTTTCCTCATTCCTCAGCCTCACATGCCCATAATTGTAATGTTTCTATGATAATAGTGTTTAACAGTTGTTCGAAATATTCAAACGTATTCGCATTGGGGTTAGTTGAGACACTTGATCACCTCACGACAGGCATAGGATGTGAGACACATGTTGTTGAACGATAGTAAACGAAAGAAATGGTGTCAACGTCAGTTTATCAAGAATTTTGATTTCCTACTTATCTTGAGTCCCAGGCGCTATGCTGTTATCTTGTTTGCTTAAGGTATGGAAGATAACATCATTTCGGTGATAAAATTTATCTTCCCGTTCTCGTATAAGAATAATATTTTACTAGTTACTTAATAAAATGTTCTGTTTAAAGTTTTTAACAGATTAAAGTGATCAGGTCTTATAAATAGTACGATAAGGTTTATGCAAGTGCAATTACCTACATATAATATCCAAATTTATTACTATACGTACACAATTTTGAAAATCATGTTTCTTGATACCGCGTTGTTATCAGCGTAATGATAATTTCATGTATTATACTAGTTTTATCACTGCCACATAAATAACTGTGTCACAAAATAAGTGTTAATGGGTCAAGCTGATTGATACTATCTATGTGAGATTTTGTGAGATTCTGATTCTGTTCACATTCAGATATTGTTGAATTAAATGCAAATCTTATACACTGCCGTAAAACGTACGTCGTAAAGCAACAATTTATCCAGCATAAATCATGTTTCTAAGCGTCTCGTATTACTTACCTATTTGCTCAATACTTGGCTCTGTATAATGCATAGCATTTATATACTGGAACATGCGAGTTACTGTAATAAATCGGTCTCGTTCAAGAGATAGATAAAAACAAATACGCGGTCAAACTGAGTTTGCGCGTAAGTTTGTGTTGCGTATGGACAACATCGATGGCGTCTATTGTTGGCGGCATCCCGTTGCCATCTATTATTGACTCGACGCTGGAGATAGTTGGCTGTGCGCCAGCGCAGACCACGTGTGTGCCCGTCACGGGACGAGACATGCGCGTTTGAGTCCAACCAGTGCGCCCCCTGCGCGCACGTCTCGCTCCCGTGTGCGCTTACTACCGCTGTTAGCCTAAAAACCTGTTTCGATGCCTGATTTTACACAAGCGATCCACGGCAGCTACGGTTATACATAGAAACAACGAGTACATACTCATTTTTTTGCTCTACATAAGCGCATTTAGTGCTGTAATGAACCAGACTTACCTATGCACTCAATGATAATAATTATGATCAGCATAGCAAATTTTAAGATGAAAAATAACTTTCCAAGTTGATTTTAAAAGATAATTACAAGGTAACAATATTTCCTTGTTGTAGCTGAAAAACGAGATAAACAATCGGAAAATATGAAGAGTGATAAGAAGGAAGTTTGCGTAAAGCCGGTGGTTTGTAGTAATGGGCACGCGAGTACGCCTAATGGGCGAACAGAAGACGAGGGCGATGGCGGCGGCGCGCCGGCACCACGTGTGTCGTATGCGGCTGCGGCGCGCAAACCACCCTCGCCACAAACCAACAACACACCCGCGCCCTTCCCCCCTAGTACAGGTTACTATAACACTTGACAATTTATTCCCGTTCGATCTGTCATTTAATATCTGAGGGCATTGCATGATTATATACTAGCTTACGCAACTCTTATAACTTTACATGTTACTTTAATAAATGTAATAACACTTTACAGATTCACAGAAGATAAAGACTAATGGTGAGAAGTTGTCACAACCGAAATCCGGACTTTGTACAATGAAAGTAAATGGAGAAGGTCTTATGCCGCAGTGCTTAAGCAGTAATGATAGTAAAGATGATAAAATAGGTACCAAAGAACCAATAGTAAACGGCACAGACAAAAATGATACCATTGTCAATGGTGATCCACAAAAAGAATTAGATTGTGATATTAGTAGTAGTGATAATACTAAAGTAGTTTCTAATGGAATTAACAGTGACTCCGATGATCCTAAAACGAATAAGTCTGAAGAAAAACCTGAAGTAATAAAACTGGTTTGTCCTAATAAGCCCGAAGGAAAACAAGCATCAGAAAACAAGAAAGATAAAAAGACAAAAATGACGGATAAATCTGGTGATTCGGAAAAGAAGAAGGAATCGGCAAAGGACAAAAATACTGAAAAGAAGAAAGATTCAAAAGATGAAGCTATTGTATATAAAATAGACGGGGCAGATAAAGTAAATGGAGAAAGTAGTAATAAAGCATTGAATGGAGATGGAGACAGAGAGTCTTCTCCAAGTGAAGACGGAGATGAGAAGAAGAGAGATGCTGAAGTTGTGTTCATTCAGGACATGGGCTTTACTGTGAAGATTGTGAGCCCTGGCGCCGAACCTTTAGACATTCAGGTGAGAGCTTCTTTGTTTGCAGAAAGGTGAAATATACAAACTTACAAAGTAGTAAATTTGTAGGTATAAGTTTAGTAGCATTGGAAAATATTGATTGATTATAATTCTATTTTCTAGGTTTCTAGTATGGAACTCGTACAAGAAATCCATCAAGTTCTGATGGATCGTGAAGACTCGTGTCACAGGACCTGCTTCTCTTTACAATTAGATGGCGTCACTCTGGACAACTTTGCGGAGCTCAAGAACATCGAAGGATTGAAAGAGGGATCTGTCATTAAAGTACGTAGTAATCTTATTTTGTATTAGTAATTTTACAAACTTTTTGTACTCGTGTCTTATAGTTTACGATAGAAGTTTTGGATGGGGCAAATTTATTAGATTACTAGTTGTGCCCAGCGGTTTCACCCGCTGCTTACTTAGGGGTATGAAAAATAGATGTTGGCCGATTCTCAGACCTACTGAATATGCACATAAAATTTCATAAGAATCGGTCGAGCCGTTTCGGAGGAGTATGGGAACGAAAACTGTGACACGAGAATTTTATATATTAGATTTATTTGTTTTATAGACAATTATTTTTCTGTAGGTGGTTGAAGAACCATACACAATGCGTGAGGCTCGCATCCACGTCCGCCATGTCCGCGATCTTCTTAAGTCCATAGACTACACAGATGCTTACGCCGGTCAAGAATGCAGTTCTTTAGCCTTCCTCAACGTCATCACACAAGGAGACATTTTAGGTAAACTTCAAACTAGTTTTGTTTGTATAAAAATCAATTTACATAATATATCTTTAAGTATTTTTAATGAATAATTTAACGGAGTGCCTGTTTGAACGCGTGGTCAAGATAGTATTAGCACATAATACAACATCTTTATTATTAGTCATTACATTTGCGAACGTATGATTTAATATTGTTAACAGTGCATTTGTCACGGCACATAAACAAACCTTGCATATAAAATATAATGCATTGTCTATTGATGTTAAGCAAACCATTATGTCAGAGTTTATTAAGTTTAATGCTGCTAATGTTATTGTTTTATAGAAAAGAAAAAGTCCCGTCCAGAGAGTGTAGATTGCACTCCTCCAGACTACATAATGCCGGGCAGCACCGAACGGCCACTGTTGCCGCTGCATCCAGGCCTTACCAAAGAGAACAAGGCTCCGCAATGCTTGAAGGTAAATTTGTGGAATGGGAATGAATCTTGGCAAAACTTATAGAGAATTTTACAAACTAACAATAGCTATTCAATAGGAAACAATACACATAGTGGAAATTTGTAAAACCAATACTTGAAAGACAGCAATCTGTTTTGCAATTGTCTATTCGTTTTACTATGAATGTGTTTTTGTTTCCAAACTAATTTAACCGGAAGTTATTGCGTGTTACTAACCACAGACATACATACTACTAACAGTTATTAATACTAATTAATATATTAATATTTAATATAATTATAAAAGCGAAAGTGAGTTTGTTTGTTTGTTACCTCTTCACGGCTTAAGGGCTAAACCGATTTTGATGAATTTTGGTACAGAGATAGTTGGGAACCAGGAGATGGACATAGGCTACTTTTTTTTAAAGAGTGGGATATAAGGGAGAAAGAGGGAAGAAACGGGAAAACTTAGCGTTGCTATTACAAGTCAATAAGGCGCTACCGAATTTAACGCGAGCGAAGCCGCGGGCAAAAGCTAGTATTGTTATAGATTAATAACTCAATGACGTTTGATGCCAGGTCCTGACAACGTCGGGCTGGAACCCGCCGCCAGGGCCGCGCAAGATGTGCGGAGACCTGCTCTACCTGCATGTGATCACGCTCGAAGACCGCCACTTTCACATCACGGCGTGTCCCAGAGGATTCTACCTTAACCAGTAATTATAATAATAACTAATAAACACGTGGTTTTCCTTACCACGAAGGCCGTCAGCCGCAGTCTCAATTGCATAGCAACAAAACTTTGACATTAATTTATGGACATTCTATTTTAATTTTCCGCGCCTCTAACATGTTCAGATAATTAATCAGCTGTCTGTCTTTGACGAAAAGCCTTATAGTGTAACTCGCACTTTATTAATCCATATTAAACACGTTTGGATCTTGATATCTATCAGTTGGATTACTGAAGATAATACACATCGCTGGTCAAATTCCATGTAGATGTTATAATTTGTCTGTAGTTATCTAAATAATCCCATGAGGTGACTCATTAAATTGATGTAGATATTTTTTATGGCTGCGTCATGATTATGGGGTATCTGTAAGTTAAAATGTTTTTTCCAGTTATATATAGTAGTCATTGTTATCTTAGCATTTCTAAAGTGAATGCTCTTTTGGCCATTACAAACAAGTTTCTTTTAGCATCATCGATTTGAGGATTGCGTGACGGTTTATATAGTCCCTTATCTGCTATGGCCCTTATCAACAAGTATCATATACGAACATACGGAGGGTTCCCTGCATTGGAGGGTTCTTTACATATTACAGGATTACTTCACGTTACCGTGAAATATTGTTTAGCGCCCGATTTCAACCTTAATCCTGTTAGTAATTAGACTTTTATTCAAATGTAAGCCCTTTGGGTCGATGGCTGTAAGCATTGTCGCTATTGCCTATGTCGTCCTTAACAACAGAATATTACTGACCTATTCCTGTCTGGGCTAATTTAAATGTACCAATGTACAGGTCTACGGAAGAAGTATTCAGCCCCCGGCCGGCGACGCCATCTTTGCTGTGTCACTCGTTGATCGAGTTGCTGAGCATAGTGTCTCCGGCGTTCAAGCGCAACTTCGCGATGGTGCAGAAGAAGCGCATGCAGAAGCATCCCTTCGAGAGGGTGGCCACGCCCTACCAGGTGTACCAATGGGCCTCCCCCATGCTTGACCACACCGTTGATGCTATTCGCGCTGAGGACAGTAAGTTATCTATCTACTATCATTTGCAATCCGTACGTACTTTCCACCCCCTTCCCCCTCCCCCTGTTTAATGATTCGTTTCGTTTCGTTTGTAGTCATATACCAGGATAAAGCACCTTATTAATAAAGATCATGGTTTAGCAAATCATATGTTGAATAAGTATATCATTTTAATTCTTTATGCCAAGTGTAAGTGATCACACTTTCAATATTAATATGTGGAAAAGTAAACTTAACCCTGATATGAATAGGGGCTAATATGACTTAATATTGGGACGGGTTAAAGTGAGGTTTTGCTATTATTTTTAACTAGCTTCCGCCCGTGACTTTGTCCGCGTGGCATGGTTACTTTGGGCTAACGCTAACTTTAAAACGCGTGATGATCGAAAAAAAAACTTTCTTCCCAATTTTCTTCCCTCTTTCTCCCCCTTTTCTCACTATTTTTAGCCTTTGTCCGTCTTTAGGGTCCCACTATCTCTGTAGAAAAAAAACTATCTCTGTAAAATTCATAAAAATCTGTTTGGCCATTTAGGCGTGAAGACGTAACAAACAAACTCACTTTCGCTTTTATAATATTAGTAAGGATAATTAGCCTAGAAACGTTTTATTGTTACTCATAAGGAAAATTATTATAAATCGAAGTTCTACTGCTGTGTTTTCCTTCCCTAAGTCCTGTAAAATTTTGAATGGAACAATAATAATACTTACGATTTATTCACTTACCTTATCTATACCTACGGGGAGTTTTACTGTATCAAGTTCTATGTTACACAGCAATTTAATTTCATGCTGTGTTATCTATGGGGAATATTTCTGTGACTGGGAAATTCCCGGGAACAACAACACACATCCTTCAGCTCACATGACTCGCCACAGCCGGGCTACAACTAATATATAAAATTCTCGTGTCACAAATAGTCACAATGTTCGTTCCCATACTCCTCCGAAACGGCTCGACCGATTCTTATGATTTTTTTGTGCATATTCAGTGAGTCTGAGAATCGGCTACTATTTATCTTTCAAATCTCTAAGTGGTAAGGGGGACCTGAGCAGTGGGTGAAATCGCTGAGCACAGCTAGTAACATAATACAATTATGTTAATTCAAGTTTCGGAAAAAAGTCGCTCGCCTTATTCTGAATTCCAAATTATTTTAGATATTTATCCAAATTATTCTCTATACAGTCGTAAAAACGTATAATTTTACATAAACAAGAAACACCATGGTGCAATCATTTGAAAGCCAAATAAACCGTCATGCATAAACGGATGCAACTAATTTCCGTAATGAAAATGACATTGTATTGCGCGGGAATAGAATAGCTCAACATATTTACATGAACTTTGTTCAGTCGAGTTTCTATGCATTATTATTTGTATGCAGCATAATTGCATGTTGCGTACTCCGTTCAAAATGCAGTGTTCCAATTAGGAACACGTTTAGCTTCCATTCAACATGTCATGAACAAAAGCATGTAATAAGCACTTTATTGTATCTTTTTCAATTGTTTGTCATACATTTTTCCTTTTCTCATACACAAAAGTTGACAACCATTGTCATCTTGTAACTAAAATTGTGATTAAGTCTAATACCGTCTTGCTCGGTTGACACGAAAATTTAAACTAAGGTCAGAATGTATAAATAAAGCTTTCGAAATAAATAAAGTTTATGATTTCAAATATTCACACTAATAATATTTAAAGGGGAAAATTTGTATGTGTGTGTATGTTTGTTATTCCTTCACGCTCAAACGTCTGAAACGATTAAGATGAACTTTGGTATATAGATAGCTAATACCCTGGATTAACACATCGCTTTTTATTCCGGTATACGCGGATAAAACCGAGTAGGGCAGCTAGTCTATAATAAAAACTATTACTAATATTAATTAATGTATTGAAAGCTAAAAACAAAGGCAGCTGGCCGTAAGGGTTTCATCTACCGTTATTTTGAACCAGTATTAATTAAATGTCCAGCTCGACCCACCAATACCGTGCCTTGCCTTATTAATTTAACATTGTCCCTTAGCATTCTCCTCAAAGTTGGGTTACGAGGAGCACATCCCCGGCCAGACCCGCGACTGGAACGAAGAGTTGCAGACAACGCGCGAGCTGCCTCGCTCCACTCTGCCAGAACGCTTGCTGCGCGAGCGAGCCATCTTCAAGGTTAGTGGCACATTTGTGATGTACTCATTACACACGCGAGCAACGCACGCAACTTGTTAAGTAACTTTCATTGACAGATTCATTATTAATGACGGGTACGGGTGCTGTTTAGTTTACAGTTGCATTTATAACTATCGAACATGCGAAGTAACTAATAAATTATATGCTTACTTCATGAGCAAAATGAAACGGTTAACTTGAATGTATCATACAAGAATAGACTTAAGTATGTCATACACAATAAACGTAAATGAAATAGCCATTTTCTCAACGGTACTGAATTTGTTCTATGTGTACCTGGCAACATCGGTCGTTATGTGTAATAAAGGTCATTTTATTTCTATTTGACTGGGAAAACCAGTCAAAACGAAATAGGAATATTTGTAACTACTATGTTTTCTCTCTGCATCACCCTAAGGTAGACTGGTAGGAAGTTCCAAAGGTATTAAGTCCTCCTTTGTACAGTGTTTTTTATGTGCATAAACCATTAAAAAAAATAAAAAATATTAAAAAAAAGAACTTATAAGAATTTTAAATAAGAGGAGTCGTTCTAAATTTGCTCATCACCGTCAATGTAACACAGGTACACAGTGACTTCGTAGCAGCGGCGACCCGCGGCGCGATGGCCGTGGTAGACGGCAACGTGATGGCCATCAACCCAGGCGAAGAGCCTAAGATGCAGATGTTCATATGGAACAACATATTCTTCTCTCTTGGCTTCGATGTTCGCGACCACTACAAGGATCTAGGCGGTGACGCAGCGGCCTTCGTTGCACCGGTAAGTTCTAATTACATAGCATAAAAATCTTCTTTCAGAAGTGGAATTTGTAAAATGTTAGCAAGTTGGCAATGGAATACATTATGGTAACCTATTTAAATGCATAACTAGAAATACATTATGCATTTTGACAACATAGACGTATTCAGCCAACTATGGTACGGAATGTATAATTTAGTCGAGTCTTAATTTGACCTTTTATATTCAGTAACATAGAATCTAATTTGCTATTATAATGTTAAGGAAATAACAGTTATAGGACAAAAAAGTTGTAAATAACATTTTTATCACATCCAACACTAAACAAGGTGACCCTAACTACGACTTTGAATTTTAATGAATTCTGAATACGATAATGTGTCTGCGAAAATACTGACGACGTTATCGAGTACTCTATATCAAGTTGAAATTGATTTTGAGGGTCCTTTAATTCTTTATGCGTGAGAATCATCTCCCTGCCTTTGGCTCTTATTACATGGGGCGGGCGTAACACATTTTGTTTCCATTCTCCCCAATCAGTCCTCACACTAATCATTTATTCCTTTATATAATTCATGTGGTTTTATTAAACACAGCGCAACGATCTCCAAGGGGTCCGTGTATACAGCGCGGTCGACACGGCTGGCCTGCACACCTTGGGCACAGTGGTGGTGGACTACCGCGGCTACCGCGTGACGGCGCAGTCCATCATCCCCGGCATCCTGGAGAAGGAACAGGAACAGAGCGTCGTGTATGGCAGCATCGACTTCGGTACCACGGTGCTCTCGCACCCCAAATATATGGAGCTCGTGAGTTATATATTCACCTAAATTTTGAGACAGGCATACGAACTAAGTAGTGGTTAGATCACACTGCTTATAAATCCCATATTATTAAATATATACCATAAAGAGACTAAATTTTGTTTAGAGGTTCACTACAAACAACTTCGTGGCGAAATCTACTTCTGAATATAAGCCTCTTAACAAAGACAAACTAACAATTAATTGTCGCACGAAGTGCTGGTTGGTTACAAGCGGATCTTGAGAATTATTTATAAAAAAAATATTAATATTATTTATAAATATCTTGCTGATCTCGAAAGAGGCGGGCGGCGACACGATCTGGAACCTGCACGAGGACTAGCAAAAAAAAGTAGCAGGCCGCGGCGATGAATAAGATTTTTTTTGTTTAGCTAAGCAAAGCGGGTCAGCAGTTGAAGATAATGCCGCACTCGGTTATCAGCGCCAATGGGGACACCGTTGAGTTATGCTCCAGCGTCGAGTGTAAGGGCATCATCGGCAACGATGGCCGGCACTACATCCTGGATCTACTGCGCACCTTCCCACCTGATGTCAACTTCCTGCAATGTGAGTAGCATTTACAGTTGACCTATAAATCAGTAGCTGGCGCCCACTACTTCGCCCGCGTGATGACCGAAAAAAAGTATCCCATGTGTTATTCCGGACTTTAATCTATCTCCCCAGATCCCTTCAGTCGTTTTGATGTCAAAGAGTAACAAACATCCATTCATCCAACCATCCAACCTCAAACATTCGCATTTATAATATTACTAGCTTTTGCCCGCGGCTTTGCTCGCGTTAAATTCGGGGTAACACAGTTCCCCTTTCCTGATTTGCAGGTACTTGTAGTTTTTGCCCTAGCGCCTTATTTATTGTAATAACAATGCTAAGTTTTCCCTTTTCTTCTCTCTTTCTCCCTCATATCTCAATATTTAAAAAAAATATTGCCTATGTCCGTCTCCAGGGTCCCAACTATCTCTGTTCCAAAATTCATCAAAATCGGTTCAGCCACTGAGGCGTGAAAACGTAACAAACAAACTCACTTTCGCTTTTATAATATTAGTAAGGATTGGTAGGATTTGCCATACCTACTTAAAACTTGTTGGTACAAGCAAAAAGAGTACGTAGGCATCATAGCAGAACACGTTATGTAGTTCCTGCCTACCCCTATGGGTAAAAAGGCGTGAGTTTGTAGATACATAGAACTTTGTCACATTAGTTTGATGCAAAGTGGTGACGCCAAAAATAACGCATAAATGACGTAAGTACGACTCAATAATGCACGACTGAAATATTCAACAATGCGAACTATGCAACGTAATTTCAGCTTGATGTGTTTACATTTAACTTAAAATGATTCCCAGACTTTCCGTTGTGTATCTTCTGTTGAATCGTCACAAGTATACAAGATAACGAAAATAATGTCATTTATGAAAAGCCCACTTTTAACGTCTTTATTTGTAGGAATGTAGATCGTCGTAACGTATTTCCTTTTGTTTCAGTGGAAGACGACGAACTCAGGGAGGATATCAAAACAATGGGTTTCCCAATCATCCACAAGCACAAACTATGTTGCCTTAGACAGGAATTAGTAGATAGTTTTGTCGAGTAAGTCTTATATACCATAAGAAATTGTAAAAATATTTTTGTACGAACTAACGCTAATGCTTCATGTGTTTCAGGGCACGTTATTTCATGTTCATCCGCTACGCCGCCTTCCACTTACAACAATTGAGTGCGAAGCGTCAGCGTGACAATGCTGCACAAAAATCTATAGAAGACAAGGAGGTTGATATCAAGGAGGCTGCTAATGAGACTGAACCTAAAGAAGTAAAGAGTCAAGAAAAAGAGGTTAAGGACAAAAAACAAAAGAAGGAAGATAAGAAAGATAAGGAAACTGATAAAAAGGAAGCAACAAAAGAAACAAAAGATGCTGAAGATAAAGCAGCGTCTAAAAGTGAGAAAAAAGAAGATGAGTTGCTTCTGAATGAGAATTATTCTGAAATTGACACTGATGTGGCTCAGAAGATTGTAGAGAGCATAACAGATTCTATCTGTAGCGGAGGAGATAAACAAGAAACTGATTGTAAGTTTATTTACTGCAACCTACATAGCCTGATTGTGACGTTGTTTATTAAAACATGTCTTGTAATGAAGTAAGGCAAAAGTGGTTTGAAAAGCGATTCCCATTAAATTATAAATTCACTACAGTCGGTATCCATGTAAGCTGTTGTCTTTCAGCAGGCGAACGTTCCCGCGCAGTAGTGGCGGCGGCGGCGCGCGCGGTGGCGTCCCTCAAGGAGTCCGAGTTCGACGTGCGCTTCAACCCGGACGTGTACTCCGCCGGCATCAAGCATGCCGCCGAGCCGGAACAACTTGCCAAGCAGAGGCACCTTGTCAAGGAGGCCGCGGCTTTCTTGCTTACAACACAAATTCCGGCCTTTGTGAGTATTTTTTATCAAAAGTAGTTTGATAAAAATCGATCAGGCTCGAGATTTTTTTTCAATAGATGTTTCTTAGTACCTATTAGTATAGCTTTTTTTTTGCTGATGGAAAATCATCAAATAACTTCCCCCGCTTAATAATATAATAAATAACCTTTATTCAGATGCAAAAATTACATTAAAAAAGAATTACATTAAAAAATTACAAAAAAAAAATTACAAATTATATTATAATATTTCTATTTGTGTTGTGTTGTTGTTCCATCGTTTTGATTACGTCTGTTTGCCCTTTATTGGCAAAGGCCTCCCCCAATTTTCTCCATGCTTTTCTATTGTTGGCTAATGTAGGCCAACCACCTCTTAATGTTGCCTTTATATCGTCCACCCATCTTCATGGCGGCCTGCCCCTTTTTCGCCTATAATGCCCCCGTAAACCATCGCATTACCGTTCCAGACCACTTCCTGTTATCTCTGATTGTGTGTCCTGCCCATTTCCACTTAAGCTTTCTGATAGATACTGTGACATTCTTTGTTCTAGTGCATCTCTTTATGTTAGTGGTTCTTATTCTATCAGAAAGTCTCTTTCCCAACATGCTCCTTTCTATAGCGTTTTGGCACAATTCTAGTTTTTTGACATGAGTTTTATTAAGTGCCCAGGTTTGGCAGCCATATGTGAGCACAGGAAGCACTCAGGTGTCGAAAAGTTTGCGTTTTATGGAAATGCTGGTTTCTGGGTTTTTCATGACCTCTTTTAAACTCCAATATTGTTTCCAAGCATTTTCTATACGTCTATCAATTTCATTGGATGTAAGATGTACAGGCGATATTGTTTGACCTAGATAGATATATTCGTATGGACGAATATACTTCCCCCACTTGTACTGACTAAAATCCACCCATGTTCCTTCTATTGCACTTTACGTTCCGGGGCTGCGGTATCTCTTTCGAACAACTCGCAACCGCGGCAGGAAGTATTACTATAGCTTTGATTAGATTTCATATCACACTAAATGTAAATCTTAGAATTTCTGACAGTCGTATGGAAACAGAGTTCTATAAAAAACCCGCGCGACTCGCACCCCGACTGGCACAATCTCACGCCCAAGAGCCTCATTTCTGACAGTCGTATGGAAACAGAGTTCTATAAAAAAATGGAGGAATTCATAAACGATTAAAGTTGAGAGATAAAAAATACCATTAAACAGTTTTTTATTGTTACATTACTGTGTGATATTTTCCCTATTGGCCAGGTCCGCGAGTGTTTGGAGCACACGTCGGCGCCGATGGACGGCGCGGGTCTGACGGAGGCGCTGCACGCGCGCGGCGTCAACGTGCGCTACCTGGGCCGCGTGGCCGCCGCGCTGCGCCCGCACGCGCAGCTCGCCTATCTGCACGCCATCGCCGTCGGCGAGCTGCTGCTAAGGGCCGCCAAGCACATCTACACTGCTTATCTGCAGGTTAGTTGACAATGCAAATCACAGCAGCGGCTTGCTTGCTGTATTGTTAATGTTCGTTTAAAGATTATTAACAAAAATACCAATAGTAGTGTCAGCTAAGAATAAAACTGTTGTTTTTTTAGCCTGAAAGCGTCTTGAATTCGTAATGTCACGTATGATTCTTGTTCTTGCAGGGCTGCGAAGCGATGTGTATCGGTGCGGCCGTGGCGCACTTCCTGAATTGCCTGGTGGGCGCGTGCGTCAGCCCGGCCCCCAGCGCGGCCGAGGGCCCGGGCGCGGCGAGGGGCGGGGCGCGCGGGGGGCGGGGCCGGCGCGCGCGCAGGCACGCCCCGCCGCCCGACCCGCACCCCGACTGGCACAATCTCACGCCCAAGAGCCTCTTCATGCAGATCAAGCAAGAGCTCAAGGTCAGTAAAATAACATTAACTAGACTTCGACCAGGGGCCTTAGTCTGCTATTACAATGGTGTCAGAATGGTCGATCACTGATCGCATAATGGTTGATTTTGACAAGTTTAGTATGTAGTAGATGTCAAAATCAACCATTATGCGATCAGTGATCAACCATTCTGACACTATTGTAATAGCAGACTAAGGCCCCTGGCAATGTGAAGATTGTCAAATTGTCAAATATTTTCATTCAATATTGTAAACTGTATTCCAAATAACTGGATTCTGCAAGTCACTAATGATGGTATTGGTTATTTTATCCAGCTGAACTAGAAACACATTAACAATGTTGTAGATAGACGGCTGATGTCACTCGTTACATATATGTGACAGTACTTGATTTTATAATCTTTTTTACAGGCGTACTGGGGTTACGAACTTAACGCTGACAGTATGGATTCTGTTATAGAGAAACATGGTTTACAGAAAATTTCACTTCTTAGGTAACTTTTTCCTTTTGATTTTGTTAACATAGCTCTTACTTCTTATCCTGCATTGTTCAAAATTAAATTAAATTTATTCATTTTATTACAGATCTTTCGCGCTCAAAGTAGGCCTACAGTTGATGTTACGCGAATTTGACTTTGACAGCAAGAACAAGGCGCCTTTTACAGCGAACGATATCATGAATATTTTCCCAGTCGTCAAACATATCAATCCACGAGTAAGCGAAAATAAAACAATGCATTCAAAGGATTACAAAGTCTCTTAGAAGCCTATCAAACCAAAACTTATTTTTCAGGCCTCCGACGCATACAATTTCTACACGACGGGTCAGAACAAGATTCAAGCAGGCGCGGTATCTGAAGGACACGAGTTAATCGCTGAAGCGTTGAACCTGCTCAACAATGTGTACGGAGCGATGCACAGCGAGATTGCGCAATGTCTCCGAATGGTGGCGCGACTGTGCTACGTCACTGGAGAACATAGGGACGCGATGGCTTACCAGCAGAAAGCTGTGCTAATGTCTGAGCGTGTGAATGGAATTGATCATCCGTATACGATTACTGAATATGTAAGTAGTGCTCGATATTAACTTTTATCCCCCCCCCCCCCCCCAATAAAGCAACGCAACATCTTGTATACACGTTTAATTTGTGAAACCGAATTAAGGTCGCCGATGTGCAAGTGCAAGTAAGTATACAGGTAAACTGAAGTATTTGTTTTGTTTGCAGTCACATTTGGCGTTGTACTGCTTCGCTAACGGCCAAGTGAGCACAGCGCTGAAGCTGCTTTACCGCGCCCGTTATCTGGCATTACTCGTCTGCGGCGAAAATCATCCGGAAATGGCGTTACTTGATGTAAGTTTGTCAAATAAATACTTATGTGATTTTGCACCGACCACGAGTGATATGAGATCAGACTAGGATAAGAAAAATAAATGGTCATCTGCGGCCACAAAATCAGTGGGATTTGATCAATGCATACATCTCATCATGCTTAACTTGTAAGTATTTGCCTTGTGGCTATGCCAAGCTGCTGGATCGTTTATGATGAGACGATAACTAGAGCAATTCGGTATATATAACTAATTTATTTTCAAGATAATGTTACAACCGAATTGGATAATGTTCGAAATTGACTTATTGAATAAAAAAGAGCGCCCCTTACACTAGGACCAGTGACACGATCGCTTTACTAATTGATGCAGGCATCCATACTTTGATAATAAGTAACAAGGTGTTGGTGGTTTCCCAGAGCAACATCGCGCTGATCCTGCACGCGGTGGGCGAGTACGAGCTGTCGCTGCGCTTCGCGGAGCGCGCGCTGCAGGTGACGTGCGCCACGCACGGCGCGCGCTCGCTGAAGGCGGCCGTGGCGCGGCACCTGCTGGCGCGCACGCTGTCCTGTCTCGGGGACTTCCGCGCCGCGCTGCAGCACGAGAAGGAGACCTACTCCATCTATAAGCAGCTGGTGAGTGCCCATAATTCTCCATGATGAATACATTTTATGTCACCATTTTGGATTTTTTTTCGACCTCAATATCGTCTTAGGTTGGTACGCAATGCTGAATGATCGAACGAATGACTTCCCACAAAAGCAGTCGTCTCGCTGAATCATTGAATACTGGTGCTGGTGGTGAAATTAAAATATTTAAAAGTTAATAGCGCTATAGTGTAGGGTTGCATATCAAATTATTTTGCTGATTCAAAAATGTTGGCTCTTTGTTTTTTCTATGAATACATAAATCGAGTTCACCGAATTTTTGTGTGTGAAAGAAATGGAATGAATGGAAGAAGAAAACGTGTTGCGCCGACCCCAAATAAAATGGGACAAGGGCAGGAAAATAATGATGATGACCGAATTTTGTATAAAATTGTCCTTCTCCAAGTACATTGAAAAGGTTAAACCTACTAGCTAAGGCGGCACTTTGGCCCCCAATAGCTCTAGCTAGACTTATATTCTATAACAAAAAAAATATCGCAATGACCGGAAGAACCAGGTGCCCTTCGGCTTCAATAAGGATACTTTTACACCTTTAAATTAGCTTAATATTTCGCAAACCGAGGATCGCTTTGGGTGGAAAAATGGTTTCACTCTCAATAATTTTAAACGAACTATCCAGCGATACACAATTTCACAAATTTAAGGATAGGCGATAAAAAAATGGCCATTTTACCCTAAATACCTTCATGTTACTATAGCTGGGCGAGAAACACGAGAAGACGCGCGAGTCGTCGGAGTGCCTCCGGCACCTGACGCAGCAGGCGGTGGTGCTACAGAAGCGCCTGGCGGAGGCCTACGCACGCGCGCCGCACGCCGCGCCCGCGCCGCCGCCGCTGCACATCCAGCCGCCCGGGATGGCGTCCGTCATCGACATGCTCAACCTCATCAACGGCATACTCTTTGTGCAGATCAGGTAAAGCTAAATTTTAGAATTTTGAAGATACCGGCAAGCGCAGTGTGGTTCAACTAGGTGGAGCAATGAACTGGTGAAGCTCATAGGAATCTGTTTAATAGACTGGTCAATGTGAGGATGCTAGGGTTTGTCGATGGGCTATGCCAAGTGAACGTCTTACAAATAAATATAAATTAAGGAGACTTGCCAAAGTAGAAAATAATTTTACTAATCAAATTTCAATATTTCCTAGTCCGCAAGACATCGAGCAATTCAAGGCAGAAATAGAAAAAAGACAGCTAAAGGAGCTACCTATCCCCGGCGTGCTGGGCGAGCTGGCGAAGGCGTCGGACGAGAAGGCGCAGGAGACGCGCGACGCGGAGAGTTGAAGCCGCCGGCACCAGCGCGGACTCCACGCCATGTCATGTTCCACTCATATTGGACATTTAACTATATATACACTGTTACTTTAATATAATTATTGATTGATGATATTGTTCCTTATCTATGAATGTATGCGGTAGTGAATAGTGTGCTAAGGTTTGATGTAGATTTTTTTGTTAGTAAATTTTGAGGATATTATTTTGATCAAATAATTAAGTGTTATTTGGAATGAATTCTCGCGGAGTGCGGTAGTTGATGCATGTGCGTACATTTCGCTCAAATCACGCAGATCTAGTTTTAATTTTACGCTTCCGTTTGAAATTCACAATTTTATTCTACACCCAAAGTAGTGCAATTTCGAGTAGTGATAATAGCAATAAGTTTTGGTTGTGAACCTGAGACCGAGTGCGTCGCTATGTTATGGTAACTGGTGCTACTGCCGATTTGTCCTTCGTATATATTTTAATGGTTTTATGAATTGTTATTGTCGAGTATTATTATTATTTTTTAACTAGTACGGGAGTATATTGTTGAAACACCTGTAGCAGTAGACATTCAGTTATATTGTAATTGAAATGTAACAGGACTTGAACGGCCCGAGTGTGCGACTTGTAACTGCGGAGTAAGTCAATGTCCATTTACAAACTGCATGCAAATTTGATTAGTTTATAAAAAGCAACTCGAATGGGTTTCACTCGATTCTTACAAACACTGCCTTAAATGTTTACATTTTAGTTTCAGGTTTAGTTGTTCGTGCCATAATATGAATGTAGTGCATGTAAGTTTGTGTATTCATTTTCGTTAGTCTGTGATATAGCATGTTTATCATCGAGTGACTTGCCTTTTTATGCAATAAATAAATTTTAACTGGCCACATAGTTTCGGCTTCCATGTCTGTTTGGTACGTAAAGTAAGATCCAATCAACAAAGTTTAATAATAATATAATGAATTATGATACTAATAATAAATTGTCGTCGATATAATGTAATATACGAGCCTTGTGAAAGAAACACGTAGCTACGGTGTATTCATGTTATACTTCTATAATATAAATCAACTATTCTTATAATGATATGTTGTCAGTGACGCCAAATGAACAAATGTTTATGAATTAAATGTGTTTTGGGAAAAAATGTATTTTGTGACATTTTCGAAATCAGCAGTCGTTATTATTGTCAGTGTCCGCGCTACATATCCGAATTAGCTTTGTTGAGTGATTTGGGATTAGGCAAACTTCACTTAAGCATCGAAACATTAGTTTACAATTATCATTAGAGATGTCTTTATTTATATCAAACATTATATTGTAATTTATCGTCAACAATTACAATAAACGTAGTCAATAACTGTTGGCAATAATCGTGGTTATTTTTAACTATTCATGTTGTAATAACCTATGTATTTAATAGCGTAACTTATGGGTTTTCATAGATTGTGCTTTTGAGTCAATTAGTTTACATTTGTATTCTAAATATTTCGGGTCATACTTTGTGTATGTGAAACGTATACTACTGATACTGTTACCACTCACTTTTGTAGTAATAGATTACACGTAATTGCGTATTGATAGTCATTCAAAGGAGTTCCAAACCAGAGTAACGTCAATGACATGTTTTAATGTGAAATTCTGTCGTTGCACATTATTAACATATATATTTGAATAATATATATGCGAATGATGTGTGATCAAACACGGATAAGGATAACCTTATTCTCGCTACAATATCCTTTGTTTTTGGTTGGTGCTGTCAGAGGTAAAATTACTCAAAGGACTAATCGATACGCACAACATACTGTGCTCGTTAGCTAAATATATAAGAATGTTGTTCGATGAAGTACGTGCCTAAGCAAACAATAATCAATCGTTGTTGTTACATTTCTTTAACAATATGATGACCATGTAAATACGGCGCTGTTCGTAGTATGATAAATAAAAATCGTTTTTAAAAAAACTTCGTTTTATTTATTCTTATTTAACTTAAAAAAAAAACAACAGCTTTCCCAATGAAGTGACCAATGACCAACATTTTCTAGTCAGCAGTCCCAGTTGGTTCACCAATTTCCATATTGTCTACACGCCACTCTCCGCTTTCTGCCAGTGATGACTGTGTAAGTTTATTTCTCGTCAGTTCAGATCTCTCGTCTGCTGCAATATATTCCGAAGGGATCGTGTTTCAAGTAGTGTCTTATGCTTCGCCCGTCTCCTTTTTAGGGTTCCGTACAACAAAAGGAAAAAACGGAGCCCTTATGGGATAACTGTGCGGTCCGTCTGTCCTGCCTAGACCCTTTATCTCGGGAACGCGTGGAGGTATCGAGTTGAAATTAAAACCATGTACTCAACTATGTGGTACCTTTGTGGTGTGAAAAATCTATGGCTGTTTATGTCGCAAATTTGTACGGGACCCTTGGTGCGCGAGTCTGTCTCGCTCTTGGCCGGTTTTTTTCAATACGACTGGCTAGTTTGCGGTAAGCGAGGTGTAGAGCTATATCCTCTAATGGTCCTCAGAGGGCAGGTATTTTTGCATACCGTACTGATGCGACACAGATCGTACAGCGCTATGTCGACCTCTTCAGCAGAGCGATACCACAACAAACGAGTGAATTCTCACGCAGATCGAGTAAGACAGACCAATACTAAGAGCTGTATTGTGTTTGGAATAGATAGTGTCTCATTTTGTGATTCATGCTCCACAAGTTGGTTAAGATTTGATTTTACAAGCATAATAAACTATTAAAATACTGCAAGATAACACGGATCTTCAATTTATAAATACATGTAAGTCCATAAATTAACAAACATAAATAACAAAAGATTGTACTTATATGAGTACTTAATTAAAACCAACAGTGATAAGATAGCACATTAGCCATAATAGTAGACAAGTAAAGTGCTTTCTCAATTTTAAGTCTAATGTCGGGTAAAAATAGAGTTATTGATTACATGCCGACTTACTAACAACTCTTCTAACTAAATTAAAGCGGGCTTTAATTATAAGTGGATTTAGTCTCTTAATGCTATGGCTGGTTCTTAGCTGCAATATACTGCTCATCTTCGGTTAATTTCGGCAGAAGGTGTTACTTCCTTGCGCGTGGGCGGGGTCTGGGGCGCGCGCGCGGGCGGGGCCGCGGGCGGCGGCGGCGTGCGCGCGACGAGCGCCCGCGCTCCAGCTGCGCCGCCACTAGCTCGCCCAGGGCTCCACGCTCCGCTAGCATGGATAGGAATGTGCAGATGAACTCGTCGTAGTTGTGTGTACGACGGCAGTCGTCCACCTAGAAATCATAGTAATTCATAGAATTGGTTGATGTCACATAGATCCGAAGTGTTAGAGGAAAAAAAAAAAAGTAGCAGTAAATATAAGAATGATCTATTTTAGTGTTTGTGGAAAGATAAAATCATAATTTCATGTGCATAAAATATGAAAATGCTGATAAGGTATTACCTTATACATATCTCTCTTATCATTTTCATCATTGAGCGCTTGCTGACATAACTGCACCTCGTTCACAATGCTGCTCATCAAAGCGTTAAGTTCAGAGTGTGTCAACAATAATTTCCTCAGTTTGATTGGCTGATCCGGTTCAGTCTCACAACAAACTAATATAGGAGAATCATTGCTCTTCACCAAGGCTGTGATTGATGTTGGGTAGAGCTGAAACACAGCAAATACTAACTTTAGATGATGATGATTTTCCGCGGTTGTGAAGAAGACTAGACCTCAACCCATTTAGTTGGCAGGAAGGCACGGCTCGCCATCACAGTTCTCAACCGAATTGTGCAATACTTCGGCAACAACATGTGAAGACCCGCTGACATTACCCTGGTAAGTGGAGAACGACCAAGAAGTTCACGACAGACCAGTAGACTATTCGTCTAGTCTGGTAAATAGCCTAGGAGCAACATTTATCTGGAGCAAAGCCAGGCCGAATCATAAAAAAAATATAGCCAAGTTAATAACTACAGAGAGTTTGAGTACAAATAGAGAGAGAAAGAGATAAAACTAAAGTGTGAACTTACATCTCCTACTATTTGATTGTCTCGGTTGATTGTTATGAACTTCACAATTACGCCCTGCTCTACAGGATCAACTGAAAACAAATAGGATACAATATTTCACTGCATATTTTAAGTCCGAGAAGAACATTTAATGAGGACAAGTCTGTGCCTTACTTAAATATCAGTTGTAACTCATCATCATCTGCCTAGCCTTTTCCCAACTATGTTGGGGTCGGCTTCCAGTCTAACCGGATGCAGCTGAATATCAGTATTTTTACATGGAGCGACTACCTATCTGTCCTCCACAACCCAGTTACTGGTTAATACGATACCCCTTGGTAAGACTGGTTGTCAGACTTTCGGAGCACTGACTACCTGGAACGCCTGTCAAAGATCTAGAAATGACAGCCGGGACCAACGGCTTAACGTGCTTTCCGAGGCAAGGAAACTCAGTATGTAACGGGTGGTCATTCATCCACAGACCAACCTAGGCAAGCGCGGCTTAACCTAAAGATCGACCCGAGCGGCTGCTATTATTTAGGCACGAGCTCCTCAGTTGTAACTGTATCATATAAATCTGATCTAAAAACGTTAGCCACAATATCAGTTTTACATTTTTTTTTAACATATAGGTACTGTCCCACTACTGAGCAAAATCCTCTCTCAATTTTCTCTTGAGCTCATTTCCTCATTTTCTTTTCAAATTCTGATACCCACCTAAAATAATACTGCTGTCTTGGTGAGGGCGGTCATTAGCTCCAATCTCTATGGTAATAGGACGAGTGTAGTCCACATCATACAGCTGCAACTGTGACGACTCTAAAGCAGTCAGTATCGTCTCCTCACTAATCTGCACAATGTTTTCGTTGAGGGAGCTTTCATTGCTGCCTTCTGACAACAATTCACCATGTTCTGTGGAAAATTAGATGGTTTTTTAAATTGATAAATTTTTTGAGGATTATTGACTAAAAGCTCAACAAGAGGTTTTGTGTTTTAGATCAGAAAACTGAACAAAGTTCAATAAAAAAACGTGAACAGAAAAAATATGGACTCTTCATACTAAGTGCATCAGTCGTATCGTATCTCATCAGTTCTCAAAAAGTGATCCCTATATAGAATGTTTTTTTTTCCAAAATCAAGAGGTTTGATTCCTAATTCCGAATTTTCAAAAATCCAAGGCTCCTCTGAACAGTTTTCGCAATGTGAAAATGTCATAGTTTCGAATTTGGCCATCCACGGCTACTTGAAAGATTCATTGTGTATATTTTTGTATGAGAAAAAATATTATTGTTTTTGGTCTTAATGGCTAAAAATATATATGAAGAGTTTTACCCGTTACAGCAGTAATACTGTTGTTATACCTTAAAAATAAGAATACGTTTATGAAATGTATTTCTAAAAACTATATTTTTATTGGCCTGATTTACTGTGCCAACCTTCTGTAGTCATAAATTTTCATTGTAGTTGGGTCTACAAACTAATAAAAAACATTGTGCAAATATCCACTAAATGAAATAGGTACTCAAATTTTACCATTAATTTGCCTGCGTTTTGATAGCAAATGACGCATGTGTTTGCCAATCTTTGAGATTGCTTCCTTCAGCCTCTTCTGATTTAATTCAAGAGCATTTAGCCGCTGTGTCAGTGCTAACCTTCTGTCAGGCACAACTGCCATCAGGTTGAACCTGTAATGGTAAAAAAATACACTAAAGTAAGAGTAAAGAAGGTTCAATTATGAGTTCTAATCATCGTCTTCCTACCCTTTTTATTTAGGGATGAAAAATCATCAAGGAGAAGGGAGTGTCAGACTTTTACTCACTAAAACCCACCCATGTTCCTTCTTTTGCCCTTTATGTTCCGAGGCCACGGCAAGCAGTGGCCCTGGTAGGCCCCTCCACTTTGCTGACATCTCTTTGAGGCGCGCGTGGAACACGAACGCGCCGTCGACACGGCCTGTTGTCACGACGGACAAACTGTGAGCTACCCATTGCTCACCGTCCACAGACCCGCATCTACGGTGGCAGGGAGTCGTCTTGCGGCGGCTACGTTTGCGGTCTCTAACTCAAAGTCATGGCCATCACTTTATACGTACAGTTGCACAATATTGTTTAGGGGCGGTGGAAATGGTGGAAAAAATATAACACAATATATTTTTTCCACCATTTTCCCCATGACATATGTTTGTTTGGACAAGGAATGTGCCAACTGAAGTTCCCAAAGCTAGTTTAATAAATCAATGAGGTCAATATAGGTGTGAGGTATATTTTGTGATTCTTGTGCAATAATGACTGAGTAAAGGGACATATTCAGAGCGGCGAAGACCGCCCTCCTAGAAGGTGTCTTGCGGGCCAAGGATCTGGCCCGCGAGGAGATGCTGGAGTCTCTGGACGGAGATCCGTGGGGGCGCCCATACAAGATGGTGCGGGATAAACTCCGCACCAGGGCCCCCCCGCTGACGCAGAGTCTCCGGCCCCAACTAGTTGAGGATGTGGTGAGCGCTCTGTTCCCTTCGCGAGGGGAGCATGCTCCTCCGCCCATGGCTCCGCCGCTTGCGGTGCCACAAGCGGACCACGAGGACAACGACGACGACGACGACGTTCCGGAGGTGACTGGGGTAGACCTGAGAGTGGCGGTGGGCAGGCTGAAAGCCAAAAACACCGCCCTGGGACCCGATGGCTTGCATGGCAAAGCCTGGGTCCTGGCCCTGGAGGCTCTCGGGCCCCGACTACTAGGGCTCCTAAGCGCGTGCTTGGAGAGGGGCCAGTTCCCACTTCGTTGGAAGACGGGGAAACTGGTCCTCATACAGAAGCCGGGGCGCCCTGCGGACTCTCCGTCCGCATTCCGGCCCATTGTGCTGCTCGACGAGGTGGGCAAGCTCTTTGAAAGAGTAATTGCAAACCGCCTCGTCGGGCACCTTGTGGGGACGGGGCCGGATCTTGCGGAACACCAGTATGGTTTCCGCAAGGGGCGCTCGACGGTGGACGCCATCATGCGCGTGAGAGCCCTCACGACGGGGGCTGCAGTGTCCAGGGGTGGGGTAGTCGTGGCGGTGTCTCTCGACATCGCCGACGCGTTCAACTCCATGCCTTGGAGCTGCATCAGGGAGGCACTCCGATACCACCGGATGCCGACCTACCTTCGTCGCGTGGTCGGGGCATATATGACGGACAGGGCCGTCATCTACCCCGGTCGCTCTGGAGAGTGGAACCGGCGAGAGATGTCGTGCGGTGTCCCGCAGGGATCGGTCTTGGGGCCGCTCCTGTGGGACATCGGTTACGACTGGGTGCTGGCGTCAGCGTAGTTTGCTACGCTGACGACACGCTAGTTCTGGCTCAGGGGGGGTCGCACCAGGCGGCGGCCGACATCATGACACGCGGGGTTGCGATAGTCGCAGAGAGGATCCGGCTGCTGGGTCTCGAGGTGGCCTTGCACAAATCCGAGGCCATGGTCTTTCATGGCCGCGGAAACACGCCACCGTCGGGATCCCAGTTGACGGTAGGAGGGGTTCGCATCGGCGTCGGGTCGACGATGAAGTACCTGGGAATCGTCCTCGACAGCCGGTGGAACTTCGTCGAACATTTCCGACGCTTGGCTCCCAAACTCGAGCGGACGGGGGCTGCTTTCAAGCGGCTCCTGCCCAATCTGAGGGGGCCAAACGTCTCCTGCCGTAGGCTCTATGCCGGAGTCGTGCGGTCCATGGCCCTTTACGGGGCCCCGGTATGGGCGCGTTCTTTAGGGCGGCGCCCCGCCCACTACCTGAACGCGCCCCAAAAGGTGGTGGCCATACGGCTTGTCCGGGGCTACCGCACGATCTCCGGCGAGGCAGCGAGCCTCCTTGCCGGACTGCCACCGTGGGATCTGGAGGCGATAGTCCTCGCGCGCCTGTTTGAGTGGCGCGCGGAGGCACTACACCGGGGGGAAAACCCGCTGCCACGGCAAGTTGCCGCTTGGCGGGCAGACCTCCGGTGCGATCTCATGGTGGCATGGAGAGAGCGACTGTCGCAACCCCGTGCAGGGCACGCCACAATAGCGGCGGTAAGTCCCCTCTTTGAGGAGTGGCTGGAGAGGCGTCATGGCGTCCTCACCTACCGCCTGACGCAGGTCCTCACCGGACACGGAAGTTTCGGGAGGTTCCTGCACATCATCGGGCGGGAGGAAGCGCCCGGGTGTCACCATTGTGACGATCGCCCGGAGGACACGGTGGAGCACACAGTGGCGATCTGCCCAGCTTGGGCGGAGCACCGCCGTGCCCTCGTGGAGGCGATCGGCGGCGGCGATCTCTCGCGTCCGGCCCTGGTTCAGGCCATGGTCCGGAGCGAGAGGGAATGGGAAGCGGTCACCACCTTCTGCGAAGCAGTAATGCTAGCGAAGGAGGTGGCCAGGCGTTTGAGGGAGAGAACATCTGCCCAACCCAGCCGCCGCGGGAGACGCCCAGGGCGCCGGGCGCCGCGAGACGACTTCCGGCCACCGTAGATGCGGGCCTGTGGGCGGTGAGCAATGGGTAGTTCACCGTCCGTCCGTCGATTGACGACAGGCCGTGTCGACGGCGCGTTTGTGTTTCACGCGCGCCTCAAAGAGAGTCAGCAAAGCAGAGGGGCTTGCCAGAGCCTCCGCCTGCCGGGGTTGCGGGTTGTTCGAAAGAGATACCACGGCCCCGGAACGTAAAGGGCAATAGAAGGAACATGGGTGGGTTTTAGTCAGTACAAGTCTGACATGCCCTCCCGCTCCACCCAGAGCGGGGGAAGTCATTAGATGATTTCCCACCCGAAAAAAAAAAAAAAAAAAAAAAAGGGACATATTTTTGAATGCCTAGGCATAATTCATAAAGACTAAGTAAAGCGGTTTGTTATATTTTTCTGTTTGTTTTGAAACCTGCTTGCTAGAGGAGTTGGTGAAGGTTAAGTGTTAGAGTGATATAATATACTATTACTTTTATATACCTACAGCCTTTGCTCAGCAGTGGGACTAAATATATAGATATTAAATGAAGTTTATGGTTCATAAGAGTTTGTTTCATGCTTTGTTTCCTTTCTTGCGAAGTAAAATTATGCCCCAGGATTGAATTTCATCTCATTAAGGAGCAAGTTGATTGTCTTTGGGAATAATGGTGTGGATAGATTTAGAGCACCTACTTTACTGGTCCTAATTTTTAAGGATTATTTACAATTTGACTCGTACATACATTGACTCACACCTTTTTTACCACAGAATACCCTGCTACGATCTTTACATACTGCTTTTGCCATGTCCAGATTTATACATCTGGCAACAAATGTATGAATTCTACTTGGAATAAATGTTTTTCTTTGGAAGGGAATCATAAAAAAACTTAGATTATATGCATGACATGTTCAATATAATCCTTACTAATATTATAAAAGCGAAAATGAGTTTGTTTGTTCGTTACCTAAATGGCTTATTCGATTTTGATGAATTTTGGTACAAAGGTAGTTGGGTAAAAAAAATTGAGATATGAGGGAGAAAGAGGGAACAAAAGGGAAAACTTAACTTTGCTATTACAGCAAATAAGGCGCAAGGGCAAAAACTACAGGTAGCCGGTACCTGCAAATCAGGAAAGGGGAACTGTGTTACGCCGAATTTAACGCGAGCAAAGACGCGGGCTAAAGCTAGTGAACAATAAAGAATTTTCCAAACTCATCTTACCTTATATCATGGACTTGTTCACCAGCATCTCTGCCAAGCCTCTCAGCCATGACTCTCCTAAACTTATCAGTCCAGTCCTCATCAGATGCCCATGGTCCATGATCGGTGGGATAAGGTTTCAGACCATCCAGCTCAAATAAATGACCATTGATGGGCACAAAACATACAAAGTGATAAGCTTCACCTGAAATAATGAAAAAAAGCAATGACATCATTCTAAGTAGGCGCAGTCAATAAATAAATTTAGCCTCCAAGTTTGCTGCATTTAATGCATTGACATCAGGTGTCCATTGTTATAAAGTGTGAAGGGAAGTTCATATTAAGCCTATCTACTCACTTGTTTTATTTATTTTAGCAGATAAACAATAAGTGTTTCTAAAATTATGTCTACACACCTGTGAAGCGTCCAGTGGGAACTCCTGCATTTTTATCAGCCTTCTTCCTTGCTTGTGGTATGGCATGTGAGTTGTGGGCACAGGCTAACTCTGGGGTGTTCCCAATTGCCCAGCCTTTGTTTTCAGGGTTCATTCCAAGAGTGTGGTGCTATTTAGTGAATAGATTTATAGATGACAAAAGAGAAGTAAGTAAACAACAATGAAACTTTTGCATTGTTTAAGCAAAACAAAGATTACTTACCTTTAATCTGCTCAGTGTTTCTCCTAAATGAAGATTAGGATAGTTTAATAATATAGATAGCAAGGCATGAGTGGCACAACTGTTAGGAACCATTTGCTGTGCGAAAAATATACTGTTTATAGTCTCTTCATCGCGTACGAAACTTTCAATTTGTTCCACGAATTTCCTACGGGAACGTCTCTCTTCAATCCATCGAAATAAGAATATGAAACCGTAGACTGGACTTTCAAAAGGTTTGTGTAAGTCATAAATCTCTTCTACCTGAACCCCTTTTACTCCAAAATCCTCTAACAATAGGGTAAACAAGCCCGGGTCGCTCTCTAACTCGAGCCATCCCTCAATCAGACTGTTTATCTCCACCGGCATATTTTTCATAGATGATTATTTTAAGATGCAATGCAGCCAAAAATTGTTGGTTTATTAGGTTTTTATATTTAAATCGACGTTCAATTCAATCAATTTCCCGGATCTACCGACGATCATTGTTGTCGTTTGTCGAGTGTCACTAGTGTCAATGTCATAACATTTTAACATGTCGACAGCCGTCAAATGTCACAAAACTGACATGGATAGGACGCGGCTACACGAATGAGCAAGGCGGCACAAGTAAAATGGAATAGTTAATACTAATTAGAATAATATTCGCATTCATGTGACATTACAAGTGTGTTCAAGGCTTCAAGCCGAGTGGATCGGACTTAGAACTGGCTTCGGAGACCAGGAATTTGACCGATATTACAATGCAATAAAGCTCATATCTTGAGGCCACGCACAGGCATATTCCATCAAGAGACTAAGACCTAAGACTCCATCATTTTCCCATAATAATTTAACATGGAATCTTTTCGCGCATAAATAAAATCAACAAAGTCGTTGCTGGTGAATATTTGTGAAAGTAAATTGGAATTACAAGATGGTGGCATTAGTTCCAATATTGGTCATGAGCTAAAATATCCCTAAGGGCAAAACACAAACAAGCATGGCAAATGAAAATGTTATCACCCAAATCAATATAGTTTTATAAACCCATCATACTCCCAAATTTATCAACGTCTTATCTGCGCTTTGTGTTTTGCGCTTTATTCTCATCAGTTTCGACAAGGGAGTAAAACTAATTTTGATGGCACCGTACCGCATTTGCAAGTTTAACTTGCCTGTTTAATTGGAACTAATAAAATAACGCAACATTACACTTGTACTACACCTATATCCTTGAAGAGTTATGCCGAGGCGTGCCATAGTACAGCGGATACACTCCAATTTCGTCATGTTTTTGTCTCATTCATTAAGGAGTGAGCCTATTGCCATCCATCGAGCATAGAGAAATCTAAAAATACTGCCCGACTTAGGAATCGAACCCAGGACATTATGTAACGAAACGAAAAAAACAGAACCCTTATTCGGAACTCAACTCATGCCCCGTTCCAATAAACAAAAACAACTCGTTTTGCTTACGGATAGTTGTATTTTGACAGAAGTCTCATAGAACTTATGTCAAAATACAACTATCCGTAAGCAAAACGAGTCGTCTTTGTTTATTGGAACGGGGCATCAGAACACTTTGTTGTCCGTCTGCCAGTCTGTCAAGACCCTTAACAAAGAGTATAATAATAATATGGGAGACCCCTAATATCGGGAACGCATGGAAGCATCGCCGTTGAAATTAAAACCATGTACTCAAGTATGTGGTCCCTTTGAGCTGTGAAAAACTTAACCCTTTAAGTATACGCAGTCAAAAGATATGACGTTTATGTCGCAAGTTTGTACGGAACCTTCGATGCGCGAGTGTGACTCGCTTTTGGCCGGTATTATCCGAGTGGGGATGTAGGAAATCTTCAATCCAATTAACAGTAAATGGCCTTTATTTTATTTTTTGGTATATATCGGTGATTAAAAAATATGCTATTCTATACTGTGATGTAAATATTATACTTTTGTAGAAACCAGCTGTTTTTGTATTACTGCTGAAATAATGTATGATGTGGAATTCGGAAATAATGTACTGTACCCATCGTAATCGTTTGTTCATCAATGAGCCCCTCCAACCAGTCTAACACCGGTCACAGTGATGGGCAGACTAGCTGAGTGATTAATTTATGCATAGTCACGGGTTCGATACCCGTTAGATATGATCTGAAATATAAATGTATATGATACCTACGCTCATATTTTCCTTGGTTCCCGTTGAGTGCAGCACACCCTTTTGTGTTACACTGTTACCATTGAAAAAAAAAAGATTAGTAACACTGTTACTGAAAGCCACATTTTTTTCCCATCAATATACACTGTAGGTACGTAATAGGCTTACATATCGGGAACAAACAGATAATGCTAACACAAAATCCAAAATATGAGTTTGTGCCCGTCGAGTTGTGTAACTCGACGGGCACAAACTCATATTTTGGATAGATATATATCATTTTTGTTTTTGTGCGGTAGGTACCTATAGGGGTAGTCACGTACATTTTTTGTTCGGATGGGGAGTACACAACAAATAAGTTCTTCTGCTCTGGGCACTGGAAGGCAGCTTAAACCCATCCATGTTTTTTACTTTTGCCTTTTGTAGTTCGGCTAAGAGGCATCTCTTTCGAACGGGTCCACCCTTTATAGCAGAACTTTTTATGTCATAATTTTATTTTGCATAACAACGGGTAGCATAAACTTCATTTCGCAGAAAATTGTTTGGCAGACACTCATTTATCATACATTCAAAACTCATAATTTTGTAAGTCAGAATCATCTCTTAGACATAAATTTCATATCCATAATTTTAAAAAGTAGAAACATCATATCGCAGAAAGTTCACAGTCAGAATCGTCTTTTGGCATATATTTTATATCGATACCTAATCTATTCTATTCTATTTTTATTTAATGGCAATTAGAGCCGATGTCGACTATTCTGCCAATGTCGGTAGTGAATTTGGAGTAGCAAGTGTGGGAAGTCTAAAAAAATTAAATAGCTATACGGATCACTATGAGAAAAAAGAAAAAAAAAAAAAACAAGAAAGTGATCTAAGGGCTCATTGTAGTTTGGTTAGTATGGGACTGAAACAAACAAAAAAATATAGGTAAATAAATATAGAAAAATGTTAAAACATTAAAATCATATACCGTATCCACATTTAAGACAGGACTCATAATTTAATATTATTGTGACGGATGAAACTCATCAGCGCCACAAATAAATCTGGAGAGGAATGTGTTAAAAGGGAAGGGAAATTTATAGGAAGAGGGATCTTGAATTTGGGGAGACGACTATATAAATCAAGAGATGGGACGTTGTTTAAACATTCAAAAAATATGTGATCCAATGTACCCTCTGCCAAGCCGCACTCACAAAGGGAGGAGTCACGAATTCGGATTTTGTGTAAAAAGACAGGAGTACAACAAAAACCTAAACGGATTCTACAAATAACCGAGACAATAGTTTTAGATACCTTTTTGTAATTGAAGAACCAAGGTTTCTGCTTTATGCTTGGTTGAACAGCATAGAAAAAGCTACCCTTCTGTCGTCCAGACATATCCCACTGTTCCTGCCATGCAGATTGGAGGTTCAATTTGGGGAGTGTCAGCAGGTCATAGCCCTGGTGGGAGTTATGAGTGAGGTCGGCCGTAACAGACGAACATGCATCTTTAGCCAGGGCATCAACACATTCATTTCCCTTAATACCGCAATGACTAGGTATCCAAACTAGTTGAACATCCTTTTGACTATTAGCACAAGAGAATAAACAGTTTTTAGTTTTCAAGATCAGGGAGCTATGCAATTTACTTTTGAAGGGATTTTGTGCTAAAGCTTGTAGGCAGCTAAGCGAATCTGTAAAGATCACGGCTTTCTCAATATTTGTGTGTGATTCGATAAAGAGACAAGCCTCCAATATGGCCACACATTCACCAGTAAATACAGAGGACTCCTTAGGACATTTGTACTGTAAAACAATTCTGGAGTTTTGATAATATACAGCGGCTCCCGTGAAAGTAGAAGCAGCTAATTTTGAAGCATCAGTGAAGAATAATTGAAAACCATTCCATCGCTCTCCCACCACCGCATTGAAAGCAGAGTTCACCGATGGGGATTTTTTGGGTATTCCAATATCAAAGAGGATTTTAGGTTTAAAGTTCAATATCTCGTAAGCAAAGTTAAAAAGGGGTAATGAGGAGTACTGAACGATCGGGCAATCTAAATTTTGCATGCGCCTAAAAGATTTTAAAATTAATGGAATTTCTTTATTCTTCCAGTAGTTTGAGCTTCGGCATAAGCCATCTAACTCGTTCAATTTTGAAATAAGAGGATGGGAAGTTCTAACAATTAATCTGGACAGAAAACGAGAGGCAAGGTATTGCCGTCTCAAGGCCAAAGGAGGTTCAGCGCACTCAACCTGCAACGCGTTAATGGGAGAGGACTTCATGCAACCAGAGACGATCCGAAGGCACTTAGACTGTATCCTATCCAGACCAGCCAAAGTGCCCTTGTTACATGGGACGAGATGGAATGTACCATAATCTAAAACACTACGGATTAAGGCATTGTATACCAGTTTCATGGTGTAAGGGTGAGCGCCCCACCAAACGCCCGCAAGAGCTTTTAAAATTGAAAAAACTCTTTCACATTTTTTAATCAGATGATTTATGTGAAACTTGGCTGTTAATTTTGTGTCCAAAAAGACACCCAAGAATTTAGCTTTATTGACCACGGGGATATTATTACCTAGAATGCTAACGGTGATCTCGGGGATTAATCTTTTGCGTGAGAAAATTACTGCCGAACTTTTTTGCGGGGATAGTGACAGGCCGTGGTTTGACAGCCTTTGATTCAGGGAGTCCAGAGAGAGGCACAAAGATGACGCAGCATCACCGATGGAGGAGTCCGTCACGTACAGAACTAAATCATCGGCATATTGTAGTATCTGGCAATTATTGTTTAAGCAGGACCCAATATCAGCCGTATATAAGTTATACAGGAGGGGGCTGAGAACGAAACCCTGTGGGAGTCCCTTCCATGTCTGTCTTTTATCAAACTCCTCTCCCTGAACCCTCAGAACCAATGAGCGAGACGACAGGAGTCCGCATATGCACTGTATAAACTTAACTGGAAGACTCAGCTGTTGCAGTTTTTGCCTGAGTACAGGAAGAAGAACATTATCATATGCAGAAGAGATGTCGAGGAAGGCAGCAATAACGGACAAATTTTTTGCAAAAGCTAAGCGGATATCCGTAACTAAAACGCCTACACTGTCCATTGTGCTGAGTCCCTTTCTAAAACCAAATTGGTATTTCGGCAGTAAGTCTCTCGACTCGACTATCCACTCGAGACGATTTTTAATAAGATGTTCCAATAATTTGGATAGGACTGAGGACAGGGCAATTGGCCTAAGACCATTCGGATCATCAGCATGTTTGCCTGGTTTCAATAGAGGAATAATTATCTGTATTTTCCACTGATCTGGAACCCAACCACAGCTATAACAATAATTTAAAATATTTAAAAAGTACAATTTGGTTTTGTCTCCGGAACGGGTTATAAAAGAATATGGCAAGCCATCAATGCCAGGGGCCGAGTCCTTGACATACCTTAGAACTACATATAGTTCTTCCATAGTAAATGGCGCGTCGAAAGGGTCCTCTGAAACATTAGGTAGCGGTATGTTTTGACATTCAGAAGATAGTGGGACATAAGGAGAAGCAATTTTATCAAAAAAATGTTCAGCAGTTTCCCTAGTTATGGGCGAAGAGATTGAGGGAGAGCAGCCACGTCTGAATCTGTTGATTTGCTTCCACACAACTGAGGCTGGAGTGGATGGAGATAGAGAGGTGCAGAACTTAACCCAGCCCGCACGCTTTCTTTTCCGAAGAAGACGTTTAGTTCTGGCGTTAATCCGGTAATATGCAAGTAAATTTTCAGTGCTCATGTCCGCATTGTAGCACTCTTCGGCCTCGTTCCTTTCCCTAATTGCCGAAGTGCATTCTGGGTCCCACCAAGGGGGTGACGGGATTTTACTGCGGGCACTATTTTTTAGAGGAAAGGAGGCATCCGCACTCGGAAGTGATGGCTGCAATAAACCTCTCATAGCAGCTCAGAGCATGGCAGTGACCAGGAGGATCGGATAAATATGAATTTAAATTTGGAAGACTGTCAATTTTCTCATCCAATAATGAAGCAAACCCGGACCAGTCTGGTTTGGAGAGGTTATATTTCAAGAGTGGAGGAGAAGTTTTTTCTAAATATAATTTATTTATTAAAGATATAACTATAGGGTAATGGTCACTGCCATGTGTCAAAGTTGTGCATTCCCAAAGGGTTGATGCTGCTAACTCAAGTGAACAAAATGTAAGATCTACACAACTTTTTTGCTGTCCAGGAAGGGTCCTACGTGTAGAGCAGCCATTATTCAAAATGCACAGATCCAGATCGTCAAGAATGTCCACCAGAGCCACGCCGAAGGTATCACAGCGTTCCGATCCCCATCTGTAGTGGTGGCAATTGAAGTCGCCCATGACCAGTATTGGTCCATGCACATTAGTAAAAATGTTCTTAAGGTAAACTAAAAAATCGAGATGAGGGTGTGCAATATAAATGGAAAAAACTGTAATACCTTCAAACATTCCAGCCACAATGCTCAAATCATCCGCAAATGAAGACAAAGGAAGGGGGGAAAGTGGGACCCGATTGTTCACGAAGAGAGCCGACCCTCCGTACCCATCGGATCTATCACATCTGAGTATGTTAAAATGTGGTATACGGAAGCTAAGACTTGGTATTAACCAAGTCTCAGCTATGGAACAAGCTAATGGCTTGTACTTGTTAAGAAGGAATATGAGGTCGTGCTTTTTATGCCACACGCTCCTCACGTTCCATTGAAAGAATACTTGGCGAGACGCCATTTTTAAAATCTAAAAGAAGGGAAATAAGTTGATCGGCAACGTTGGACGGTAATTGAGAGGTACTGGAGGAGGAAGAAATAATAGTGGGTAATGGTTTGATTAAAAGTTCAATTATTGAGTAAATACTGTTAGGAGGGGAATTGTTACTATTAAGAGCGCAGCCATTAGGCTGTGAAAGTTGGGGAGAACTAACTATCTGCTGATGGGCAGCTTTGTCATAAGAAGGGGAGAGAGGGGCATGGGTCCTTGGCTTGAGAGTAACAGTTTTCCGGTATGACTGAGAAGCAGGAGACTTTGTGACATTAGCATAATTGCGAGAGGGACTTGGGATGAGTTTGCTGGCCTCAGCATATGAGATTGCTTTCTCAGCCATTACTGTTTTTATGGCCTTCTGCCTACCATGCTCAGGGCATGACTTGCTAATGGCAAAATGGTTTCCCGAGCAAAGCACACAGAAGGCTTCGCCCTCAGTAATGTTGCAGCCATCACCAGGGTGATCATGGCCACACTTACCGCAGCGGGGTTTCGACCTACATAGATTTGCCACGTGACCAAATCTGCAACACTTGCGGCATTGAATAGTCGGGTAAATGTATTGTACGACGGGTAACGAGGTATAACAGCAGAATATCCGTTTAGGTAAAACTTGGCCATCAAAAGTGATGACACAAGTTTCAGTCGGTCTCCATTCATTGACTCCGTCGGTATGAATTTTCCGATTAATACGGCGAACTTTCAGTATTTTCCCACATCCTGAGGGTACAGACAAATAGTTCATAGTCTCTTCTTCAGATAAGTCTGTAAGGGACACCTGTGACAACACCCATCCGGGTAATATTAAAGTTGGGTATTGATGCAGTATAAGCCATGTCTGGATAGGATACTATTGTCGATAAATGAATTTGCATCTTGAGGAGATGCAAATTCAACTGATACGCGGTTTCTCCCGACCCTTTTAACGCCATTGTCCCGAATAATATTATTTATATTATTATTTAATAAAAACTTCCCGAATGTGACAGGGTGAAGGGTAGTGCCGGCATTAGGTTGACTCTCGATTC